>AP025053.1:2643924-2823108 GCA_036186865.1 Eustoma russellianum
AACTGACTCCACCAGTGACTTGGGAGCAATTTGTTGAGGAGTATAAGAAGCACTACGTTCCGGGTAGTGCTATTCAGAGAAGGATGGCGGAGTTCCAGCTGTTGACCCAAGGGTCCATGACGGTGGATCAATACTCCGAGAAATTTCATGAACTGGGCCAGTATATGTCGTGCATAATGGACAACGAAGAGGCCAAGATGCTAAAGTTCCACACAGGTTTGAGTTTTCGCATCCAACAGGCGATCGTTTGTGCAGAGGCCACCACATTTGAAGGATTGCTGGAGGTATGTCGTCGGGTCGAGAGAAATTTGGAAAGGGCAGCTGCACTAGAGAGACTGAAGAGGCCCCGTGAGGAGCTGCAGACAGGCAGATTAGGGAGATGGCTGAAAGTACCCCTCGGCGCCCACAGTCCGGGCAACCATTCCGGCCAGAACGACAGCAAAGTGCAGTGATTCAGACCCCGATGATTGAGGGTCCGGCAGCGACTGATGCACAACCAGTGAGGGCTGCGGCACCTATCCCACGGTGTACACTGTGCGGACGTTTTCATCCGGGACCATGTCGGAAGGATCAGAGAACATGCTATAACTGCGGGAAGCAAGGACATATTGCTAAGGAATGCTCAACACCGGCTCAGGTAAACTCGCAGACACAGGCTCAGCAAGGGGGACGAGGCCGGACCAATGCTCGAGTACACGCGATGACAGATGCAGAAGTCGAGGAGTCAGGCGACGTGGTGACGGGTACATTTATTTAAGTACTTACTTTCGTAGTTGGAGTACATTTTTATGTGTTGTTATGGTTGTGTGCTAAAACCTGAATGTGGTAGGTGTGATTTTAATTAACAAAGTGCAAGCAAATGTTCTATTCGATAGTGGAGCAAGTCACTCGTTCATGGCAAAGAGATTTGCCAAGAATCTGGACATTCTTCCCGAATGGATTGAGACTCCATACCGTATACAGGCCGCGGGTGGCCAAGTACTCGTATCTCATCAACGTTACAATGGGTGTGAATTGGAGATTAACGGTCTACAGTTTTCTGCGACCCTGATACCGATCCAGATGTTCGATTTCGACATTATTCTGGGCATGGACTTCTTGGCGGAGTATGATGCAAATATTAATTGCCGGCAACTGCAAGTCAGCATGAAGGCACCTGAACTGGGGGAAACTATATTTCAAGGGAATCCTAAATTAAAGAAGGCACCCCAGAAGCTTTATTTGACTGCGGCACAGGCATTTCGAGCACTAAAGAAAGGGAGAGAAGGATTTTTGATTTACGCAACGAGTGCTGAACATGAAGTTCCGCAAATCGACCAAATCCCTGTGGTAAGGGAATTTACAGATGTCTTCCCGAGGAGTTACCAGGACTGCCACCAGAAAGAGAGGTAGAGTTTGAGATCAATCTCATACCCGGTGCAGAACCCATATCCAGGGCACCCTACCGCATGGCTCCAGCAGAGCTCAAGGAATTGAAGGAGCAATTACAAGAACTGCTGGACCGTAAGTTTATCCGACCTAGTGTATCACCCTGGGGTGCTCCAGTCCTGTTCGTGAAGAAGAAGGATGGGAGCATGAGATTATGTATAGACTACCGGGAGCTAAACAAGATCACTATCAAGAACAAGTATCCCTTACCCCGAATCGAGGATCTCTTTGATCAGCTACGGGGGGCTAGAGTATTCTCCAAAATCGATTTGCGATCCGGTTATCACCAGTTGAGGATCAAATCTGGGGATACAGCCAAGACCGCTTTTCGAACACGTTATGGTCACTATGAATTCCTGGTTATGCCTTTTGGATTAACCAACGCCCCAGCTGCCTTTATGGATCTAATGAACACAGTATTTCGGAAACAACTGGATAAGTATGTTGTAGTGTTCATTGACGATATTCTGATATACTCCCCCGACGAAGAGACTCACGCTGAACACTTGAGGGAGGCTTTAGAGACACTTCGGAGAAGCAAATTATATGCCAAGTTCAGCAAATGTGAGTTCTGGTTGAAAAGCGTAGCCTTCTTGGGTCATGTGGTCTCTGAAGAGGGAATTTCTGTGGACCCAAAGAAAGTGGAGGCGATCACCGAATGGCCTAGGCCTACTAATGTGACAGAGGTAAGGAGTTTTCTCGGTCTGGCTGGATACTATAGGAAGTTTGTCGAGGGCTTCTCATCGATTGCAATGCCTCTAAGCCGATTGACGCAGAAGAAATCGAAATTTGAATGGACCCACCGAATGCGAGCAGAGTTTCGCTGAACTAAAAAGGAGACTGACCACAGCCCCTATTCTTGCTCAGCCCTCCGCTTCAGAAGGGTTTGTCATTTACAGTGACGCTTCTAAGAACGGGCTAGGTAATTGTGTATGATTTCAACTGATTTTGTATACAATTAAAGTTGTGGTCTAATTTTTATATTTCAGGATGTGTGTTGATGCAAAACGACAAGGTCATTGCCTATGCTTCACGACAGCTAAAGCCCTATGAGCAGAATTATCCGACTCATGATCTGGAACTTGCAGCGGTGGTGTTCGCCCTGAAAATCTGGCGTCACTATCTATATGGAGTGAAGTGCGAAGTGTTCACTGATCATAAGAGTCTTAAGTATTTGTTTACGCAAAAGGAGCTGAACATGCGCCAAAGGAGATGGTTAGAGTTGCTGAAAGATTACGACTTGACCATCAGTTATCACCCAGGGAAGGCCAATCGAGTAGCTGATGCCATGAGTAGGAAATCGAGCCATGCACGGCAGGCTACTCTAGAAAAAGAGATGGCAGAGTTTGATTTGGATCTTGTAGATTCTACCGCAGACATTCTGGCGACACTAATTATCACCCCAACCTTGGTAGACCAAATTAAGGAAGCACAGAAGAATGATGCCACAATTAAAGAGACGCGAGAAAGAATGCTAACCAGCCAAGTGGATGGATTTCAAGTTCATGATGATGGCAGTATGTGGTACCAAGGAAGGTTGTGCGTACCGGATGTTGAGGAACTCAGGAGAGAATTGCTGAAGGAGGCACATAATTCGAGACTGTCTATTCACCCTGGTGCTACGAAAATGTACAATGATCTAAAGAGGCATTATTGGTGGAATGGCATGAAGAGGCACATTGCTCGAGTTTGTGGAAAGGTGCCTTGTTTGCCAGCAAGTTAAGGCGGAACACCAAAGACCGGGTGGATTGATGCGACCTTTAGAGATACCTGAATGGAAGTGGGAGCATGTAACAATGGACTTCGTGGTGGGACTCCCGAAGACAAGAAATGGAAATGACGTGATATGGGTAATCGTGGATCGACTGACTAAGTCCGCTTACTTCTTGCCTATTCCCACCGGACTTACTATGGAGAGGCTGGTAGCCATGTACATTGATAACATTGTTTGCCTTCATGGAGTGCCAGTTAGCATAGTACGGATCGTGACTCGAAGTTTACATCTCAGTTCTGGGCAGCGTGCCAGAAGAAGATGGGGACGGAGTTGCGACTGAGCACTGCTTTTCATCCTCAAACCGATGGTCAATCTGAGAGGACCATTCAGACCCTGGAAGATATGTTGAGAGCATGCGCATTGGATTTCAAAGGAAATTGGGACAGCATGCTGAAGTTGATAGAATTTTCCTATAACAACAGCCATCACAGTGCCATAGGTATGGCACCATTTGAGGCCTTATATGGACGAAAGTGTAGATCACCTGTGCATTGGGACGAAGTTGGTGAACGGAGGTTGACAAGCTCCAGAAATAATCGAGCAAACTAAAGAACAGGTGAAACTAATTCGGGAACGTCTTAAGACGGCTCAAGACAGAAGCAAAAGTTGGGCCGACGCGAAGAGACGACCTTTAGAGTTCGAGGAGGGAGAAAAAGTCTACCTTAAGGTGTCACCAATGAAGGGTGTGACACGGTTTGGTGTTAAAGGGAAGTTGAAGCCGCGATATATTGGACCATATGAGATACTCGAAAGGGTTGGAGATGTAGCTTACAATTGGCATTACCTCCGATGTGGCTCAGGTGCACAACGTGTTCCACGTCTTCGCAGTTAAGAAGTACGTACCTGACCCGAGTCATGTGTTGGATGCGCAAACCCCTTAAGATCAGACCCGATGCGTCATATGAAGAAGTCCCAATACGAATTCTGGATCGCAAGGGACCAAGAACTTAGAAGAAGGATTATTCCTTACGTAAAGGTTCAATGGAGCAATCACCGAGAGAACGAAGCGACATGGGAGCTAGAAGAACAAATGCGCGACCGCTATCCCCACCTCTTTGATTAAGGTACGGCAAGTTTCGGGGACGAAACTTTTTTGTAAGGGGGGTAGGATGTTATAACCGTGTGTTTCAAAAAAAAAAAGAGAGAAAGAGATAAATAAGAGATAAGGGTAAAATATTTAAATTAGGAAATCTTATCCCTCCCCTTAATTAACCCTTATCTTTCCTCAAATCTCTCCCTCTCATATTAAACTCTCATTAACCCTAGTCTCCCTTTTCTCTCCCAAATTCAGCAGCCACCTCCTCCCCTATCCTCTCTCAATTTTCGGCCATAAGAAGGAAAAAGAAGAAAAGAGGAATCTTTGATCCAAGGTTCAAGAGAAGGGAGATCACAACCCTAATCAGATCTTCATCATCTCTCGCGGGTATCAGTTCTTGCTAGGATCGAGGTAGGTGTATACTATTATTTCCCTCAAAACCGTATGAAGTCGTGCATAGACAAAATGGTATTTTTGTGTCGTTGGTGTTCAATGGTTATACGATTGTGATCTTGATTAATTGCTCCAAGGTGTTTATTTTCCGTTATTCGTTTTGTTTTCAACGTGATCTCGTTGTTGTACGTTTCTGTGTGGGGTTGAGAGATCGTTATGCGTATATGAATATGTGGGAAGGGGTGAAAGGTTGAATGGAATTGAGGGTTGGATTGCAGAAATTTCAGAATGGAACTTCTGAAATTCGGGGACATCGATCGATCGACGTCCAGAGGCTGAGGGTTCGACGTGCCTCAGATGGACTTCGATCGATCGACGTCCAGAGGGTGAGAGATCGATGTGCCTCAGAAGGACATCGATCGATCGACGTCCAGAGGCTGAGGGTTCGACGTGCCTCAGATGGACATCGATCGATCGACGTCCAGAGGCTGAGGGTTCGACGTGCCTCAGAACCACGTTGATCGATCGACGTCAGAGGATGACGTCCCACTGTTTTCTTCCCCTTTCCTTTGCATTCATGGCACGTGCATTGCATGAGGTACCCATTGTCTGAGGGTGTGCGTGTTCGGAGGATACGTAGTGCCTATAGGGCGTGGGGGGCCGTGATGATACACAAAGCGTCGGTCGGGCGTGGGTGTCATGTGATACGCAGCGTCTATGGGGCGTGGGTGTCGTACGGATACGCAGCGTCTATAGGGCGTGGGTGTCATGAGATACGCAGCGTCTATAGGGCGTGGGTGCCGTACGATACACAGCGTCTATAGGGCGTGGGTGTCCAGAACGGCAAGTGGTGGCTAGAGACCATGACGCTGGAACTAGGTCCCGGGAGGCATGCATTGCATATAGGCCTAGGAGCATATTGCCTGACATGTTTCTAGTTGTGTGTGACACGTTATGTGAGCATGCATCACGTACTTGCGCATGCATCTTGTGTGGATTGTTTATTTCCGTATAAGCCATGTCATGTAGTTTATGTTGAGTACGTGGAGTGTCTTACCTTCCGGTTGCATGCTATCTGTTCTATGTGGTTACGTGGAGATATCGTTTTGGGTATGTACATTTGTATTGTTTTGAGAGGCACCTACTGGGTGATTACCATCACTCACACCTACTATTCCATATGTAGCCGAGACAGAGTATGACTATATCTTCGTTGAGGATGGGTCCGACACCGTGGAATGGGCTGAGTGATTCGCAGAGAATGACCACAGCGAGGATGGAGACAGGTTTTTGTGATGCTTTGGGGTGACACAGACATTTTATTCACATGCTTTGAAAACAATTTCATGCTTTTAAATTTAAACATTGACCTTGACTTGTAAGGCCTGGTCAGCCTAGAATTACTTTCGTTATTTTCTTAAAGTTATTTAATTTCGGAATTAGTATTTGACTTATCGTTTCCGCAGAAAGAAAAGGAAAATTTTTCTATGTCAGCACTGACGTGTAGCAGGTTGATGTGACGCCTAGTATTCTCCTGAGTGAGATACGGCGGGTGCACCGTTTCCGAGGGTGGAGCTCGGGGGCGGGGCGCTACAGATGCCTTCACTATTATTTTCTGTTATTTAATTTTAGTGCTTTGAGTGTACTATTCAGCAATATGGAAGGCGTGGAGATAGGCTGAGGCATTGGCGGAGGAAGCGTGTCTCTACCATATCACACTCTTGAAATCCACCAAAACTTTTGCTGGACAAATTATTGGATCCTTCAATTGGAATCCATTACAACCGTTACTTTTTGTGCTTTGTTTCTACTCTTTATTAAACACGCCATGGCGCATCTTGTTTTCCGACCCTTCTCCAGAGATGGGATCTCCTCACCTCCACACCGTCGCCTTCTTACCCACCGTTCGCCACGTGGCAGCAAGGTGGAGTGATGAAGCTAGATGCGGGTGACACTCATCTAGCCTCACCACCCTACCTTGCTGCCACATGGCGGACGATAGACAAGGGGGTGACGGTGTGGGAGATGAAGATATCCGGTCCCTTCGCCCCCCCTGAAGTTATATGTCAGAAATCATAACTGTCTTTTTAAGTATTGAAAGTCAATATCCAAGTCAGGGTTTGACCTAGACATTACATAATTTAAAATTTGCCTTCTGAAATATGCTACTTCCAATGATTTGTTCCTTCTATCTCCCCCATACCCACACAGCCACTACACCATGTGTAGCGACTCGTTCTGAACTCCACTACTCGAAACGATCCATTCCTCGTTGTGCTATGTATATATTGTATTGTTCAATCAACCCGTTGTGCTATTTATAACGTGCATCATTGTCACGATATTGGTTTTTGTTATTGATTTCTTTATGTTATTCGATAACACATATATGATTAGTCAATAAAATGTGTCATTTTTCTCTTTTCATTATTCAATTTGATTTATAAAGGTCAATGGTCTTTACTTTTTTCATTGATTAGATCGTGTTCCGAATCACTACGAGTAGTAGATACAAAACTGCACTCTTTAGACGTACTATCTCCTATCAATTAGATAATTTTAGTAAAAATCACGTCTAGTCTTAATGGATAACACCTTATCAAGTTCGATCAAATTAACCAGTAATTATTAAAATATACATCCAATATCATTCAGAAACACTATAGCGTCTAGCATTACTGGATCAAGTTAACTCGAAATAATCAAGAAATTGATCGGCCAACCAGTTAGATCTTAGGAAACAATGAGTGTACATTGTATTAAGCTCGAAGATAAAATTAAAACCTTGTACCTGAAATAATCATGTTATATAGAAGAGAAATGTTTAAGAGTTGACCTTATAGAAGTAAAGTAGTAGCAGTTATTTAGTAGACAATCTTCTGTTATCATGTCATCCCGTAAATGTGCCTGAATGCTTTTGGTCTCCTCCTCCAACACCAAAGCAACAAGTCGTAAATTAGGTGGCCATTGTTCTTGTTTAGAGAGTCTTTGGTATATATTTACCATGTTTGAAAGATAACCAACTCCCAAATATGCTCTTTATTTTTACATCTTTTAGTCTCTAAGATGAGGGCAGATCTTGGAATAGCTAGTAAGGTTGATGATTTGTGACTTTAAGGTCACGGATTCGAACAGTGAAAATAACTTCTTACACAAAATGTATGATAATACTGTGTATTTTAGATCGCAAAATGATTCGGTCCTTCATCGTACTTTGTGCAAATGCATGAACGTATTGTACCTGGAAGGCCCTTTGTTTTAGCTCCAAGATCTTCCGAGTCTCTATCTAGTTCTTACATATTTCACGTAGATATGAATGTCATACACGAGACCTTGATTATTTTGAGTTAACTAGTAATTAATTAACACTATATATAGTAGTATTATATATTTGTCTGATATTTCTTTTACTTGATATTTTACTATTTTCAATCTGAATTTCACTTTTTCTTTCTTTTTAGATTGATTTTATAATATATATATATATATATATATATATATATATATATATATATATATATATATATATATATATATTGAAACGTAATTTCAGAACTATTTCAGGCCGCATATAACATGCCTTTTATCTACATATTTTACATATCAATATATCATGTACACATGTTTCTTGAGTTTGCATCTCTTGTTTTCTCTGCGCTATTTTTAGATTAGTTCTCTAAGTTTCATTTGTTGACCCTGCTACTAAATACAACAACATTACTACATTACTTTAGAGTCTCCCATCTATATCAAAAAATAAGAGATCGGATATACATAACTATACACATATATTAGAAACACACACCAGCTATTTTACCATATGCTACTAAGTATGCATCTTAAATCCATTAATGGTGGTTCCTTACATTAAGTTATTTTGTTTCCTGCTTCCACTAATGCATGCAATTAGTTCTTTAGGCCTGTGGTTATGTAGATATATTTTAATTTTCAAACATGTAGTTTTCAATTCAATTTTTTAAGGTTACTAATTAATGATAATAGAGTTGAGATCTCTGTTAAGATAATTGATGATTGACTACTCACCAAATATTACCATAGGTTTTAGGTACACATATTCACTAAAAATCTTAAAGCAATAGGTGGTAGTATCTTATCTTCGTATAATCCATACATTTTTTTTAAGTGACCAATGTGGGACACTATTCTCAACATCCGACTCATGTGCAAATATGGCTTGACATACACTCGCATCTTAGAACCCGTCCTCAATCACAAACCATAAACCATACATGAACATATAGACTTCACAAACCACAAGTCAAACATGTGCCTTAGGATCCGTCCTCAATTACAAAACATAAATCAGACGAAAACATATGGACTTCACAAACAACAAGTCAGACACGCGCCTTAGAACTACTCTCAATCACAAACCACAAGCCACACATGAACATCTGGACTTCACAAAACACAAGACAGACATGAACATCTGGATTTAGGTAGGAGAGACGATAGAAAGTCGACTATAGGCCAGACAAGGTAAGTCCAGTCAACCATGAGTCGGACAAGGTGAATCCACATTTTAAACTGACTCTAATACCACGTTAAAACTTGGATTGATATGAGATGAGACTAACATACACTTAAAACCTTAATACATTGGATAGTAGTATCTGATCTTTATATAATCCATATTTTTCTCAAATTTGTTCACGTGGGATAATATTATCAACAATGGGCTAGAAAACTTAATTCATTTGTGGGCCGATTGGACACACATGTGGTACCCTGTTGGGTTTATGAAGTCCATTAGTCTAAGAGAGAGCCTACCTAGTAATGTATTTGTTCAGAACGTAGGGCTTTTTGGAGGGCATAATCCATTCGGCCTATATTCAGGAAATTTAGCAACCCCAGCTGCACAAATGACTGGAAGTTAAATTTGTTGAATAACTATTTCCACTCCTAAATACCATGTTTCTTTGCTACCATTTAACATATCGGAGTAAAACAGTTCCACTCATCGTTTCATCTTCATTTTCTTTTCATCTCCCCAAAAAAAAGGTCCGTTAACAGCAACCTGTGACACGAACTCATGACCAATGCAAACTAATTTTCCAAAGGTTAACGAGCTTATGTTGAATCAGCCAAGACACTTGTCTCATCGCTTTGTAAATTCCACCATTGATAGGGAAATGCAAGTGTTATCTTGAATACTAATCACCCCCAAAGCTGCTGGAGCTCCGTCTTCAGCCATCCTTTAGCGGTCGGAGCTCTCAGACTTTTCCACTTAGCCCCTCATCTCATCTTCTTTACTCCTACGCATCCCTCATATCCCACGTCATCCCTCATATTTTTGCCTCAAGAAATGGACTATAACCATCCCTTCTTAGTGAACAAGCAACTATCCCTCATTGTCCACACAAGCGGCAGAAGGAGGAAAAGAGAGAGAAAAAGGAGGATTATAAAGATGCTTAGAGAGGAGCAATGAGAATGATGGTGGAGGGACAACTAGAATGGTGGTATGGTAGATGTAGAAGAAGATGGTGGATGAGAACGCCAAAATTGCAGAGGAAAACAAGGGGACAGCGCAGTCGCAGAAGTGAAAGGGGTGGCACCATAAATAATGTTAGTGGTGGTGTTCTAGCAGGTGGAAGGTGAGTTGACGTGAAGGAGGCAGGTGGACTTTGATGGAGGAGGTTCAGGGGTGGCTATGCGCTGGGCCAGATAGAGACTGTATGGAAATTCTTGGAGCAGAAGGTGAAATCCTTCATCCGGGGGCTTCCACCATCCCAGCCCAAAGAGCATGTGTGGAGGATGCAAATCAGAAGCCCAACGGTCTCCTAGATTAAGTGAGATCCTACGCAGTGACCCACACAAGGTGTCCCCCGCAAACCAAGCCTTCAGCCTAGCAACACCTACTGTGCATGTCCCTGGAATCGAACTCTTGACTTTTTAGAACAAATCTCAACCCGAATACCAACTAGACGATGTCATGGGGTGACTATATAGAAGTTCTATCTTCATATAGAGGTGCACATGGCTAGGTCCGCTTTATTTTCGACAATTTATAAAACCAAACTCTTTTTGACAGTTTGGATTTTGGCAAACCAAAACCACAACTAGACAATTTGTTGACCGGTCAGGTTTATTTAATGCAGCGTTTCAATTTTTGCCGATTTATGTAATTATCCGAAATTCATTTTTGTGATTTCTAATTACCTAACACCAACAGTATAGCAACAATATAGCAATACAGTCCAAAATATCTATGAGCTCTTCGGCACAGAATTGGGCCATGCACAGAATCCAGAATATAAACGTGCTATCAAACAAAAATATTTAAGCCAAGCTAACATACAAAGCAGAATGAGTACGCATATACCAGGAATGCAAGTTTGAGAAAACAAGTAAAACACTTGGCTGGTTAACAGAACCTCAAAATGGCTCTCCTGTTATAAATTAGCCACCATTATCAAAGAGACTAAGCTTAGGCACGATCCCTTTTGCTTAGGCTGCAAACCAGGTCAGCCAGCAGGGGCACTCTTGCGCCCAAGAAAGAGAACCTACCTTTATGCTCCAGCAAATTCAACCTCTTTACTCAGAGCTTAACTGATCATGTCCCTTAGCACCCTTGAGCCTGCAATCAAAACAAAAACAAAAATAGAAAGCGGAGGACGTATAGCAAGGATATAAGCAGCAGTCTGCCTGTAGTGGCGGAAACCATTCGAAGACAATTTTCTTACGTCAAGCAACTTTGATTGCAAATCTTATGACCTCAAGAGTTCAAACATGACAACTTGAAAGGACGAGTCTCAACAAGCTCGTCCTTGTATCATATTGATAGGGAGAGTGAAGAAACTGAAGTGGTTCATTTCTTGTCGAAAATTTTACTAACAACCCACTCTTGCCTCCCTTGAGCTTTAGAAATCGTACTACCTTCTGATAGTCTTAAGCTTTCAAGTTCCCTTTAACCACCATGTTATCATTAATAAAGAACAGAGGGAAAACATATAGAAACTTAAAACCCGGGAGACTAGTGTACCGAAAACGTCCTTAGTCATCCCTGCCGAAGTTTCACCAACTGTCAATAACAATTCTTGCGCCCTACGTACGATAAGCTCAACCACATTGGTACCTAGTATAAATTCCGTTACCATTCAATAACAAAGAAAATAGCCAAAGTATGCCATAAATCACTTGAACAAGCTCTCACACACAATTCACGTGCAAACAGTTTCCTGCTCTCACAATTCTGGTCCAAAGATAAAGATGCCATAAAGAAGAAAGCAAAATAATTGTTGGATCCAAAGTACCTAACACATAGTGCTGCATCCTAAGAGCTCAATTTCATTCAAATTCAATAATGCTCCCCATTGTTCCGGATAATGCTGAAGAAGTAAACAGAAGTTTGTGCTACTAATTTTTCAGAAAGTATGCTCCTGTATCAATTATATGAACACACACACACACCCACACATCATGAAAGCCGGAAAGAAAAAGAAAATGTTAAACCAAAATCTATTCAAACGCCACAAAAGTGATACTGGTAAACTTGCTAAGAAGTAGAAGTTGATTAATTACCTTTCCCTCATATCTTATGACAAAAATAGGTATGTAGAACAAATCTAAGAAAGTATGTTTTACTATCTAAAAAAGAACAAACTTCACCCTAGCTTTGAAGGACTTGATGGAAAATCACAAGTTATAAAATCAGTGCTCTCATCTTTTCCACCCTCAGTTGTCTGCTTAGCTGGATCGCCAAGAATCAGACTTGTCCGCTTTGTCGTTCATCTATCTTCTCTCCACCGCCCCAAGTAGTATGAATTCTTTTTGTTCCTCTTTTCAGGACAATTGTAATTACTCCTTGTTTTTTATTTCTCTTTTCAGTTTGAACTTAAGAAACTCTCATCCCAGCTTGAACCTATACATCAAACCGCACCAGACAAAAAAATGTGATATATCATCAACAATAATGGAGTACCAATTTGCATGATATAAAAGCATTACCGTGTCATCAGCTCTCTCTTCATTCATTAGATTCTTCAATTGGTTGGGATTGCTAGTTCCAGGCCTTGTGCCTCGGCAGTTGAATCTTCATTCATTAGATTCTTCAATTGGTTAGGGATTGCTAGTTCAAGGCCTTGTGCACCGGCGGGTGACTCTTCATTCTTTAGATTCTCTAACTGGTCAAGAAAGGGATATTCAATGCCATATGGTACCTTCGGAACCACTAGCCTAATGTTATCCAAGGACCAAACACTTTGGTATGCACTTTTCTCGAAATACAGTCCTTGTACTGAAGTCAGCCGAGAGGAGCTGAATGAGGTGACAGAAATGCATCCTTTCCTTTGGTCCCTGGATAACATTAGGCCAATGGTTCCGGAGGTACCATATGGCATTGAATATCCCTTTCCTGACCAACTGGAGAATCTAAAGAATGAAGAGTCACTCGCCGAGGCACAAGGCCTTGAACTAGCAATCCCTAACCAATTGAAGAATCTAATGAATGAAGAATCACCTGCCGAGGCACAAGGCCTGGAACTAGCAATCCCTAACCAATTGAAGAATCTAATGAATGAAGAGAGAGCTGATGATACGGTAATGCTTTTATGTCATGCAAATTGGTATTCCATTATTGTTGATAATATATCACATTTTTTGTCTGGTGCGGTTTGATGTACAAGTTCAAGCTGGGATGAGAGCTTCTTAAGGTTAAACTGAAAAGAGAAATAAAAAAACAGGGAGTAATTAAAATTGGTCTGAAAAGAGGAACAAAAGAAATTCATACTACTTGGGGCGGTGGAGAGAAGACAGGTGAACAACAAAGCGGGCAAGTCTGATTCTTGACGATCCAGCTAAGCAAACAACGAGGGTGGAAAAGATGAGAGCACTGCAGACGCATCAGACCTGTAGAATTTTCCTCACGATCTAAACAGATTGAACAATCTCCCACCTCCAGTTTATCAGGCATTAACCATTTGAAACTTTTCGGGTTGATTAACAATTTAGCTCATAACACATTCGTCCTTGTTTATATCTTCGCTCATCGTAATAAAATGTGTCTTTTCTAAACGTTCGTCCGTGAAGAGTTTCTAGAGGCTCATAATCATCTTGCAGGGTACGAACCTCAACCGCTGCCAAAATCTGGACACGTCTCTTGTTCACCTCTAAATCCTTGGCAAAATCAAATAGATCGAGAATCAATCTGCGGGTGATATCATATGGCACGCCTAGACGACGGAAATAATGGGTTTGGATTAGAAAGAAAAGATGGAGGATACATTTACCTTCCAACAGCTTTATCTTCTCCGAGAATCTGGGCATAATTTCTTTATGCATGAAAACTCTTGATGGCTTAAGGACAGCGCGCCATAATCACAAAGACAAAATAATGCACCTGGATTCGAATGAAGGACCCATCTTCCTCTTCGTTCGGCACGGACAATCTATAACGAAAGTCGTAGTCTTTCTGGGAGTCGGAATATCTGCTGAGAAAGGAGGCGTCCGGAGGCATCCTCAATGGAAAACGCAATGCCAAATACAGATTCTGAAAAAGAAAAATAAAGCCAAAAGAATACAAGGCAATCACATCAACTGGGGTTTCATTAATTTATAGAGAAGAGAAGAGAAGAGTCGGTGACGAAACCTTTGCCTCGTCCGAACAGTATTTCAGAGGCAGCTGAAGATTTATTAGAGATATTCTTATGGGTATGCATATCATTATTCATTATTTTGTTTTCCTTTGCCAAAAAGGAGAAGTGTTTCAGTGATATTATAGCCTCACGGTTACATTACGGAAACATATTTTCACTTTTTCAGGAAGTAAATTAAATAAATTAGAGCAAAGCAATACTAATTTGGTTTCTTGAATATTTTATATAAAAAAGGCCATTTGGCTAAGAGGTTCTCGAACTCTCGGCATCGGATCTCCCTATGCATATATTTTCTACCAAAATATGTATATAAATATATTATGTACAAATACATATATATATATATATATATATATATATATATATATATATATATATATGCGTACATATAGATGCATACATATATATACACATATATATACATATATATACACACACGCATGCACACACCTATATATGCGTTGGGATATCTTACGAGAGATTGGATAAGATATTCCAACAATATCTGTGTGCGTACTCTTGTAATAATATATATGTATACTTTACCTTTATGCGTTATGTTTTGGAGCAATATACAATATTTTCCCTTTGAAATTTCCTCCCCTTGACATTTAAGCTGGTGATAGTCCGTTCGCTGCTTAGTCAAAGAAAAGGTGTCAAGGTGAAGGGAAAGCAGAAGGTTAGAATTGGCTCAAGTCCTATTAAGAAACCCAACATAGAAAATACTCACCCGTACATTTCTGCCTCTGCTGTTTTTGATGCAGGCTCAATCAACCACGACATTGAGTGGCCCGCACTTCCTTCAGCTAAACAAAACATACACACAGTACACACTCTGAAAGCTATCAATATAGAAAATAGCTTACATCCAGTTTCTGCTACAAATGTCTCTCCTGGTGCTCAAAGTTTCTTGCAGCAGCAGGCCCCAGACTTGAAGTCCAAGCCACCTGATAGACATTCAATGGAGGTGGAACAGTCCCCTCAGTTAGTTGGGCTTGATCCAGGTAAGCCACCACTGCTAAGACATGATAACCCCCATATGGACTCGGAAGATATGCAGACTGAACTGGGTGATATCCCTGTCTCCAGCTCACTCCCTCTATGAAGATTCTTACGTGGAACTGTAGAGAAGCTGTTTCCTCTAAATTCTTTAGGAATTTGAAAGAACTGGTTAGGAAATACAAGCCAACAGTCATCTGCCTGTTGGAACCAAGGACTGGCAGTTTCTATACTAAAAAAAGGATTCTTCGCGCCTTTCATTTCATGCAATGGGTTTTAAAGGGGACCTATGGTGTTTCCGGGATTCGTCCCAGATCTCAATGGATGTGCTCCACTGGTGTCATCAATCTCTTAGTATGGCTATCTTGAAGGGTAACCAAGTGATGTGGGTTGTTTCCTTTATCTATGCTTTCCCTAATAAGACCTTGAGACAGGTGCTTTGGAAGCAACTGGAGACCTTTGGCACCCTTTTGTCTCTCCCTTGGCTTGTGATGGGTGACTTCAACGAGGTTGTATCCTAGGAAGACAAGCAAGGGGGTAGGAAAGTCAGTAACAGAGGAGAGTGAGAACTAAGATGATTAATCGTTGCGAATTATTGGACTTGGGCTTCTCTAGTCCCTCTTTCACATGAACCAACTCTCCACTCGAGGAAAATAATATCATGGAGCGTATCGATCGGGCCTGGGCAGATAGGCGCTGGCAAGTTATGTTTGCAAAGGCAGAGGTGCTGCACCTTGTCAGAACTCATTTCGATCATCATCCCCTACTCCTCTCTTTGTATGGCGAGAACCAGAGTCAGACCCCTAAGAATCCTGGCTTTCTTAATGCATGGACTACACACCCTGAGTTTGTGAATGTTGTTGGCAAATACCTTCATACGGGCTAACTTATCCGGTCTCATCGTTCATGCATCTTTGTGGAACAAGACGACGTTTGGAAAAAAAAAATCATAGGAAGAACAGGTGTTTGGCAAGACTTGCTGGCATCCAAAGGGCTCTGGCCTTGGGGCGACATCGTTCTCTCCTTAATGTGGAGAGTGATAACCTGGACGAATATAATCTAATCTTAGAGCAAGAGGAGTCCTTTTGGTTTCAAAAGGCTAGAGTTGACTGGATCAGAAGTGAGGAACGAAATACATGATACTTTCATTTAACTGCGATCACAAGAGACGGAAGGAACAGTATCACCATGTTGAAGAATGCTTTGGGTGAGTGGGTTGAGGACCAGGCTTCTCTCAAAGCCTCTGCTAGGGACCTCTATCTAAATCTATATACTAGTGAGGGGACCCGTTTAATCCCCAATCAGGCGTTTAACTTTCCAACTTTGCCTAAGAGGGAAATTGTCAAACTAAATAGGGAGCCTTCTGAGGGGGAAATCAAGAGCGCCATGTTTCAATTTGGCCCCCAGAAAGCTCCTGGGCCGGATAGAATCCTGCTCTCTTCTTTCAAAAGTATTTGGAGGTGGTTGGCCCCAGTGTATCCCTTTGCGTATTGAAGGCCTTTAGGTCACAACAGTTTGATGAGCACCTAAATGTGAGACATGTACAGCTTACCTAACATCATTTGCAGTATTTCTTTTTTTTTAAAATAGAAAAAAAAAAAGAGAACAATATATATAGTTATCGATGCTCTACCAAATATGTCCTCACTTATCCCACTATCTTTTTTTTTTCTTTCTAAAGTTAAATCACCAACTCTTTTGGATACTAAACTAAAAAAACTAACTTATGCCAATGATTAGATGGTAGATAGATAAGGGACTAGTTTATTTATCTTTTTGCCTTTTTCTTGTTTCTGTTCTTTTTTTTTGGTGGTGGTGGGAGTGGGTGGGCCAGATAGAGACTATATAGAAGTTCTTTGAGCACAAGGTGAAATCCCTCATCTGGGGGCTTCCAACGCCTCAGCCCCAGGAAGCATGTGTGGAGGATGCAAATCAGGAGCCCAGCGGATTCCTAGATTGGATGAGATCTTACATAGTGCCCCACACAAGATGTCTCCCGCAAACTAGACATTCGGCCTAGCAACACCCATTGCGTGCATATCTGGAATCGAACTCTTGACCTCTTGGAGCAAATCCCAACCCGAATACCAACTGAACTAGGGAAAACTTCCAACAATGTGAGACATGTACAGCTTACCTAACATCATTTGTAGTATTTCTTTTTAAAAAAAATAGAAAAAAAAAAAGAGAACACTATATATAGTTATCGATGCTCTACCAAATATGTCCTCCCTTATCCCACTACTTCCTTTTTTTTCCTTTCTAAAGTTAAATCACCAACTCTTTTGGATACTAAACTAAGGACGACTCTCTACAAGCTCATCTTTGTATCATAATGATAGCTCAAACCGGGAGAGTGAAGAAACTGAAAGAAGCTTATTCCTTGTCACAATTTTACCAACATCTCACTCCTGCCTCCCTTGAGCTTTAGAAATCGTACTACCTATTGATAGTCTTAAGATTTCAAGTTCCCTTCAACAACCATGTTCTCATTAATAAAAAAAACAGAGGAAAAATATATAGAAGCTTAAAACGCGGAAGCCTAGTGCACTTAGTCATCCCTGTCAAAGTTTCACCAATGGTCAATAACAATTCTTGCGCCCTACGTACGGTAAGATCAGCCACATTGGTACCTAGTATAAATTCCGTACCATTCTCAATCACAAAGAAAATATCCCAAATATGCCACAAATCACTTGAACAAGCTCTCACACAATTCACGTGCAAACAGTTTCCTGCTCACACAATTCTGATCCAAAGATGCCATACAGAATAAAGCAAAATAATTGTTGGATCCAAAATACCTAACACATACGGCTGCATCCTAAGAGCTCAATTTCATTCAAATTCCATAAAGCACCCCATTGTTCCGGATAATGCCGAAGAAGTAAACATAAGTTTGTGCTACTAATTTTTCAGAAAGTATGCTCCTTTATCAATTATATGAACATGTGAATACACGCACACACCCCCACACATCATGAAAGCCGAAAAGAACAATAAAATATGTTAAAACAAAATCTATTCAAGCGCCACAAAAGTGATACTAGTAAACTTGCTAAGAAGTAGAAGTTGATTAATTACCTTTCCCTCATCTCACCTTATGACAAAAAATAGGTTGTAGAACAAATCTAAGAAAGCATGTTTTACGATCTAAAATAGAACAAACTTCACCCCAGCTTTGAAGGACTTGATGGAAAATCACAAGTTATAAAATCAGTGCTCTCATATTTTCCACCCTCGTTGTCTGCTTAGCTGGATCGCCAAAATCAGACTTGTCCGCTTTGTCGTTCGCCTGTCTTCTCTCCACCGCCCCAAGTAGTATGAATTCCTTTTGTTCCTCTTTTCCGGCCAATTGTAATTCCTCCTTGTTTTTTATTTCTCTTTTCAGTTTGAACTTTCTCATCCCAGTTGAACATATACATCAAACTGCACCAGACAAAAAAATGTGACATATTATCAACAATAATGGAGTACCAATTTGCATGACATAAAAGCATTACCGTATCATCATCTCTCTCTTCATTCAATAGATTCTTCAATTGGTTAGGGATTGCTCGTTCAAGGCCTTGTGCCTCAGCAGGTGACTCTTCATTCTTAGATTCTTCAATTAGTTAGGGATTGCTAGTTCAAGGCCTTGTGCCTCGGCGGGTGACTCTTCATTCTTTAGATTCTCCAGTTGGTCAGGAAAGGGATATTCAATCTCGTATGGTACCTCCGGAACCACCGGCCTAATGTTATCCAAGGACTAAAGAAAAAGATGCATCTCTGTCATCCCATTCAGCCATTCAGCGACCGCTTGTGACTCGTCCCATGATGCTTTGGGATGCTCCATGAATGTATGTCCAATACACCTTAACCAAAATCAGTCTCCAACACTAGTGAAACTTAAACAACGATAACAAAAGAGAAAATTTTAATACCCAATAACTAGGGAAAACAGAGAAAAATTCATTGTTGGACTATCGGCTACCACATGTCTGCTCAAGAAGCCCTTTTGCTTAGTTTGATCTTACCTGTTGGGAAGCCACGGATGAATCTGCTGGGCGGAGACGAAGATTTGATGCTGAGGTTCGGGAGGTTAGCAGATGCCAAAAAGAACCGGATAGGATTAATGTTTCTTTCTGTCGAGATTGAAAAAATTGGAAATTCATTCAAGTAAATAATTATATTTACAAAGTTTCTCTCCTTTTATAAGAGTTTTTTCGCGTCTAACAGCTTCTTTTTTCTACATGTACAGTGATTACTTTTACAGTAATTCCTAACGGTTACAAGATAACAACTAGTTACCTGTTCTGCTCGGAACTACATGCAGAAAGAGTCCTAAGTTATATTAGACCAAGTGTTGCAGCTCTGCCTTAGCTTTGCTGTCTGACTTGTGCTTCACATTGTCATCTCGGCTCAACCATTTTTATTCCAGTTTTGTTCCGCTTTTCTTCACCTCAGCTACTCTTAGTTCTATGCCCATATTCACATCAGCTCTTTTTTTTCACTGTCTTGATAACTTCTGCACGACAGTAGTACTTCGTCAGTTTAACACAGCTTTACTTCGTCTATTCTTAGCTCCGCTACTATATCAAGTCAGCTCCTCTCGGCTGACTTCAGTACAAGGACTGTATTTCAAGAAAAGTGCAGACCAAAGTGTTAAGAATGTTTACACATGCAGACTGGGCTAGATCCAACATCGACATGAGATTAACAACTGGCTATGGAACCTTCTTATGGGGGAACCTAGTTAAGGTTGTAAATGAACCAAGTCGTTCGGTTGTTCGGCTTGTTTGGTTCGCGCTCGAGCTCGAGCTCGGCTCGGATAAAAGGTTAATGAACAGAGCTTGAACACCCTTTTCTGTTCGAGCTCGGTAAGTGGCACCGTTCGTTTAAGGTGTTCGGCTCGTTAATGTTGTTCGTTGAGTTAAACGAACCAAGCTTGAACAAGTAAATATGTTCGTTTAAATAAACGAACAAGCTCGGCTCGTTCGCTAAGTTAAATGAACAAAGATTGAACAACACAATGCTCGGGTTCGTTCAGCTCGTTTACAGCCCTAAGTTACCTAGTTACTTGGCGGAAAAAGAAACCAGTTGTTTCAAGAAGTAGTGCAGAAAGCAGAGTTGAAGGCACTTGCATTAGGAATCTGTGAAGATATTTTGATCAGAAGAGTACTTGAAAATCTCCATGTAGAGGCACGATTACCCATCAAAGTCTTTTGAAAAAGTCTCGGCAATAAGTGTGGCTGAGAACCCAGTTCAGCATGAAAAATCAAAGCATGTAGAAATAAACAGACACTTCATCCAAGAAAAGATAGAAGGATATGAGGTCAGCCTAGTACACATCTCCAACAAAGATCAAATTGCAGACATCTTAGCGAAGCATGTCTCAACAAATGTTTTGTTTTCCAATACTTAGCATTTACGCTTGGTTATATGAATATATACAACTAAGCTTGTGAGAGAATGTAGAAACAAGTTCAGCCGAGGTGCATTGACCCGAACAGAATAGTTGACATGCTGGGGAAATAAGAAGTGACTGAAGTCAGCGGAGCTGACTTGATATAGGAGTAGCTGAGCTAAGAATAGATGAAGTAAAGTTATCCTGAACTGACGAAGTACTACTGCCGTGCTGAAGTGATCAAGGCAGTGAAAAGAAGAGCTGAGGTGAATAGGAGCACAGAATTAAGAGTAGCTGAGGTAAAGAAGAGCATAATAGAACTGGAATAGAAATGATTGAACCGAGGTAACAAGGTGAAGCACAAGTCAGACAGCAAAGCTAAGGCCGAGCTGCAACACTTAGTCTAATATAACTTAGGACTCTTTCTGAACGTAGTTCCGAGCAGAACAGGTAACTAGTCGTTATTTTGTAACCGTTAGGAATTACTGTAAAAGTAATTAAAGTACATGCGGAAAAAAGAAGCTGTCAGACGTGAAAAAATCCTTATAAAGGAGAGAAACTTTGTAAATATAATTATTAACTTGAATGAATTTCCAATTTTTTCAATCTCGACAGAAAGAAACCTTAATCCTACCCGGTTCTTTTTGGCATTTGCTAACCTCCAAAACATCATCATCAAATCTTCGTCTCCACTCAGCAGATTCATTCATGGCTTCCCGACAGGCAAGATCAAACTAAGAAAAAGGGCTTCTTGAGCAGACATGTGGTAGTCAATAGTCCAACAATGAATTTTTTCCTGTTTTCCCTAGTTATTGGGTATTAAATTTTTCTCTTTTTTGTTATCGCTGTTTAAGTTTCACTAGTGTTGGAGCCTGTTTTTGGTTAAGGTGTATTGGTCATACAATCATGGAGCATCCCAATGCATCATGGGACGAGTCACCGCCGGTCACTGAATTGCTGAATGAGGTGACAGAGATGCATCCTTTTTTTTGGTCCCTCGATAACGTTAGGTCGCTGGTTCCAGAGGTACCATACGTCATTGAATATCGCTTTCCTAACCAACTGGTGAATCTAAAGAATGAAGAATCACCTGCTGATGCGAGGCAGAAGGCCTTGAACTAGCAATCCCTAACCAATGAATCTAATGAATGAAGAGTCATCTGCCGAGGCACAAGGCCTTGAACTAGCAATCCGTAACCAATTGAAGAATCTAATTAATGAAGAGAGAGCTGAAGATACGGTAAAGTTTTTATGTCATGCAAATTGGTACTCCATTATTGTTGATAACATGTCACATTTCTTTGTCTGGTGCAGTTTGATGTATAAGTTCAAGCTGGGATGAGAGTTTCTTAAGTTCAAATTAAAAAGAGAAATAAAAAAACAAGTAGGAATTACAATTGGCCTGAAAAGAGGAACAAAAGGAATTCATACTACTTGGGACAGTGGAGAGAAGACAGATGAACGACAAAGCAGACAAATCTGATTCTTGACGATCAAGCTAAGCATACAACGAGGGTGGAAAATATGAGATCACATATCAGGCCTATAGAATTTTCCTCACGATCTAAACAAATTAAACAATCTCCCACCTCCAGTTTATCACGCATTAACCATTTGAAACTTTTCGGGTTGATTAAGGATTTAGCTAATAACACGTTCGGTTCTGGTTTATATCTTCGCTCATCGTAATAAAATGTATCTTTTCTAATCTTTCGTCCATGAAGAGTTTCTAAAGACTCATAATCATCTTGCAGGGTACAAACCTCAACCGCTACCAAAATCTGGACCCGTTTCTTGTTCACCTCTAAATTCTTGGCAAAATCAAATAGATCGAGAATCAATCTGAGGGTGATACCACATGCCACGCCCAGACGGCGGAAATAATGGGTTTGGATTAGAAAGAAAAGATGGAGGATAAATTTACCTTCCAATAGCTTCATCTTCTCCGAGAATCTGGGCATAATTTCTTTATACATGAAACTCTTGATAGCTTAAGGACCGAGAGCCTAATCATAAAGACAAAATAACGCACCTGGATTAGAATGAAGGACCCATCTTCCTCTTTGATCAGCGTCGAGAATCTATAACGGAAGTCAGTTTTTCTGGCAGTCGGAATATCTGCTGAGAAAGGAGGCGTCCGGAGGCATCCTCAATTGAACACGCAACGCCAAATACAGATTCTGAAAAAGAAAAATACAGCCAAAAGAATACAGGGCAATCACATCAACTGGGGTTTCATTTATTTATAGAGAACAGAAGAGTCAGTGACGAAACCTTTGCCTCGTCCAAACAGTAATTCAGAGGCGGCTGAAGATTTATTATTCTTATGGGATTTTTTAACACGGAATGATAGCTTCATTGACTGCAAGTTCTGTCAATAGTTCATAGGTAGGATAGGACTAATCAGGTCAAACAGACATTTTCAAACACAAAGACACCACAACCACACTCCACTAGATCTAAAAGAGCCCAAGCACTCTCCAGACAGATAGATCAAAAACGAAACCACAGAAACGTAAAGTAACAATCAAACATCAGATTACAACCACGAACCACTGATATCAATTTTCTTTAACTCCTCCAGCTTCCACCTTCAGATCCACCGCTTCCTCTAGAGTAACGGGAACCGCTGCCACCGGCGCCATAGCCGCGGTCACCTCCGCCATAGCCACGGTCACCTCCTCCGTATCTACCTCCACCGCTTTCATTCTTTTGTTTTCCTTTCCCAAAACGGAGAAGTGTTTCAGTGATATTATAGCCTCACGGTTACGTTACGGAAACATATTTTCACTTTTCCAGGAAGCAAGTTAAATAAATTAGAGGAAAGCAATAGTAGTTTGGTTTCTTGAATATTTTATATTAAAAAAAGCCATTTGGCTAAGAGGTGCTCGAACTCTCGGCATCGGATCTCCCTATGCATATATTTTCTACCGAAATATGTATATAAATATATTATGTACAAATACATACATACATATATACACACACACCCCCCTATATATGCGTTGGGATATCTTACGAGAGATTGTACAAGATATTCTAACGATATCTGTGTGCGTACTCTTGTAATAATATATATGTATACTTTACCTTTATGCATCATGTTTTGGCGCAATATACAATATTTTCCCAATGAAATTTCTTCCCCTTGACATATAAGCTGGTGAATTGTCTCAAATGATTGAGAACGGACTATAATTGTCTAATGCTAACAGACATAGCAACAATAGTCAACGCAAATCGATAATTTACATAATTACAAACATAACTCTTAAAATAATGCAATGTTTTCTCAAGGATTTGATTAACAAATATTCATGCTTAGCCGCTGGGTCAAATATGTTACCAAATTAGTCTATACCATTATTACCATTTATTTAATGCAGTCTGAAATTTTTTCTCTCTTTTTCTTTTATCCATCTCGGAAATTTTAGTCGCATTCGCTATCTATGCCGACACTTCTACCAGACAGACCTGAGATTCGTTCTTCTCTAGGTGTTGTCATCAATCTCATAACTTTTTCTTCTCTTGTTCTCCTAATCCCACTTGGAGTGCGTAGGCACAAACCACTGCCAGCACCTCCTTGTTTAATACTAACTTCAGCACCATAAGTCTATCGTTATATCTTATCACATCGATTACGTTCGTGTATACTTCTAACTTTACTAGAAATCATACCCTATTCTTGATCCCATCGGACCCCGTGTAGAGCAACTTATACCCATTACACTCTTTACCTTTGTTCCCTTTCCACCTAGTCTCTTGTAGGCATGCTACATCTATCCTACGCCTCTTAAATACATCTACTACCTCTAACAATTTACCACTTAGAGTTCCTACATTCCAAGAGGCTATACGTAAACTATCATCCTTTTCCTTTCCCTTAACTACACTCCTCTTCCTTAGACATGGTCACTCATAAATTCATAACTACTTCTATCAATGGTTGTAACTAAACCAAAACTAAGATCATGTATTTAAATAACACAATATTATCCGCATCTATTAAGCAAAGATTTTTTGGAACTTTCTTCAAACACCTTATGTGCATATGCCGAAGGTGTTGCAAACATACACTATAACTGTGTTAAAGGCAAAGATGCAAGAAATCTTATGACTCGATTCTGATTAAGGAATATGCATGTGGATAGCACGATGTAATCAACCAATTTTTTTCAAATAGACGACAAGAAATTACAGAAAATAAGAGATAATTAACATTTACCAATTGATTCTTTAGCAGAGGTCGATTTGTGCAAGAAGAAGAAGCGAGAGGGCAAAGAAATGAATCGCAAGTGAAGGAGAAGGCAAATCCTGATCCCCGCCGTATGGTGTGTGGATCTAAACCTAAATATAAAATAAACGATACCTTACGATAGAAAATTGTTGTTGCTGCAGGCGTAAGCAGCAGATCCGGATTCCAAGCAGTGTGAAAAGAGGTGTGATAAAAAATTCCCAGTCTTCAGCCTGCAAAAAATCGAAAATGTAGTCTCTCGACAGCCCTGTAATTGTTAAGCAGAAATTCGGACGACAATTCTTCCAACTTATCTAGCTAATATATATTTTTATGAATGAAAAATCAACATTTCCATAACTGTTTCATGTTTCAGTGATCCTGAGTCTTATAAACACATTCTTTATGATATGGCACCAT
Source organism: Eustoma russellianum (assembly GCA_036186865.1). NCBI lineage: Eukaryota > Viridiplantae > Streptophyta > Magnoliopsida > Gentianales > Gentianaceae > Eustoma > Eustoma russellianum. The sequence goes on from AP025053.1 coordinate 2,669,209, forward strand.
ATTATAGCCTCACGGTTACGTTACGGAACCATATTTTCACCTTTTCAGGAAGCAAGTTAAATAAATTAGAGCGAAGCAATAGTAGTTTGGTTTCTTGAATATTTTATATAAAAAAAAAAAGCCATTTGGCTAAGAGGTGCTCGAACCTCGGCATCGGAGCTCCCTATGCATATATTTTCTACCGAAATATATATATAAATATATTATGTACAAATACATACATACACACATACATATATATATATATACATACATACACACATATATATACACACGCACACATCTATATATGCGTTGGGATATCTTACGAGAGATTGTATAAAATCTTACGAGAGATTGCATAAGATATTCCAAGAATATCTGTGTGCGTACTCTTGTAATAATATATATGTATACTTTACCTTTATGAATCATGTTTTGGCGAAATATACAATATTTTCCCGATGAAATCTCCTCCCCTTGACATATAAGCTGGTGAATAGTTCGTTCGCTGCTTCATTGTCTCAAATGATTGAGAACTGACTATAATTGTCTAATGTTAAAAGACATAGCAACAATAGTCAACGCAAAATCGATAATTTACATAATGACAAACATAACTCTTAAATTAATGCAATGTTTTCTCAAGGATTTGATTAACAAATATTCATGCTTAGCCGCTGGGTCAAATATGTTACCAAATTAGTCCATACGACTATTACCCTTTATTTAATGCATTCTGAAATTTTTTATTTCTCTTTTTCTTTTATCCATCAGTTTTAGTCACATTCACTATCTATCCGACACTTCTACCAGACACACCTACAAAACGAGGGCCATGGATTAGGCGTAAGAAGGCGTGGGGTACAATGGACATATAGGTGACAAAAAGAAAGCATGAGATTTGTACTTTTTGTACTCTATGTAGCGAAATTTATATTGCAAATAAAATTTTTCATAGATAACAAAGTTGTTTATGAACATATATTTGCTGTTTTGAGTATTTTTATATTTATTACATAATCTAGCCTTAACCTTAATCTAACTCTAACTTAACCTGAACCCTAATCTAACTCTAACATAATCATAATATAATCCTAACTATAACTCTAATCTTAATCTAAACCTAACTCTAACTCTAACCCTGACCCTAACTTAACCTAAAACCGAACCTAAACATGACCTCAACCTAGCCCTAATCTAACTCTAACTCTAATAATAAACTAACTATGACTTGACCATGACCCTCACCCAACCCTAACCTAACCATGATCCTAATCTAACTCCAATCTAATCCTATCCCTAACCTAACTCTGACCCTAGTCTAACCCTAACTCTAACCTTAATCTAACTCTAACTCTAACCTTAATCTAACTAACTTTAATCTAACTCTAACCCTAACCTAACCTTAATGTAAGCCTAACTATAATCTAACCCTAACCATAACCACAAACATCACATAAAATACATAGAAAACAAATTATACACAAGCAACATTAAGTTAGGGTTATAATTAGACGGGCCTGGGAGAGTCAGATAGGACGCACTTGACAGTGTCGTTAACACCTTGGACGCGCATGCCAGTGTCTTCCTGGGTCTGGGTGGTTTTGCGTTTCCAAAATAGCCTTTTTGCACTCAAAATCACCTAACCTTTAGACATAACTGGCCGTAGTGACTTACAAGACATGATTTACAGTGCCGTCTAGAATTCCTTTGGAATGCCATTTGCGTCTTAATTATTTCAAGAATTTTTCTAACTCGTACCATATTTCAGGGTTCTTTTTTTAAAGAAAAACTATAATTAAATTGATATGCTCCTGGCTGCATGTAAGATTTTTACACTGTCCATAGGCCCTTTATATATTAAAATAATGAACCACAGTTCCTTGTACTGATTCTATAATAAATTATTCCATTTCAATAAACCAGAAAAAGAAGAGAGGATGAAAGAGCAAATTACCAGGCTACCGAAATTGCCATTTTCTGCTATTCCTAAGATGAATTAGAATTAAGACTTGTCGTTTCCTTGGGAATAGCGGAGGCTTTGGCTAAGCAAGTGACTGAAGAACACTATGCAAAAAAGAATGATGTACCCATCATTTTCTAACATTAGAAAGATTTCGGCCCAGATTGCTGCCGGTGTTGCTTCAAAAGCTTATGAGCCCGGTCAGTGATGAAATTGAAGTAGCAAACGATGGACACAATACATGACTCATAATTTCATTATGAATCATCCGAAAACAATATCTCTATATGTTTCCAAAGTATAAGTAAAGTTGCATATATCCAGCATTCTTCGTCCCATCGTAGATGAAAGCCTATAAGACAATGGGGTAATGTTGTTTTACATATCATTGTAACACCTTTCACAGGTTTGGGATGGGAATAGAGTTTACATGGTTCACTTCATTTGTAAGCCCACTCTTCCTCCTAAATGAGATTTTTGCACGTCTACGGCTCCACTTAAGGAGTTAAACCAATAAAAATGTAAAGTTGGCGTCAAGTTATTGCCTGATAAGGCGAAGTTACTATGGTACAAGTAGAGAGGCAGCGACACACATTTACAAGCTGTGATCAGCCCCTCTAAAAACCACAGCTAACTGCAACCTGCCATTCACAGAGACAGGCCCCTATCAACCCATTCGATCACACCAACTGAACGGGTTTATTGACCAGTTTGCAAACTGAAGGCCTTACTATTTGTACGAACTTAGATTAGCATGAGTTTCTGCATATCGTTGCAACAAATAATCCGCACTGTTGACTGGAGAGAACCTGCTAGACCATATACTTGATCAACAACAACACTAGAACAACATTACCTCATTGTCTTAGAGGCTCCCGTCTATTACGGGGTATGGGGGGTCGGACGTACGCAATCATACCCATGTGTTAGAAACACACAGAGGTTGTTTCCCAATGGCCCATAATGAAAATTGCAGTATTGATCAACTGCTACTTCACAATTTAAAAACCGCAGAACCGCAGCCAATTTAGTGAGTCATTTTGCTTTATTCCATTATATTCCAAAGTCAACGAAGAGTGTGTTATTGACTGCATTGGAATGGAAACCAGACCATATACTTGATCAAACTTGATATATCGTTTCCAGGGTTTTATAGCCTTGCAGGGTAGAAGAGTCTCAGCTGCATTTACTTGATCAAACTTTGCTTATTAGCGCGTTGAAGAATGCTCTTCCTTCTGAAATTGAAGGATCTATCTATAAATTGTTTAATGAGTTACAATACATACCTGGGAGGGTTATCTTCAGATTGACAGGTGGGTAGACATTTGACATTGCAATCATGGCTGGGTGACACAAAAAATGCAATCTGAAAGCAGCAAAGGAAGAAAAGATATAATTACCACCATATGCTTATTTCCATCAGCATCATTTGGCTAAATTGCATTTCTTAAGCCTGGATAGCATAGCATCACAAATGTTTTGGGTGTCCAACATTGGAGGCACAATGTCTACAGCATTATAGATGCGACGTCCCTGACACTTTTATCATTCTTGGGGTAATACCGGAAATGAAAATATAGTTTCAAAGGTCTTACAGAATATCTTTCTTGACCATTTCCCAAGACCCGATGTAGTGTTGACCTGGAAACCATCACATAAGCAAGACGGAAAAGGAAGTATAAGCACAAAGACGTAATGCCCTTCAGGAAAAAAATTTGGAGTTCTGAAAATTTGCAAAACAATCATAGTTCCATATAACTTCTCGTCTATTCGTCAGGTACCATAGTGAGCGGAGAACATTTAACATACCATTGTTGCAGCACATATGTTCACCAAGTAAAATTGGTCGAATCATGTGTAGATATGAATACACTATGGTTCACTCTTAGGTGATAAATTAAGAAGCAAATGAAGAAACGTCCATGCACGAACAGAATAACGTTACCAAGTACGCATGTCATTTGATTTTTCAGTTTGCATTATAAACTCTCAAGCGATGTTACGAAACGTTCGATCCTTTTGCATCTACAAGGAATATAATGAATCCTTATGGTCGTATAACAGGGTAGCACACATGTAATGATGGGCACAGGATAGTTCCATACTAGCCATAATCTTTACAGAATTTATATTTACAATAACTCGTTATTCAGTTTACCACAGGGGTCCTTTCCAGTTTCCACTCTTAGTTCCTGGAAGCTCATGACATCCAAGTGTTTCTATGGCCGTCCACAATAACTGCAGCACTAAATAAAAGCCCATGCATACAGAGAAAAATTTTCATGTATGAAACTATTTTGTTTTAGTATAATCCCAGAACTACTATTACCTGAATAAGGAAATAAAAATGTTTCTAGCCTTAGTGTTCTGTTAAAGGAATTAGCTAATAGGGTGCAGACAACTAGGTATGAAGATTTCATAATCCCAGAACTATGTTTCATGGATAATAGCTTTTGAAATTTAAGGGGAAAAAAAGGTTGCCGAATCGAGGGATACATTCCCCGATTAAGAAAAATTGAAGTACATGCTTCATTATCACCTGAAAATACAGTTGCTCCAGCGCTCTAACATGTCACCAAGGTTTACAATAAATGCTCTGCAGAAGGTCAACTACATGATCAGCTATACGGTTCAGAAGAGAAACTTCTTGCAGTGAAAATAGCAAAAGCAAAAGCAACACAAATTTGGCAGGACCTTTGGAACTATACATTTGAGCAATATGAAATATAAGAACAGGCGTTTGTAGAGACATAAATAAGAGAAAAACGCCAAGAATGCTCAAAACAGGTAGAAATATAAAAGAGATACTTCTGATCATCTCGAGAAATAGATTTTTACTGCACTGCAGCCATGACTGGGATAAAAATGTGTCTGGATCAATGACTGGGTTTATGAACCTTGGACACAAGGACCACCAACAACAGTTCCATGAAGGCAACACATCATACAAATCGGCCTCCTGCTATTTTATTTCTTTCCTCCCTCTCTCTCCCCCTCCCTCCCACAACTTAACACAAAAATGGCAGGCAGTAGGTGAAGGATGTCCTGTAGTTCTCCTTGCTTGCTCTGTCCCCTGTCAAAAGGATTTAGTGTGCTCTGAATTTTACTAAACACTTACCTTGCAGGATTCCTCCAGTAGGCACAAAGAAATAGCTTAAGGAGATAAAGATATTTCAAATTTCTCAAACAAAAAATTAACTTCTCAATTTGGCAGTTAAATTACTGATTTCCCAGTAAAGTACCTGCCGCCAACCCCCTCCCCCCCTCCCCCCACCGCCACCCACACACAACACAAAAAGAAAAAAATATATGGAAAAGACCCTATTGGTTGAGATGTCACAAAGAACTAGCTTCCACAGACGGTTAACGAAATTCCTAAATTTTTATGCCCAAAATGATTATTAAAATTAAAATTAAATAAAACCTAAATGATTGGTGACTAGGAAGTAGAGTTCACGCAGAGGTATCTCTGAAATTAATCTCAAAATGGTTGGTGACGCTGGTATTGCCACGGATGGGCCATAAATACGGCAACACGGGAACACCCAAGCATACAACTGTTGGTTAGCAGCACAGATGAATTGTTGCTGGGATAGAGAGGCGCCCTAGGATATGTGCAAGTATCTGGAGTAAAACTCACTCGATTAAGATGCCACAAATCAAAAATAGCACAGAGGGTCTTTGCCTCAGATTGACTGTTTGCATACTGGCATTTAGGGCTGTTAAAAAGTGCATTGATGGAATAGTTGATAGGAGCAACGTGTAAAAATTGGTGTTTGAAACACAATGACGTAGCTGGATAAATAACAACCAAGAAAATGTAAATATGAAAAATAGTAGAGAATATGGATCTATTCCTCTCTTCCTGAGAGGACATGGACCAAAACGAAGTGCCTTACCCTTTTAACGGTGGTACAAATTCCCAAATCTGGTCTTTGGCATTCTTATCCTTGCATATCTGATACAAGAAAAAAATTAGACGTCCCTCTCACCAATACCTCAAATTCCTTAAAGAATTAGTTTCAGTTTTCAACAAAAACCTGAAGACCAATGACATCATCTGTGGCTAGGAGTGTAAGCATACCAAAATCAGTATGTGCACCTGCTCCGTATATTCCCTTTGTTGGTTCAGATATTTGGCCTAAAATGCCAAACACATAAATTGCATATTTTAATAGACATAGAGAAACTATTGGATGAGAAGAGATTATTATATCAAGTTGCACGCAAATTTTATGCAACTATCCTAATCAAAATGGGCCTTAAGCCATGCGACTACTGCTAGCTATGTCAAAATATTGACCTATCTGCATAACACACAACATCATTTTGTACGAGTGGTAACACCAAGTCAGCAAGACACTTGGTATAGATTACACATTAACTCCTTTCATATTGGATTTAGTCCCCAACCTTCATAATGTAACAGCCGCAAGGTTGCAATGGATTTGCCAAGTATTTCTGGACTATTGAAAAAGTCGGCGTCCAAGTCAAGTGCAAGAGCTAAAATTCCAGCCACCTTTCTGGCAACTTCACTAAACACATGTCAAACACAGATAAGAATATGGCTGAACGCATTCCATGCTGTAAAAGAAGTTGAACTTTTCAGATACTTAAGGTACCATCTCTTATCACCTCAGGTACTACTTCATCTACAAACCTAAAGGAGAGAATGCACAAAAATATTGTAGCTTTAATAAGTAACCCATTTTTATCGTAGTTTTAGAAGTAATTCCATATCTACCATACATTGTTTTGTCAAAACTGTGTCGTGGCATGCAAAACGGTTTTGACAAAACCGTCTTGTGGCACTTTGACCGTGTGTCACAACACGATTTGACACAACCGCTTTGTGCAACACGGTTCAGTCAAAACCGTGTTGTGGCACCCGTATTTTCTATAAAAACATCTCAATTCCTCCCACAAAAAAACTCATTTTCTCAGCAACAATATTTTTGCAGCCTATACAATCAGATAAAATATTTTCACCTATTCAAATATCTTTGTATTTCGGAGGTAAAGTTGTGTATTTACGCCATGGAGTTGGATATGATAATAATCCAACCAAATTGATGAGAAATCGGCGTAGCATATCATACTCGGAGTTTCTCCAACGGGCTAAATCAAAGATCGGATTGGATGTAGATGTGGAAGCGATTTATTTGGCGTACAGTTTTCCTTCATCTGCAGATGCAGCTAGATACTTTTACAGTGCTTATCATATTTTAGATAATGAAGATCTCGAGTCAGTCTTGACATCTCTATACATTGACCAACTATTCCGTCTATGGAGATTTATTGAGTATTCGTCATCTGCCCACAATAAATCCAACAAACGTGGGCACTATCGGTTGCGAAGGTTCACAAGCCTATTACGTTGATATTGTTAGACATATGAGAATAATGCAAGAGGTGCAGCTTCTCATACTCGTGCAGCTTCTCATAGGCGCCTGTGGAAATTCCACCAGATACACAGGATGGAGAAAACGACAATGATATTAACGACGACTATGACGAAGACGATGAGTAGGATGATGAAAATGAAGAAGAGTGTTTAGAGGACCTTGAAGAGGAAGAATACGAACCAGAAGAGTATGAGCCGACAGTGTCTCATCTGAACACAAATGTTTTGTTTCTTGAAGATTATGGTCAACCAGAAGACACGGTAATTCATGGTCGGGTTGTGCTTAGAGAACGTCTATAGAAGGAGAGTAGACCAATGCAGTTCAAAACCAAAACAGGGTGAAACATGCCGTGCAATAGTCCGTGAAGCAAAACAAGTTTTTCAAAATAGTGGTTACTTTGCCAGAATATTGGTACGTTAGATGCGCAAACTGGAAGACACAAAATTATAAATGACGTCTTTGAGCAAGTTTGAGACAAACGCATAATTCTTGGAGATTGGTGTATTCCACGAGCATCATAGCTGAATGAATGCAAACATCACAGCGGATCATAGGAATGTCAATTTGAACATGGTTGGAAGAATGATTAGAGATGTGAACTTCAAAACTCAAGATGTTCGAGAATTTATAAAGGGGCCCATAAGTGTGGACATCAACTACAGGAAAGCATGGAGGGAAAAAACGGCATCAATGACAATGGTATATGGTAATTGGCTCAAATCTTTCCATGAGTTGCCTCACTATATGACTGTTCTTGAGACATCAAACGAAGGAACTATAGTCCAATGAAAGCATAATCTAGAATTGAGCACTACTGATATGAAGGTGTTTGGTACATTTTTTTGGGCATTCAAACCATCGAAACTTGGGTTTCAACATTGTCGTATGATAATATCGATTGTTGGTATGCATTTGTGGCAAGCATAACGAGAAATTATTGATTACTTTTGCGGTTGATGCGTCTGATTTATATTTCCGGTTGCTTATGCTATTTTCGATGAGGAGAGCGAACAAAATTAGAGATGGTAGCTTAGCAACATGCATTAGTATCTAATCGGCGACATGAAAAATGTAATCGGCGACATGCTTCAAAATTGTGGCATATGGTTTTGCCAAAACCGTGTTGTGGCACACGGTCAAAGTGCCACAAATACGGTTTTGTCAAAATCATTTTGTGTGTCACAACACGATTTTGACAAAATAGTGTATGATAGATGTGGAGTTACTTCTAAAACTACGAATAAAAGTGCCTATTAAAACTACATTCTTTTTTTCATTCTCCCAAACCTAAAGCATCTTGGAAGAAAGTAACTAATTAAAAATCTTAACATGCCCTCTCAGGTGGCCCATATTTAACAGGTGACAAGTGTACATAAACACACTCCATTTTCTGCTCAGGCTCAAATCTGCCACCTAATTGTTCGCTGCTGATAGTAAATCTATCTAAAATCAGCAATGCAAGTTGATAATGGAAACGTTCTATGTGATCAGCAATACGTTGTGCAAGAAAAAATCCGAATGGTAACTGATATTTATAATTTGTATCTTTCCATTACATGTACACTGAGCATCTGAAGATAATCCAAGGCTCTGCTAGGAATGTAATAAGTACAGAATAAGCAATGTATAACATGCTTGCAATGCATGCTAGAAGGCAGATGCAGAGTTGTAAACTTACAGTGCTTGTCTATGGTATTTCTCCATAGTTTCTCTCCATCCAGGCAAAATATCTATACAAATATCCAAACAGGGCCCATGGATAAACAGAATATCACAGGTAATCAGTTAAAATCAATACTTTTTAGCCCACTAACTATTTTTTCCAGAAAACAACATTAAATCCTAACTTGCCTTCCTTTGGCCACAAATTTGGTGCGTAAAATGGTTTTTCTGCTCCAGGATCATCTTCAGGCACTTCAACCCCGATGTAAAATCCTTCTTTATAATCTCCTGTAACCATTTAATACTTCAAGATAATTAACTATTCCTGCAAAGTGGTGACCATGCAACTAGCTAAAATACCACAAATGAAAATTAATGATACAATAGAAGTAATCATAAAACATATAACAAAAAGATCAACGGAAGGAAAGTGGTAATATTTCTCGCTTAGATGTCAAAAGAGGGCCATCAATCATAACCTGCATGCACATATACATTACCACAAATTGCCGACCAGACAAAAAACAGAGAGAAAGCAGTTCAGAATTCAATAAAACAAACTTAAGCCAGAAACAGAATCAGGTTGCATCTGAGAGATTTCAAATATTTCAAAATAGTAAACAAGGCATTCAAATTTTGAACGAATATCCTAGCGTTCCATAATGGAGTCTTTTTGCTAACTACTGAGTTGAGCTGAGAACAACATTAAGAGAACTTGCCATGAACTTGATTAACAGGATCTAAATGTTCGTCCAGAATGGGAGTATAGCCTCGATTTTTTTCATTTCTTAGAAGCATCATCTTGTCTTGAAGTGGCAGCCTGAAAAATCGTTTGCTCTGCTCAAACATCGCTTCCATAAATTCCTGGTTGATTCCATGATTGATTACATAGAAGAACCCAGATTCCAAGCAAGCCTAAGTAATTATTGTAAACAATGAGAAACTCAATGCGCAAGTAAGGTCAGTTACAGCCAATAAGGTCATCAAACGAGTCAATTCCATTGACATCTACAAGACAAAGAAAATGTAATAGAAGCTAAGCAGGATTACACAATTTCAGGTATAAGAGATACAGTACGATGTGAAATATTAAATTAACGCATGCATAACAGGATTGTACTTGGTGATTTGACAATGTTTTCTTCCAACAAAAGAACATCAACTTTGACCAAAAGCTAATTGCCTTGAGGTCTTCAACATTTAAAATCATTCAATTTTGTCAAATTACATAAAGATTCAAATTTTCCCACTTGAAAGTGAAATGCTTGTAGTTAACTATTGAAGTGTATAAATACATAAGCTACATTTTTCTCCACCAAATCATAAGCTTCTAGGTGAGACAGCAATTTACCATGACAAACGCAATCTGGAGTTTGAGTATAATTGCTTCCCCGTTTGTCAGGAAAAGAATGATGTTGCTACTAATACTACTGAAAATTTGTGCAGCTATCGACAACGCTTGGCTTTTCCCTTAAAACTCCCCACACATTCTCCACCATAACTTTTGATTCAACATTTTCTCTCTCATACTTTTAAACATATAAAAGAAATATTTTTTCCACAAAATAATGACAATATTTGTAATAATCGATTACATCGCCGATTACAAGAACAAAAACAAATATCATATTAAATATTTTATATATTGTAAACTAATAATCTATTATACAAGCAATCATCCTTATAAACATCAAATCAATCCCTATAAGGACTAAACAACCACTTACCATTGTAATTGCACGAGGGAACTTGTCCCATGTGTTAAAACCTATCAGTATAGAAGTTATCGGTTCTCTTTGATAACTTTAGCTTTCAACATATCAGAAACCTTTAGAAGTTCAGGGAATTCATGCCACTAACAAAACTGACAATACTGAAAGTTGGGGATGATCAGTGACATATTCGATACAAAGAATAAACGATACCCTTATCATTGAGCGCGAGATTCCAAGCTCGTGCACCAACAACATATTTGAGAAAAATTACTGTATTTTGAAGTAAATTCTATATACCACATGAAAAATCAAAACACAGTGTTAGCGAATGTTGCAGTCTAGTGATCGAGTAACACTTTTCATATCTCAAAAATTGGACATCCGGTCCCCTCACCCTACCATACCAATCATACAGATACTTCAAGGTGAATTATTTCACTCCAGAACCTTTTTAAACGACGACTTAACTAGTTAGTTTGAAAAGCTTCAACTTAAGGTTTCCGAGGACTTAAATTTTAAACTGTCTTTCTTCCGATTCTAATTCTGTGAAGGAATCTTAGAAATTGAACTTTAAGTATTCCCGATTGAGACAGCGATACCTGTTTGAGGAGAGTCACAGAGTGTTCAATATCAGAGGTGGAGAGATCAATACAATTAAGCGCCGAGATGCCTCCTGCTGCTGGTGGTGGAGAGTTTTTGCCAGTTTCTTCATGCGATTTCACCATCTTCCTTGCTTAATCACTGCAGTACAGTTGGGAGAAGTTTCAAAATTAGTTGTAATTTTATTAAAACAAATCCTCAAATATGATAAATAATTAGGATGTATCTTAGAAGTCAGAGACGCATTTGCCTTAGGTATTTTAGACGTCCCTCTTGGATGACACTGTCAAATGGGCTGTTTTCATAATATAAGTGTTGCATTTTTGAGAGAGATTGTTTTTGAGGTGGCGTTTGGTTGACACTTGGGAATCGGAATTAGAATCGGAATGGGTATGATAGGGAATGGGTTTGGAGGATATGGGTTTGGGGTTAAAAGTGATAGTTGTTTGGTATTAAAATGGGAATGGGAATAGTGACCGGTCGGAGTAGTGGTCGCCGGCGGCGGCGGACTGGCGGCCGGCAGTGGGCGGCGGCGGACTGGCGGCGGTGGACGGTGGGCGGCGTCGTTGACCGGCGTTGAGCGGCGGCTCCCCATTCCTCATTCCCACATTTTGATAGATAAGGGGGCCTAGTATATCAAAAAACGATATCTATTTCCAAATAGTTGGATATCAAAATGAAATTCATTCCCCCATTTACCCCAAACAAACAGCCGGAATGGGTTTGGATTCCTCCAAACCTATTCTCTCATTCTCATATCCCCCAACCAAACGCCAAATGTAAAACCACCCAGTTCTGGACGGCTTTGGCAAGCGTGTCCCAATCCCTCGACGGCCTAGGCAGGCGCGTCCCAGACCAGTTGGATACTATCCAAAGGCAAGGACGGCGCTGTCAGGTCTGTCTAAGGGTCTGGACACTAGAAATTATAAATATATACATTAATAGTCTTTTGTACAACAATTGATTTAAATTCAAAATGACGTTCAGAATTTCGCATATGGCAAGAGAATGAAAATTCATTTGTTTCATATATTTAGGAAGGAGTCTGATTCTATAAGGTTAGTTTCAAAGTACACAACATTGGATAAATTTAACGACGCGCGTTGGTGCCCATCGGAAAAGATGAACATAAAGATGCATCGAATTCATTTATAGATGGCCACGTTCAGGTCCCTAGACGACACTGTGAGTCGCGTCCAAGAAGTCACCCTTGGAAGACACTGCCTGTTGCGTTTAAGTTCTCAAGTGCGGAAAGACTGTTTTGGAAACACAAAACCACTTAGGCCTATGACGGAACTCATATACGTGTCCAAGGCCTGGACCGCACTGCCAAGTGCATCTTGCCTAGCCCTATCAGGCTTGTCTAACTATACCCCCACCGTAATTTTTATTCGTTTGTAATTCGTTTTCTATGTATCTTATATAATGCTTGTGTTTAGGGTCAGGGAGGCGATTAGGCTTACAATTACATTAGGACAAGTTTAAGTTAGTGTTAAAATTAAATTAAGGTTAGGTTAGGGTCATGGTTAGGTTAGGGTTAGATTATGTTTAGGTTAGAGTTAGGTTAGGATTAGAGTGAGGTTAGATTTAGATTAGAGTTATGGTTAGATTAGGATTAGAATATAATTAAAGTTTGGTTAGGGTTAGGTTAGAACCAGAGTTAGATTAAGTCAAGGCTTGAATTATGATTAGAGATAGGTTAGGGTTAAGTTTAGGGTTTGAGGTAGGTTTAATAAAAGCATGTGTAGTAATCTTTTTGAAACTACAATCGATATAAAATACTCAAAATAGTAAACGTATGTTGGTCTTCTTTTTGCCATAAATATGTCGATTCGTACCCCAACCTTTTGTCGCTTAATCCGTGGCCGACGTCTGATAGGTCTGGTTGGTAAATGTATTAGTACGAATACTAAATGTCATTGAGAATGTCGAGAAGGACATGCGACGTTGCCCTAAGTAGGAGCTAGTGCTGTACATATCGACTCAAGCGCTTTGTAATACTCGGTGTCAGCTACAGTATGAGACTGATTAATATGAGCCTGATCATTTCCAGCAACATCAACAGCATCCATAAGTTTATCTAGGGAATACGCATCAAACCTACAATCTTAGACATATATTAGTAACTTATTTTTTTGTAAAAGCGTTTACTCAAACAATTATTAACATACCTCTCCTGACCGTAAAACGTGTCTAAGATGACGCTAGTGTGCGAAAGTATGCTACATCCGAAGGCCGCAAATGTGTGTGTTGAGGGTCGCATTTCGGTAAACTCGTATTGTGGTAAATAGTCATACGTGCTCCGCTGCGTGGCTGCATCCACATGAGGTCTCTCAAGGAGTGCTTCGAATCCTCGAACCATAGAGTAACACCAATGAGATGTGTAACGGTGGCCATATCCCGGCTAGAGATGCGAAATACACACTTAATCCTGACCATAAGCTAACTTTAATCTAACTCTAACTCTAATTCTAACCCTAATGTGACCTTAACCCTAATTGCATCTAACCATAACCCTAAACATAAAATTACATAGAATACATATAAAACAAATTACACACGAACAAACATAAGGATTAGGATTATTAGTTAGACGGGTCTGTCAAAAATCGGTAGTGCCCGACTGGCAGGGCCAAGCAAGACGCACATGGCAGTGTCGTCCAAGAAACATCTGCCATAACCTTGAAATACATGTTATGCTTAACTGACCATAATTACACACCATGTTGCACGTCTTCTTTGGTTTTGAATAACATCGTCTCTTCTGTGTGATCAAATTTATTCTCCTTCCAAAGACAATGTCTAAGACCGCCACGACAATGTATGAACGTGTCTTATGGGCGTTCGTGGTCTTCCAAAAACAAAACATTTTAGTCAAAATGAGGTATCCCTGTGCGAGTCACCTATTTCTCGCCCTCCTCATCTCCAAGTCCTCTAAATAATTTTCTTTATCCTCGAATTCTTCATCATCATTGTCATCCATATTGTCATTTTCTTCATATTATTTATTTGTTTAATCTTCTATATTTGCATGTGATGAGCAGCATCCGACCATAGGATTCGTAGATCCAACAACAACATATCTGTCCATAATATCACCAACAAGATCGCGGTGGGTGGTGAAACACCACTAACAGTCACGTATATCTCCATAGCTGGAAGAGTTGGACAACGAATTGGTATATCTAGATCAGTTTCTAAGTCTTCTTGGTCAGAAATATTAACCAAGTTGTAGATTTAACCAGCCACATTAGATTTGATGGGGTACCGACAGACCAGCTAGATAGCTGTATCATCAGCATCCAGCTCCAGCTTTGACGTGACTCGGTCAAGTAAATCTCTGTATACGATATCGCTTGCCACCCTCATCATTTTTGTGGGATCCACTACTTTATGATATTATATTATGTGAAGTCACTGTTTCACCCCTTTTTTGCGACCATTTCCTATGTGTGAATACTTCAAATAGATTTTCTAGGTGGTTTTTCATTCTAATATCATTGCGATTAAATAGAATTTCATAAATAAACATTTATGTCGTCCAGGCATCAGACGGACTTGACAGTGCCGTCAAAGCCTTTGGACGCACCTCACAGTGCCATCTAAGGCCTACGATGTGCCTGCAAGCCCGTCTTTGCCTGAGTGGTTTTCCACCCTCCAAAAATAGTCTTTCTAGTTTGAAAACAACCTATTTCTTTGGACGTATTAGGCAACACCGTCTAAAGGTGGCTTCCAAGACAATAATGTCAAGTGCTTCCAAATGACTTCTAAACCGACACTACCAAATACGTTCTAATTATTTTGAGAAAATTTTTTAAAAAGCGTATCATACTTCATAAATTTTTATTAGAACTATAATAAATTTTGAAATTTCTCGTACAGTCAATGGGAGTTCCCGTAAGTGCAGTAAATGAGATCTTCTGTTCAATGGAAATGTTGGTAAATGAAAGTATAATATGGTTTCTTATGGTCTTGTGAGCGCTACTTGAGTCAGATGTCATACATTTTATATTAGTTAATCAATTATGAGACCTTTATTAACGATAAAGAATAATTGACAAGTGATAGGAGTTTGGTTCTATCTTTTAGAGTTTTTTCATTGCCAACCGAGTCAATGACACACTCTTTTTTGACTTTAAGAAAATAATATAATAAAGCAAAATGACTCACTAAATTGGATGCGCTTCTTATATTGTGAAGTAGCAGTTGATCGACACATCTTGACACAATTTTCATTATGCATCATCGAAAAACAACCTCTGTGTGTTTCTAACATATGGGTATAGTTGTGTATATCCGACTGACCCTCTTATACCTTGCCATAGGCGGAAGTCTATAAGACAATGGAATAATGTTGTTGTTGTTCCCATCCTTTAGAGTGAATCTTTGGTTCCTTTAGGAACATGATGATATTGTGTTCATGTTCCTCCAATATAGATACAGAAACATTGTCTTTCTGTATATAAATTTAGCAAATATTATGTTCATGTTCCTCCAACCTGCACTGTTCTTTGGCCGTAGAGCAATTTAAAGAAAGAACCCCACCAAAAAGGAAAAACCAAAGGGCAAGGTTACAACTTTTCTCTTGTATGTATGAAACTTTAAATACTCATCAAAACGTTATATGTTATCACAAAAAAACCATCCTGCCCTTGAAGAATGAACGAATCAAATTAATAACAAATGGTGGGAATATACCAAAATTTTTACAACTTCAGACCTATCAACATTCTTCAACATTATGTGGGAAGAATTTGGTATAAAGATGTTTTCTCCATGCAAAAGGTTGTCCTCCAACTATGGAAAAAAGAATGGTTAGTGTAAAGGCTCGTCCTACATATCAAACTTCTTGGGCTGTCGCCATTGAGCCACACTTGTGGAGAGTGAGTATAGGAAAGAGGTCCCGGCCTGACCTCCCTTCTTACTATACAATCGCTTACCTCCCAAGTCTGTGTATTTAGGACCCTCTCCTTTGCTTCTATCAATCTGTGCGATCAACATAGACAACATGATCCAAACTTGGCGATTTTCTCATGTCTAACTTGTGAGATACCTCACAGTGATGTAGAGGGCTCATATCAAAACAAATCAAGAAAGACAGGCTTCATATAACAAGTCTAACAATTGGCCGAATAATTAGTAACACAATTACAAAACACTAGTGAAAGGATAAAGCTAGACATGGATAAACGAGGCACGGGGAAAAGAACCTCACAAGTGATGTAGAGGGTTCATATCAAAACAAATCAAGAAAGATAGGCTTCATAGAACAAGTCTAACAATGGGCCGAATAATTAGTAACATAAGTACAAAATACTAGTTGAAAGGATAAAGTTAGACATGGATAAAGGAGGCACGGGGAAAAGAAGAGGCAGAGGAAAGAGACACACCTTGTTTATCTTCCCATCTCTCAGATGATATCGAATGCCAGACCAGTTAATGGATTGTGAAAAATGTGAGCGCATTGCACAGATGGGGTATAGAAAGTTGTCGACGAGCATTGCAATAAATACCTGCTCAACATAACATCAACTAATCAACGTACTAGCTAAATAATGAATGCTCCAACCAAAATGCTCTTTTATGCATGATACAGCTGTCATCAGACACTCATAATTGTTCTTAGTTTTTTTTTTAACTGTCTGCAACTGGATATTTATTTCGATAGAGTCTAACGCTTCTGGTAAAAAACCTTCAGATTGATATATCTTACACTTAACCAACTATTTACCTTTGTTTAGATTTGATAAATAGAAAAAAGGGTCGACTTACAAGATACCAGTTGTATGAAGCAAGGGAAAGCTGAGGTGCTTCAGGAGACAACAAATTACACAGCTGAACCTCTAGTCTGGTCAGATTCCACATGGAAAGTAACTCAAGAGTTGTACATACAGTAAGGCAGCTCGCTAGAAGCAACCCTGAGAAACAATTAGCATGGAGTCAGACAAGAGAATCAAGGTTCAAAAATAGCTAATTTAATGATGGTCAAGTATTCAGCAGCTTATCCTCTAGATTCAGCATCCTATTCAGGATTGCCCTCTTTAGGCATTCATGAACAAGTGCCCCGACACTCTCCACACCCCAACGAAGAAAGAAGGAAAAAAAGATAAAGAAAGGTCATTGTATTTGGTGACCAAGTTTTATTCTTATCCAAACAAAGTTGACGGATGTACAAGCAAAGTTCAAATTTCATTCCTTGTAAGAGCTCATATCTGGTTGAACATACTTGTGTAATGTATCAAACAAATCTGTACTGGAATTAGGTCATGAATAAGCTTTTAGAAACTTCAAGGCATTTGTATATGCTTGAAACACTCGGGGATTACCTCAGCCTCATTTTAAGAAGCTTGTTTAACAAATGAGGATGACTTGTTTCATCAAATAAACAGACCCAGCTGAGGAAAAGCTGTTCATCCTCCCCCTCCCCTCCTCTCGCACCCCATCAGAAAGAAAACTATGATTACTATTTATTTATTTGATTTATCTTTTGGGTGGTGTTGGGGAATTGAAAATAAATGGATGTTCTATAACGAAGTCCCAAATACATGACTTTAACAGTTTCTCGCAAAGAAGGCATAAACAACACTGGTGACAGAATTCGTAATTTATTACCTTCTTCAATTATCTCGTACCTACATAAATAATCAGTATGATTTTGGAATCATATAGTTTCAAAGAAGAACATATATGAAAATGGATCAGTGAGCTTACCCGTTGATGTAAAGTATGAGTCTTCAACTAAATGCCCTTTAAAATAACATCTTAATGCTGCTGCAACATGAACCGCAGCCATGATATATGGGGCAACAAAGCCCCAAGATAGATAGCAGTGGGAATAAAATAGTGCCCGGTTCATAATCCAATTCATCTTCGTTGTGTACGACTCCAAAACAAAAGTTTGCTTCCTTAGATAATTCCAGTACCTTCACAAGTGGAGTATTCAGTTTCTATCCACTGGTTCCTAAAATATTCAGCAAGACAACAAACCTTGAAAAGCTGAGGTCACTTGCAAGAGGATGGGGGAAAACAGCAACTGGTGGGGATGTGATGAGCCGTTTGTTAGCCCCTGAAAGCAAACACAGGTGGAGAAGTAAATTTAAGCAACCGAAAATAAGTTTACAACATGACATTGAAACGGCAGGAGTGTGAAAGCAAAAGACGTGGTAGAAATGTTGTCCAGCTGTTGCACATTTAAATCATCTAACAAGCAAAATTAAAGCCTAAAAATCTGGTGAACTCAGTGATGGCAGCACCAATTCCAAGCTCTCAAGCATATGCATCTCTAGGCCACAAAAATATGCAGTTCTTCATATGAAACACAAGAATAGCACGCATGAAGCAGAAGGACGAGAATCAAGTCGTCTGCAATATGTAAGATTGCTGATCTACATAGTCATGACAGAAAACTAGCCACCAATTCCTTTCGAACCTACAATCAAAAGAAAGTCTAGAAGCCACATGCTATTGCAAAATAAAACATTTGTAACAGGAAGAAATATTCTGATACATTACCAGCTATGGCAGCGAGAGTCATATCATCAGAGTAGCCACCATCGTGAAGTTCTGAAACCACACCATGCCGATCATTTCTGAAGTCGTCTGCATGCATCTAGAGAAGCAAAAAACAAGCGAAAGAAGTCCTAGAGTAAGAACATTATAACAACTTTAGACTTGCGCTAGGAAGAAGGGAATACATAAAATATTTACCATCATACATCCTCCCCACAAAAAGAATGTTCTCCCACCAGTAGCAAATCCCATCGAACAGGGCTGCAAAAAGGTGAAATTTACATGATTAACTACAGGAAGTGTCGTGCTACATGTAGAATACACGAATTGTGGACTGCAATTCTAATCAATCCAGTGAAACATAGGATCTACATTACTCAGAGAAAGCACATCAGTTGAAACAATTAAACAGAAAAGTTCGAGAAGAATACATTGAAGAATTTTACAATCCGGAACTCGTGCTTATCCCTGACCCAGTGTAATTCATATCAAAGATCTGTCTATCTTTTATATACGATACAAATATATAGAATTGGTCCATTTCCAAAAATGTCATTAGTGACAGTGAGAGCGCATGAACACCTTGAGCTGAACAAAATAATAACCGAGAGAAATAGAATCAATATGAAATACGTCCTACTTTATTGTTACGTCAGGGAACATAACAGACATGCAAGAAAGAGAACTCAAGAAAATAATACATGAAATGGCATGCAGATGAAAGTAAGACTTTGAGATGAGAGGGGTGACAACAATTAGGCGTGGTTGTAAATAAACCTAGAATTAAACACACTGCTCAATTAAATGACTATGGAAAAGACAGGGAGAAAGAGAGAGAACCAACAGTCAAAATGTCAAATTAGTCTTTATACATCAATTAACAGCTCTTTATAAAACAAAACCAACAGAAGTTTTCGAACATATATACATTTATCAAATCTTACCATGTGATATTCATAGATGCAGTAACTTCCCAAACTCCCGGAAGGCAGATCAAGTGGATATCCAGTTTGAATGAAGATCTGGGCAGCGTAACTGTTTTAACTAAATTTTACTACAGAAGTACAAAAGATTTACAATCAATGTAAGACAGAAAAAATTGACAAACAAGGAGAAGCAAAACCTCAGGATTCTTTTCCATTTCTGAAACTAGTGCACCTATTGTTCCAGGGTGTAACCTAACATCATCATCCAGAAATAGCACATATTTGCTGTCTTTATGCATGTTCTCTACACCAACCTGTGAAGAAACAAGTTCTCAATGAAGCCAAAACTCATTATACACAACCTCTGTTGAATAATAAAGATATCACTGAATAAATCAGTAACCCAGATGAAACAGATCAACTATACGACCTCCATATACCTTCTGCAAGCCTTAACTTAGATTTGGATATATTAAATCAGCATTTCACTCATGTAAAGCATATTTTTGCATCAACAGGACCTTAAGCCTTAGATTTGCCTCTTTAGTGTAACTTTCAGTTCATGTAAAGCCACAAAACCAGTGGTCTTTTTTCCCCTTTATAGATGAGAAATGCTCTTATAGCATATCAACAGGGTATAGCCAACGCACATTTATAGAGAAGTATCTCAAAGCTATCCAAATATCCTATCCCCCACTGTCAGACAATTCTACAAAAAGTTTAGGATCAAAAGAACAATTGACAGCAATATAACAGTTAGGCCTCTTTCCTAATCCCTTTCCTGGTACTAACAAAAAGCCTAACATGTCTAGAATTTCCAGCACTAGCCAATCATATAATTCGTACTTCTCGGATTCAGTAAAACCTTGCATACGCTGACCTTTTTGTGTAATATCCTGTTATTCAAAAACTTTTATGCTTGCACTAGTTCATGCTAAGGAGGAACAGGCAAACTGTATTAGGATAAGGGCAAGGAAGATATAGGTGATACATTACTGCTCCTCCATACATAATACACATTGGAGATGGGAGATGAAAGCTCATTTCAGGATCTTGTCCAGTGTGGGTAGCTTACTCCAGCAGGCTAGCCACAACATAAAAAGCATGCCTTGGGCACATAAATTTAGCCACGAGATGAAAACACCTAGTGAAAAGGTGAAAGTTGTCTTGGTATAAGCTTGTATATGGCTCAAGATAGTCCTTACACATTTTATGTCTTTTATCTTGGTGAATTACTGACTGGATTATGTGCATATTATGGTCCAATAAGTAAGCAATTCACAAGGTAAAACATCATAATGTAACACAATGGACAATCTTGATCAGTATACAAGCCTATGCGTAAATTTCATTTTCTGTCTTTCTTATTGAAAATGGCTGCATTAGTCGGAATTAAAAAATGGAACGAGAAAAATTGCAAGAAGAAAGAGAAAGAATGAACTGTTCAATATTTCTAAAGTACCAATTGGTTGTGAATCTTCTGACTGCAAGTGGTTGACAAACCAGCCACGATGGTCCTTGCATCTATATCATCCTGTAGAAATCCATCAGTGCAGGAGAAACATTAAGATTGGTAATCCAAGAGAGATAGAAGTTCTAAAGAACTCAGAGGAGTGCCTGGTACTCCTCCTTGACCAGATGAAAACATATGCAGATTAAGAGTACAAGGACAACAAACACCGAAGCAACAAGAAAAGCTGGTTTAAGAAATAAATTTTGCAGGGGAGGAGAAAGGCGGTTATACCTAGGTTCTATTCTAATGTGCCTTCACCACTGTATATCTTCAGACAGACACACCATTACACACGCATACATACATACATAGAATATTGAGTAATAAGGTTCCCTGTATAGACTTTTTTTTTTTTGTAATTATTCCCTGTCTAGACTTGATATGTATGTGAAAAGGATATTACTTCAATCAACTGTGATAAGTAATAAAGCTGATGAGAATATTTACCTTATACTCTGCCAGCAGTCTGGTAACAGCATGGTATGCTGGATCTTCTATACTTTCAACAACGAATATAAAATCGAGAGGGCCACCATAGAGAGATGTAATCTGCATTATTTATGAATGGTTGAACTTGGTCCTAATAAAGTATTGAAAACTACAATTTAAAATGATAACATTTTCTAAAAACTAAATGCTGGTTGTCCCTCATGAAGATAACTTTCCCCCCTGGGATAAATGGAATATTTCAGCTATGATCTTCAGGATTTTCATGCTAACATCATAGTTGTTTCAAATCCAAGAGTCCACTTATTTATTGCATGCCTCTATGTAAAAACATCAAGAAACATGTGTAGTGCAATAAATAAAGCTCAGCAGCAAGTCCGAGCCTGAGCCCAACAAGTTATCATAAACAAGCATCACTGGTTCCTTATGCCTCCCCCCACCAGACCACGATTGCCTTCTAAGAAAATTACATACTGCAACAGGAAGAATGATGAAAAGCAAAAATCATTCTTTTTCAATGAATAACAAGATTCAATGTAGTACCTGTGTTCTCCAGTTATGCAGATTATGTTCTCCAAATCCTTTTAATGGCATTACTACTGTCACTTTGGGCAAATTTTCCTGATTAAAATGCTCAAGTTCATTAATGTCATTGCACAGAAAGGCGAAACTATTGCCACGTCTCTTAGTCTCTTTCAAGCGTCTTATTTCTCTACTCCTGAAAGAAAGAAGTGAGTGATATCTAGTGAGCTTCATATAGTCTTCATTGCACAAAGGGATTCATTAAATTTACAACAGGCACTATCTAAATCAGTGCTGAAACTTCAAAGATGCACCTGACATGAGCAGCTAGAGTCCAACCAAAAGCAAGAATCAAGCATATTACATATCCCTGCAAAACATAGAGACATGTATCCGATCATTCATCAACTATCATGGCATAACTAAAACCTTGTAACCAGGCCTTTATTATAAGTTAATTGATTTCTCCTAAAAGTGTCATTACCTTGTGCGAAAGTTATCCATTTGGTATTATAAAGAAAAAGTAAGGGAGATAAAACTTTCAGTTAAAAGAATCGTGTTCTGATTATAACATAGCTAACCAGAAAATAAAATTTACACACCGCACTCTGCCCTCCTCCTGGGAAGTAAAATAAAAAATTAAAATAAAAAGGATTTGTACTTCATAGATATATTTCATACGACAAAAAATCCCGCCTATTAAGATTCAAAATTTTGATTTAATTTCGTTTCCCTTAAGAATCTCCAACTTTACGACTCAGATTAAAACAGAAAGAATGCATGTTTAATTACGAATGCTTCCACGCCGAAGCCAAAATAAAATTAACGTACCTGAATCTGAATGAATATGGCAAACCAACTACAACAGGCTCTGCTTGCATTAAGCAACAATGCATCAAGTGCATCCAAAGAAGACATTATTCAATCAATGCCGGTGTCGCTCTCTTCTCTACATATATCAAAACAGCGTATATCTAGATATAACACCGGAAATATACTACTCTGTTTATTTTTTCCTTCTCTTGTTCGACGTGCTCGGCAAAGATGATGCCCTAGAATTTATCGATGGATGAGAAATACTACCAAATCATGGGATGCTTATCAGATCACCGCAGAGGTAGTCTGATAGACAGAATAATTTTTGGGGGAAATGAAGGGATGCAATGACTTCTTGGAGCAGAGGATGGTGTTTTGTGTGAATAGAGTGTGTGAATGTGTGTGTGTTTTCTCGTTGGATTGGGAGCGACAGAGTGGGAAGTTCGTTGGATTGGGTGGTTAAATTAACGTCGGTACCAGTCATTTCAGGTCTTTTTTTCTTTTTCTTTTCTTTTTTTTTTAATGTTGTTCTACAACAAAATCATACGTGGTCAGATTTTATTTATAGTATTTGTTATTTATAGGATTCCTTTTCTTTAGGGAAGTATTTATCTAAGAGATATTAAGTTTTTGAAATTAGGTGCTGGATAAACAGTGTTAGGAACCCCCCACGTGTCATCGTACGACATGTGCCAGTAGGGTTTGATGGTGAAGCTAGATGAGGGTCACCCGTATCTAGACTCATCACCCACCCCTGCTGCCATGTGTCGCACGGTGACGCATGGGGTGAAGAGGATGAGGGGCAGAAGATCCCATGCATGATAAACACACATCATTGCTTGAAAAGTTTTGACCTGGACAATAATTTTAAGAAGAATGAATTGTCTTAATATATAAAAAATGATACTTTCATGTTCAAAAATTATTGTACTAGTTTGACTTGGGATAGAGGTACCAGACACTAACGATACTTTTTGATGCCGTTGAGATATACTGGATATGATTGATTGATAGATTGAAACTTTATGAAATTTTATTCTATCTTTCATTAATATCGTTGAGATATACTGGGTATGATTGATTGGTTGATTGAAACTTTATGAATTTGTATTATATCTTTAATTGATTGCACGTAAAATATAGATAAATCTCTCACTAACACACTAGCACATCATATTTCTATTATTATGTCATTCATACAGGTGCATATAAAGCTGGGGGTATCACTGGAAGCAAACTCTCTTTCTTTTGGGATAGAAATATTGTTTGTCCCCCAGACCTTAACAATAGCTTTTGATGCCGTTGGGATATACTGTTACGATTGATTAATTGATTGAAACTTTATGAATTTTTATTCTATCTTTAATTGATTGCATGTAAAATATAGATAAATCATATAAGTGTTAGTTGAAGTGTTAATATAGAGACTTTTAGTACTAATTCTAACCATCTAAAAAGTTTACAATATTTTTGAGATAAACTAAAATAAACAATATTTTTGAAACCGAGGTAGAATATCTTTGTTAAATTGATGTATATCTTATTATTTGTGATTAATTAATAAGATTTAAAATGCACCCTTTAAGTGAGACATGCGAAAATTGTAGGCAATAATATATTATTCTCAACTGTTTTAAATAATTTATCTATCTAATTCGTGTCAACTCATTGAAAGTTAAAAAATTATATTAAGGTTAGAGCATTCACGGTGCACTAGGTTTCTGCGTTTGCGCAAGCTCTAAGAATGGACTGGATCGCTTTACGATCTGATGTATGCAATTTTACCTTACACTTTGTGCAAAAGATGCGGCTCGAACTCGAGACTTCAATGTCACAAAGCATCAACCTTACCAGTTGATATTAAGGTTAGGGAGAATACAAAATTTATCTTATTAGCTATAAGTGACAAGTTAGAACCGAAGATGCAAGTTACATGCATAGATACATACTCTGTGTGTATAAACATCTTAGAACTTACTTTGACTATAGATATATCTAGCTGCACAAAAAAAAAACTATTAATTGTAAAATATCAAACTTTTGTTCTTTCATTACCTTACACAACAACAACCCATAATAATTATATCCGATCGACATCAAAATCTATTGTTAGGGTCTAGAGAGGATGGAGACAGACAAACAATACCTCCATCTCAAATGATAGAGATTTTGCTTCTAGTGAGACCATCGGCTCTATATGTATCTGTATAAATGATACAATAATAGAGATACGATATGCTAGTGTGTTAGTGAAGGAATTTTGTAAATACAAATAGAATGCTTCCGATATTAAAGTATCTATATCATGTATATGCACATATAATGATAACAAAGACAAAAACAAAAAACGCAAAGTCAATCTAAAATGTATAGCGTATCTAAGCCCCTAAGTATATTTTAAGGTGTCCATCTATATTGTGTAAACCTCGTTAACATTAAGCTTATACCTCTATGAACTTCTATCATGGATCATGTCATCAGGGAGATGCAAATCTAGTATGTTCTGACTAATCCGTTCATTCTAAGTCAGTTTGGACATGTCTTTACTTTTTTTCCTTATACAATAAGACTTTCAACTATCTAAACAGTTGTCATTGTATATCTCCTCGTCTAATGAAGACATTTGAAATTTTACTAAAAATTATAACATACTAGTAAACTAAATAGTGAAACTATAAAAGAAAGTGTATCCCGTAAAGACATAGCAGGGTGGAAATACATTAAGAGAAAAGGCAAAAAAAAAAAAAAAAAAAGGTAACAGCTAAAATTTCTCTTAAATTTTTGATGTCATTTTTCACTGCGTGAATATTGTGAAAATATTTTTAAGATAGTTTTTTATTACAATATCATCGGGATTAAATAGAGCCTGATTAATGTATGTTTGAAAGTATTAGACGTCTAACATGTTGGACGCGTTTCTGAATAGCATCCTGTGCCTTAGACATATATTTAAATGGCGTCTTGGTCTTAGATGAATTTTTGAATGACGTCGTGGGCTTGGACACGTTTCTAAACTAGTTTTATGCAAGACGCGTTTCTACATAGTGTCTTAGGCGCAATCTTTAGACACGTCTAAGAGGCTCATCTATTCAGAATAATGTTCTGATTTTTTATAACATTTTTTTAATTTATAACACGTTTGTACTTTTTATTATTAATTACAATATTTTTTTGAAATACCAAGTTGCCCTAATGAAATTTCTCCCCACCTTGTGAGGCTGACGTTGTTGAGTCTTCTTGGATACCAGTCACCCTCAATACCTAAATCCACCCTAATCTCCGATAACAAAAGTCACTGCCAACCCAAGAATCCCTAATTAACCATGGGAACTCCAGAAACCTCCCGCGAACCATGCCCAGATCGTATCCTAGATGATGTCGGCGGCGCATTCGGCATGGGCGCCGTCGGAGGCTCAGCCTTCCATTTCATAAAGGGCATCTACAACTCCCCTAAAGGCTCACGCTTGATCGGCGGCACACAAGCTGTTCGCATGAATGCCCCGCGTATAGGCGGCAGCTTTGCTGTTTGGGGTGGCCTTTTCTCCACCTTTGATTGCTCCATGGTTTATATTCGCCAGAAAGAGGACCCGTGGAATTCGATTGTCGCCGGAGCTGCCACCGGTGGGTTTCTTTCTATGCGGCAGGGTCTTGGGGCGGCTTCTCGATCCGCTGTTTTTGGGGGTGTGCTTTTGGCTCTTATTGAAGGGGCAGGTATTATGCTTAATAAGGTTATGAGTGCTCAACAGCAGCCACCGGTTTTTGTTGATGAGCAGCAGCCTATGCCTCTGGGTGTGGGGCCGCCGGCTGGAATTCAGCTTCCGGGTAGAGGGATTCCAATGGAAGCGGCTGCGCAATCAGCTTCCACGTCAGCTTCTTCTTCATCGTCTTGGTTTGGAGGATGGTTTGGTGGTGATAAGAAAGAGGAGGGAGAGAAGAAGAGCGGTGTGAAGACGGAGATTTTGGAGAGTTTTGATTCACCTGTGCCTCCTACCTTTGAGTATAAGTGAAATTGTTCTTTTTACTAATTATTATGCTTCTAGTTTATGGTGCGAATCCACAGGTTATCTTGTTCTTAAAGGATTGACCTTTTTCTTGTAAGGGGTGATCCTGCTAAGTGTTGTAAAATAAGCTTCATTTTGCATGCCGATTTTGAATATTTTCAGAGGTGCTGTTGAATGAATCTTATTATGGATGATATTGTGTTTGTAGTGGAATAATACAATGTGGTCCTGGACTCTCTGGACTGCAAATGTGTGCGTATATGTTTTTTCACCTCAATATCGTTCCTGGATTTCCAAGAAAGCAGGAGAAGCAGTCATGATTATGACGGCTCAAGTGACATTTTAAGAAACGAACATTATTTGAGTGCTGAAACCTGCTGCTTTATTTTAATAGTCTAGATGATGTTTCACTTTTTCTCAAAGTTGGTTCATGGATGTTCTCAATTGCAGTTTGGTTTTTGACCTAGACTTTGAGTTCTTTTCTCGATAAGGGGAATGAGTTATATTTCAGGAGTGTACTTAGTGGCTCTGGATTTGTTTTTGATGAATTCTATGTCAAAGGAATGTTGTGATCCATATTAAATTTGCCTATCATGTTGAAAGGAATGTAGCCAGCCCCTCTAAAAGCTAGAGTGTTATTGTATCATGTTGATACTTTAGCTGAATGTGCAACTTCAGATTACTGTACCTCAGAGGGCTCACACAAGCTACAGTGCCTTGTATCTGAATTTTAGCTGGTATGAAGATATACTATGACTTACTAATAAGGTCTATCAACATCCTCTTTATTTTCCTTGTGGTAGAATATTTGGTGCGTTTTACTGAACGTTCTTGCACTATGTGTTTGTGTGTTACTTGTTATTTTCTGTAAGCCAATAAATAGCGGCTTAAGGGAAGAGTGAGTATTGCGGTCAAACTGTTGCCTGTACGTGATCTCTACCAAAGTCTGTCTATACTTGCGCATAGTGTTCATTTTCAAAGTTTTGGTGGCAAGGGAAAAAACCCTGCTGCAGTGAAGAGTATAAGCAGGGAAATCTACTTTTACTTGTTGGATTTTTGGGGAAGGATCTCTCATTTATTACATCTTAGAATTGTATTTACTGGTTGGCCCTATGTTGTGCTTGTGAACACAAATTGCTTGATGAAATATGTGCCAAGGGATTTACCTGATCCAAGGCTACCCTTTTGGAGTGGCTTTCAGATGGAGAGTAAGTTGGGCAATTAGGAATACATGTTTCAGCCATGGTGGTATCAAGAGTGGTAACCTCTGGCTTGAATAATTTTTCTTCAGTTGAATAGATGCGAGTTCATTATGGCCCTTTCAGTTTTCCAGTTTTAGACTTGCTCCCTTGCATGAGTTCTGGATTTGACAGTGCTAATGATACTGAATTTTCAAGGGAAACGCCTGATCCTCTTTTGAGCTCATGACACAGCGGGAGTCCTGCTGCCTTCTTATTTATA
Organism: Eustoma russellianum; assembly: GCA_036186865.1. NCBI lineage: Eukaryota > Viridiplantae > Streptophyta > Magnoliopsida > Gentianales > Gentianaceae > Eustoma > Eustoma russellianum. Next base: position 2,697,731 of record AP025053.1, read on the forward strand.
TCCTTTAATTTGGCATTTAGGAAAGGATTTAAAGCAAAAACTGCTCCTGTCTCGCTCCCAGTTACTTAATATGAATGATTTGGATAGACACAGACTTCTTGTTCTTGATTCCGTTCAAAGTTATCTCCATGTTGGTTGCTCCACGTTCAAGTGCTTGGATGCGTAATTTTGTCCAACCACACCACGTGGAGAAGTTCATATTCATTTCATTGCTTCCAGTTTTCGTGTTAGTGGGTGAGGAATCCCTTTGATTCTCAATTTCTCATGGAGAAATTAGGGTCGTCCTTTTTCTGCATGGTGGTATGTTTGTATTCTTGCTTGATTTGTCAGATGTGTGAATTACTTCTAGTTCTAATTGGGAGCTGGATCCCCCTGAATCAGGTTGTCCACAGGAAACTATTAGCTTTCGCTATGTCATAAGATAGAGGAATAATTGGCGTGGACTTTCCCCATACACGATCTTAGCTAACCTATACGATTAATAAGCAGAAACCATTAAGATATTGTGAAGTAAATTGGATGCGTTTTTTTGTTTTTTTATATTTGTTAAGTAGTAGTCGACCGATAACGTAATTTTCATTATGGGTCATCAGGGAACTGTGTGTTTCTAACACATGAGGTATGGTTGTATACATACGATTTCTTTATATCCTGTCATAGACAGGAGCTTCTAAAGGAACGGTGTAATGTAGTTGTGGTAAACTATTCAGATATTGAAGAAATCTACAAGGCACTTGAATCACAATAGTAGCAAAATCTACAAGTCTGTCTGATAGAGTTAATGAAAAACCAAGATCGTTATCATTTTGAACCATGGCATTTTTTTTTGGGGACAGTAGTTGGATCCATGACTTGATTCACGATTTTAATGGAAATACAGTTTCAACTTAACTTTTTTGGTTTCATATTTGTCCACTTTATTAAAGAAATTAATTTGGTACAATACAATGTCAGCATTTGTAAGATCAAGTAACTTTCCATTAAAAACAGCATGTTATAAAGTTTAAAAAAGAATCACCTTAAATATTTGATACTATTTAGTATAACTTAGGTTTATATATTAACTATATGATTCCAAGTAAGGAAATCTTTTCATTTCTAATAGAGTTAATGACACACCCTTCATTCACTTTGGAATATGATAGAATAAATCAAAATGACTCACTAAATTAGCTGCGCTTCTTATATTATGTTAAGGACACACTCTTTATTCACTTTGGAATATGATAGAATAAATCAAAATGACTCACTAAATTAGTTGCGCTTCTTATATTATGAAATAGCAGCTGATCTATACAGCTTGACGCAATTTTCATTATGGGTTATGAGGAGACAACCTCGGTGTGTTTCTAAGACATGAGTATGGTTGCATATATCTGACTGTCCTATATCCCGATATAAGGCATGAGTCTCTGAGACAATAGAGCAATGTTGTATTTCAAGTAAATGAAAGTATACTGATTTAAAACAGTATCCTAATTTAAAAGATAACTGAAATTAGGATCATACAAAATTTGTACAGATGTCAATGTCCATTGGCTCACTTGTCCGTTCGCTCCAAAACCTCCGCCGTTATCCAAATTCTCACTTTCTCTACCTCTCAACCCAAATCTCACCCCACTTCCGCCGTACGATGTCCACTACCACCATTGACGCCGTCAGCCCATCAAATACTCGCCTGGGATGGATCGGAACCGGAGTAATGGGTCTCTCCATGTGCTCCCACCTAATCAAAGCCGGTTACAAACTCACCGTCTTCACACGAACCCCCTCTAAAGCACAGCACCTTCTCTCCATGGGGGCCCACTGGGCCGACTCTCCCAAATCCCTCGCCTCTCAATCCGACATCGTTTTCTCCATTGTCGGTTACCCTTCCGACGTTCGGCAGGTCACTCTTCATCCCGACACCGGCTCTCTTGCCGGGCTCCGACCTGGAGGAATCATCGTCGATATGACCACATCCGATCCTTCTCTTTCAGTTGAGATTCACTCCGCGGCTTCTTCCGGCGGCTGTTATTCAATCGACGCGCCGGTCTCCGGCGGAGACCGGGGCGCCCGGAATGCTGCTCTTTCAATATTTGCTGGTGGGGAGGAAAGTATTGTGAATAAGTTAAATCCCATTTTTGCCCTTATGGGGAGACTTTATTACATGGGTGGCCCTGGAAAAGGGCAATTCACCAAATTAGCTAATCAGATAACTATAGCTTCTACAATGGTGGGACTTTGTGAAGGGTTAGTGTATGCTCATAAAGCTGGTTTGGACTTGAATTTGTATTTAACTGCTATTTCAACAGGTGCAGCAGGATCAAAGTCATTGGATTTGTATGGGAATAGGATATTGAAAAGGGATTTTGGAGCTGGATTTTATGTGAATCATTTTGTGAAGGATTTAGGAATATGTTTGAGGGAATGTCAGAAAATGAATTTGGCTTTACCAGGGTTGGCATTGGCTCAGCAGCTGTATCTTTCACTTAAGGCTTACGGGGAGGGTGATCTTGGGACTCAAGCTCTTATTTTGGCGATTGAACGGCTAAATAATGTGTCTCTTGGATCTGGGACTCCAGTTGAGGAGAAGTCATAGACTTTTACTGGGTGAAGTTTCTTTTTTTTTTCCCTTGTCGTTTATTTGAGTATATATGTATGTGCTTATGTTGATGCACAAACAGTTCAAGAGTTTGATTAGTTTGAACATGCAACAAGGGTTGATTAGTCCTGGGTTAGATAAAAGAATTTGGTATCCAATTGGTATTGCAGAAGTTGAATTCTAGTGGGATGGATTGGTGAGAAGATGCCTATGTTCTTAAGGTGGTTTGAATGAGCTGTAATGTGAATCGGTAATGGCAAATGTATTCCTGTGCTTTAAGTAGCTATTGTATCCTGCCTTCACTTTGTTCTTAAAAGTTATTTGTTTCAAATTATCAATCGTTGTTAATCCATAAGGAAATGCAATTATTCTTTGGGTAAAATTCTACACTTGTTAGAGGGTATAGTTGCATTTTTGGTGGCATTTTGTATTCATCATTGTTTTCTACCGCCATTTCACGCCTTCTGTCAGTGGCAAAATTCTTCCACCTCAGTATCTCTGTATCTGTGGGGGAATGTTGCCATCAACTGCGGCAGTGGATCGGAAAACTTCCCCAGCTCAGACCAGTTGGCAAACAAAAACCCAGGTCAAAAACTCTAAATGCCTCTATTTCAACCTAGCTCCTTGTCAGGGTTTTGAAAATTATCAGAATTTCTTCTATGTCGAGGCTTATTCTTTCCCCCTTTTGCAAAATCTCAGGTGCCTGTATTGCTTTGTTGTTGATGTAAAAATGAGGAAGAAAGTGAATGTTACCATTGGCAATTTTAGTACTCTTTAGAAAGTGAATACCGGCAGGGGCCGCGCATGGCCCCACGCGCCTCCTGAACGTGTTCGTGTGCAACACGCGTAGTGGTGTTAAACAAACCGAGCCGTTCGCGAACTATTCGAGTTCGGCTCGTGTTCGTTCGTTAATTATTTGTTAACGAGCCGAATTCGAATAGGTATTCGAGTTCGTTTAGTTAAACGAGCCGAACTGTTCGCGAACTGTTCGGCTCGTTTAAACAGTTATAAGGTTATCGAGCCGAACTCGAACCAATTTTAAAGTTCGTTTAGCTAAACGAACCGAGCCGAACTATTCGTTTAGTTAAACGAATTCGAGTTCGAAAACTTAGTATTCGGTTCGGTTCGGTTCGTTATCACCCCTAAACACGCGCCACTCCGTCAGATCTGTTTTTCGATTTCCAGTCCAATTCTAACCTTATTTCTGGCTGCGTAAGCTGTTTCTAAAGCTATTCATTCATTTTTTCATCTAATCGCATAAAAATTCAATATTTTAAATTTATTTCAAATCGCACAATCATCACATTCGCACACACAAATATACCCGTACATACAAACATAATAGAACATGTATGAAAACAAAATAAAACCCAAACAAGCATGATTCAACACACGAAGTGTAGACAATCCGAGAAGAAGGAAATGTAACATACTTTTTTCCGACGAACAAATCCTACGTGCGGTTCTCTTCTCCCCTTTTTTTCTATACTCGGCTGCTCTAAGCAAAGGTCGAATATATGTGTATCTTTTTTCCCCCTTAAGGGCAGCTGAACCACAAGAATATATATATATGTGTGTACTTTTTTTCTTTAGGGTTTAATTTCCTAATCTATATATAAATCCTATTTAAGTTTTATTTATCTCTATCCTTTATTAATTGGAAAAACTAATAATAATTATGTATATGTATAAAAAAACCGGCTGTAACACTAACACTATACTGTTTTTTCACTAGTACACAAGTCCTTATGAGCAAATTGCCTTTTCTCCCCTTAATTAAACACGATTGACAAAACTGCTTATGGACATATTTGAACAGATTATAATCTAGGTCAAACACCCCCCTTTTAGTTGTAAAACATATTTTAGGCACTAAACATCGTGATCATCGTCAAAAATGCTGATTTTCTTTGCGTTAGCTGTTAAGAGGTTTAATTTTTTTGGTCACAAAAGTCATTATTTAGGCCTCACGAGTCCTTCTCTCCTTGTGAAAACGTAAATTAATATAATCAGCAGTCTTTTCAGGTGAAAAAGTATGGATTCGTTGTCTATAAAATACCGATTCTATATTTGTAGGAACCTAAGTCTATATTAGAGTGGATCTTATATTAAAATAAAAACCTAAGAATTTATAATGCGGCTGTCAAATTCTTAACTTATAACTTTGTTGTCTGTCACATGTTGTCTGTCACATGGTAAAAAGTGAGTTAGGCTGTTAAGTGGTTTAATTTAGTGGAATTGGATAAGTGGATAACGCTGTTGGTGTCTTCCTCTCCTACAATCACTTTCTTTATCTCTCTTTGCATGGGTTTTCATCCACAGACGGTTAAGCTTCAAATTTTGATTTTCGGCTCAAACCTCCCCTAAGTCGGAAAGCCATTGAACTCTTGGAGTGATTTACAGGTACTTTTTGGCGTTACTTTTTCTGGGTTTTTTTTTACTCAAAGCTCTTCACTATTATTTACTCCCCTGCTGTTTTATGTCTTTTGATATTGGAAGTTCTTTCAAAGCGTTCAGAATTGAAGGGCTTCATATGTACCTGTTATTTTGAAGTAAAATTTTCAACATATTTTTCTTCTTCCCGTTTTAAAATTTATAGTTGACAATATTGTGGATGGGTTTTTCTTTCTATCAAAAGTGTCTTAGAATAGAAGGAAGTCTGTTAATTCTGTGCAACTCATGTTGATTTTCTTTCATTCAATCAGTTTTTGGACTGTTGGATAACGGAAGTTTGCATGATCTAGCGGAAGCTTACTGAACCACTCAATTAGCTCAGTTATCTGAATGGAAGAAATACCCAATTCATAGATTATATAATTAACTCGTTGTCGATTGGAAGAGAATTGTTGTGTGTTCACTATCCAGTTGCCCCTATTCTTGAACCTGGGCTTTGGTCTAGTTGATGGTTTGGAACTTTTTGGTGTCAATGCAATTGGATTGTATAGTAACTTTTTATTTTTCTGTAAGTAATTGTATAATTGCTTTGACTACATGTATGTGCTTAAAAGCATATAAATCATGTTCACTTCATGATGAAAGATTTCAAATTTGGGCATTAGTTTCCTGAATTTAGGCCTATCCGAATTTTCCTGCTTTTATGAGTTAACGTCAGTTCTCTGTTCAGTGTTACATTTTAGCTGTTATTGTCAATCTCTAGTCCTTACGTGGTGATGTTTGGCATTCTTGGAAAACTTTGTTATCCCTTTTCTGAATTGAGCTACCTCAGAAATATGAAGGTAGATGTGCATGCGCCGGTTTTATATCATTTATTTGTGTATAAGATAGAGTTGGTGATCTAGTTCCTCTTAAATAGAACTTGAATCAAATAGTATGCTTTATTCCAGGTTTATAATCCATTGGAATTCCCATTCCAGTTAAATGCTTCAATATTCTCATCTTTTCCAACCCATTCCGTTTCTTTTCATGTCTTTCCGTTATTTATTTCTTAGTTGTTGTTTAGATTATGGCGTTGAAGTTGTTATCCTCGCCAATACCTCATCCTTGTTGGTGGTCGTCATCTTATTGTGTGGAAGGCAAAAGCGATTGCTGTCGTCTCAGCAGATGGCCGGTCAGACGGAAAAATAGAAGCAATTACATGGTGGTTCGAGCATCCTCCCTCGAGGAAGCTATCTCGGTCACTGCAGCTGTAGAAGGCTTGGCCCCTCGTTTTCCCCAACACCTGCTGGCAACAACTTCTCCCTTTTTACTTGGGGATACCCTGGACGTAGGCTACTCCCAGGCGAGCTACTACACTTCATTGGGTCTCTTCATCATATCTGTTCCTGGGTTATGGTCTCTTATTAAGCGCTCGGTGAAGTCCAAGGTACATAGCAGTCAATTGAAACATGATAAGAGTGAACTACAGATGGGAATCTTTATTTCTTATTTTTTGTTTTTAAGGTGCAAGTTGTTCATTTAATAGTAACAAAGCCACACTATTGTTTCTGATGGTTTGTGAGAATTCAGATTGTAAAGAAGACTTTCACCATGAAGGAAGGCGAGGGGAAGAGCTTGGTGCCACCTAAAGAGTTGGCTGGACAAATCTTTTCATTCTTCACTCGAAACAACTTCTTGGCCGTGTTAGATAGAGGAGACACCATCACGTAAGAAACCATATACCATTACTAGTATTCTGTCAAGTGAATATCCATCCTGTTCTAATGAAGCGATGTAGAGCAGCAAGTTGGTTATTTTGTCTTCTTGTACACTTGAATGTTCGGCATGTGGCTCTTTTGTCTAGTTGAACACTTGAATGTTCGGCATTTGGGTATTTTGTCTCCTTGGAATAGTATTGTGCTATCCCATCTCTTTCTCTCCCTTGTTGAAGGTTTGAAGGAATGATGGTTCCCAGCAGAAGCCAAGCGGCGTTACTGACCTTCTGTACCTGCATAAGTCTAGCCAGCATTGGCCTGGTTCTCACTATTACCTTCCCGGACATTGGCAATAACTGGTTCTACCTCACAACATTAAGTCCTTTGGCGTAAGATATTCTGTTTATTTAGAGCATTCTTACACTGCTGTTTCCAAATCCATGATGGACGCAAAATTGTCTGGCTCTTATATTAAACTTCCAACGTCCTTGTAATGTTGTTCAAAATAAAGATTGAACCTTTTGGTGTTTTTATGATGGAACTTATAGTTGTTGCTGCTAATGACAGAGGAATATACTATTGGACGAGAGCATCCAGAAAGGAGCAGATTCAAGTCAAAATCATGCTTGGAGATGACGGATCCTTGTCTGAAATTATTGTTCAAGGAGATGACCAACAAGTAGACCTAATGAGAAGAGAGCTCCAGCTTACTGAAAAAGGAATGATTTATGTCAAAGGCATGTTTGAGAGATGATGCATGCTCCAACCAATGTCCTAAAGGCCCAAATTTCAGTAAAGTCAACTAATTTATCTTCTTTTTCGTATTCGTTGAGACCAAGTACGACTGAATTATGATCACTTTCGTACTTCATGACCATTTCCTCTTGTTTTCCAATTTATTTTCCAGGAGAAAAATGAAATGGATAATCACATAATTTTGTCGCTTCACTACCTGTCAATTCTGATGGTTTATGGCCTTCAGAAACAGAGTTTCAGCAGTGCTATCAGGGATCGTTTTCGATTAAAGGCGGAAGCAGCCATGGCAGATATTGTGTTAATGGCAGTCATACATTGCCTCAGGGAAGGATGAAGAGATTTGCTTTTAAGTTTATATACTCCCAACTGTTTACAAACACATCCACAGCATGATTTCTGTTGACCTTCTGCATGATACTGAGTTCAATCCATGTATTCTACATTGAGACACTTAGAATTACTGAGATGGGGAAAATTTTTGTGCAAAACGAAGTGCCTCATTCGTGATAGTTTCGCAAATGGTGCTTTTTGGACTTCAATCTTTTGTTGGATTTGATTATGCTATGGCTTATTCTTGATATGTCTACAATTAAAAGAAAGGGTATTTGAAAATTCTATCAAGACTTGTATCTTAGAGTATGTTTCTTTTCATCAGTCTTATGATTTTGCCATGCCATTGTTTTTGAGGACGGGCGAGCAACTTTACCTCTTTGTGACCTTGAGGTCGTGGGTTCAAACCGCGGAAACAGCCTCTTGTACAAAAGCGTAAGGTAAGATTGTATACATCAAATTGCAAAGCGACCAGCCCATTTCTGGACCATGCGCAAACGCGGAAGCCTAGTGCACCGGAAACGCTCTTTTTATGTTTGTTCTACTTGGAGGTGACTGCACATACCAACCCCACGTTATCAGTAGAACATAAGTTTTGGCAAGTAACAGTAACATCATTCGAATGGTTGATTGCTTAGTTTTGCTAAAAGTATGATGTTTTGGCTTAATCAGAAATAAGTTCCAAGGCTAACGTATAAGAAAAAATTTACACTTTTTGAGGATGTTGCCAAGGAGACTTGAAACAGCTCTCCTAAACACGAATTCAAGATCTTATTATATAGAAAAATGGACTTATAGATGAAGCTGATGGTCACTAATATGGTTCACTAACATTGTTTCTAACATTAAAAAAGGTCTTAGTGCACTAGGATTCTGCGTATGGTTCGGAGAAGGGCCAAATCACTTTATGATTTAATGTATGTAGTTTTATTTTCTGATGCTTGAACAGTGACCTCAAAGTTACAAAGCAACAGCATTACCAGTTGTTTCAAGAAATATAAAAGAAGACGTTCATAGTTTACTAGGCTTCCGCGTTTGTAGCGCCCCGCTCCCGAGCCCTAGCATCGGGAACAGTGCACCCGCCGTAGCCTACTATGAGGACTACAAAGCGTCGTTCAAACTTCTTTGCACGTCGGGACTGACGTAGAAATTTTTCGCGGAAACGATAATTAAATAAATAAATATCTTGATTAAATTAAATCCATCAGAATAAAATAAGTACAAGGGTTGACGAAACCCGCTAAGTCAAATATGAAATACTAAAATCAAAACAATAAACCTATGTGGAGGTATATCTGACTATCCCAAGTAAGAAGCTCCGGGTCAACAAGATCCCTTCTCGAGTCCAGCTCACTAGTCCCAGCTTGCGTAATCTGTCTCACCCTCGTTAATTGTATATACTCATAATCATGCTCACCTGTGGAGGGGTGGTGGGGGGGTGAGTGATGGGAGTCACTCGTAGGTTACTCGTCTCTCCCGAAAAGGGATTGTCACATACTGAGTCGGGTAACAATTAAGCACATAAAGCACGTAGCAGATGAATAAAGCTGTAAAACATAAACACATACATAATAAAGCAAATAAAGCATAAATAAGGAAATAACACATACCCGACCCGATCCGTATCCCAACACGTAGCACTGAAAACAACTCAATAACAAGACAAGTCATCACAACAATAATAAATGCAGTGCGCAAGTTTATGATGCATGCACTTCTATCTCCGTGTCACACGCAGTCATTTAATATCACACACTATGCTCATTCTTTTCCATGTTATGCTATGCATGTCCCGGGTCCTATCGGATGAAGGTAACCATTATTACCAACACCCATCACACGCCTCGTCAGGCCACACGGCTCATAGGCCAAATGTAATGCTCGTGCCATGAATGCGTCACACTTGCACACTTCCGTTTGTCCTATGTTGCATGCTCCGTTCTATGTTGCGTATTACCTATATTGCGTAGTTACCCTATGTTGCGTGGGGTTCATTACTGTATTTTATCTTCTACCGTTATTTTATCTTTCTAGACTTTATTTTAGGTTTCTACACTTTATTTTATTTTCCCTAGGTTTTCACCCACTTTAATCTTTTATTTAAATATTTTTATCTTTCCCTACTGTATTTTTTTATCTTGCTTTAACTTCATTTTGTTCTCTCTCCTTTTCCTCCCTTTTTTTATTTTATCTTAATTTATTTAATGGGTTTCTAAATTTATTAATTATAAAACAACATTAACATCTGTTAATATCTTTTATCTATTTCTTTAGTTATTTGTTTATTTTATTTTATTATTATTTTCCCTTTCGGCTCAGCACTTCCCCTTGTCCTTATTTATTTATTTAACACATATTTTTTTCCTTTTTATTTTATATTATTTTATTTTATATCATTCGGTCTATCATTAATATTTCTCCAATTTTGATTCTGTTATTATAATTTCTTTAAAACACAACCCATTGATTTCTGACGTTATATAGTATTTGGATTTGTTATTATAATTTCTTTAAAGACAAAATTTATTAATATTTAATGTTATATTGTATTTGGATGACTGAAATGTTAATTGAATTTGCAAAAATAATTTGAAGCATCGAGTTTGGTGTTTTTTTTTTTTCGATAAATTAACAGCGCTGCCATCAAGAGTGTCTCTCAATTCTCTGAACCACATCCGACCTATTTCCGTGCTATGTGATCTATATCTAAGGCCAATCATACACTTTTCCATAACAAAACATAAAGAAATCATGATAAACATGTAAACAATAAACAATAAACATAGCAGTAATAATGAAATAGTCCCAATACAAAATGCGAGGGAATCCAAAGCAATCCGACAGAGGGGAGGGTAACCTACCTCTTTGAGTATCAACTCACTGACTATAACGTTGTTGGATTTGATGTGGGTGGCCAATTATCCTTTTCCATCATTCTCTCTTTCTCTCTACTCTTCCTTTCTCTTCTTTTCTTATTCCTCAATATCGCTGCTCTCTCTGTGCCTCACATTTTTTTTTAATTGTTATTGTTGTGCAGCCGAAAGCTGCTAAGTAATTGGGATGGGAAGTTTTAAATGGGAAATGGTTGAATTTAGGGAGAATGGTGGATTTAATTGGGGTGGGCGTGGGTTATGGGGAAATGGGGGCAAAATTGTAGGGATTAGAGAGTGATTGGGGGAGGGGAAGTTATGGGTAGTTAAGATAAGTTTAATTTAATTATTATTTTTTTTCTTTTTTTTTAATTTCATATTTTAGCATTAACTCAATTTAATTTAACTATTTTTTTTTCTTCTTTTGAAATTTTACGGTTACAACAGCGTTTGCGCAAGGTTCGGGAGGGCTTGATCATTTTGCGAAGGTTCGGAGAGGGATTGGATCACTTTGCGATCTAATGTACATAGTTTTATTTTCTGCTACTCGAACCCGTGACCTCAAAGTCACATATCAACAACTTTATCAGTTGTTTACTCATTTTCTGACATTGTTTCAAATATATGGATAAAAATTTGCACACAATTTTGTGCCTGTGTTAGGTCGATTACAATTATATAAAGCACCAGCTTCGTTCGTGAATATTAGACGTGGTAAAGAAAAAAAGAAAAATAGTTTGAAATTGTCTTACCTATCATTGCATTCTTGTTCGCCTTGTGCAAAGAAGAGACCGGATGTTTGCAAACTTGGGAAGTATCTAAACCTAAATCGTTGATTCAAGTGAAATTAACGGTAACCAATAAGGTATTACATCAATCGTTAAGGTTATAGTTAATGTTTAAAGATGAAAGGTCTTGGTTTCAATTCTGGAGCAATTTTCCGACATATGTGCCATGATCAATAAAAAAAATTTTTTTTTGAAATGAACGGGAAAACTTTTATCATTTGCAACGTGCTATAAAAGTGTGCAGTGGTGTAATAAACAATAGGCGTAACAGAAATCGAGAAAAGCAAAAATCATGGGCAAATGAATCCCAAATAAGATATATGCATAACATGGTGTAAGAAATGTTTGTTTGATAAGATATATGCATAACATGGTGTAAGAAATATTTGTTTATCTATCGCGTTATTGATTAGGAAATACCTTGTCGTTGGTCCTAGACCATCATAAAAATAGCCAAAAATCAAATATTAGTATTTATTTTTCTTTTTTTTTTGCACTCACTAAATTGACTGCGATTTTTATATTGTGAATTATCAGTTGATCGATACAGCTTGACGTAATTTTCATTATAGGTCATCGAGAAACAACCTCCCTGTGTTTCTAACACATGGGGTGGTTGCGTACATCCGGCTTCCTCATACACCGGCATAGAAAAGAGACTATAAGATAATGGGTAATGTTATTCTTGTTGTTGTTAGCACTCAACACATGTATTTCTGATTCATGATCCAGGAGTAAAAATTAGATATAAATAGACATGTAGTACTTGTTCATGTAACGTAAAATTCAAATGCTGTGGCCGCTCATTTTCACGAATAGAGAGTATACGAATAACAAAAATATGCTTTTTGAACTCCTTTCATATTGAAAAAATTAAAAGAAAGAAAAATTTTGCTGACAAGTCAAGAGTGTAAGGCGCTGACGTGGCACATTTGAATGGGCCATACGAGGTCGATGATTAGTTTTCTTTATTTAGGAAGCTTCTGCACCACTTGCAAAAAGCCAACGACTTGACTTTGGTACTTTGACTTTGAGCACTTACTTTCTTTGTGGATAATAACCATCCAACAATTCTCATTTATAAAGGTGTAACCCCAACCAGTAAGGATCTCTGCTATACGTAATCCCAAAGATAGTATAGAGATGTAAATCAGGTACTTAACGGCCTGCTAGCAGAAGGTCATATACACAATAGACTGCATAAGGAGCCCCCAGCACTATTGGAAAGGGATCGTCTTTAACAATAATTGAACTCATGACCTTCCAACAATTCTCGATTATTAAAATGGAACAACTGGAACACACGTGCGGTAAACACTAATTCTATTCTTCATGCATTATTTATATCCTTTATTATACTCTGATCACAAATAAATAATCCACCTTTCATAAATAATGAAAACATATATGGTATTCATATGGGGAGAAAATGATGTCTAAAAAGACATCCCTTCTCTCATGCTTGTTGATGTCGGACCTCGAAACAAATGGTAACGTTACTGTTTTGTGACTTTGAGGTCACGAGTTCGAGCCATGGAATTAACCTCTTGCACAAAGTCTTCAAACCACGGAACTAACCTCTTGCACAAAGTCTAGTAAGACTGCGTACATAAGATCGCGAAGCGATCCAGCCTCTCTTCGAACTCACAATGTGTATGATAAGACTGCGTACATCAGATCGCGAAAACGATCCAGTTCCTCCTTAAGCCCTGCGCAAACGCGGAAACCTAGTGCATCGGAAACGCTTTTTTTCCCCTATGTGTGTTAATACATTACTCTAATAGTATACTGCAAGTTATTAATGTTTCAAGGAGCGATTATGGATGTCATTAATTCCAATTCGATCGATATAATCAAGTAATAATGAATTCCGTATCAGATAGGTACTTGTTTTTAATCTGAGCGACTTGCACAACATTTGTTTATATCACATTAAATAAGAGATAACTATTGAGATACCTGCTACTAGTTAACTTTTAAAACATTAGTTTGTTATAATTTAATATTTTACCTATTATGAATGTGTTGAGGATACGATATACAAAATGCAGCAACTTAGAAATATTTAAATATCACTGCAGGGGTTTACGTTTATATACAACAGCAACATTACTCAATTGATTTAGAAACTTCTATATATAACGAGATATGAAGAGTCGGATATACGCAACCATACTCGTGCGTTAGAAACACACCAATTAAGTTGTGATGTCACAAAAACTATGTAGATCAGATCCGTTTTGAATCTCCGGTCAATGTTGGCGTTCTCCACCTCCCTCAGTAGTGCAATGCAACACAAAGAAAAATGAATCTTTTTATTCTATAATAATTCGGTTTGTCCATATTTTAAGATTTCATGTCAATGGTTCACTTGATTTGTTATTATGTTAGAGCATTAATACATTGCAAAACAAAGGCACATGGGACTTTTTATTCTAGGGTTAATCACCTTTTGCCCTCCTGTAGTATGCGTAATCACCCTTAACCCTCCTGTACTATTGGACTGATTTGGACATTGCCATTTTTGGCAAATTTCGGGCTACACGCGCCCTGAAACCGGTGTACAACATAATTAAAGTTTTGTTGCATTAATTAATACCTAAACTACCCCTCAATGGTAATATATTCCTACTTTCTTCTTTATAACCGAACTCCTCAGCCACAACTTCTCTTCACTCTTATGCTCTGCTATATGTAGCTAAACGCATCCGCATCCTCATTCCTTCGTATTCCACCCTTGTCATCAACTTAAATGGATAGATTTTCATCAACAAGCGGAGGATTTTATGATGATGAATGCTCTCCAGAACTCATTTATGAGTACAAATTCTGCAAATGTGGTACCAAGCTGCTTTGAAGATCGTGAAGAGCGAAAAGCCTACAAAGGGATTGTTGTATTTCGTATGTGACCAGCAAAGAGGACGTAAGTGTGACTACTGGGCTTGGTGCAAACCATACTACAGGGATAATGACGTTGGAAGACGCATCATCACGCACACCAACACATATGAGGAGGCATATAAATCTGAAATTGTAATGATGAAATCTAGCATATCCAATTTGAAGATCTTGCTGTTTGTGAGCCTAGAAATCTAAATCTTTTGGGTGATTTGGTCTATTTTCGTGAAATGATGGTGAAGTGTGTGCAGATAGGCTGATGTGATGTGAGTTGTGCATGAGTTGTGGCATGCGAGTGTGGTGATGGAGTGTAGTTATTGTGGTTGTGATGTTTGCCTGTTAGACTGTGCAGATAAGTTATCAGTTTAATGATTTTACTTGGGGAAACAGAAGGGTTGACGTTTGGTAGTGTGTGAAGTGTTAAATGTTTGAGCTTTAATTGCAATGCTGTGGGATGTGTTAAGTTTTGCAAAAGAATGGTAATGATTGTGCAATGCATCAGAAGAAACTTGCAGATGCATTTCCTTTTTTTTCCCAAACGTCAATGTTGATAATGGCAATAAATCTGTTGAGAATCCCAAAAGCTTCTTCATCTCTTGGTATCCTTCCCTTCCCCTGTATAAATAGCCCGTGGGGGTCTTTGTGTTTTCATGCCATAGCGAAAAGCAAGTCTCTTCAAAAAAAAAATGTCTTCCCCACAAAAATTCACAGCCCCTAAGAAACAGAAAAAAGACCATGCTGAAGGTGCCAGTGCACCTAGGATTCCAGAGAGACATACTAGATATCCAAAGAATCGGCCTGAGAAAGAATTTGTTGAGGAATCTGTTGTATCCGTTCCAAAGAAAGCAGAGAGCCCGGAATATGATCTTCAGACTGAGATTGGTAAACTGTGGGATAATTATTATTGGGTGAGCGAGAAGCAAGACGTGGAGGATTCAAGAGTGGACGATGTCGATGCCAGGGTGAGTGAATTGACAGATAAACTTGAAGTTGAAAAAGTCAAATTTGAGAAGATGAAGGCAAAACTGAAGACATTGGGTGCTTTATTTTCTTCTGACGAAGAGTCTTGGGGTGTCACTTGTGTGCTGTTCAAATAGTTTGTCTCTTTTTTATTCTGTTATGTCTGTTTTTACTTTTAGGTTGGAGTTGTGTCTCATGCGATGCTGGTTGTCCGTTTGGTTTTGCTCTGTTTGCTGGTCGTGGGTTTAGGAAAGTTGATGTGAAGGTTTTGTGGTTGCTGGTCGTTGGGATGTCTATGATGGTTTTGTGGTTGCTGGTCGTTGCTTGGTCCTTTCTGCATGCTGTTTCTGGTTGCTGGTTGCTGGTTGATGATCATGCTGGTTCTTGGTTTCTGATTTCTGTTTCTGGTTGATGGTTGCTGGTCGCTGGTCGCTTTTTGATGGTCGTGCTGGTTCTTGGTTGCTGGTTGCTGGTTATGGTTAATGGTTAATAGTTCCTGTCGTTTAGTGTCATTTAGGATGGTCATGTTTGGATGTACTGTGAACATGTTTAGAAGCAATGTAATCTGTTTTCGTTAAATCCATGTCTTTGTAGTACGTTATTGAAAACACAGACCAAATCCAACAACCATAACATAATAAAACATACTGAACAGTGAATGAGATTAACATTACAAAACCTATCATTTACCAAAAATGGTTGAAAACACACAACAATAAAAGTTAGTACATGATCAGCCATCAGCCAGTAGCCAAGACAACCTCAAATAGTCACATAACAAACTGCTTAGTTTATGGATGGGAAGAATGAAAGCTTGATCCTTGCGTTGATAATTGTGCTGAAGATTGTCCCTCGCATGTGGTATCCCCCCTGATGCGTTCTTTGGACACTAGATGTGCATGACCTTACATTATGCCCTGTTTGAGAACAGATTGATCCTTTTCTGGTAGCCCTTATATTGTTCCTATTCTCATCAGGCTCCCTTGGTTGGGTTATTTGCCTTGGTTGGGTTATTTGCCAACCTTTCCTTTTGCATGACAATTTTTTACTTGTGGAACATTGATTCCCACCACCTTGGACACCTTTATTGCCTTTACCTACCTCATTGTATCCACTCAATCCACATAGGCTTTGTTGTTTACTAATATCCATCTACCCTGCATGAACACACAACAGTAAGCATAAAATCATTAAACCAACAAGATGACATCAACAATTCTTGCATCAGAACCAACACGTGGACATAATCAAACATACAATCCGTCAACAACCCACATCATTCAATGTGAAAATGCAGACAATCCAAATACATGAACACGATATTCAACATCCAACACAACGAAAGACTTACTCTTTGTGAATCAAAATAGATGAAGACGCTCTGTTTTTCCAACACCACTGCACACCCTTACACCTCCCTTCCTGTCGCTGAAACAAATGCAGAAGAATGCACACCAAAATGGATGCAAACCAAAACAGATTACACGCACTCAGCTTCGGTATGAAAATCGATAGCTCAAAGTTCAGTTTTTCATTTGCATACCAACGTCCATGTAGCTTCAAATGACGACATAGTTGAAAGAGTGAGTGACTGTTTACTTTTTGTACATCCATTAAACCTGCTTGAATTTGCGTGTTAATGTTGGAGGGAAAATTACAGAATTTGTTTGATTAAAAGTCAACTCCACGTCATCTTCTTTCAACACGTGACAGGGACACATTTGACATTTCACTCTTTTTCGGCGCAAATTTGACAGAAATGGCAATATCCAAATCAGTCCAATAGTACAGGGGGGGTTAAGGGTGTGATATCAAACCTCAGGAGGGCAAAACGTTAATTACGCATACTATAGGGGGCAAAAGGTGACTAACCCTTTGTTCTATTATAATTTGGTTTGTTCATATCTTAAGATTTCATGTCAATGAATTCACTTGATTTGTTATTATGTTAGAGCATTTATAACAACGTTAAAACACGGGGGAACAAAAAAAAGTCAAAAAAAATGAAAGAACATGACGTGACGTCTAAGATGTGGTGGTTTCCAAAACTGATTTTGCATTAGCCAGCTTTTATTTAATTAGACTCTACCTAATCGCGATTATAACGCATGCAAAAATTATTTATTTGATATTTCGTTTTACAATCCTCACACTGTAAAAAAATCCAGTTCTTTTTGTATTAATTTGTTGTTTATAAAACAAGGTAAAGTGCTGGTGATGTAAAAATTGTGACTTTCATACGGTGTTGTGAAATACATCTTGAATTTATGACGATTTTATAAAAATCCAAACAAGAAGGTGTGTAGTACAAATGTCATAAACTGCACATAAATATGAAACAACTAATGATCACCAATTAGATACATATAGCATAAAAAATACAAAAATCATTACAATAAATATGAGAGAAAAAATAATTTAATCACGTACGTCGAGTATACAATAAATACAAAAAACATTATAATAAATATGAACAAACTAATTATCGTCAATATTATCCGAACTACACGTCCTCCTATGTTAGGCTGTTCTCCACGTCTAGTAAGTTTGGTAGGTCTGGATGATAAAGGTTTCAGCATGGATACTAATTGTGAATGATGATGAGATGACCTTACCACATTATCTTGAGGATGAGGTGGTATGCATGTCGGATTCATCATCGCCGAACGCATGTCTGTCATTTACAGCTGACATGCGAAAATAGTCTCCACCTGGAGGTCCTGCATTTGTGCGTATCGGGGGCTGAGTCTGGGTGAACTCATATTGTGGCACATAGCTATCTGTGATCCGCTGCATCGATGCATCAACCGATGGACGGTCTAAGAGTTCTTCGAAACCTTCAGACTGAAGACTATTAGTACCGATGCGTAGAGCGGTGACATAACCTGCTGTCCGAACTGCATACAATAAACGAGCAAAAGATGAAAAAGAATGTGGTAATGTGTTCCGCCTGCCAAATTTATCATCAGCAACTGGTTACGTTTCATATCTCAAATAACACTACTTTATATGTTAAAATAACAACAACGATACCATGCGACATATATCTATCGAAGAACTGTAAAATCTAGCATCACCAATGCACTAAACACATCACTGTCCAAGTGCGCTGAGAGTGCAATATTTGTACTATAGCATGTACAGTGAGTTATCCACTATGTAGCCTTTGAAGCGCTCCCTTGTACTAGACTATTATAGCGTTTAGCCTACTGACCTGCGTATTGTTTGATCTGAGTCATGTAGTCAATTCTCGCAATCCGTCTCTCACGCTAATGTCGCACGAAACCTGTATCAACATGAGCAGACACTTTCTGTATCATACCAGACTGCCTCATTACCCTGCTAGGTAAATGTAGCACAACTTTTTCCCATAGTATGAGTGGGACCCAAACTCACAACTCTGACCTCTCTCGACGCACATGTAGCAGTGTCATAATGATCTTCCCAGTGTAAGACATCTATATTAAATCATTCTCTGCTATGTTGCCCAGTTGATCTTACAACGCATCAACTACCATGTCGCTCGAGGAGTACTTAGACTAATAACTGCGTCCGGTAGTTGTTACTTGAAAAACATTATTTAATCCGCCTTTAACCATAAACTTCTGATTCTTCTTACTTGAAAGACGATAAGGACATAAATATTTCATCAATTGAACATTGATCACCTAAACAATTGAATATGGAAAACACCTAAATCATTACCTTTATTTATTTATTTATTTATTTTATATTCATAAGTTTTGTTACCAAAACATGAGCCAACAATCATATTCTAATCATTCAGCCTCATGATCCAAGTTCAGCAAATTGAACTCTGAAAAATGTAAATCAATCAAAGCCAATAATTTCTAAATCATAAACAAATTCATCAAACTTAATTATAATTGACGAACTATCAATTCTAAATCCAAAAGCTTAAACAATAAAAATTTAATCGAACGAACAACCATGCCAAGGATCTGAAATAAAACGATCATGCATAATTAAATATCACTGTTCATAAATACATAATTTGCATAAACGCGTGGCCTGGACGATGATTGGCTGCGGCCAAAGTTTATATATGTCTTGCATAACTTTTATTTCAACAAAGTGTGCAAGAGTATACATAAAAAAAATCCTACTCTATTGCATCTACACCTACATCTTGATCTTTTTTCAAATTATGTACATATGTCTTGGTGTTTACTCTACTAATAATATCTCGTATAACTTGACTTGGAGGCAGAAACTGTTAAATATGTCCAAGGGACAGTTGGTTCCACCAATACCAAATAGACGACACGGCATCGCGGAAGATGTATCTCCATTCCGAAGGACAACCTTGGGGCTGTCATGAAGCTCATAAATTCTCCATAACCTATTCCATTGTGTCAGTAAGCCGTGTAAACCTCACCCAAACCCCCTGTCGAATCAGCACACTCCAAATCTGCCTGGCCCAGCCGCATTTATGAATTTCATGCAATATATCAGCCTCTCCATGACCGCATGTTCCACAACAATTATCCGGGATAATATGGCGCAAACAGAGCAGAAGCTTACTTGGCAAGTAAAAATGGCAGAGACACCAAAATAGTAGATTATATCGACCAGGCCCCTTCAAAATCCAAATGTGCTCCCATGGAACTACAGTCGCTCCAGTAGGTGACACATCTTGCAGCTCATATGCACTTGCAACCGAGAACTTAATTTCAGATAACAATCACAAATGCTAATATCTTGAGCATTATAATTGTCACATAGGTAGAAAATAACCAGAAAGCATACATAGATCCATCGCAGAATTCTTCCATATGTTGAACATCATGGATAAAATAACTCGAGCGATGGAAGTGTTGGGATTAATTCCAGATACGCGTAGTACGTTGATAAAGTTCATACGAATTATTCATAAAGTGGACGTTATGTATGATAATATTATATGTCACATATGTCACATAATAATATTAATTATTACGTAAAACACTCACACGTTAAGTGATCATCGGGTATGTTCGTGGATGTATAGTGTGGTCTAAAATGGAAACTCCGAATATGTAGACAGTCATATGGTCAGAGACCGCGATGGATGGGCTCAAAGTGCAACGACCATAAAGTGTACAACATCTGGTCCCAGAGGGGCGACAACCCACGCGTGGTTAGTAGATAATCGTTGGTACAATAATTAAATATTAAATAATATTTAATAATAATATTTATTATTAAATATTAGATAATATTTGATAATGGATAAAGATAAACTTCATGTTAACATCAAGTATATTACAAGTATCTGTAATAATATCCATAAAGGAATATGCCAATTAAGATTCCTCTATATAAAGGAGGAGGCCTTCACCTCCTCATACAGTGAATAGAGAAATCGGCCGTAGAGAAAAGTGGGAGGGTGTGCCAACCTTGTTATATAAAGCTCACACTGCCTAGTCTCTCCATCCAGTAAAGCAATGAATTGTTGATTCAGTAAAGCAATGAATTGTTGATTCCGTTCAAGGGGTGTATCAACAATTGGTGGGAGGTTGTGAATCCTTGGATCACGCCAGATTTATCATCAGCCGGAGCAGTTGCAACGTACGAGTTCATATTAACAACAGCAATGGAGCAATGTATATTTTTCACATTTTGTTACTTTATCCATTGATTCAATTAAACGATCCTATTCAGGATTTTATTAAATTAAATCCAACAAAAAGAACTTTCTCTCTTGATTTTGGTATAATTTCACGTTATTCTTAATGAATGTTGATGGAAAGAACATCTCTTGTCATAAGAATTAGGGATATTCCTAAATATAGTCATAGATTTACGGATATTCTTAAAGATAGTGACACTAATTTCACTCAATTATTTAATGGTCCATCAACATTAATAGATAATATCTTCTAGACCAACTAAAATTATAGATCCTTCACTATTAAAACATATCAAATTATTTCACATCGGTCATAATTAATAAATATTTACAAAAGTATGGGATAATAGAATGCGATAGAACTTGGATAGATAAGCTAGCGTTGAAAGGAGCACCGTAGAAAGATAGTTATTTGGAGAAAATGTAATTACCTCGTCTGAGAGTTCATCGACCCAGCCCAACGCATTATGAAGGAGGTAAATCAGGAGTTTAACGGCCTCTGGATAAGGACTTAGATAATGTACCATACAAGATGTCTCCCGTAAAGTAGGCTTTCGGCTTAGCACTAGTAAAACACCCTAACTTAAGAAAGAGTGCAGTTGATATGTTATTTATTCATTTATTTTATTTTATTTTTTGCAACATAGTGGCTTATGAAATGCAAAAAAAAAAAAAAAGGTTTGATAAATTAGGTGAATCCTATTATGTTCGTTCTTCTAGAATTCATAAACACCGGCATATTTAACACGGAAAACTTGAGGTTGACTATAGATTATTATCAGAAAACCAAACAAAATTGGCTACACGCTATCACTTTTTTCTTGTTAAACAAAAGAAGAAAGGAAAAGAAATGGAATAGTTTAAGTGGAAATCTCCATTCTCATGACGTTTCTGATACACTAAAATTCCGTGTTTACGCAGAGTCTAGAAAGGGCTGATGTGCATAGCCTTACTCTATATTTTGTCTAGTATAGTTTTCTTCATCCTTGCTAAATCATGACCTAAAATACTATAAAACGTATGTGCACTAAAGCCGTTATTAAATATAATGTTTGACTTACAATTATTACTTACTGACAAAAAAAATTCTAAAGTGGAAAGGTGGTCAATTATTCTAATAAATTTATTTATTAAAGATTGATTGATTTGAATCAAAAAATGGTTTGATTGGTCTTGTTTTTAAAATTAGTTAGAGGAAAAGATCCAAATTATATTATAGAAGCGGTGGGTATTATGATACAGATGGTCCAAATACGATGGTTCCATTTGCAATCACCAAAGTTTAGACCATAGCTACAAGACAGATATGAATCATAGATTGTTCCTGCAAAGACAGTTCAACACTTAACAAAGAGCGTTTTCGGTGTACTAAGCACTCGCGTTTACACATGATCCGAAAAGGAATCGGATCGCTTTGCGGTATGATGTACGCAATTCTACTTACACTTTGTGTAAAAGACTATTTTCGCAGCTCGAACTTTGTGACTTTAACGTGACTTAGAAAATAAGACTTTGAACGCTAGAAGGGTAAAATGAGGTATGTAAATGGAAGACGGTAATTCTTTCTTTATACAGGGTTGAGAATGGTTCGTGCTAGCTGGTACTTGGATTCAGATTTGTTCCAAGAAGTCAAGAATTCTAACCCAGAGACACGTACAGGTATAGGTCATATATAGAGACACCTTAGAGTATATTTAGGGACATAGATAGACGTAGCCTCTATCTACGCTTTAGGTTGACTTTGCACTTGGTTGCTTATGTTTTATCGTTGTTTGGCATTACATGTACTATACACGTGATGTGTATTTTAATATCGAAAGCCTCTTCTTTGTATTTCCGAAATCCCTTCACTAACACACTAGCACATCATATATTTATTATTATGTTATTTATGTAGGTGCATGTAGAGCCGGGAGTCTCACTGGAAGCAGACTCTCTATCCCTTGAGATAGAGGTATTGTCTGCCTACCACTTACCCTCTCCAGACCCTAACGATAGCTTTTGCTGTTGTTGGGATATATTGGATACGGATGATGATGACACATCTTCCATTACTTCATAGATCGTATATTATGTCTTCTAACATTTAAATATTTAGAAAAGTAACTATTTTTAGTGCTCATAGGTTAGTTTTATCAAACACTTGTCCTGGTGTAACAATTTCAGTTGCATTGTGAATTGTGATGCAAACGAATTACGTCATCCTATACGTCAGGGTAATGGATGGTCTCGTCTGGGACCTAATTTCGTCATCTTTAATTAAAAGCGAAATCTCCCGCGTAGAACTCTATCGCCCCACCCCTAAGAAATATTATAGAGAATGCAAATCAAGAGTCTATCGACTTTCTACGTTGGATGAGGATTTATACAGTACCTCATATAAGGTGTCTCCCACAAATCAGGCCACACTGTGCGTGTCCCTAGAATCCAACTCTTGACTTCTTAAAACAAATCACAACCTGAGTATCAACTAGACTATGTCATGAGGACTGATTTCGTGATCTTTATTGTGAAACAAGTGGATCCCGTATGTACACTTTAAATGTGTCATTCCTATGTTACAAGTTACAACAGGATAAGATGATAAGATGATGATCGAAAAAAAATAATTTTGTCTTAATAAATTTATTGAATTTACAGCATACGAATGATAAACCCAAATTAGACACATCCGATCTCATCCAATTTTTCGCCAGTCTGACTTTCCTCCCAGTCAGTTTAAAGTAACAAGTACATGAATGTTGCTCTGTTGCCAATACACAACATTAACAACATTATTCTATTGTCTTAGACGTTCTCGCTAATAACGAGATATAGAGGATCTGATTTACGCAACTATACTATGTTGTTTCCCAAACTTTATTGCCAATACAAAATCTAAAATATAAATAAGTTCAAGACTTGAGGATAGCTTCAGATGTCTCGACATATAGAATAGATACACCATTCGATGTTCTTTGTTAAGTATATATATATATATATATATATATATATATATATATATATATATATATATATATATATGTGTGTGTGCGCGCGCGCGCGATGTAGATGATCCCACGATGTATACATATTTTCCTCATGAATGAAAATTGACCCCATTTGGGAAAAATAACATTCTTTTTTTAAAACTTTAACTCATCTTAATTTTTGGTCTCACATTTATCTGTCATATAAAAAGAAATAAATTAATATAAGATTGTGACACTATTTTTAAAAAGAATTCGCCGTATATCAAAGTAAACTTTATAAACGTTAAAATGAATATCATAATTTTATATTTTAATATTCACTTTTATACTCTAGCGTATCAGATTTATTGGCTTAAAATGCAAAAAGAAATATAATTTGATTCAAGTTGAACTTTGCCTTCAACCACAATAAATTGAAATCATGATAACATTCCTCCTATATTAGACCCATAAAAAATTTTGGGGTCTTTTGTCTGATTGTTTTAAGATTAAGAATATCAATTTTGTTTAGACATATGTAAATTTTACGCCCGTTTGATATGATACATGTTTACCGTTTAAAAAAGAATCTAGATTTCTTCTTTAGAATAGTAAGAAATATTATGGCACATCACATCTGACAGTGGAAGACTTCAAAAAAAGCTGCTGCAGTCAACCACTATATTATCAAATAAACGCAAAAAAGACTCTAAAACATAGTGCAGTTGATACTCCGGTTGAAATTTGCTTCAAGAGGTCAAAAGTTCGAATCCAAGGACGCACACAATGTGGGTGTTTCTCTGCTGCTAGGCCAAAGACCTGGTTAAGTTCGAATCCAAGGACGCACACAATGTGGGTGTTTCTCTGCTGCTAGGCCAAAGACCTGGTTTGTGAGGGGACACCTTGTGTAGGTAACTGCGTAAGATCTCACTCAACCTAGGAGGCCGATGGTCTCCTGATTTACATCCTCCACATATGCTCCTTGGGGCTGGGGTGGTGGGGGCTCCCGGGATGAGGGATTTCACCTTTTGCTCCAATAAACGCAAAAAGAGGTTTGCAAGTTAGTACTCAGATTAGGACATTGTTCTATAAAGACGCAAGTTTAAACCAGGACACAAACAACATAGGTGTTTTACTGTTGTCTAGGCCAGTAATGCCTATGTCATTTTATCCGGCCTAATTGGGTTAAAGGATTGCTGACCCAGTTTGCAGTTGTCAACCTAAAAGACCGTTAAATTTTAGATTTGCATCTTTTACGAAACTCTCTTAGATGGTCCACGAGATCAAAGATATTGGCGTTGCTCCACATATGGACGCAAAAAGAGTCTCATTAAAGAGACCGGATCTCCTCATCCCTTTTCCTCTCACCGTACTGCCCACCGTCCGACATGTGGCAGCAGGAAGTGGTGAGGCTAAATGAGGGTCATCCGTATCTAGCTTCACATCCCTCTTCCTGATGTCACGTGTCGGACGGTGGACAGTGAGGTGATGGGAAAAGCGGGTTGGAGACACCCCCAATAGATTACTGAGACATTGTTTAAGAAAAACGCGCAAAAAAAAAAGAAAAGAAAAAAAGAAGCCCACTGATTAAAAGCAATCTTGGAAAATGAAAGCCAACACGAGGTAGGGATGAGATCTCCTCACCGCGCGGTCTAGGACGCGACACGTGGCAGCAGTAGGGGGTGGTGAGGCTGGATGACGGTTATCCTCACCCAGCCTCACCACCCTCCCTTTTTGCCACGTGTCGTGCGGTCACGCACGCGGTGAGGGAGGTGCGGTGAGGGGATCCTATCCCCACGAGGTAGCCTACTAGAAGCACAAATTTTCTACACATTGTTTATTGCCCCCATTTTTGACTGTCATATTTAACGCACTCATGTTTCATACGACTCCAAGCACTTCCCACCTCATCCATCTTCCAGCTTCCTTCTTGATTTCTGCAGGAAAAAAAAAGCTAAACTCAAAGAAATAGAAATCAAAACCATCTTTCTTGAATCCCAAATGCTTCACTGAAACAATCCCAGGTCCAATTTCACTTAGTAAAAATGTCCAGAAAAATCCATATTTCCATTTTCCTCTTCATCACTTTCTCATTTCATGTCCATTCACAAACCAATTTCAGCAATGAGGAACAAACAATTTTGCTGAAAGTTAAAGACTTTTGGTTGAATCCCCCTTCTCTTTCTCACTGGACATCTTCATCAGACCCCTGCACTTGGTCTGAGATCACTTGCACCAATAATTCAATCACGTCTATTACAGTTGCCAGCCAAAACATCAACCAAAACATCCCACCTTTCATATGTGACCTCAAGAATCTTGCTGTTCTTGATCTTAGTGATAACGTAATTCCAGGCAATTTTCCAAAGTCCCTTTACAATTGTTCCAAGCTTCAATATCTTGACCTCTCTGAAAATTACTTCATTGGTTTGCTTCCTGATGACATCCACCACCTCTCACCCCAGCTGGAGTTCTTGAATCTGGGAGGTAACAATTTCACTGGGGATATCCCTGCTGCAATTGGAGAAATTTCTGGTTTGAAGGAGCTCAGACTATTTGGAAACTTATTCAATGGCTCATTCCCTCAAGAAATTGGGCAATTGTCAAATCTTGAAGTGTTGAACTTGAATGAAAATGGATTTGTGCCACAAACAATACCGACAAGCTTCACTGGACTAAAGAAACTGACTACTCTTTGGATGTTTGGAACAAATTTGATTGGACAGATTCCTCAAGATATTGGGAACTTAACAGCCCTGGAATATTTGGACTTGTCAAGAAATAGTCTCAATGGTAGCATCCCGCCTGGTTTGTTTCTGCTCAAGAATTTGAGTATTCTTTATCTCTATAAAAACCAGCTTTCTGGGATTATACCTCAAGTAGTTGAGGCCCTGAATTTGGATGTTCTTGATCTGTCTTATAACAACTTGACAGGGTCAATACCAGATGGTTTTGGGAAGCTGAATAAACTGACAGGTTTAGCCTTGTTCCAAAATGAATTATCTGGTCAAGTACCAGCTAGCATAGGCAGTTTGCCAGGACTGATTAATGTAGGGCTGTACAGCAATAACTTATCTGGTGAATTGCCACCTGATTTTGGTAGATACTCGATGCTTGAGAAGTTTCAGGTTGCTTTGAACAACTTTAGTGGCAAACTACCTGAGTATTTGTGCGCTAATGGAGTGCTAATGGGACTGATTGCTTTCAGCAGCAATCTTTCTGGAGGGCTGCCAGAATCTCTTGCCAATTGTAGCACTTTGCAGTATGTTCAGCTATATGATAACCGGCTTTCGGGGCAAATTCCTGAAGGTTTGTGGTCATCAAACAATTTAACTTGGTTGATGATAAACGATAACTTGTTTAGCGGTCCATTACCAGGCAGTTCTGGCTTTAATTTATCGATCCTGGATATCAGTAACAATCAGTTTTCAGGAGAAGTTCCTCCTGGCTTGTCTAATTCGGTTAATCTACGTGTTCTTAAGGCAAGCAATAACCTTTTCAATGGTAGCTTTCCTCAAGAGTTGACCTCTCTTCCGGAGGTAAATACTCTTGAACTTGGTGGTAATAGTTTGTCAGGTGATTTACCTAAAAACATAGTGTCATGGAAGTCACTAAACACCTTAGACCTTAAAGGAAACCAACTGTCTGGTCAGATTCCAGCTGCTTTGGCTTACTTACCAGTTCTTAGCGATTTAGATTTGTCAGAAAATGCCTTATCAGGTGAAATTCCACCTGATTTTGGACGTAAGAGGCTAACTGTTTTCAACGTGTCTTCCAATCATCTCACTGGTAGATTACCAGCCGCCTTCGAAAATGCAGCTTTCAACAGGAGTTTCTTGAACAATCCTGGCCTCTGCATGAGCTCTTCCTCTTTAGGCCTCAGAAACTGTCTTCAGCCTCAAACAAGAAACCAAAACAAACAACTTTCAAGAAGTTTTATTGCAATTATTACCAGTATAGCTGCAGTGGCCTTCTTGGTGGCTTTCATTTACTGTTACTTATTGATCAGGAATTACAGAAAGAAGGACAAGGTAATTTCGACATGGAAATTAACCTCATTTCAGAAGTTGAACTTCACTGAATCAACAATCCTGTCAAGTCTAACAGAAAACAATGTAATTGGAAGTGGAGGATCAGGGAAGGTGTACCGCGTTCCTGTAAATCATTCTGGAGGATGTGTTGCTGTTAAGAGGATAAACAATGACCAGTTCATGGATCAGAGGCTTGAAAAACAATTCTTGGCTGAAGTTGAGATACTGGGAACTATTAGACACTTCAACATTGTTAAGCTGATGTGCTGTCTTTCAGCTGAAAACTCCAAGCTACTGGTTTATGAGTATATGGAAAATCGTAGTTTGGATCTTTGGCTTCATCAAAAGAGGAAACCATCCGTCATGTCTGGCTCAGTCCACCATGTTGTCCTGGATTGGCAAACGCGATTACAGATTGCTATCTCAGCTGCTAGAGGGCTATGCTACATGCATCATGAATGCCCAACGCCAATAATTCACCGTGACATGAAAACAAGCAACATCCTTTTAAACTCTGAGTTCAATGCAAAGATTGCAGATTTTGGCCTTTCTAGGATTTTGCACAAGGATGGAGTCTCTAACACCATGTCAGTTGTTGCCGGTTCTTTCGGATACATAGCTCCTGGTAAGCCCCCTAGTAAGTTATTATTGAAACTCCTAAAGCTAAATGTGGTTCTTACACCTTCTCCTAATTTTCTATCATGACAGAGTATGCTCAAAGTTCAAAAGTGAGTGAGAAGATTGATGTATTCAGCTTTGGTGTCATCCTTCTGGAGCTGGTGACTGGAAAAGAAGCCAATTATGGGGATGAGAATTCCTCTCTTGCAGATTGGGCAAGACGTCTAGTTCAAGAAGAGAAGGTGATAGAGGATGTTATAGATGATGATATAAAGGAGCCCTCATATTTAGTAGACATAATCCAAGTGTTTAAACTCGCAATCTACTGCACTAATGTAACCCCTTGGAAGAGGCCTACTATGAAGGAGGTTCTGCAAGTTCTGCAATCTTTCCAGCCGCTTAAAGTCATTAAGAAACATGCCAGGAGTGAGCAAGACGAGTCTCCACTACTTAAAGGACTCCAAGAGAGAAAAAATATTGGATTTCTGGGATGGTGATGATAATCTTGTTTGACTTGTATGATTGCATTTGCAAATGCAATGTCTTAATTGATTGATCTCACAGAACATCGACCGATCCACATGTTTTTGTTAAATGGATATAGAAAAATGGTTGGAGTAGAAGAAGGAAGAGAATGCTAGACAGCAAGGGATTACTGGAGGGTATGCCATTTAGATTAGTATAGGCCAGAGTGGTAGCTAAGACTGGATGAATCCCTGCATCTACCTGTATATATGGAAACAAAGGGTTGTGGGGATTGCATATGTATTCATAGGGACACTTTGGCAATGTAATAATAGCTTGCTTTTGGAAACACTTGGACAGTGATCACTGTTCATCTACAGTCATTTCTAACGTCTAAAGTAACGGCTAGTTACATGTTCTGTTCAACTATGTACAGTAAAACTTCTAAGTTATAATATTCACAAAACTAAGTATGACAGCTCGGCCTTAGTGTTGCTGTCTTGCTTGTGCTTCACCTCGGCACCTCGGCTCATCACTTCTTAACTTTAGTTCTGCTTTTCATCTCTTCAGCTCTTCTTCACATCAGCCCATATGTCTTAGCCATGTCAGCTCGGCTGACAGACTTAGTCACTTTCTTCCACCATCCACTTACTTTGTTCAGGTCGGCCTACTTCAGCTCTACTCGGCACACTTCAGCTGGACTTATTTCTACACCAATAGATAATTCTATGCATATAAGATCTTCTATGACATGTTCCAAACCATTTTCTAACTCAATTAATTGGATCATGTCATGTATATGGACTTGTGTCCAAATTAATGTACATGAGATAGGAGATCTTATATGGACTCCATGATAAGGATCAAACAAGTTGGCGTATGATGCAAGATCCTCTCCATAGAAAACATAGATGAAGCAGAAAAAATTGATGGAGAAGTTTTGCAGTCTTGGAGAATGCAGAGCTTGACACATAAAAATTTTATACATGCACATTGGGGAGAATATGTTTCAATCAATGTATATTCTTTTTTGTTACAAAAGGTTTGAGTGACATGGTCTTCAGTCACCATCTTTAACCTAGAGAGACATTCAGGAACTAAGCCCACTTGTACAATATTTTAGGTGCCAGAAAGTTTTCATTTTTTTTTATCTATTTGGCCGAAACACGTCTAAATAAACAAAACAAGCTGGTTAAGAGACAATATTTTAGGTACGAGAAAAGTTTTCATTTTTATCATCTATTTAGCCGAAACATGTCTAAATAACACAACTATCTCATTAGGAGACAAATCAAACGGTGTATTTCTTGTTAGGAGACAAATTGAATAATGTATTCCAAATTATCAGGTATAAGGTAGTTGTCAGATGTGTATGCCCTTATATTTGCATATTACGTACCTAACATTGTAGTCTTCATGATTATTATCAGAATTGAACCCTTTGACTTTTGGATTGACCGTGACTTGTTCTTACTAGGTGAACCAACTTGCATTAGCAAAATACGTGTAGAGTCATGGCTGCCATTATCCTCCATTAAAATAGAGAAGAGGTTGAGGGAAGAATAGAGGAAAAATGAAAGGAAGTTGAAATTCGGCCATCATGGTCTAAACATGATCCCTCTTCTGACAACTATTATTATTATTACACCTTCTTTCTTCATTATATTTCCTAATAAATTCAATTATTTAACGAAATGAAAAGGTCACAAAATGGGGGTACTGTTACATGTAAACACCCTTTCAAGAACAAAGCCCATTTTGTGGGAAATATTTGTATATTATATACTAATAACTATAAAATAAACATACCTACAAAGCGATTCAGCTATTTCTCAGATCCTACGTAAACGCAAAAGCTTAGCGTACCAGAAACATCCTTATATATATGTATACACACACGTATATATATACACACACTCCGGAACATGAAGATGGAATCGCTAGAATCGAGCCTACACGCGAGTCAGCTTTCGTTGGGAATGAAGAAGTCTTCGGAATAGATAAATCGTGAGCTCCTTAAGCATATGCTGAGGAGAAGTGATTTAAAAACATAATTAGAAGGCGTGTGTATGTGAATGAAATGAATTCCGTTTTCTTTTCCTTCATTTATTTTCTTTTCTAAACTCAAAAAAAAATTACTGTCAATTATTTTCCCTTTTCTCTCATTTGAATTATATTATTTAATTTCGAGCATGTTTGAGTTGATATATGTGATGCTCTCCAAGTACTTGGTAGACAGTAGACTATGATCGGGGCTCCTTCTCCATAGGTTACTGTAATTTATTTGTTTCTAAGAAAACTATATATAATCATCAATGTTTACAGATCCCCTTCTATTTTTTTATTATTTTTTTCAGCAATGCATTTCCTGCTATTATGTTCATTATGTGTCTATACAGTTACATATAGATCATGAGTCTCGCTGGAAACGAACTCTCTATCTTTAGTGATGGAGTTATTGTGTGTTTGCCTCTCACCCTCCCTAGACCTTAGCGATAGCTTTTACTGTTGTTGAGATATGCTGGGTATGTGTTTTCGTTGTATACAACAACATCTTTTACTGTTGTTGGTATATGCTGGGTATGTGTTTTCGTTGTATACAACAACAACATTACGTCATTGCCTTAGAAGCTTCCGCCTATGGCAGGACATGGAAGGTCGGATGTACGCAACCATACCCTTTCCGCCTATGGCGGGACATGAAAGGTCGGATGTACGCAACCATACTCATGTGTTAGATACACAAAGGGGAAACATGACACATAATGAAAATTGTGTCAAGCTATATTGATCAACTGAGAAATATGGCACATAATGAAAATTGTGTCAAGTTATATTGATCAACTGCTACTTCAAAACATAAGAACCGCAACTAAGTAATTGTCTTCAGTTTTGTTAGCTCTTTAAACTTCAAAGGACACTTTAAGAATGCCTGAAGGACATTTATGCCTTCATTGTCGTCAGTTTTGTTAGCTCTATAAACTTCAAAGGACACTTTAAGAATGCCTGAAAAGTAAATTCATTAGGGAGCATTGCCACACAGATTGAGGCACTACAGACCACACACCTCAACAAATTCTTTAGTTTCACATACTAACTGAAAGGAAGTTTGATTGGAGAATTAGTTTGACAGTAAATTTTATGATCTCCTTTCAACAGAAAACTCCAATATATCCTCGTAAGTCTACAAACTGTACAAGTAAAGCAGGCCATGGAGCTGTTAACAAAATTCAGTATCTTCAAAAAATCCAGATTCTAATTTATGAAATATATTTACATCCTTGATCTTAGTATTGAATAGTATGTACAAGAGATAACTAACATCCTAAGTACTTTCACTTCCAAACCTTTATAGCTCCATCCCTACTGCTTGAGAGTAGAAGCCTCTGGTTCTGCTTGACAGAAGCCAAAGAAAGAATACAATCACGGTGACAACCTGCTGAATCAGTAGCAGCACCAGAAAGAATTGTCTTGGCCGTCAACCTTGTTGATAGAGGTCTTCTCCTCGTCTCCTGTGCAAATTAGAGTAATCCAACGTGTTAACCCGACAGGTACAAATAATAGCAGGAAAATCATCAGTTTATTTATTTGTTTACTTTTTTTGTATTTTAAAGTTCATACATATGCAAACATTAGATTTTAGCTAGCCAATAGTGAGGGAAATCATCAAAAGTTTCCCACTAAAATCCGTTAACATCAACAACAACAACATTACCCCATTGCCTTAGAGGCTCCCGTCTATGGTGGGTCATGGGGGGTCGGATGTACGCAACTATACCCATGTGTTAGAAACACACCGAGGTGGTTTCCCGATGAAAATACGTAACATCATGGCATAGAAAATGTAAGTCATGAAAATGACCTCCATAAGGTTAGCATGAACGAAGTATAAAAGAAAACTCAAGTGATTTGCATATAGTTTGTTCTAGTTCATTTACAGAAAAAAAAAAAGTTTGCTCTAGTTCTGGTTTTATGGGTGACCGTGGTGTAAATTTGATGCAATACCCAATGAAAGAACATAAGGCTTCGAAGATGGCATTAATATCCTCGTTTTTCTCATGGAGTTCCAATATGAGATTCAAACAAGTATCAGTTCAGTAATACCAAATTAACTGAACAACGAGAGGAGTTATATGAATGCAAGAAACAAGCAAAGCAAAGGATTGGCTTGTTGATATACCTGCACAACCTGTACACTGAAACTAGACTTTGTCTCATAAACATCATCGTTCCCAACTCCCTTGATAGAAGGTCCACAAACACAATAACTTCGATCAGGGCTGAAACAGGAGGGTGAAACATACAATATGATTGAATTAGTCTTGGTTTCTCGATCAGAGAAATAAAGAAATAATAGCTCAATCAACTCAGCATAATTAAAACATGCCTGGAATGGTCCCACCGACGTATTTTCATGTCAGTACCTCCGGTTAATAAATCCCCACCAGGTAATGGGAGCAAAGAACGGATGCCAGGCTGACGAGGAGAAAGTTCATTTAGCTCGCTGATTCTGTACTGAGAACTGACATTCAATCTTAGATCTGACTTAGAATCAGCTTTACTTGATAATCTGCCTAAGGCCCAAGGCGAGTCAGAATTCTCAACATCAGTTCCACCATTGGCAACCCTCAAAACCTGTTGAGAGATAAAAGGCCTAACAATAAGTTCCCAATGTCAAAAGCTGAAACAAAAACATATGTCAACTGCCAGCCCATTCCAGAATTTCAAGACGAAGGCAAGCCTACAAAATGACAGCAATGCCATGATTCTTTAACATCCGGAAGACAAAATTATGAAGAAGTAAAGCCAACTTATAAAAAGTACTTCCCAGATTCTGGACAAGTTTAAGATGCAAAACATCATCAAATTGGTACACATGTAACAGCTGCACACCTCTATTCCACCAAAAAAAAAAAAAGGATCTCTATTATTTTACCTTTTAATATAAATATATATATATATATATATATATATATATATATATATATATATATATATAAAACCAGTCCAATGAGTCCTTCAACCTCTCTGCGTTGTCTAATTTAAGCTCATTCCTAAATAAAAAGAGCCACTACTTCACTAAGGCCCCCTATGCTTTGAGATTTCGATAGGTAACTCATCGGACTATTTATTAGCCAATATAAAGTATGCCATGACATCTGCCTGCTTCATTTCTACTAAGGTTTCCAGAACAAAAAATAAGCCATATACCTGATGACAGCTGCCATTTTCCGCATTCCAAAGAGAAACCTCATTGCAACCTGCTGCAACATAGACAAGAGGCCTTGTTGCAGCAGAGAAGGATGTATTAGCCGGAGGAATAAAAAGACTCATTTTCTCAATTGGGCATGCTACAGAATATTTCCATGAATTGACTGGTATACAGAACCGCAAATCCCACAGAGTAAGTACACCTCTTGATGAACCTGAAACAAACCAATTTCCACAGGGGTCTGCCACCAGTGAAGTTATATATCCTTCCTCAGGAGTCACCTTTGTGTCCCAAGCATATGAATTGGTTCTTACATCCCAGAGATGGAGTCCACAATTCTGTGTGCTGTACAATATCATTTTACGAACACCACCATCTGGAGAGTAGTTCAAAAGACTTGGTACAGCACCTTCTCCAGCACCATGCTTTTTGATATCAACTATCCCTGAATACCTTTCAACAACATTGCCATGTCCCTTTGATATGTGGTCAACCGAGAACATATGTATCGTACCATCACAAGTGCCAACGGCCACCTGAGCAGAACCCTGGAGAACTTGCACGCACAATGCTCGGCTTCCCTCTAATGAGTATGTTAACCTTGATCTAAATGAAATGTCTTTCTCCAACCTTTTTGAATCCCAAACCTTAACTGTAGAGTCTTCAGATGCACTGACAAAAAAACTGTTGTCTGTGGAGACAGCAATCTCATTTACAGCAGACCGGTGCTCCTGGAGATGCGCAACCAACACCCCACGAGGCCTCCATCCTGAATCTGGAAATGCAAATGCCCTAGCATAAGGTGGCACTTCTGCTTCTTCAGCAGAAACTGAGCTACTGTCCAACGTCGACGAACTGCCCTTATACGTACTAGACACTCCCGGTTCTAAGAACTTGCTATTACCAATGGTTGTTTGATCAGGCTCCTTGTCATCAACTTCATGCACAACTCTCCTCAACTGTGTAGAACCACTTCCAATGCTAATTGAACCGGAGACTAACCTAGGAGCTGGAACCGAACTAGCCAAGTTAAATGACTTGTTCACTTGATCCATAAATGGTATGGATGAAGAGCTAAACCCGATAGAGCCATAGGCTAAAGAATCAGAAGCTGTTGAAGATCCTACAGTGTTTTTGCTATCAACTTTAAAGTAGTACAATGGTGCTCCATCCGAAGATTTTTCCATCAAGCTTTTCATCCCACTAAGTTGTGGAGATATAAAACCAGAGAACCCCAATTTTTCTGATTCAAGGACATCACCAGAACCTATTCCACAGGAAGCATTACGAGTCAAGTTTCCCGTGGTCTTCACTTTTGCTAGATAATCATCGTAACTAGTGAAATCCAATGTTTGATTTTCATCAGCAGCAGTTAGGCTACCAGAAATATCACTTTGTCTATCAGAGAAGTCCTTCAACTGATCCAACTCCGTAGGACTATGAAGGATATCCAAAGCCTCCAACTGTTTAGATTGTGATGACGAATTGTACCATATCTTTCTTTGTCTGTCCAGCATGTCTGAACTCCTAGCATTTTCTAAGACATGGTAAAACACCTCTCTAGACACTGGTGGCTTTAGACATGAAAGAAGAACTCTCTCTGAAGCTAGAGATGCAGGTTGTCTTCGAAGGAAAGGGCGTATGACAGGGGCAAGAAAAACGTATGAATCCACAGCACCCAAGCTCTCACTGCTAGCTGCAATGAAAGTAACAGCACCCCTCCTCACCCACTGGCTAGGATAGCATAATAATGGAAAAGCCTGCTCTATCATTTCTAGAAGGACTCTTTTCCTCAGGAATCCAATTTTGCACAGAATTGCTAGGCAATCCAATGCATTGACAATCACAGCTTCAGATACATCAGACAGAGCCTTCTCAATGTAAGGCAGCAAATACTCCTCTGCACTTTGGCGACCCACAAAGAAGCAGACATGAGTAATTTGTCCATAAAACACTGCCCGGAGTTGTTCATCTCGATCATTTAGAAAAGCAGGTAGAATGGGTAAGAGAAAGTCGTTACTCTGTCTCTGGCCAAAAAACCAACAAAGGTTGCCAATATCATGTAGGAGTGCTCTCCTGATGCTTGGAGTTTGCTTTGGCCCCATTACCAGTTCTTGAATAATCTCGGCAATTGATTTTCTCAGATGTGCTAGTTGTGCAATATCTTTTCTACTTTCTGGTCTTTCAGATTTTTCTTTAGATGGTGTGTTTGACTTCTGCAATAAATTTGATTCATTGAGAACCCCTGCCTCACTTAGGCTTATTGAGTGGATCAAAAACCCATAAGCAGTCAGAGCCAATTTAGATATATTGCTTGCATACCATAGCCTCACACTTTCCTCGGGGTCATCAGGAAGCATGGAAAGCATTGGAAGAATGTATTCAGGAAAAATTTTAGCGTCACTTGGGGGAAAATCCCTTACCAGGGGAAGAATATCACAACAAGCCTCTAAAGCAGC
Organism: Eustoma russellianum; assembly: GCA_036186865.1. Classification (NCBI taxonomy): domain Eukaryota; kingdom Viridiplantae; phylum Streptophyta; class Magnoliopsida; order Gentianales; family Gentianaceae; genus Eustoma; species Eustoma russellianum. The sequence goes on from AP025053.1 coordinate 2,734,376, forward strand.
ACAGCGCACAATAGCTGCTGGATCTGAAAGCATTGCAATCACATAAGGAAGTACACGCTGCAACCGGTCTTCATCATCAATGTATAAAGAACATGATTTTAATAGAAGAACAGCAACTCTCCTCATAAAAGGTAATTTGACATTGCGTATGGATGAGCAGAGCAGAGAGGCAATAAGGACCATGCCATCACAGCTCGTAATATCCTGAGGTAATGGTAGAGAAGGCAAACCAAAGGTGTCTGATTGATTATCGTAATCAGACATCAATGTTGCCAGATCTGCCATAGATATCTTCTTCAAGAAATGAAGGTGATTTCTGTTAAACCGGTTAGAGATGCTCTGCATAAGCTCACCAGGAGGCTGCAAACCACGCTGCATCTGATTCTGTAAATAGATAGTCCCGGGTACATCTTCAGGCATCGTTTTCGTCACATTAAAGCAATTAACGTCCCTTAGCAGATCACAGACATCACCAAGAAGATCAAATCGATCATGAATTGTCCTTCCACCCACGTCTTCTCCATTCCTCAAGGAATCCCTTCCTGGACCTGCAGCTTGCTTTGTATTTTCTTCCACCAGCACGATATTTTTAGAATCTAAGGAAGGGGATCTGGTGTAACATATTTCCTTACCAGGTGTATTATTCATCATTTGCTTTAGTATCTCCAAAAAGGATGTCTGGCATATTAGAACCTGTGGTAGAAAATTGTTGAAGTATGAACCATGCAAATATACAGACAAAAGGAAAGGTCAAAATCTTGAAATTCATTACCCGTGCATCTGAATTCAGAGTATTCAATGAGGAATAGAAATTATGGAGAAACGGAGAAAAGTAGCTTGGGAACACAACACCAGAAAAGTTCTGCAAGTAGCTTTCCGCAGGAAAACGTGACTCGGGTTCCAATTGAATCATGTGAAGAATCAATTCACGGATTCCTGAATCTGGAATCTTCATACACAGAGAACAAATCTTATAAGCAAAACGAAAACTGACAGATAACTTGTTGGAACTACCAGGAAACTACTTAAATTGTTCACTACTATTTGAGATGGCAAGTTAGTTGCTTTTCTTAATAAAGACAGACACAAATAATGGCACTAGGGAAAGGACAAACACCAATAACTGTAAGAAAATGATATGGAATAACAAAGTAAACCTGTTCCAGACAGAAAATTCTGAACTAAAAGGTTTAAACTTTAAATCTTGTAATCTTAAAAACGAATAAACCATCTACAGAATAATATGAAAGTAATTGTTTATTTTATGTTATTTTATGGACCAAAGTCACCAAATAGGCAATCCCAAAAATGATATGTAATAACAAAGTAAACCTTTTCCAGATATTGGCTGGGATCATACTGTCCTCTGCGGTAAGCAAGCAGTTGAGATAGCTCGAACAATGGCTGGCCCTCAAGAAAAAGCTCAGCGATTACACACCTAGATAGCAAAAGTTGGACTTCAGAAGTCGTATATTTGTGTAAAGGATACCCCAATACACAAAAACAAACTTCAGCATTCATTGCATAACTTTCAAGACCCGATATCCAAATCCATAAAAGAAAACGGGGAATTACAAGGGGATGTGGGAATCCGACTCTAAGAATAAGATTTAACGCCAGAACTAGCAAGCCAGCTGCTGAAAGAGTTCCCCCCCCCCCCCCCTCTCTTTTCTAGGGAGGGGAAATACTGCTGGGGAGAATAATTCCACAATGTTTTTTTCCAATATCCTAGTGCAAGTGTAAGATACATCCGAATTTTGACTGAAGAATGTACCCCAAATTCTCGCACAGACAATAAGCAGCATGTCAACCAATTGCTAGTTAGCTTGTTAACCAACACCATGATACTAAATTACACAGTCAACAAATTGGCTGAAACAAACCAAGAAAAAGTAGGTTTCCAGGGCTTATACTCAACCTTTATCAACATATATGCTGCAGACAAATCGTTAAAAAAGATTAGTTCTTCAAATATAAAAGGAATCAATTCAGAACAACAAAAGAAGAGCAACTAATACTCATACTACATCATTACTTAATTTCAGTAATAACACTCACCCAACTGAAAAGATGTCCATAAATGGCTTTAGGAGTGCGTCGTGAGCAACTAGATTCTCACCCCCACGTTCATAAAACCTCTGCCATTAATTCAGAGACAGTCACACAAACAAGGTAAGACTAAAAAGACGCAGAATCTATATTTGTAAACAGGGGAAAGCATACATTCCCAAAAAGTCTCTTTGTTAATAATTGCACTCTTGTTCCTTAATGAACTAAGTATTGAACAGATCCTTCGCTTATCAATGTTCTGAGATTCACCTACCCTCATCTAGTTACAAACCCATCACTGGACTAGTCTAGTACTCTCAGAAGTACCACAACTGCTCAGTTTGCAATCTTCAATGATGAGTTATTACAATACTCCATGTACATAAAACATATCACTAAGCCTGAAAGGAGTCATGGAACTCTTTGTTTGGTTCCTTAACTTCATCTCCCGCTAGGAACAAAGATAACATAGAATTTGGCGAAGAGAATGCATAGACACATGAAATAATACAGCTTTTCCTATGTGGTCAGAGATCAAAAAGTTTTGGGATAAAGTAGAACGAGAGAGCCAACCTCAGGTGCAAGATAACAACGTCTTCTTCCACCAGTGTCGAAGAAAAATGAAAAATCAGAGGGATCATCATGTGGAATATATGTGGGCTTAAATGAGGCCAAATCAGCAAGATAGAGCCAGTTCCAAGAAGTGACTAACACATTCTCGCACTTAATATCACCTACAAGGCTACGACAAATTAAGCCTGCTCTTTCTGATAACTGAGATAAGAGAAATCTGAGGAAGGTCCAATATAATTATCTTACCGTGGCATATTCCACGTTCATGAATCTGTTTAACTGCATAAAGAAGCTGGAAGAGTATCACGTGGTATTACTTCCAAGATTTTCAGTTAAAATCTAGCACCGCAAAACAGGACAAAACAGCAATAATACCTGGAAAGCAAGCCATTTCTTTTCAATTATGCTGAGAAAAGGTCGAGTACTCAACCGATCATGAAGATTATTGAAGAAGTATTGTCTCAATAAGTAGGCAGCCTTATCGGTTTCAAGCCAGAACTGCAGCACATAATGCAAGTGAATTGCAGCATTCCATGTAGGGTTTCTTTTTGTAACTCAAATTTCATAGACATTAAAACACGCATACAAGGCAGCCATTATAAAAGACAATACCACAAGCAATTGCTCAATAGAGCAATGTACATTTAGCCAACAGTAGGCAGGGCCTACTTCTGGGAAATTCCATGTAGCTAACAATTATACACAGTAAAGTTCAGCATCTGTAGCTAACAATTATACACAGTAAAGTTCAGCATCTCGGCCAACTCAATAACCAAGATAACCTTTCAGTCCTTGTTTAGGAAGTTCTGCGAAACATGAAATACAGTTTTTGCATTTTGCATGTGCCATCTATTGGACCTAACTTAGCACTTCAACAATAATGGCTTCGTTGACTAAACCAAAATGTGGCCCTCACTTTTTCACAAAAGAAAAAAGATTATCTGCAGATCAACTTAATGTCTAAGGTATAAAAATCTCTAAACTAAAAGCACAAGGAGAGTTTCATTACGATCACAACCACTCTTCAACATACTCTTGATACTTAGCTTGTCGCACTCGGAAAAGCTCTTTCATTGTCCTATCTTCAACAATGACCTTCTTTTAGATGTGAATAACAAAAAAAAGACAAGTACTTGAATTCAGTTATTCCACGCCCAAAGGGATAGATTTTTTCTCGTAAACAACCTTGGCAACGCCCCCTGCTTGACTATTAATACAAATTTCTCATTCACCAAAAAAAGACATGTCTTTTACCCTTCAATAGACCAACACAAGAAAAAATAAGACAAATTTGAGCAAGTAAAGAAGAACTCATTTGTAATTGACAAGCTAAATCAGCTGCTCCAAGCTTAGAAATCACATCTATAACTATATCCTTTGGTTCTGTTGAAACCACAAAATTTCTAGCTAAGAAAAGCCACCACATTTCACAGAGTACAAAAAGAGATAGAAACAACAACCAAGACACATAAATTGGATAACAGACCTGGAAAGGCCAAATATGCGGGTGATCAAGGGCAGCAACTACATCACGAATTTGAGCCAAACGCCGCTCATATTCGCGTAAATCAATGGAATCACCTCGTTTAAAATAAACTTTAACTAAAACCAGTCCTTCATCATGTTTGCATAGAATCGATTTCAAGAACCGTCCTCTCCCCAACACTTCTTTCAGCACTAAATTGTAGGACGACGGCAAGTCGTGGAGGTAGTACTCAGTCGCCGATGCCTGTGTTGTTTTAGCAATCTTATTCCCCATCCTCAGTTGAAGCGCGCCTTATTTTATGGTTTGCTTACATTGGCGAGCAACAAACGCGCCACCGACGAGGAGAGGCGCGCCGGGATCCGGGAGAGAGAAGGGAATGGGTTTGCTTTTGCGTGAGGTGGCAATCGGAAGCTTTACTTTAGGAGGGGGCAAGGTTTTGGAGAAATTAGTTAAGATTTAGCGGGGAGTCTTCTTGTTCTTCTTCTTCAGTTGGATGTGTTCCTCCTGCGTTTCATCCATCTTTGGTGAATACCCACACATGACCCATAACACGATATGGTTCCGTATAAACCACACTTATCAAGCATATCTCAACGACATTAAAAGTTATCGTTGGATGAGAGACATACAAACAATAACTCCAATCTATCGTTAGCAATAATTTTATCTCAAAAGATTGAGAGTTTGTTTCCAGTCAAACCTCCGGTTTCGAAAATGAACAAAATTTTTAAAAACCCAACGAAACCACTGACCAGACCGACCGAACCAGCAAAATTCTAATGAGTTTAGCAATCTTTGAAAACCAAACCGTTTAATATAGTCCGATTTTCAGTTTTTCAAATTTAAAACTATAAAATCAGACATGACTGTTTCTATAAAATATATATTTAATTTTAATTATAATTTATATAAATATATTCTAATTTATTAGGATAGCTACCTGGTTTTTAATTGATTTAATTGGATACTTGGTTTGTTATTTATTTAGCTGGTTTTTAATTTATTTGTTTGGCTAATTGTTTTGTAATATTAGATTTTTATTGCTTAAAATTGTAGTCAATTACATAAATCGAAAAAAATCAGAACCAAATCAAACCAAATTGAAGCGATCAAATAATTTGTTGACCGGTTTCAGTCTAGTTTTGATTTTACTATTTCTAAACCGTTGCAAACGGTTCGGTTTGTGATATGCCCAAAAACCGACTGAACCGGACGATGTATATTTTCTCATGTTCTCCCCTTTTGATCCAAAAACAAAGAAATTATATGGGAAAATTTATGAGTCCAATTTGGTTACAAGATATATTATCTCGCCCTTATTTTTCCGGATGTTTATAAAAAAGATAGTTAGATCAAAACGATGGATTTATATAAACAACATCGTGTAATTTTTTTTCTACGTTTCATTTAGCTTTTAACATAAAGAACACGGTTCATTTAACCGAACAGGACTATATAATTCCTCAATTATAAGAGGACTTCTTTTGCTCATCAGAAGATTTTTTTAAAAGAAAAATCTATACAATAACTTCTTAAAATGTATAAGATATTTGATATTAAAAAATTTATAATCACTTTAGTTTTGAAATCTAGAAAGAAATGAGAAATTTATTAATAATTCACTTTGAACATTGGCTAAAGAAAGAATTATGTTTCCAGTTATGTTTTTTAAAGGAGGAACTTTTTCCTATTGCATCTCATTAAAAGTGAGCATTATATACGGTTATTGTAATTTTAATATGGGAAGCTTTATATTTGTGTTTACTAAATTTTTTTATTAGTATACTAGCACACCATATTCCTATTATTGTATCAGAGCCAGATGCCGCTTCTCACCCTTTCCATACCATAACAATAGCTTTTGATATTGTTAGGATATACTGAATATGAGTATGATTGTTGTTGTTAATCTCGTCAAAATTGAATCTTGCCTTTTCTCAAAAATACTTCAATTAATGTTCAATTTCTTTAACACGTTCCTCCGTTGATATACTTTCCCAAATTATGAGGGAGTGGCTAATTTTTGGTGGAATGGGATCATTTTATTCATATTGTCAATCAAAGTTTACAAGAAATAAACATCAAAGCATGAGTCATACAAAACTTTCTATACTACATCATCTCTGTCGTCAATAGACCAGGCAAGACGGATGTTGCGCGCGCGTTCATAGATCATACCTACCACAACACTGGCATGCGGTAACTCATGTAAATCACCAAATAAATATTTGTTTCTCAAGCTCCAAATCACATGTACTCCTTCCCGAAAGGTATACATCCAATCTTCTGCAATGAGTTCGTTCCCAAACGTTTTGATGAGATTTATGTCAATCCAATGATCCACTCTAGATTCTGAGAAAAAGTCATGACAAAAATTGGAATTTGCATATTTATTGGGGTTTTATTAGTATAGGGAATCTTGTATGAAGTTTGCATGGGATTCCAAGTGATCGAATTTCTTTATTCTTGCAATTTACTTGTCTTTTAGTTTAATAATTTGTATGACCGTGTGTTTTTAAAAATGGATATGATTGCGTATATCGGATCTCCGATAGCCCATAATAAGGATATTTAAGACAATGAGATAATATTGTTGTTGTATGACTGTTTCATAAGAATGGTGAAAGGTGAATCTGATTGTCTGACTTTGCATTTGCAAAAGCAGACAAGAGTGGGGAAAGTTGGAGTAGTCTGTTTCAGAAAAAAGAAACACTTAAGGAAGAGAGAAATGTGATGTGGCTGAAGAAATTGGACTCTTGGATTCTTCTTTTTTCTATTTATTTTGATTATTATGACTCGTTAAGAAACAACATCAACTTCCATTAAACGATGACCATCCAAATTTCATGAAAACGGTCTAACCCCTAAAACAAATTTATTCCTTCATCAACGGCATCTTTTTCACTTTTAATACTCGGGTTTGAGTCCTATAATATTGAGAGAGAAAAATGCCATTGTAATAGTTGAAAATACTTATATTTTAGCGTTTTTTTTGATCTATTAGAGGCTACATGTGACAACAACAACAAGATGGTTCGTGGTTGACAAGTTTTTCATTCACGGAAGATATTATTGATTAGTCTGAGCATTCAGGAAGCAACGTGCAATTGTTGTCATATTTTACCTGGGTGGTTGTCTGGCCGTTTGATGAATATACATCTTTATATACCTTGTCAGCTATAACGACAATGTACGAGGTCCACAAATTCATCTTTAGATTTATTTATTATTGTGTTTTTAGAAACCTCATTTGATTACCGTCATCAAGTTGTCTTTTATATTATCAGTAAACCAAATTGTTCTGCTAATTTTTTGCCATGGTAGATAGAGGTTCTCCTTCTACGCTAGTTCAAAACTTATTTTGCAGTTTAATTAATGCCAAAATACGACACATCTACGAAACGTGTCGCTCTAATTGTAATAGATATGATCCAATCTGACCTCTAGAAGATCAAACTGCTTATCATCCTCCTAATGGTTATGAAGCCATTTATGAAGAATACTTTAAGATAGGTCTTCGCATCCCAATCCAAGATGTGTCTAAGCTAATCCTGGGATTTCACAAACTTAGATTACTCGTCTAGTTCTAATGGTCTTATGACAATTTTTTTATTTGATTTTTCTCCGATATGTTAAGAGCATTTTTGAACTGCAAAACTTTAGAGGATTCTACACTTGCAATATCTTGGACAACTGATCTTACTTCAACAAGAGATCTTTGAACAAAGAATTCAAGTTCGTAGCCAAATGTCGATCTTCAACAAGAAATGGAAAGACAAATTCTTCAATGTAAGGAAGGTCGGCTTGATGAGTCATACCATTTGAAAGAACTTTAAGGCAATTAATAGTAAACCAAACAAAAACTACAAATACACTACAAGATTCTCCAGTATTTATAAACATTTGTTGATCAACCCTAAGTAGATAGAACAATAATTGAGAAAGCCGATTTGTCAGCGTAGGTAGATCAGGTATCGAGATAGCTATCAGAGCTGATCATGTCAGCTCATTTGCAATTGAAGAGATTTCAAAAGATGAGTCTAAAGATCATCAGATATTGGTCCAAAGGCCAAGAACTGCAGGCGTCGGAAAGACGAAAATAGGTGAAAGACTTAGAGATTCGATAAGATCTTTGCGTTAGGTGCCAGGTAGTGTAAAATATAGCCATTAAACCATAATTATGGAACAAATTAGAAATTATGTTAATGCTAGGATGCAACAGTTCTTATGTTGTAAGTTACATACTAAGAGAGATAGTATTAGATTATGGACATAAAACCCTAGAACTCTAACGAAAAAGATAATAGAGATAGTGGACATGGTTATAATGAGAAAAATAAATATTTTTATGTTTGCAAGAGACATAGTGTATATGTGATAGAGCCAGTATAACGGATATTTAAGGATTTAAACTATAGTACACAAGAAAAATAAGAGAAGAAAAAGAGCTGGGGTTATTATACATGTCTCGTTAAGAGACAAAGTAGTATGTGTTATTAGGAAAAGAGATAGAATTATAAGCCTGAAGTTGGTGTTTTGAAAAGAGAAAAATCAATATTATTAGTGTATATGCTCCTCAAGTCTTAGAGAAGGCTATAAAGGTTCAATTTCGTAAAGATTTAGAAGACATAATACGTGAAATTACAATAGATGATAAGATTTTTATAGGAGGAGATTTAAATATAGATGTAAATAAAGATAATAAGGATTACAATGAGACATATGTTGAATTTGATTTTGGAATCAAGGACAATGAAGGAAGATCAATGTTGGATTTTACAATAGTCTATGACCTTATAGTGACTAAGACATTTTTAAAAAAGATATGAACATTTGGTTACACTCAAAAGTGGACCAAATAAGTCATAAATACATCATTTCATGACTCTTATAAGAGATAAAAGAGCTAGCAAGGACTGTAAGGTATACTAGGAGAAAGTTTAACAATGCAATACCGTTTTGTAGTGTTGGATGTCTATATCTAACATAGAGGGTTAAAAAACAAAGGCATATAGAACCCAAGATAAAATGGTAGAATTTGAAAGAAGTTGAGCAAATATATTTTAGAAAAATAGCATCAGAGTAAGAAATATTAAGAAATTCAAGTGCTTATGTAAATAAAGTGATGGAGGATGTAGCAGTAAAGATATAGAAAATAATAAAGCATTTACTTGACGAGCCAAAAGTTCGAACACCTACAAATAATGAATCTTGATGGTAGAAATACCAAGTGCAAGACAAAGTGAAAATTAAGAGAACTAAATACAAAAAACTTCAACTTTGCAAGAATCAAGATAACTAGAAAAATATAGACTTGATAAGAAAGAAGCTAAACATGCCATAAGTGAAGCCAAATCAAAGGTGTTTGAAGATTTTTATAAGCGGTTAGACAAGAAGGTGAAAGAGATATATATAAAATTGCTAGAGCGAGAGAAATGAATACAATATATTTGACTTAAGTTACATGTATTAAAGACGAATATAACAAGAATTCAGTAGATGAATGGGCAATAAAAGATAGATGAAAAAGATACTTTGAGAAACTTATTAATGAATCAGTGGAAGATGAACTCGTATTGGACGAGTTATGTAACTCTAAAAAGGATAGAAACGTAATATATATTTTGAGAATTCGATTGCCAGAGGTAAAATATGCTTTGAAAAGGATTAAAAAAGGTAAAGCGGCTGGACACGACGACATTCCAATCGAGGCTTATAAATATCTAGGGAAAGAAGGTATTCATATGGCTCATTGATCTTTTTGACAAGATTGTGAAAACTGGAAAGATGTCTGACCAGTTAGGGAAAACACTTTAGTACCTCTATATAAAAACAAAAGAGAAATACAAAATTACACAAATAGAAACCAGGTTAATAAGTCACACAATGAAGCTCTGGGATCAAGTGATTGAGAAAAGACTTTCAAAACAACTAGTGCACTTAAAAATCAATTTGGATTTATGCCGAAAAGGCCAATAATAGAGATACTCATCTATTGAGATGATTACTATAGATGTATCGAGAGAAAAACAAGATTTGCATATGGCTTTCGTTGGCTTGGATATAATAAAGTTCTACGAGATATCATGTGCAGAGTGTTTGAAAAAAAAACGTGTTAGAGAAGCACATATAGAAATTATTACAAACATCTATAAGAGCACAATAACAAATGTAAGACTCTATGAGGCCGAAGCCTAGAGTTTTCTGTCATAGTAAGTTTACACCAATAATCTGCATTAAATTCATACTTATTTGCTTTAGTTATAGATGAGCTCACCCGACACATTCAATATAGGTTTTCATGACACATAACATTTGCAAATGACATTGTGTTGATGGATGATACTAGTGAAAAGGTCAATGTTAAGATAAAACATTAGCGAAAGACACCAGAGAAAAATGCTTTAAATTCAGTTGAAAGAAGACATAGTGTATAAAATTTATTTTTAGCAACAAAAGAATGAGATTGGAACCTTATGTGAAACTAGGAGACCAAGAGATTCACATGAGTGAGAGTTTTAGGTATTCAGCATATATATTATAGAATGATGAATTGACAAATATACGAATCATATGGTGCAGGCAGAGTGGTTAAAGTATAGAAGCGTGTCAAATATTTTTGTGATAGGAAATCACCTTTTATATTTAACCGAAAGTTTTATAGAATAACAATAAAATGTTGTACGGGTTTGAATATTGGATAGTCAATTATGTGCATGAATAAATGATTTCGGGTGACGAAAATGCGAATGTTAAGATGTATGTATGGACATACAAATAAAGATAAAATATAAGAAATAAACATATAAGAAGAAAAATTGGGGTAACTCTTACCGAAGAGAAGACAAGAGAGTCAACATTAAGATGATATAGACATGTGCAAAAGAGTCTTATAGCTTTTATGTGCTGCCAGACAATGAATGAGGTGCATGTTAAACATGGAAGAGAAAGACCAAAGAATACATGGAGAGCGACAATAAAGAAGAATATGACCCATATGACAATTATGGTGCATATGGTCATTGATATAGTACAAAAAAGAAAATCAATTAATGTAGCCAAAGTCATGTAGATGGTATAAGATTTAAGTGATAAGTTTAGGTACTTAGGTTCGAATATGATAGCTTTGAAAGATACGTTTTTCTAAAGGCGCATATTATGTATTAAAGTATTAAGAGACATACAACAAGGGTATAATCTATGCTACGACTCAAAAAACAAAACAAAAGTAAATAAATAAATTATTTAATTAAACGTAAGAGAAATGATTTATTCATATATCCTGTCCTATATAGTGAAACAAAATTAAAAGGGCGTTTGGTTTGAACTTGGGTATCAGTATTAAAATTGGAATGGTTGATGCTAGAATTGAAATAAGTTTGAGTTGTAAACCCATACACGTCTGGTATAAAAGTTGGAATAAGTATCATTATCATACATGATGTTTGAAACACATATGAGAGGGAATGGTAATTAAAGCGCGTGCACACACACAGTGGTGGTGTAGTGGTGGCACGCGTTGGTGGCACAGTGGTAAAATGCAGTGGGCTACAGTGGTGACGTGGTGGTGGGGCGATGGTGGGACGGTGGTCGTAGGTGGTGTGCAGTGGTGGTACGGTGGCAGTGCGGCGGCGATGGTGACGCGATGATGACATGATGGTGGTAGGGTGGCGGCGGGGTGGTGGTGCGATGGTCGCAAGGTGGCGGCGAGGGGTGGCAGGGTGGGTGTGCGATGGTCGTAGGGTGGTGGCACACAGTGACACAGGCGGTGGCAATATGTTGAACTGTGGCGGCACGTTGTGACGCGTTGGTGGTACGATGTGGTGCACCAGAATGTAGGAATGAGTTTTGATAGCCACGACTTCACTTGAGATCTATAGGTCAGGAAGTGTTTTGATACTCATAAATTGATTTTCATACCCTTTAAAAAAATATAAAAACGGATATCATTCTCTTGATATTTTTGTATTGATTCCCAAATCTACCAACCAAAACACACCTAAGTCATGTAGTTTTGACCATTAGATTAGGATCGTCTAGGCTAAACATTGCTGAACTATATGATAAATCATTGGATGCCGCAGAATGTATATTGCCAATTTTTATTTAAAGAAAAGAAAACAGATAGCCTCGGAATCGTTGCCCATTCACATAGTTAAATTCGATAAAAATATTCCAAGTCCGAATCCGGACATTTCATTAGTGTCTGCTGACACACACTGCCCAACGGGAGAAAATACAGAGACAGAAGCGCCTCATTTCATAGACTACTGTGTTTTCTCTCTCTTTTTCTCTTCTTTCTACTCAATCACACACTGCCTCACTTCCACAAACCGTACTTCCCCCTCGAGCTTCGAGTGCCCAGAAGAAATAGCCGTTGCTACTCCACACTCTATTTCAATAATAAACCAAAGTGCAGTGACATCTACAGGTCTTTCTTGAGAGAAGAGGAAAGCGCAGAGCTAAAGTTTCAATCTTGGAGTGAGAAATGGAGTTGTGGAGTTTCAAGTTGTTACTTGCTTGTTCTTTGCTGCTAATGCTTCTTGGTATGAGCCCACATTGCTGATACTGTTTGTTTCTTTTTGTAGCCCACGGAAGAATGTTTTCTTTTTTGCTAGTTGAAGTTTTGAGCTTGATTTTATCTGTTCACTAGTGGGCTCTACTGTCTTCTTACTGAATGTTGAGGTTGTTTTAGGAAGTTTATTCGAGGTTATTCTGGGTCGGGATTTGTACATTTCTTTCTGTTCATAAAGCTTAGGTTTTTGGTTTACTGTTCGCTCCTCTTTTACAGGTCTTGATGCTCTTCTTCTACTTAGTTCCCCTGTTTATCTCTTACAGAATCATATTATTAAAGCTCGTTGCTGTTGGTTTAAGAATTTGCTGCATAATTAAGGGCATTAGAGTAGCTTCTGACTTGATTATTGTTTGCCCGTCATAAACGTTTCTGCATATCTTGTATATGCTAGATGGTGCTTGTATATCTGATTTTGTGTGTATGTCTGCATACATCCGAACCCCATAACCCACCATAGGAGAGAGCTAATACAATGAGAGCTTCTAAGACAATGGGGTGATGTTGTTATTGTATCTTTACGGAGATTCATTTACAGCCAATTTTCATACCTTCATGTAGTTCGCTACATGTTGGATTGTTACATTCTAAAATAATTTTGCTTGTTTGCCTCTGTTCCTTTTGAGTTGGCTGTTTCTTGGTGTTGTGGGTGTAAACATTAACATCCCCTAAATTCTGCTTTTAATTTTTAAGTCTTTAAGAGAATTTCTCAACAAAAATCAGATTTTATCTATACTTAAAAAGTTAGTTTTATTACTACAACAACACAACACAACATTACCCCATTGCCTTAGAGGCTCCCGCCTATGGCGGGGTATAGGGGGTCGATGTACGCGACTATACACATGTGTTAGAAATACACAGATGTTGTTTTCCGATGATACATGAGTTTTATTACTATCTATACTTAAACATTAGTTTTACGTATCACTAACATACTGTAACATGAACACTTGGAGGCTAAGATGACCTCTGCATTTAGGAAGCCTCAGTGCTTTCCTTTCTGTTGCGCACTACTTAAGCGTGTGTTTCCATTACACTAGAACGCCTGTAATGGTATCCGCATCTAGGAAGGCCTCTCTGCCTTCCTTTCTGTGGCGTACTACTTAAGCAGCGGTTTCATCATATTCTTATAATATTCATTATCTTAGTTGCCACATTGTAAAACAAGTTGCAGCTTGGGGTTCTAACTTCTATTAGATACAGTTGTTTCCATTTTCATTTCAATGGAGTCAAGTATACACTCTGCATTGACTTTGGAATATGATGGAACAAAGCAAAATGATTCGCTAAATTGGCTGCACTTCTTATATTGTGAAGTAGCAATTGATTGACACATGATTATGGATCATCGAGAAATAACCTTTCTGTGTGTTTCTAACGCATGGGTATGGTTGCGTACATCCGACCTTCTGTATCCGCCATAGGCGGGAGCCTCTAAGGCAATGAGGGTAATGTTGTTGTTGTTGTTGTTTAGGAAGGTCTCACTGCTTTCCTTTTCGTAATGGACTTCTTACATGGCTGTTTTCATCATATTTTTGGTCATTGTCATATCTTTGAGCATGATTCGTTCTTTTTAGTAACATGATTAGTTTCAACGTATTTTCGTATTAATGATGTTAAGAATTTACTAAACAACTGATGTGAAAAGGTGCTGAATGATGATTGGACCATATTACACTTTTCAAGCCATGGCCTTGACATTCATCCCCCCCCCCCCCCCCACACCACAATCCCTCTCCAGGAATGTCTGCAGGAAGCACAGTTGGGGTTTGTTATGGAAGAAATGCGGATGATCTACCTACCCCTGATAAAGTTGTGCAGCTGCTTCAACTTCACAACATCAAATATGTAAGGATATATGATTCAAACATCCAAATTTTGAAGGCTTTTGCAAACACAGGAATTGAGCTTATGGTTGGGGTTCCAAATTCAGATTTATTGCCTTTCTCGCAATTCCAAACAAATGCAGACACTTGGTTGAAAAACAGCATTCTTCCATACTATCCAGCCACGAAAATTACCTACATCACCGTAGGTGCTGAAGTAACTGAGGCCCCCAATAATGTGTCTGCTTTGGTTGTTCCTGCAATGCAAAATATCTTAACGGCTCTGAGAAAAGCCAGACTTCAACGAAGGATCAAAGTCTCTACTACTCACTCCTTAGGTGTTATGTCTCGGTCATTTCCACCTTCTGCTGGTGCTTTTAACAGTAGCTATGCATTCTTCCTGAAACCATTGTTGGAATTTCTAGCTGAAACTCAGTCACCCTTCATGGTTAACACATATCCTTATTACGCATATAGGGATTCCGCGAGTAATGTTTCGCTAGACTATGCTTTGTTTGAGTCGTCCTCTGAAGTTATTGACCCCAACACTGGTTTGCTCTACACAAATATGTTTGATGCACAAGTAGACGCGGTTTACTTCGCTTTGACAGCTCTGAATTTCAAAACCATTAAGATAATGGTCACTGAGACAGGTTGGCCATCAAAAGGATCACCAAAAGAAACAGCTGCAACTCCAGATAATGCTGAAAGTTACAACACTAATCTGATTCGCCATGTTATCAATAACACTGGCACTCCAGCAAAGCCAGGGCAGGAACTGGATGTTTACATCTTTTCCTTGTTCAATGAAAACCGTAAACCTGGGCTAGAATCAGAGAGGAATTGGGGATTGTTCTTTCCAGATCAGACGAATGTCTATAATCTTGACTTCAGTGGCAAGGGTGCGGTGGATGTAAGCACAGGTTCAAACATCACGAGCTCAAATGGGACGTGGTGCGTTGCTTCATCTACTGCCTCGGACGCTGACCTGCAGAATGCCATAAATTGGGCTTGTGGTCCTGGAAACGTCGACTGCTCTGCTATCCAGCCTAGTCAGCCTTGTTTTGAACCAGATAATTTGGTATCTCATGCATCTTTTGCTTTCAACAGTTACTACCAGCAGAATGGAGCTTCTGATACTGCATGCAGCTTTGGTGGATGTGGTGTTAGAACTAACAAGAATCCAAGTAAGTTTATCGTTCTATTTTTCTTTGTTTCCTATTAAAGGGACACTTTACATTTGTGTTTCCTTAACCTGCGCAAACAATTCATTTTGTTTGTAAACCAACTTATTACAACCACTTTTGTGTTGAAAAGAATAGACACCCAGCAATTACATTGCGTTTGGTGCGTTGTTGCGGTAGGATCTGAAGAATATGGTGATGTTTGAACACCATGAGATCTTACCGTTGGTCTTCGATTATTTTATCATTATTGAAATGAGTTTGTTCAAATATAAAAACAACAACCATACCCAGTATATCCTAACAACATCAAAAGCTGCCGCTAGGGTCTAGGGAGGGTAGAACAATACTCCATCTCAAGGGATATAGAGTTTGTTCACTTGATTCGTGATAATAAAATCCTGTGATACAAGTGGAAAACGATAAAACTTCCTTACAATAGGCTATAAAGTATATGGACGTTCAGAGCAAAGAAACAATGCGCTGGCTCTGGTTATCACATGCATGTATAAAATGCCACAAGAGAAACAATAATGAGATCTTCTCTTTCATCCTTAACTACCTGCGTTTGTTCAGATTCCTTTTCTCGGTTATCTGGATCCATAATTGATAATAATTGACATAATTTTTTTTGGTTTATGCAGATTACGACAACTGCTTGTATATGGTTGCAGGGTATGTTTCCATCTGATGAATTAATATTATTATTAATTATATAGCATTCAATCTGTTATGGCTTAAGACTCTTTATTCTGAAACGTGAAAGCTGAACCAACCTCATTTGCAGGAGTAACAACAACAACAAAACTGCTGCAATGAATGCTACAGCGTCAAATCCTTCAACGACTTCTTCAACTGAGAGACAAGTTCCAATATCCATTGCTGCATTCCTTCTCATGGTCATCCTAAATTTTCTCTGACCTGTGGACCTAATCTGTCTTGTATGGGAAAAAACAGTTTTGCCGGCCTTAACATGTAATGAATCATGCAGACAAGTTGTAGATAAATCCTGCTTCGTTTGTGCAGTAAAGCCGAATGCATGCCGGTACACCTCATCAGTCATTACATGCTTCTTTCCCAGGCAGTTGAACCAAAACCAATTCGGGTGAAAAAAGAGAAGTTCTACGTCTAGTTGACTGATGATGCTGAAATGATTTGAAATGTTATCGGAACTGTGTAACTTGTTAGAAGGGGTAGATGACTTTGAATAAGATTCTCTTATTTCTGCTGTGCATGGCTATCTTATCCTTTATCAAAATCAAATGTTTTTCTTTTGCCTTGACCTACTGGAAACCTAAGAGTGAAAATTGCCATCAGATTGCTCTGCACATAAAGAACTGCATTCATCCCTCGGCCTCTCGGACCCTTTTGTTGTCCAAACACTGTAAATCATGTCTAGGATCAATCACGTAAAGGAAAGGTATCTTAACGATTGCTCAATGGTGAGACAAATATGGAGGAAAGCAGAGTCAACTGTAATGCGAAGTATGTGTAGGATGAATCACGTAAAGGAAAAGTATCTTGACAACCGGCGGGAAGCAGAATCAACTATGATACAATTGTGAGATGCCGATAAAATGTTACTACATATTTGCACAAAGATCTCACCTAAACTAGAAGCAAGTTTTAGATGCAAAAACGTGACAGACAAAATCTTCAAGTTATGAGACCACCACCCACCAGCATAACTAATTACAGGCCCTGATCAACAAGATAATCACCAAGCCTTTCCACAACCATGTTGCATTGCCCTGGAGTCATTGGCTCATCATAGATGCCAATGATCAATGCCTGACTGGTTTTTTTAACTGTAACACCACCAGGCCCCTGCAGCAATATGAGTAACTAGTCAGAGATAATTAGGTATGAAACCTGAGTTATATCATGTCATTGTCAAGGGTAAAATAGACGTCCTTATTTCAGATCCTTTGATTCCAAAACACTCGTATTACTTTCTCTCGTAGAAGTGCCAAAGCAAGTTCATCAGGATACAACACAGCAATGAAACCTTTTGAAGAATAATAGAATATAAAAACAATATCAAGAGATCTACATGCATCGAGTAATACCCATGTCTCTCTGGATTTAATCCAAGCAATAATCAGTATTTGAGGTCATGAACATCAAAAATATAGTCCCCCATTCTAAGATATTTTACAGATAAATGTAATCAATTGCTGCATAAAAACAAATAAATTCACGGTACTTTGAAAACTGTTCTAACTTCACAAACTAAAATTGAGTTGTGAGAAAGAAGAAAATTTAAAAACAAGAAAGCATGAAAAGATGGTTGTTACTATCACCAACGTGGCCCAATCATGAGGGCATTATAGTCTATTAGATCAACTAAGCAGGCATATTTTTTCCAGGTGGAACGGTTTGCTACTTGGGAATGAACTTTTTGAGCATGCAGTTTTCTCCTCCTTTTCTCCTTCTTTGGTTTGATGAATCATGGAAATATCTATTAGATGTTCTTATCAAATGCCAAATACTAAAATTGAAAACACGCAAAGAAACGACAAATAATCAAACATGTACTTCAAGTCTTGTTGGCGTGTGTCCGTGTATTGCAAAACACTGCCGACACTGAGAAGAAAATGTATCTGCTTCCTAGATTTAAACATACAAATCTTAAATGATCGAATTAATTTCACTCCTTATATAAATAGTATCACATATTCAACAAAAATTAATGCAACGCGCATAACCTGTTATCGAGCCAAAATAAAACATATTGAACTACAACCTTTTTCCCTCGAATAACTGCCCCAGGTTCACCTTGAATAACCATGTATTTGGTGCCACCAAGAAATAAGCCAGTAGGGGCAAGTGAACCAGGTTCGTCAAAATCCTTCATAATTGCCTTTATTTCATCAGGCTTAAACTGAAACACCAGTAAAACAACATTATCAAAACACCAGTAAAACCAGGTTCTCAAGTGGCTGCAGTTTCTTAAATAAGTTGATCTGTTAATGGCAATATTCATTCGAGAATACAAACCATACAATAACTGAATTAAGAAAACCAGATCGGATCTAATTCAGACACAACACCATACTCACTTAGAAAAGCATATCTCGCAACACACAAATGATTTTCAAGGTCAGGACATAAAAGCCAGATCTTGGAACAAATTAAGATGAGTAAAGAAAAAGAAAAAAAGACCTGTGGAAAATTGGAGCTCTGAGCCCAGACACTGCCGTCATGGCCAATGATGGCAGCGGAGGTGAGGCGGTTGCCCTCGATATCGCAGAGGAGGTGATCGTCCACGTACATTTGCCACGACATCGGCCGAAATCACAGTAACCTGCTTTCTCTTCGTTTCAGTGAAATGTGAAGGAAAGAAAAGAAAGCGATGGATGCTTCTGCAGTTTTGCTGTATGGGAAATGTGACGTCAAGCCTTCAAATCAACTGTTATATGAATCTCTATTAATGCGATAAAATTAAATATAGATGCTCCGATTGTCGTACCATCACACGGTGATGAAGGAAGATGAAAAGAACTAAAACAATTGGTCTAGATAGATAAGTATTTGGAGTGAAAGTGTTCAATGTCTAACTACTCTATTCAACCTTATTTATAAAACAGAAAAAATACCGGATGAGTGGAGAAAGAGTATCGTGGTCCCCCTATATATGAACAAAGAAGACACAGTATTGTGGGAACTACAGAGGGATTTGGTAAGCCATACCATGAGGTTATGAGAGATAATAATCGACACTAAAATTAGGGAAAGAAACTCAGGTTACGGTGAACCAATTTGGCTTTATGCCATGAAGGTCAAATACGGAAGCAATACACACCATAAGGAGATTGATGGAGAAGTATAAAGAGAAGAAGCGCGATCTACGTATGGTTTTCATCGATCTTAAAAAACCATATGATAGTGTACCACGTATCCTGATCTTGGATAGTCTGGATGCAAGAGGAGTTCCTATGAGGTATATAGCTAGGATGAAAACAACCGTTTGTACGACTATAGGGAATACAGGCTTCTCCCCGGTGGAGGTAGGCCTCCATCAAGGGTATGCGTTAACCTTATTTCTTTTCGCAGTTGTCCTTGTTGAGTTGTAGAGCAGATCCAGGAGCCAGTTCTGGGTGTATGATTTTTGCTGGCGATATTGTATTAGTCGGAGAGAGTGACATACCCTGAGTATGAGATTAGAGCAGTGGAGAGGTGTTTTAGAGAGAAAAGACTTAAAGATTAGTCATTCTATGACCGAGTATCTGCACTACGACTTCATCGGCGTAGCTGACGGTGAGAATAGCTCGTTCACCATCGAGGGTCAAGTGGTACCACAGGTAAGTAAGTTCAAGTACCTAGTATTATTTGTACAACAGGATGTGGACATAGATAATGATGTAGCACATCGAGTTCAAGCAGTTTGGTGTAAATGGAGGGCGGCTTTAGAGGTGCTATGTGACAAGAATTTTCCAACTAAATTAAATGAAAAATTTTATAGGGTGGCAGTGCGACCGGCAATGCTATATGGAACAAACTGGTGGGACATCAAGAGGCCACAGTCGCAGATGATGTAAATGGCAGAGATGAGGATGTTGAGGTAGATGTGTGGGCGTACAAGGCTAAACCAGATCAGAAACGAGGTATTTTAGGAAAGGTTAGAGGTTACTAGTAACAGATAAGATAATGGAGGAAAGATTAAGATGGTTTGAGCATGTCAAGAGGAGACAACGACGTCTGTCAGAGCAGTTGAAAGCCTCATTGTAAAGGAAGAAAGGAGTAACGACAGGCCAAAACTGACTTGAGATTGCCGGATTAGGCACGACCTACTAGATTTGTACCTCTCTGAGGACATGTTATAGGATAGGAGTTCATGAAGGCAGAGGATTGAGGTTAACGAGGTATATGACGAATATATGGGCGCCTTAGAGTATATTTAGGGATTATATACTATCTACGCTTTAGGTTGACTTTGCACTTGTTTATTTATGTTTCTGTGGTTGTGTTGCATTATATGTACATATACACGTTTATGAGTATTTTAATATCGTCAGACTCCTCTTTGTATTTCCCGCATTCCCTCACTAACAGACTAACACATTATATCTTTATTATTGTGTCATTTATGCAGGTACATATAGAGCTGTTCACTGGAAGCAAATTCTCTATCCGTTGAGATAGAGGTATTCTTTGCCTGCCGCTTACCCCCACAAATCCTATCGATAGTTTTTGTTGTCGTTGGGATATACTGTGTATGATTGATGATTGATGATTGTTTAATTTGTCACTTAAGATAAAATAGAGACAAATCATATAAACGCTAATTAAATGAATAATATATAATATTTGACTACTAACATTTACTATTTTCTCAAATTATACAATATTTTTATTGAAACAAACAAAAATAAAAAAGACAATATAAGAAAATCTTTGTGAGGGATGGAGTAATACTTTTTGGTCCATCAATAGCGCTAGAAGCAATATTGTTCAAAAATATGTACTTCTGAATTTCGGATGAATTTTTCCAAAACAGAACCGTGTAAAGATCTAGACGTCCACGTGGAAGGGTGACACGAAGCTTTCACAAAATAGAGGAATCTGATTGGTTCAAACAACTCAAACTCGGAACTCCGGTTCCTTCCAGCTAAAACAAATTCTTCACCCATTTAAATCTCCTCCTCCGCGGCCGCCGTCGTCTGCCGGTGACATCCCTGAATCCTCCCGATTTCTCCTCTTCACTACATAAAAATAGATATCCCCATTCTCTTCATCTCATATATACACATAGCTTAACCTAGAATAAAGGGATATTGCTCCTACGTCTGCAATGTCGTCTCCTGCTGAGTAATTTTTTCTTTATCCTCTTTGTTCTTCTTTCCAGTGTCCTCTTCGTTCTTAAGAAAGATTTTATGTGCATGTTTGTATGTAAAAGAGTTTTAATAGTAGTTGTATCATCTGGTGATCATGTTGATTTGATTTTGTAGTTGCCTATGGTCATCTAGTTTTGCTCTTACTTGTCGTTTGTATTGCGAAACTGGCAATTATGTGCCAATTCTTCGGGCCTTTTGGATATATCCACAAAGTCCTTTCCAGTTGGACTTCAACGTGGAAGAGTTTGGCCAATTTTAGTTTCTACGCCTTTCATTTATGATTCTTCACTGATATACCATTATGGTTTAAGTTTCTCAAATTTGTGAGTGAATTAAACAATTGAATTTGACCATTTTTAGCATTCAGACCGAAGGCTCTGGCATACCTTCCTAGTAGTGCATGTCTACTATATTGTTCTAGTGGGTTGAACTAATTGTAGCCCAAAGATTGATTCCTCTAGGCCTGGGGAAATTAATTGGTTAAAAAGACTTTGGCTTTGGGTCCTAGAGCAGCGTGGGTTTTTGTTGCCAAAAGTGAAGAATACCGAATAATGTTAGTGATCAAGATAGTGAAGCTGTATGGTTGGCGTAGTCATGATTTAAGACGTAATCGATTCTGGCTACATCAGGTATTGAAATTTATGTTGGTCAACATTATGATCAATGTTACTATGAACTCGCAAGGTCTGTCTGCCCCTCTTCTTTTTCTTGATTAGGATAAGGTAGAAACTGCAGATAAATCAGTCAACTATTGTTCCTCTTTTGCAAGTTCGTAAATTTATTTCTTTCCCTATATAGTCGACGGAAATGTCTCCTTTTCTCCTCACCCATGCCTCATTTTTCAACGGGGTCTTTTGGAGAAGTTTTTTTTTTTTTTTTTTTTCTTGTTACGTATTAACCTTTTTCTCAATCCTGATAACTTTTCCACTTCACATTGCTCTTAAACTGAATGCTATCAGTGACTCCATTAACAAACTACTATTTCTGTTTCAGATTCTACAAGTCTCTTCCGCCTGTAAGCAAGTTCTTTGGGACAGCCTGTTTCCTGTTTACAGTTACCAGTCAGATTGGGATTATCTCCCCTTTCTATTATGCGCTGTTTTATCAACTTGTCTTCTATAAATTACAGGTAAGTATCTTGTACTTTAAGCGACAAAATTTTCTCCTTTGGCATCTATTGATTTTAGAACTTTTATTTGGTTGTTATCGCATGTGGAAGGAAAATCATGATTCCCCTTTTATGCTTTTCATGGGGTTGTAATTGAAGTAAATAATCAATACTGAATCATTAATAGATCCCTCAAAATGTCTAACCAGACTTGACAGAGGGGGCCTTTTTTTTGCGTTAAAGAAGTAGGCGATCCACCAGTTTTCCGCTTTCCACAGTTGTACATTATTTTCCTGATTTGCAGGTTTGGAAGGACTAAGAGCTGAAACAGTCATAGTATTGTTGTTTTTAACTTTTGCAGATGATTGTATTATTCTTATTCATTATGTTAGAGAAGCTTTCTTGTGGCCTCTTAATCCTGGATCTCTTGGAGAATATTATTAAAGAAGTTCCATCTGTTTTGATTTTCTAAACTAACTGCAATTTGTCTGCCTTTTTTCTTTGCATACCCACAGTTGCTCTGACATGCCTGTTTAGGTTAAATGTTGAAGAACATTAGGATTTTGATGTCCCACTAGTTAACGCTAGCAACCTGTTGGTTCATTGTGTGCCCTCGTACCTTTATTGCGGCCTTATGAAGCTTTTACATTCTCAGGTATACAGGCTAATTACAACCTTCTTTTTCCTCGGAAAATTCTCTATCAATTTTGCAATTCGCCTACTGATGATGTAAGTATCAAGCAAACTTCTGATATATGTAGTGTTGGAGCATTCGGTACTGCTTTTGAGAATTCACCATAGGTTCCGCATATATCTGCATTTGTGAACTTTATATGTTGATAATTCCCGTAATTTATGGTTTGCTTTGTTATTACAGAGTTAGGTATGGACAACAACTGGAGTCTGGGCCATTTAAAGGTCGTACTGCTGATTTCTTGTGGATGATGATATTTGGAGCATTCACTATGTTGGTCTGTAACTAATTGTTTCACATATAAATATCTCTTCCCTTGCCCTCCCCCCCCTCTTCTTTCCCCTGCGGGTGTGTATTATAATGACTGGACAAGTGGAAGGTGACATCCATCCCTGATGGTAATGCATGATTTACCTCTGGAAAAGAAGGATGTCTACTTCTGTTGCCTTGCTCTCCTCCACCTTGATACCTGGAGAACTCTCTAGATTGTTGTACTCGCTATTGCGCACGAATGTCTTTATATCCTATCCCAGCAACCCGTGTCAGAGTCATATGTGAAAAAGGAGACCAAACTCCCTTCCTATTGAAGCCTAATTTGTCGATTTTGATATGTTTAATTTCAATGATTATTTTTCGTGTATGCCATCAAGCATTTGACTGTCCTTTGATCTTATTGTGTAGGTTTTATCTGGAATCCCTATTTTCTGGAGTCCTTTCTTGGCGCCTTCCGTAGTATTCATGCTTCTTTATGTATGGAGTAGAGAATTTCCGAATGCGACTATTAACATATATGGCCTTGTAAATCTGAAGGTTTGTTGGATTCATGTTGATTCTTTGCTTATAGTTTGTCAGCTAGCTTCTGTAGTTTTTTAACATTGTAGCTGTTATTTCCTTTGCAGGCATTTTATTTACCGTGGGCTATGCTATGTTTAGATGTTATTTTTGGTTCCTCAATCATGCCAGATCTAGTGGGTATCATAGCTGGACATCTTTACTACTTCTTGACCGTGTTGCATCCACTTTCCACTGGCAGAAACCTACTGAAGACGCCACAATGGATGTATCCTTTCTCTAGATTCTTTGGGATCATATATATTATAGCTATTTAGCAATGTTTAGGCCTTTTTTCTTTAACTTGATTATTTCTCATGCACACGATCAGGCTCCACGACCATGCATTTTTAGAGACAAATAAACATGCACGAAAACTCAAGATATGCCCTTAGGCATCTTAAGTTTTCTCCTCTGCAAGTTCAGACACATGGCTTTCTATTTAGATGATTACATTAGAATAACCTTTTTGTTACATGGACAGAATTCAGGAAAAGAAAAGACCTAGGTTGAGAAAGTCGCATCCTGAGAGTGACTTCTTATTACATGGATATAATAAGGAAAGGAAAGAGCTTGGTCGAAAAAGTCACACCTGAGAGAGAGAACGAATACTTAAATAGGGCAGACATGCAAATTTACATAAGGAAGACCTTGTTATGTGGGGGTTTCACTTTATACTTCTTATCTGTTGTATATTTTCTCACGTTCCTGTTGATATTCCTTGATCATACTTTGCAGACATAGGCTGGTTGCACGATCCAAATACCTAAGTGCCTCATCTAATACAGCCAGGCCAAGCAGTGCAGAAAGGACTGAACAGACTAGTTCAGTGTTCAGAGGTAGATCGTATCGGCTTGGGGGATGACAGGTTGTGGCTTGATGTACTATAGATTGACAAGGAAAGTCGTGTTAGTATAAGATCTTCAGCTGCGCATACTTATCACAGATGCATAATGCTTCCAACAGTAGTTTGCTGTGCTGTTTGAGCCCTGCTATTTGGGTAGCAAAACAAAATTTCCTGACCTTGATAGACAGCAGAAAACTGATACCCAACTGAAACTCTGCTGACATGCTAGATGTGTTTTCTGGTTTCAATTTCTTGTTTATGCAATGTTCGTGCCTGTGAAAGTTATAAATTTTGACGAAGTTTTGCCTTTGTATATACTTCCATTGTTCACTCTCTTGTTTCTGTGTATGCTTTTGGTTCCACAGGACAAAATGCGTATGCTGCCTTACAGAGATTTGTACTCTGAGATGTGTTAATTAGAAACAGTAAATTGGCCAGCTTAATGGATAGAACTTTACCACAACGATACTGTCCATAGATCAATTTCTTTCTTGGATTTGATTTCATTTGACTCTCTACGATTCCATTGCGTGCTCGGAGTAGTTCTGTATAAATGTATCCCCATGCTATTAAGTCTTTTTATATAAGTTCTTTTCTGGAATAACCTTTCCATTTCCATTCCAGTGGAGTCAATGACACTCTCTTCTTTAACTTTGGAATATGATAATAAAGCAAAATGACTCACTAAATTGGCTGCACTTTTTATATTGTGAAGTAGCAGTTGATCGACACAGCTTGACGCACCATTATGGGTCATCGAAAAACAATCTCTGTGTGTTTCTAACACATGGGTATGGTTGCGTACATCATACCCCCCATATTCCGTCATAGGCGCGAGCCTCTAAGGTAATGTGGTAATGTTGTTATATTGCATTCAACCTTGCATGGACTTTACACTAACTCGACATAAAAGAATGCTTTCTAAAGATGGAATAGAATAACCCGATTGAAGCGTAATGATCATACGTTTGTAATGCATTGTATGTCTCATGATAGGTTTCATTCTTCTACTTTTTTCGGGAGTCCGTGACTATTCATAGCTATAGATAAGGTTGAGGACCAAGACGAAGATGGATAAGATTGAAGACCAAGGCGAAGAGTTCTTGCGGTTCAAGTTTAAATCTTTGCATATGCATCATTGTATTGTTGGTGGTAATATACTGTGGTTGGCAACAAATCTGGCAACTTCTATCTTAAAGTAGCTATTGATCAGTCAGACTATACTGTGGATTAGTTGGTTATTTGTTAATATATAAAAATTGTTTAGTGATCAATAAGATTTAAACTGTTAGATCTTTCTACAGACTAGAGTTTAGCATTGAGTGTCCAACTATGCATGTCTTGTAATGCCTGAAGTGAAGAATTGGTAACAAAGTGAGATACATCCATTTATAACATTATTTCGACCACATTATGTGAGTTTAGTTTTGCTTAAGTTCTAATGTTGATGAAAGTTAATATTGTAATAATTACTTATTTGGTTAGAAAAATATTATCGACATGGAACGTATTAGTTTTAGACGTACAAATTTTATCCTGACTTTAGGAAGTCCACAACTCTGAATCAACACTATACCACTCCGTAAATGGGTGTTTTCTCTAAAAATTATAATATACTAACTCATATATCATAATTTCATGCTTTTCCTTAAAATACCATCATGTTTTTTTTTTTTTTTTATTTCTCTGAAAATGAAATAACCTTAGATTAAATTAGTGGTCGATAAAAGATCGTAAATGAGATGATATAGACCAATAACATATGTGTGTGTGTGTGCATTTGTAATACCACATGTATGAAGAGATTGACCCAATAATATTTTAACCAAAATAGAAGCACAAAAGGACATGACAATGGCAAAGACTATGAAGTACTGTGACTCCTTGCTACGTGAGACGTGCTTTTATTTTTTTTTTTTATTTCATTGAAAATGAAATTGGATTAGATTAGTGTGTGTGTGTATTGTAATACCACATGTATGAAGAGATTGACCCAATAAAATTTAACCAAAATAGAAGCACAGAAGGACATGACAAAGAGAAGTATTTCGATTGCGACTCCTTGCTGTTGGAGAGTTTAAGGTTTGGGCTTTGACACATCGTTGGAGATTGGAAGATTTGGGCTTTGGCCCGTTAATGAGTGTTGCTAAACTTGGTTGAGCAACGTACTTTGAGAATGAGTTTCCGATAATGAAATCGAAAACTAATGAATCCTTAATTATCTACGTGACGAGTAGTTAATTTTAGAATGTGGAATCACTCAATTACGATGTTGTGTGAATGTGAAATTAATGCTCAAAGTGGATGGAAAATGTTGTGGATGGGTGACGTGTCACCCTTATGGAGGAATACCACGTTGGATGTGTCCATGTGGCGTAGAAAGCTTCTGACGGACTTCGATCGATCACATCGATCGATCGATGTCACTTCGATCGATCGATGTCATCGATCGAAGTTGATCAGGAAGCTTCGATCGATTGATTGATCGATCAAAGACGATCAGAGGACATCGATCGATCACATCGATCGATCGATGTCTCTTAGATCGATCGACGTGATCGATTGAAGTACTCTGTCCGACATCGATCGATCACATCGATCGATCGATGTCACTTCGATCGATCGATGTGATCGATCGAAGTCGGACAGCGTGCAGAATCGTTCTGTTTGTGCTGTTAGGTTTCAAACTTGAAACCAACATTATCCTCCCACAAAAGATAAGATCAATCTGGCTTGATCTAACGGTGGCAGGGAAGGCAGCTTTGATCTAACGGCCGAGATTTAAACTGTCTTAACCGCCCAACCGAATATGGTTTCCATCTAACGCTCCAGGTTTAAACCTGCTAATCTATCTTCGATCTAAAGGCTGAGATTAAACCTTCCTAATCTGGATAGGAGGTTTTAATCTAACGGTCTAAATCAAACTTCGGTTTTAATCCGACGATCACGGTACCTTGTTCTCCAACCGACTCCCCTATATAAAGAAGGCTAAGGGTGCATTCATTAGACACACCTTGCTCTAAGCATTTCATAAGCATTCTGCATTCGTAGCACGTGAGTCTTGCATCTCAGAGAAGTCGGGACACTCTAGCGTTCGAAGGAGTTCAAGTTCAGCAGTGCCGCTCAACTGAACAGGTACCCGTTGTATCCTGGGAGACGATTGCTCACACCGGTTGGGCACAGTATACCGGAGCAATACGTCTTAAGGACAGAGTCCTTGACTCGTCCCGGGTTTGTTTATTTTGTTGTTCTATACGCACACACTAAACGACTGCGTCTTAGTGCCAGAGTGATTGTCTTCAACAATCTTAAGACGTATTTTTCAATTACTTCCTGTACTGTTTTGTTTATTGAGCAAAGGCAGTTTCGTACTGATTTGCAGTCTTCTTCTACTCATTCTTGGACCTGAGTCTGTTCTGATCTTTACGTTTTGATCGAACTGAACAGGAATGGAACACGAGAGCTCTAACTCTGTTCAAGGCTTCAATGGTGCTCACTTCGTGTCCGCACCAGAAGGGGCAAACAACGTTGCTACCGGACCGCAGTTCAATACGGTTCCGTTGGCACCAACTGGAGGGCCTCAGATGAACCCGGCTGCCACTGCTGCTCATGTGGAGAAGCCGGAAAAGTTTGCCGGTAGTTTTTTCAAGAGGTGGCAGCAGAAGATGCTGTTCTACCTTACGGCGCTGGGACTGGCCAGAATGCTAAGCGAGGATCCACCTGTGGCTGAGCCTGTGGAGGATCAACAACAGAATATGCAAAACGCCTTGGGTGCTGAGGCCTGAGCGTATACAAATTTTTGTTGTGTAAATTTAATTCTGAGTTGCCTAGATAATACTATCTATGGCGTGTTTTGTACATATAAAACTGCAAAAGCTTTGTGGTCGGCTTTAGATAAAAAGTATCGCACAGAGGATGCGGGTACGAAAAAGTTGATAGTTGGGAAGTTTCTTGACTATAAAATGTTAGATTCCAAAACTGTAATTTCACAGGTGGAAGAAATACAGATGTTGGTTTCTGAAATGGAAGAGGAGGGCATGACGCTCAGTGAATCTTTTCAGGTTGCAGCTGTGATTGAGAAGCTGCCTCCTTCGTGGAGGGAATTTAAGAGCTATCTCAAACACAAGCGAAAGGAGATGAAAATGGAGGACTTGATTGTTCGTCTTCGCATTGAGGAGGACAATCGATGTGCCGAAAGGAAGCCGTCCACATCTTCTGGTCAAGCCAAGGCTCATGTTGCTGAGGCGAAGAACAAGAAGAAAAATAACACTTTGAGCGTGAACGTCAAGGGCAAGGAAATTGCAAAGAAGTTCACATGTAAGTGTTATAATTGTGGTAAACCAGAGCATAAAAGCAGTGAATGCCGAAAGCCCAAAAAGACTCAGAATAAAGCAAAAGCAAATCTGGTCGGCGCAATGGAAGACTTGAACCTCTGCGCAGAGGTGACCGAGTGCAACGCAGTGGGAAACCCGCGTGAATGGTGGGTGGACACAGGGGCCACTCGACATGTTTGTGCGAACATGGCCATGTTCAGAGAGTACGTGCCCACGACAAACAATGAGCAATTGTTCATGGAAAACTCCAACAGCTCGAAGATCGAAGGATCGGGCAAGGTAATCCTGAAACTGACTTCAGGAAGGGAGTTGACTCTGCAGAATATGCTGCATGTTCCTGACATAAGGAAGAATCTGGTTTCTGGCGCGCTGCTAGTCACTCATGGATTCAAGCTTGTTTTTGAGGCAAACAAATTTACACTTTCTAAGAGTGTGGTGTATTTGGGTAAAGGGTATCTTTCTGATAACATGTTTAAATTGAATGTTATGACAATTGTACCCAAGAATGTTACGCCCACTGAGGCTAATAAAATTGTTTCCTCTTCTGATTACATGCTTGAGTCTTCCTGTTTATGGCATTTTCATTTGGGACATGTAAATTATAATCAATACAACGAATTACTAATCTTGACTTGCTACCCAAACTGGAATTTAGTAATAAAGAAAAATGCTAAATATGTGTTGAAGCAAAATTAACAAAAGCGCCATTTTCTTCAACGGAACGAAACATTGAATCGTTGGATTTAATTCACACAGATTTGTGTGATTTAAAGTTTGTGCAAACGAGAGGTGGTAAAAAGTATTTTGTAACTTTTATCGACGATTGCACACGATACTGTTATGTATATTTGCTAAAAAGCAAAGACGAGGCCCTTGATGCTTTCAAGGATTATAAAAATGAAGTTGAGAATCAACCTAGCAAACGAATTAAAACAATTCGAAGTGATAGAGGTGGCGAATATGATACACCGTTTAATGAATTCTGTTCAAAACATGGCATTATTCATCAAACGACTGCACCATATTCACCTCAATTGAATGGTATTGCTGAACGTAAAAACCGTACTCTAAAAGAGATGATGAATGCTATGTTGATAAGTTCGGGTTTACCTCAGAACTTGTGGGGGGAAGCAATTCTCTCAGCCAACGTCATTTTAAATAGGATTCCGTCCAAGAAGACGGATAAAACCCCATATGAACTATGGAAAGGCTATAAGCCTAGTTACAAATACTTGAAAGTGTGGGGGTGTCTGGCGAAGGTTGCTATACCTAAACCAAGACAAGTTAAAATTGGTCCTAAAACAATTGATTGCATATTCATTGGTTATGCAACGAACAGTAGTGCATATCGTTTCTTAGTGCACAAATCGGACATTCCTGAGATACATGAAAATGTTGTCATGGAATCAAGGAATGCACTGTTCTTTGAAAATATCTTTCTGAAGAAAGACAAAGACAGTGAAGAAGCTGGCACAAGTAAGCGAGTGCGTGAGACGACTCCTCAAGAAACTGAGGAACCTCGTCAAAGCAAACGAGCCAAAATGCGACGTCTTTTGGACCAGATTTTCTAACCTATATGGTAGAAAATGAGCAAAAAACTTTTCCGAGGCTATGTCAACTCCAAAAGCTCCATTCTGGAAAGAGGCAGTTGACAGTGAAATAGACTCAATTCTTCAAAATCACACTTGGGAGTTGGTTGACCTTCCACCTGGAAGTAAACCACTTGGTTGTAAGTGGGTTTTCAAGAAGAAACTGAAAGAGGATGGGTCTATTGGGAAGTATAAAGCCAGGTTAGTAGCCAAGGGCTATAGACAGAAAGAAGGCTTTGACTTCTTTGACACCTACTCACCAGTGACTAGGATCACTTATATAAGGATGCTAGTAGCCATTGCTGCAGTCTATGATTTGGAAATCCATCAAATGGATGTAAAGACTGCCATTCTGAATGGTGAGTTAGAGGAAGAGATTTATATGGAACAACCCGAGGGGTTTGTCGGTCCAGGACAAGAAAGGAAAGTATGTAGACTTGTTAAGTCTTTGTACGGACTTAAATAAGCACCCAAACAATGGCATTTAAAGTTTGATCAGGTAATGATGTCAAATGACTTCAAGATCAATGAAGGCGACAAGTGTGTGTACATTAAGAGCACACAGAGTGCATATGTGATAGTATGTCTCTATGTAGACGACATGCTTATCATGGGCAGCACTCGTGACATCATCTTAAGTACAAAGAAGATGTTAACACGAAACTTTGATATGAAGGACATGGGAGTTGCCAATGTTATTCTAGGAATTAAGATTTCTAGGGTAACTGAGGGACTCATACTGTCACAAACTCACTATATTGAATCAGTTCTGAAACGGTTCAATATGGATGATGTGAAACCGGTAAAGACCCCGCTCGACTTAAGTGTGCACTTAAGGAAAAATCGAGGCGAACCTGTAGCTCAGCTAAAATACTCTCAGGTGATCGGGAGTTTGATGTACATAACGAATTGTACAAGACCAGACTTAGCTTGTTCGGTAAACAAGTCGAGTAGGTTTACCAGTAACCCAAGTGATGATCATTGGAAAGCTCTTAGCAGAGTGATGAGGTATCTGAAATACACAATGAATCTTGGATTACATTACACGAGATATCCAGCAGTATTAGAAGGATATTGCGATGCAAATTGGGTATCAGATAGTAAGGACTCGAAGTCCACCAGTGGATACTTGTTCACGGTTGGTGGTGCTGCTGTGTCGTGGAAATCCACGAAACAAACCTGTATAGCTCGGTCCACTATGGAAGGTGAGTTCATAGCGTTGGACAAATCTGGGGAAGAGGCTGAGTGGCTTCGGAATTTCCTGGAAGATATTCCGTGCTGGCCTAAGCCAATCGCTCCTATTAGCATACACTGTGATAGTCAGTCAGCTATAGGACGTGCTCAAAACAGCATCTATAATGGTAAGTCACGACACATACGTCGAAGACATAACACCATTAAACAGTTGATCTCTAATGGCGTGATTTCCATTGATTATATAAAATCAATGGAGAATCTTGCGGATCCGCTTACAAAAGGCTTGCCTAGAGATCAGATGTCAAGATTGACAAACGGAATGGGACTAAAGCCCAAAATGCAAGGATCTTTGTAACGGTAACCCAATCTTGTTGACTGGAGATCCCAGAATCTTGGTTCAATGGGACAACTAAGTTATGAAGGTTCAGTTAGCACTTACTCATTCCGTCGGATAAAAGTGCTGTCTGCAGAGAATTTAGGATAAGCTAAGGCTTTTAATGATGTCCTATATCTTGATACGTCAAGTGGAGTATGACAGAATACTCTTGATAGGAATCACCTATGTAAGTGTGAAGTGGAGCCGCTTCTATGAGAAAGTCTAGGGGGCAAGATTTCTCTAAAACACTTTCTGAAACCAGGTTGTTCATGGCCAAAACGAACACAACCATGAGAACCAAAAGGTTGTTAAAGGAAATATTGTGTGAGTATCATTGTCTTGGTTCACAACAAAGGCTGACTAGTTCAAGACATCAAGTCACTATTTAGCCGAGTGAATCCGATGGTACATCACTATGAAAGGTTTTAAGCCAGAAGCTACCTCTTCTCATGCAATATTTTCTTGTCTGACTTCTCCTCAGAGTCTGCATATGCATTTACATTAATTTCCATTCATGTGGGGGATTGTTGGAGAGTTTAAGGTTTGGGCTTTGGCCCATCGTTGGAGATTGGAAGATTTGGGCTTTGGCCCGTTAATGAGTGTTGCTAAACTTGGTTGAGCAACGTACTTTGAGAATGAGTTTCCGATAATGAAATCGAAAACTAATGAATCCTTAATTATCTACGTGACGAGTAGCTAATTTTAGAATGTGGAATCACTCAATTACGATGTTGTGTGAATGTGAAATTAATGCTCAAAGTGGATGGAAAATATTGTGGATGGGTGACGTGTCACCCTTATGGAGGAATACCACGTTGGATGTGTCCATGTGGCGTAGAAAGCTTCTGACGGACTTCGATCGATCACATCGATCGATCGATGTCACTTCGATCGATCGATGTCATCGATCGAAGTTGATCAGGAAGCTTCGATCGATTGATTGATCGATCAAAGACGATCAGAGGACATCGATCGATCACATCGATCGATCGATGTCTCTTAGATCGATCGACGTGATCGATTGAAGTACTCTGTCCGACATCGATCGATCACATCGATCGATCGATGTCACTTCGATCGATCGATGTGATCGATCGAAGTCGGACAGCGTGCAGAATCGTTCTGTTTGTGCTGTTAGGTTTCAAACTTGAAACCAACATTATCCTCCCACAAAAGATAAGATCAATCTGGCTTGATCTAACGGTGGCAGGGAAGGCAGCTTTGATCTAACGGCCGAGATTTAAACTGTCTTAACCGCCCAACCGAATATGGTTTCCATCTAACGCTCCAGGTTTAAACCTGCTAATCTATCTTCGATCTAAAGGCTGAGATTAAACCTTCCTAATCTAGATAGGAGGTTTTAATCTAACGGTCTAAATCAAACTTCGGTTTTGATCCGACGATCACGGTACCTTGTTCTCCAACCGACTCCCCTATATAAAGAAGGCTAAGGTTGCATTCATTAGACACACCTTGCTCTAAGCATTTCATAAGCATTCTGCATTCGTAGCACGTGAGTCTTGCATCTCAGAGAAGTCGGGACACTCTAGCGTTCGAAGGAGTTCAAGTTCAGCAGTGCCGCTCAACTGAACAGGTACTCGTTGTATCCTGGGAGACGATTGCTCACACCGGTTGGACACAGTATACCGGAGCAATACGTCTTAAGGACAGAGTCCTTGACTCACCCCGGGTTTGTTTATTTTGTTGTTCCATACGCACACACTAAACGACTGCGTCTTAGTGCAGGAGTGATTGTCTTCAACACTTGCTACGTCAGACGTGAGGTAGGTCGGCTTCAAAACTTTGCTGCGGGTAAGTCTACTTTTGCTTTTTTTTTTATTTCAATAATCTTCCGAGCTGAGTTATTATTAGAATCATATCTATCATTTGATATGAGAGTATTATATATCTGTCTATCATTCTTTCCTGACACTAATGATGATTTTGATGTCGTTAAAATATACAATGTATGCGTTAGTTGTTATTTAAGAATCATTTCTCATATAAATGTAAGTAGAAAAAGAGGTATTGGTACTCTCTCACTGATAAAGGCCCGTCGCAATTTTTTGAGAACCAAGGTATGAATGATAAATATTTTTTGTATGTACAACACAAAGGTTTTTTAACAAAAACAAAATGAACGTAGTTGATTTTATTTTATCTTATATTTGTTCTAGAAACATTTTTTTAAAGAAAATTCCGTAGAAAATTTTAATAAATCTGGTTTGTACTATACGTGGCTAACATTTTTTAAAGAAAATTCCGATCAAAATTTTAATAAATCTCGTTTGCGCTATACGTGGCTAAGATGATCATAGCCCTTCACAAACAGTACCTCCATCCGTAAGCAATTTGGCCAAAGCAATCTGGGCAGTGTAGACAGCACGTTTGGTTGTTGGGTTTCGAAAAAGGAATAGGTATCAAAGAAATGACACTCATTTTTTGTGTTTAGTTAAAAGGTTTGAGAATCAATATATGAGTTTCGTTTGTGTATCAAACCCATAGATTCATATCCGAGTGAGTTTCACTCGGGTATCAAAACCCATTCCTCCATCCGACACGCTTCAATGTGTCGCCATTGTGCCATCTTGTGCCGCCACTATGTCGTCACCCCGCCACCTCTCACGCCGCCTGCCATCATCTCGCCACCACTCTGCCGTCACCATGCTGCAACTCAGCCACTCAAAGAAAATTCTGATTTTCCAATATTGATGCGTTTGTCTCAGGTTTGCTCTAAGACGCTACTGACGACCTTGGGTCTTCCAATATGCATACCTAATGTACCAATATTCTTTCATGATTGCCACAACCTTGAAATACTTGTTATGCTTAACAGCTCATAATTGCACAGTATGTTGCACGTCTTCTTTGGATTTGAACAACATCGTCTCTTTTATGCAATTAAGTTTATTCTCCCTCCAAAGACGATGTATAAGCTCACTGTGATCATGAATGAGCGTGTCTTTTGTTCGTCTGTAGCCTTCCAAAAGCGAAACATTTTCGTCAAAGTGAAGTACCTCTGGCCGAGGCACCTCTTCTTCATCCTCTTCAATCACCAGGTCCTCCAAATCATCTTCTTCATCTTCATCTCCTCATCTTCGTCGCCATCATCATTTTTCCACCTTCTTTATTTGTTTGATTTTTTACATTTGCATGTGTGAAGCACCTTCCAACCACAAGATTCGTAGATTCGACAACATCTCTGTCCACAATAGCATCAATAATAGTTTCAATGGGTGATGGAACACCACTTACAGTCACGTATATCTATACAGATATAAGAGCTGGGCAATGAGTTGGTATTTCTAGAGCTGTATCCAAGTCTTTCTGGCCAGAAAGCTTATCCAAGTTGTAAATGTAACTAGCTGCATTAGACTCGAATGGGTAGCGACAAACCAGCTTGATTTCATCAACATCTGCATCTAGCTCCGATCTTGACTCGACTAGCTCTTTGGAATATATGTACACATTATCGCTTGATACTCTCATCATTTTCGTGGGTTCACAACTATATGATATTCCATTGTGTGCAAACACAGATTCACCTCCGTAATACAAACCAATTCTAATTTTTGCGAGCATTTTCGATGTGTAATACTTCAAATAGATTTTGCAGTTGGTTTCTTCATTCCATTATCATCGCGATCAAATAGAATTTCACAAATAAGCGTTTCTGACATTGATGCCCTTGGATAGGCCTGGCAAGGCCGTCCAAGCCCTTGGACGGACATGCTAATGCAGTGTTGGCTCTTGGACACGTCTATCACGGCCGTCCATGCTTGAGTGGTTTTACACCTCTAGAAACAACTTTTCTAATACAAAAATAGCCAATCCCCTTCGACGCACTTGTCAGTGTCGTCCAAGGGTGGCTTTTTCGATTTCATTAACAAATGCGTACATAGACTTCTAAAATGGCATTGCCAAATACGTCAAAGTTGTTTTAAAATTTTTTCCCAAATCGTACCATATTTCAAAATTTTCTTTTTAAAACTATAATATTTTATAAAATTTTTTCAGTTTCACTGATATGAAAGGACATAGGATAGAAGTGGTTACAAGGGTTCAGGTTCCGTCACCGCACGTGTCATCGCGTGACACGTGGCAGCAGAGAATGACACGTGGCAGCAGAGAGTGGTGAGTCTGGATGAGAGCAGTCTCATCACCCCCTCTACTACCATGTGTCACGTGATAGAGAGTCGAGTGAGTAACCGTGCGATGAGGTGATGACATTCGGATTACAAGTTCACGACTTTATCAATATTGAGTCATTATCGGTGAGTCATATTAGATCATGCTGACATAATACTGTACGGAACACTTTCCCCGGACAGGCAATCTTGGCGCATGGTATCCTTTTCTGTAAATAATTCTAAACTTGGGGCCCAAATTCCTGCGTTTTTCCTCCTCCATCAGTTTTGACTCTGCCCCGCTCTTTCCGTTTTGCTTGATCCATTCGATTTTCTTCATTATTCTCTTCCCAGCTATTAATCGATTCCTTCCAAATTCATTTCCTCCCTTCAATTATCATCCACTTTTATTCATATTCAATTTATATTTTCCGTTTTGTAGGCCGCTGATCGATTCATTTCTCATCCACCGGAACCCCGATCCTTGAGGATTGTAATTACTTTATGTTTTTGTTAAATGGCGCATTTACCTCCCATATTTCTGTTTTAATCAAGTTTTTCAGGAATTAGGTTTTCGTTGCTTTGGATTTTCCAGCCCTCCCCCCTATGTATAGTTCTTTGTGAATTAGTTGGTCAAAAGTGTAAAATTTGGGATGAAGATCGAAGAATTCGATGAGGTGGTTGAACCCAACAGTCGATCAGGCTCGGTGATCGTTGATGAAATTGGCGACGACGATAAGAAGATTGTTGGTAACTTTGATCGGAGGTTAGTGGTTAGCTTGGAAGCGAAGAGAGCCTTGGTTGGAGCGGGGGCTAGGATCTTATTTTATCCGACGCTTTTGTACAATGTTTTTCGCAATAAAATTAATCGAGCTGGTTTCAGATGGTGGGATCAAATAGATCAGGTTCCATTTCTCTTGTTGTTTTAGTTCTCTGTTTCTTTTTCCATATGAGTGCAATTTGATCATCTTGAATGGATGTTCGTCCTGAACTCTTAGGTGCTTTTTATTTTATGATTTTGGTTTTAGGTAGATATTTTTTTTTTTCATTATGCTTAGGCAGTGAAAGTCGTCTGTCATATTTTATTGATGTTGACCCTATATGTTATTTACTCCATGATAATCTAGTTTGATGAACTCTTTTCTTGTTTCCTTTTTCCGTTTTTTTTTTGTTCTGTAATGTAATCTGATGTGCTTTGTTTTCTTGTTAATTTGTGATTCAGTTTTTGCTTCTGGGAGCAGTTCCATTTCCGAAAGATGTTCCCAAGTTGAAGCAGCTTAGTGTTGGTGGTGTCATAACCCTAAATGAGCCTTATGAGACATTGGTCCCCTCGTCTTTGTACAGTGTGAGTGTTTCCTTAGTGTGACTTTTCATATACTTTCCCTTTTTAGCTCATGTTCCTTCGACTGGTTTAGATGTACTATGGCTTCTTTAGCATTGTTCTGGGCTGCAGATTTGGTTTCACTACTAGCATCAACCAAGTACTGCCAGTGTATTTGGGGCGGTCAGTAATAAACATGTATTTTCAATTCTCCTGGTGCAATGACACATACATTTCATTCCCAAAGGAAAGGCAATCTGCTAGTGTACAAGAACCTAGATTGGTTGCATATGTAAGCTTCGAAAGGAGTATAGCTCTTTATGTACCTAGAGAAACATATGTGCTGAAGTCTTCTGCATAATTACAGCGTCCTCCTAGTAAAAACTCTGAGGCAGGCATCCAGAAAACAATTTGCATTTATATATTCTTCGGATTTGCTCTTCCTCTCAATTTTTAACCAGTATAAAATTTAATATCATTCCTTTATTTTATTTTTTTTATCTTAGCAAGAGTCCTGATTCCTGTTTCTGGTTTTTCAGGTTCATGGTATAGAACATCTTGTTATACCGACTAGAGATTATCTCTTTGCACCTTCTTTTGTTGATATCAGCAGGGCTGTAGACTTCATCCATAGTAAGTAAATGCTTGCATATACTGTCTGCAGATTTGTGCCTAAATTTTGAAGTATGATGCCCCAGGTGGCCTTTTATAAACACCAGTGCTGTTTCTTATGGACATCTTTTGGCTGCAGGAAATGCATCTCTTGGTCGAATGACCTATGTTCACTGTAAAGCTGGGAGGGGAAGGAGTACAACTGTTGTTCTCTGCTATTTGGTACAATATCATCTTTCAGAAAAGTGTTTTTCCGTCTGCAAAACTGCTTTCAATTTAGTGGTGCTTCAACTTTGTTCTATCTATACAGAGAACTTACAAACAGTTGCGTGGTGGTGAATTTATAGGTGGAGTACAAGCACATGACTCCTGCTTCTGCATTGGAATTTGTTCGTTCTATCAGACCTAGAGTTCTATTGGCTCCTTCACAATGGAAGGTAAAGGTTTAAGCCATCTTTACCGCATTCAGTGATTGCTTCTGTTTTAACTGATGCAGGTGCTAAAGTTTGAGCGGACACTTTCTACCTTCAGGACCTTTATTGTATTTGACGTGTGGTTTTCTGCATTCAATAAACAGGCTGTCCTAGAATTTAAGCAGCGCCGCATGGCTTCAGCTGCAGTTTCTCCTTCTAGAGATGCCGTGCTGATTACAAAAGCAGATTTGGAGGGTTATCAGAGTTCTAGTGACAATGATCATAAGGAGCTTGCCATTTTCCCTCGAGTTATGAGGACAAGCCCTTTCATTGGGAGACTGTCTTGTCTATTTGCAACTTTGAAAGTTTCAGGTGGTTATAAACCCTTAACCAGGAACTTGATGGAGGCGAGTGCTTGCTAGATGATCATGCCATGGGCATGGGGTTCTATGATGCCAATAAGAGGATGCAGAAAGGCTCAACTAAGGCTGTTTCTGTCCAAAATGAGGCAGGTGAGTGTAAGCATGTTTGTATATAAATAAACACTTCTTTTTCCTACTCTGCTAACCACATACTAGGTGCAATCATAAGAGCATCCAGTTGGTTATCCTTTTTCTTGTTGAGGCATGGGTGCAATATGAGCAAGAAATAAAGTGGATTAACCTAGCTGACTTTTCAGTGCTTCCGCCTTCAAGTACGAGCTTGATTTATTTTTCAAAGTCCATCTCTGTCATAAGCCAGCTCAAGTTGAAAGGTTGAGTTTCATTCAATCTGAATTGGATAACTATTTCCATTTGAAATATGATATCAGAAAGATGTCCCATGTAGTGCTTATATACTCCCTAAATTCTAAGTTAGAGGTTTTATCATTTTATGCATAATTTATAATGTATAATGTTCGTTTGCTGAAACTAATCTTAAGGCTAGAGGCACAAAAGAAACTAAGTTTTCCTTTAAAGAAACAGAAAGCTCTGATATGGTAATGTTAGAGGTGCAAATGAGATAAGCTAAAGATCTTCACTCCAAATCAAGATATAGCTAGGGGTGGCAGTTCTTGCAGTCGGTCCATTAAAAGGGCGTTTCTAGTACACCAGGCATTCACGTTTGCGTAAGGTCCGAGGAAGGGCCAGATCGTTTCGCGATCTGATGTACGCAGCTTTACTTTACATTTTTTTTTTCAAGAGGCAGTCGGTCCATTCTAAATCGTTAATGGCCATAACACAGTAGTTTACCATACTCGATATGTACAGTATCTGGTATTGCGGCTGTGCATGACTCAACAATTGATCTTTCGTCGTGACAACGAATCATTGTACAAGATGCTGCACAAGCATTGTTGATGGCACTAATAGTGAATCCTCACATGAAGGTGGGAAGTGAGGCCTCAGGATGAACATAATGTATTAGGAGAAAGCATTTTCCTGTTTGTAGCGAGACTATGCTGGTATCTGTCTAAGAGTCAATATCTGTGAGAAGCTTCCTTCTAATACACATCCGAAGCAGTCTTTAT
Source organism: Eustoma russellianum (assembly GCA_036186865.1). Classification (NCBI taxonomy): domain Eukaryota; kingdom Viridiplantae; phylum Streptophyta; class Magnoliopsida; order Gentianales; family Gentianaceae; genus Eustoma; species Eustoma russellianum. The sequence continues at coordinate 2,774,865 of AP025053.1, forward strand.
ACGCTATAGAGAACTGGTCAACCCATTCTATGTAAATGCAAAATTACGCACTCCTATAGGATAAAAAGGATAAAGGAAAGGTCTTTATCCGGAACGGAGCCGTATGAGACGAGAGTTTCACTTACGGTTTTGAGAAGGGTGTGATACCACCACCTATCAGACCCGATGAGGGCTTTGACTTCAGGGATCAAGTCCTGTGTAATCATCCTAATTCCACTAAAAACTTCATCGCACCCCAGGCTTTCCAAATAAGCCAGCAAAATGGGAGAAAAAACGCTCTTGATTCTCTTCCTCGTGGTCAAAACAACCATTGTGAGTAAGGAGATAAGGCTAGAAGTTGTATAAAAAGCATGCACTCCCCTCAAATGCTTGAACCGGAGTGTGTGCAGCCACCCTCAACGAAAAGTCCAAAACAAACTAGTAAAGGGTGCTTGTGTTGTGGTTTTATGTTTCCTGGCGTGCACTCTAATAGTAAACACATTTACTCGATATTTCACTAGATTAGAAATTTTTTTGGGCCTATAAAAAATGGAAACTTGGAAGAGCAATTGAAATACGTAAAGGTTTGAAACTAGCCGTCCCTCCCAACTAGTGATTCGGTTCAAGGCTCACAGTTCCTGATTAAGCCGGTGAATAAAATCTCTCACCGGGGATCTTTCACCACACGTGTATTTTCTTTTTAAACATAAAAGGATAACCCTAGTTCGTATCATGATTGGAATTGATCTTTATTATTAGACACAATCTAAACCAACACGTGCAGGTTATTGCTAAACTATTTTGCCAAAAACATTAGTGGTTGCATCAAACTCTATTTCATTCAAAGGGATACATCATTAGACCTCTTTCTTTTTTAAGAGTTTGAATTGATCCAAACTAATCTAATCAAATGCAAACTATCATCGATTGGATCTAAGTCATGAGCCCAAAACAATCAAAAAACCACCGACTTCTAGAGAAGGGGGGGGGGGGGGGAGACTGACTTCTTCTTACATGATTTTTCAAACCTGGGTTCGGATTCAAAGTAGGTAACAAAAATACCCACATATATAGAGCTTAGATGATCAAAGATGGTCGAAGATATCTAACAATTGTTTGTTCTATGCTGGTTGGACGATATCTCATGTCTACCGAGAGAAGAATAAAGTTGCAGTTTATTAGCTAACCTCGATGTCTGTTGTCTACTCCTGGGTTCATTCTGTGCCAGCTTCGATTCGAGGGGAACTTCATGCTGATCGGCTCTCTCTTCCCACGCTTCGTCTTTTTTAGTTTCGAAGACAAACATAGATGCACAAACATCTGGGAGACAACCACAGATGCAAAAACTAAGACAGTCACATATGCATGCCGATTACTTCTAACCGCCGACGAGGCTGACTGAGAAAAGGCTTTCACAGAGTAGCCTTTTTTATGTCCATTTGCGCTAACACGCATCACAGGGACACCAAAGAGAATAAACATGCATAAATGCAGTAAAAGTACGCCGCCAGCCCATAATACGCGAAAAGATAAGGGACAAGGGGAAATCAGCCGACCTAGCATCCATCCATAACTCACAAAAACGTTTTCCCAGTTTATATCAAAGCATCACTTGGAAATCAAGACAAACGAAATTTCTAACTTTATAGGGTGTCGATTGGAAAATTAAACAAACAGAACAGGCTATGGAAAAAAGGCCACCAACTGGTTGTCACAAAAAACAAGTAGCTTTGGAAATAGCTTGGTACACTAAAGCTGGGAGTCAAAAGGAGTATCTCACTGTATCATGCAGAATACTTTGAGAGACTAATCTTCATCTTCAATGATCTTTGTGCCAAGACCCTTCCGCCCTTCTGCTGGGATTTCAGTAACGGTAACAAGAGAGTAAAGCTCTTCCTTTGCATCCTCGTCGTCATTCCTCTTGCGAGCAATACGAACTCTAACTCTTCTTGGGACACTGCGAATACCCCTGCTCCAGATATACTTGTTCAGCTTGACGTCAACCCTGACATCCTTTGTTCCCATAGCCTTCTGGGCAAATTTCCTGATCTCCTTGATGGCCTTGGGAGCTTTCTTCTTGAAAGTGCTGTTATCCATGCAGTTGAAAAAGTGCTCAGACCCCAAAGATAATAATGAAGGGACACTAAGATCCCAGTAAGTCACTCAAATGTCAAGCAACATTACATGCGAAGTAGCACACAGAGAGCCCAATGGACAACACACTTGTCAAAAACAACATTTCACAGAAGCCGCCAGAAACAGAAAAGCATTCATGTCCAACAACCCTGTAGCAAGGTCCACAACCAAACTAGAATAACAACGGACGTCTATAAAATGATTCCCGGGGTAATCCACGATACGAATGAGACTGAAAAGGGTATATAAATGTGTCTTTATAATATAGAAACAATAACAAAGTGCAAACCTTGAAGGACATGTCGGCCAAAATTACAGTATAAAACGGTTTCAAATTTCAGGCATCTTCTAACATGAGACCAAAGATCCTCTGGCACCAAGAATTTCCTAAAAGGAAAACTTGACGACTCGTTAGTCCGCTCAGGCCTAAGTGAGTATTGGATACCAAGAATTTTGACCCAAGGAAAAAATACACCTATGTGAAAAACAGCGAAACCAAGACCATAGGAACAAGCTTAAAGTCATTCCCGCAGCCGAAGAGAAACATAGGAAAAAAGTATAATAAAATCTTCCACAGATGTATAAATGAGAACTGTCCCTCTAGCTGGATAGAGAGTAAGAAGAGAATGCCGTGCGAGCAACAATTTCAACTAGTTGGTCCCTACTGATTGCAACTTTTAACTTCTCTTAACGGACAAGTCTGTCAATTTACACCTTAAGAACTGATACAGGCGATAAACACAGTGGTCAGAAAGGATGTCTATGAAAAGAAGCGATGAATACAATCAACCAGCGAAAAAAAACAGCAAACTATACACAGAATCATAGGGTAACAAATCATCAAAGGTGAGTACAGAAGAAACAAATGGAATCACATAGAAATTCAGCAAGGAGCAGAACAAAACAACAATTCACTTACCAGCCGTGCACACGCTTGTGGAGGTTGATGGTGTATTCCCTAGTCACCACCTCCTCTTTCCTTCCTTTGCTTTTCTCCACCATTTTGCGTCTCTTCTTCTGCTTCGGCTGCTGATGTTCAATTCAAACAAAAATCAGATTGTTAAGCTTAAACAGATAAAAGAGGAAAGAATCAAGCGAGCGGACGTCGATTTCCTTATTTTCTATGAAGAAAAAAAAAGCGAGAGAGAGAGTTTACCTGCTAGGGTTTTCAAGAGAGACCGAATGAGACCAACGAAAAAGGGGGCCGTTAAAATTAGGTATGAGTAGTGAAACAATGGGCTTTTGGTTCATCATTTAGACTGGGATATTTGGGCTTAGAATTCGTTTTTAGCCCAAACATTTTGAGTTATATCTATACATTGTTTTTTTCCCTCTTTTTTTTGATACGTGATAAATCATATATGTGGCAAGATGCCGAAAATAAACCACTTATGATTCATATATATATATATATATATATATATATATATATATATATAAGAGCGTGTCTTGAGTCAACTTTTAATGTTGTTGTTTTGTAATCTTGAAGTCAATGATCTGAGCCGCAGAAACATCATATTACACAAAATATAGGATAAAACTGCGTACATCAGATCATAAAGCGATCCGACCTCTCTCTGAACCCTGCGCAAACACGAGAGGCTAATGCACTGAGAATGCCCTTTAAATTCATATATAAACCCTATTCGATCATATGGCGGGAATAAATGATTGTTATGATACATCAAGGTAGTAGTAGTATAACATTTCACTTTAACGATTTGAATACAACTCTCTTGCCATAAAGAAATCAACTTAAGCCTTTTGGATTAGACGTCATTGATCATCAGGGGATCTAATCATTCTTTTATTCAGTTATTACCGTTTGAGAAGCTATTATAATGAAAAATTATAATGAAAACCCATATAATAGTGACACTATTTGTAAAGACAAATTAGATTGTATTAAAGATGACATTGGAATTATTAAAATAAGTATCACATTTAAAAGTATAATAAAAAGTTAAAAATCACAATTATTTACGGTCCAAACGGTACCTGACCTGTTCCCACCCTTATTTATTTTCCCTTTTCTTTTTTAAGGCAACCTTTAAGAGTTATCTCTAATTATTTAACCTTACCAGTTTTTTGTCACAAGATATCTAAATGATGCGATTTAGTCTCTCACATTTGACATATAAATGAATCGATCCCAATAACAGCAACAAATTTAGGGGTACTGGGATATAGAACAGGAACCGGACCTCACTGGAATTAAACTTTCTATCTCAAGAGATAGAGGTATTGTTTGCTTGCCGCATATCTTTTGATGTCGTTTGATATTGTTTGATGCTTATCTTCCCTAGACCCTAGCGATATCTTTTGCTTTCGTTGGGATATAGTGAATATAGACCCTAGCGATAGCTTTTGCTTTCGTTGGGATATACTGAGTATGATTGATGATGAGATATAGAACAAGAGAGTATCATTGATTTGTTGTCCATGATTGAGAGTCTAGGCAATTTCTAAAATATGTCCAACTGTTTCTATATGTACAATATTAGTACAAAATATTGATATTGCTCCTTATAAGATCGATGAGCACTCTTATTAAGCTAGTAAAAAAAAGCGTTTTCGGTGTGCGTTTGCGGTGTACTAGGCTTCTGCGGTGTACTAGGCTTCTGCGTTTGTACAGTGTCCAGAAAAAAACCAGACCGGATCGCTTTGCGATCTGCGTTTGTGCAGTGTCCAAAAAAAAGACGAGACCATATCGCTTTGCGATCTGATGTATACAGTCTTACCCTATGCAAAAGATTGTTTTAGCGGCCCGAGCATCTCAAGGTCACAAAACATGTTTGCTACAGGACCCGCCCTCATCTCTTATTAGATAGTAGGCTATCTTAATTGCTACAGGAGCATAAAACCCCATGGGAGTCCAAAGGGACAAATATACGGGAATGGATGGACAATTGCTCATCTGCCGGGGTACCAATTAACTCAGTACTCCTTTGTTAACAGTCAAAATGACGACGACGACACAATAAACTGGCAAATATATCTCCACATACAGTTAAAGAAAAGATCATAAAATCACCAAATCTCTACCCCTTGGGACAGAGGTATTATCTGTCTACCACTTACCCTCCCCAGACCCTAACGAGAGATTTTGATGTCGTTGTGATATACTGGATACGGATGATGATGATGAAGAGTGCTCCTTTGAAATCTAGCTCAAATGGCCACCAAATTATGATGTTTACCAAAAGAATAGAAAGGAGAAGACAATATATGCTGTGTATAACAAGATTTTATATAGTCAATAGATTTACACATAACAAACCGTGTTTCTCACTATGCTGGAGCATGGGGAAAACTACAACTCATGTTCCCACTTGAGGGGCCGCGTTCTAAAGAATCTACAATAGATGCTTACTAATTCATCTTTCAAGCACATATTTAGCTAAACCAACGAATGTTTATGAACATTCGTACAAATCATGGCGTCTAATCAAACCAAGAAACTGGAACTGCGATTTTGTATAGTTTTCCTACCTCAACATACTGCAACCTTCATTCAGACCTGGGTCTAATGGCAAACTGCAATGCATTTATAACTCAAAATTGTAGTGTTGAAGAGTAGAATGCGATCCATAGCAATGAGCAGAATGTCTAATTTCCCAATTTCTTGCTGATGCTATGCAATCTATCTTTGATCTTTGGAACCTGGAAGACTTCCTTCACAGACCAGCTATTTATCTTCTGGAGATTATTTAACTGGAAAGAAGGCTGAGTGCTGCTATGATTTGAGCGCGCTCCGGGAATACCTCCACAAAGAGAGGCCCAAAACAGCCAATCCCGCAATGCCAGCTAAGTACTGAATCATAAGAGAGCATTATGCATCTTTAGATTCACAGGGAAAACATCAGTACAAAGACAACTAAGTCGAAAAGTCTCAAAAAATTGCAATGACAGACATCTAACGAGGCGTAAGTGGCATTAAAACAAAATAACATTGAGTAGTAATAGCCTGGAACAACCTTTACATCACTGTCATCATGATTTCTCCAAGATCGCATGAAAGACTTAAGCCTCTTCAAACGGGAAGCCTGAGGCATAAGAATTACTACTGTGTACTGCTTTTTGCAAGGAAAAGGCAGAACTCTTTGTAGGGCTAACTGAGCTGTTAATGGCGTTAGATTTTTCCTCACTTTTAAACGGCCCTCATCTTGTACCTGTAACAGTTTTGTTTAGAAGATTTAAGTTAAAACAACAGAAATGGGGCGTCCCACAAAGCTGCTTCATCATAACAGAATCCCATCCCATACCCCTGCCACCCCCCCAAAAAAAAAAAGAGAGAGAGAGAGAGAGAATCACACAAGCACACACAAAAAATTACACCTCATTTATTTTCTTTTTTTTGGCCAACATTCATATATTCCTTCCATGTCTCCCATCTTAATTTCATAAAGTTACTCATGAAGCTTACTGAAGAGTCCATATTAACCACCAATCAAAAATTAAAGGTTTAGCCATGTGGTTGAGGCGGTGAGACTCGGACAATATACTGAATATATACATATAAGATGCAATAAGAAATTATAAATCAATTCATAAAATGAGTAAACAAATAGCCATTATTTATCAACTGAATGTAAAAAAGGTTAAAGGTCATGGTATCTACAAAGCAGGACCAAAATTTGTATTTGTCACTACAATGCAGTAATAGTTCAGATGTAAATTAGACGTTCTTTGGCACTTCAAAAGGATCAATAAAACAAGAACCTAATCACCGAGCAAAGCCAGATACTTAACACAACATATCTGGCCATCAACAAAATGCAACAACTTAAGACCAGCTAGTCATGACGTCTATCAAGTTTATGAAGCAAAAAGCAGGGAAGAAGAGAAGCAAAAGTTGTTGCCCTAGGTTGCAACTAACAAGACCAGCAACCATAATACAAACCTCAAATGCAGCCCCAACATCGCCAGAATAAATCCTTGACTGGTAACTTCGCAAAATCCTATCGACCCAATAGAAATTTTCCTGGGGACGATACAATACAAGGGTCACAGAGAAATCAGCACAACAGCAAAATGCGGCCACAAAACCGAATTATGTATTACTTAAGATTTGCTTGTATTGACTGAACCAGTTTGTCCTTTCTGTGTACCTGTAATCCATTTTCATGAGCTCTCTTTTCAATTTCAAGAATACTTAAAATATCACCATCTGACGGGCCATTCTGTTGTAGACGGAAAATCTCATCCAGAGCAAGATCAACCTGCATGAAATATAGAGTCTAAGTCTCTAAGATATTGCTAACTCAATTATGGCACCTTCCTACCCCGACCCCAAAAGAAAAAAAAATATGTGTGTGTGTGTGTGTGTGTGTGTGTGTGTGTGTAACATACAGTGAGCTAGAAAGCATGAAGGTCTCACCAAAGTGGATGAGATATCTGGATCGCACGAAAAATTTATGCTGATATCACCTCGAACATTACCAACTCTTGACGGTTTATTACCACCAAGGAACACAGAGACTCCAACAGTGTAAATCTGAGTAACAGGAAAAAGTTGAGAATCATATCATAAAAATGATTTTCAGGAAAGAGACTTGGGAAAAAAAAAAGATACAAAAAAAAAGGGGGGGGGGGAAGAGATGCAGGTTGAGAGTGGTGCTTGCAGATTAGGGAGAAAAATAAAAAGAGCAAGAAAACCTGTCCATGCTTGAAGCGAAGAACTTGCAGGATCTTGGTCTCCAGAAGCTTGCTCAAAAATCCAATGTAATGGACGTCTTCCATCTGAACTCAAAGGACAAACAAATTTTGTCATATGACGATGCTGATATATATTGCAATTCCTAGATACTGAAAGCAACGACAGCTTTGTGCATAAGCCTATATACTTGAGAGCTCCAAATAAAATCATTGGAAATTAGTATTGCAAAGTTTCAGCAGCATGACAAGGTGTTCAAGTGCATACCATATTTTCATTCTTTAGTTCAACAGGGAAGCATATCTGAACAGAACATTGAGCCTCCACCATGGGGCTGTAAACTATTTCTCTGCAATTAGAGAGCATTTACTTTACGGTACCCTTGTTTTTTATGTGAACAGGAAGAAAAAATGACTCTTACCAAAAAAAGGGGAGGATCCCGATGTACATAGACAAAATGTTCTTTTCCCCATAAAAATGGGTCAGAATAAGGATATGTTCAGTATTAAAACACGGTCACTAGTCCACACAAACTCAAAAAAGGGAGAAAACAGAGGGTGGGGAGGGGGAGTAACATGGCCAAAAGAAATAAAACTAACTTATCCTAGGCTGACATATATAATCAAAGGAAATTCAGTCCAACCAATTCAATACCTAACCCCAGAATTTCGTATACGATTACCTTAAGGACATTCAGACTGCACATAGCCACATACCTTATCGTGCTGGAAGGGAAAGTGAAAGGCAATCCCTTAAGTTCATCACGGTTGAAGCTCATAACTGGTTCAACAGGTCTTGGTATTCCTCCCTGTGCAGTAAAATTAAAGGAAGCCTCTCAAATAATGTTCTTGGGCACTCAAAGTTCAGGTCAATTAGTAAAGCAATCAACCCTTACCAAATACTGCAATATTAGGGGCAATGCATTGGAAGGGTCAATATTCCCAACAATCACCATAGTAAAGGTAGATGGATCCTTGAAACAATTGTTAAAATATTTACAAGCTTTAAATGGATCAACTTTGCGAAGGTCACCAAGTCTAATTGGCTGCAAAAGAAATTCAAGATCAGTTACGTAAAGACTTGCTAGGGGCTACAATGTACCAACTAGGGAGTTATTTAGTTTGCCACAAATTGCATTTCATGATTGGGAAATGTACATCCCTCAAGGATAGAAGACCCAACTAGGACATCATGCTTACTCTGAAGAAATAGGAGTTCCCATAATTGAGCTCCCTCACACGATTTGAGAATACAGTGTAAGGATCTCTTTCTTGAGCACGAACTGCTTCTTCGGCCATTTGCATCACAATTTTGACATCTTCATCCCCTGGCTCTAGGCTGGTTGTAAAAAGCTGGTATACAAGCTGTAGACAGAAAATGAGAAAGAAGATTGTGAGCGGAATATTAAGTTCCAGAAATAATTAAATCCCAGATGAACGATCCACCAATTAACCCTACTCCAGTTCCTTCCTACCAGGACAAAAACATGGCCTCGTTGAATAAGGCTACTTTGGAATAAAAGACGGAAGTACATATATCACAGCTTACATACACAATGAGCAGGATACTACACAGCATTTGACAATAGACTAAATGACCAACCAAAAACGTATCAATTTACAGATATATTTGAAAACAACTTAAAGTTGACTAGAGATAATAATAGACATTGTCGACTTCGAAAATTTTAACAAAAGGTAAACCTGCAAGGCAATCTCCAAATCTGAAGGCGAACAATCTCCAGAAAATGTTCGCATATATGCACCAATTTTTGTACCAACTTCAGCTCTTTTGCCAGCAAGCATATCCATAAGCACTGTAGGTCTATAACCAAAGACACCAATTTCTCCAGCAATAGTTGGACCCATCGAACATGAAAAGTAATCACTCTCAGGAAGCTCAGACAAGCCACCATATGAAAAACCTGTGAATAAAATCTATTTAAACAAAGAGTCAATAGCAATAAGTCACCATCCAACTCAGAACATAAAAGAAACTATGTTCCGTTAGTGTCTACAAGAAACAATTAGCTGAAGAAGTAATTAAAAAAAATGTTCCTCTACCAAAGAAATCTATGACAGAGGTCAAATAAGGTCCTTTGATACATTGTCCTCGTAAAACAAATTGTTAAAGAAGACTATAACAAAGTTCCTAAGACTAAACTTCAAAATGGTAATAGTACAAGCTCTTCAGACCCTACATACTCAGCAGAAGTGATTTCCAAAAATTAAGTTATTGAGTTTCCCATAAAAATCTGACATCCATAAGACTGGCTTCAAAATCCCCGCTCCCCCAACAATAACAATTTACCAGAACCATATGCATGAACGCGACAAAATTGAAGACAATGAGACATGGTTCAATAGAAATATGAACTAGACACGTAGGAGAGAATAAAACAAGCACCACAATTCAAAATTATCCAAGCGTCCCCCAAGCATATAAAGCGGTGTCACATAGTCAGGTTTTCTTCTCAAGGACTCATCATTCTGCATAGAGGAGTCCTGTTACTACAAAGCCAAGAAGCTAACCGGCCCACCTCTTACAAAATGCAATAATACTAGTCGACCAACCCATATTCAAAAATCCTAATTTCGATTTCAGGAAGAGATAAACACATCTTAAGAAACAACTCACAAGGTATTGACTAGTTGTTGAGTCATTGCAACAACAACAATAACAACATTATCCAATTGCCTTAGTGGCTCCCACCTATGGCGGGATAAAAGGGGTCGGGTGTACAGAACCTTACCCATGTGTTGGAAACACACAGAGGTTGTTTCCGGATGAACCATAATAAAAATTAGGTCAACTTGTGTCGATTAACTGCTACTTCATATTACAAGAAACACAGTCAATTTAGCGAGTCATTTGCTTTATTCCATCATATTCCGAAGTCAAAGAAGAGCGTGTCTTTGACTACATTGGAAACCGAAACATGTTGAGCCATTATAACAACAATATTATAATTTTGAATCACTCAATTATTATTTTTGAAAATTGATTCTTCATTGTAGTTTATCTGTGACCAGCAGCGGCTAGTAATATCCTCAAATTAACATGGACGCCGTGATGCACCCACCACCACAACATAATATTTCCTATATTTTTTGCTAGCCTAGTCTTTCTCCTTCTTTTGTGTAGCATTATGCTTCTAACTCTCCCTGGCCACAGAAGGTGTAAGCTTCTTATACACTTACAAGTACATACATCATGAGAAAGAAGAGCCTGAACAAATTCAACTAGCTTCCCACACTAACCACAACATCTAAAATGAAAACAAAGACAAGAAACCAATAGACCTGCTAGGGCACATAACTTCCCAAAAATAAGATTTATGAACTGCAGTCAAACGGTTGAAAACAGTTAAACCTCAGGAGTAATATTTCACCACTTGAAATCTCAAAAGCCTCATACAAGTTTTAGTACCTGATCATCAAGAAAATCCGTATACTTGTAACAAACTCTAATCCCATTCGACAAGATCAACTCTTTCACGCCAATAAGCGAGTATTCTATCTGCTGCAACACAGACCTGAAAGAGAAAAATGCCAAGTTTCATTAGGCTTGAAATGATAAAGTTATGAATATGAAAGTCCAAGGAGGATGAATTGCCGATAAAACAGCACTAGAATATGAACTATCAGAAACCATCCGAGTCCTTTGTTGAACTTAACAAAATGTTTGTGAAAGCTAAACAGCAGGATGGTATTGCTTCTCGTATAACTTCCAAGTTCACATTGGCAGACACAAAGTTATTACTGCTTCCAAAAATCCATCACAACATGGATGCACCAAGTGCTTCAAACAGAATTAAATTGAGACTAGGTACTAGGACTTCAGGAGCAAAATAAGATCCCTGTTCTACTCCCAACCCAGAGAAAATACTAATAGAGCATGACTATACAAGAATGGACAGTAAATGAAGATAGAACGTAGTTGTAATAAGAGGATGCATTCATGTATTTTAGAAGATTCAGAATGTTTGAACTGTAAATGTTTGATTTCAATATAAATTACATTTACAGAAGCTATAAGCAGCCTGCTCCAATAAAAACAGAGGTAAACACATCTTATTTAATCCAAATATTAGTGTAATTTGGAAGGCCTTATCATGTTTTTTTATGGAAAAAAGTCCATATAGATAGCAGACTAACTTACTGCTCATTAACCTACATGGATCTGTAACCTGAACTGACATTACCAAATGGAAGGATTCATGACTTGATAAACAGAAACTGTGAATGAACAAAAGTACAAACAACATAACTATCCCAAGTCAAAAGAAGTAAGACATCTTGATAAGTTAAGGTACATCTACTAGCACAAAACCATTTGATGATTAAAAGAGAACAAGACATACCCTGGAATTGGCTTTATGTTAACAATTTCTTCAGGAATTTGCTCATCATCCCAAGGCAATATGCCTTTCTCTTCCTCGAGGGAATTTATTTTCAATACGACAGCTTTCAGATGATCCACTGTGGCGGTGGCATGAGGCTCAATGGTCTTTATGACACAGCTACAAGATGTCCGGAAACTTTCTGAGTATTTGGAAACTTCAGATGCAGTAATACCTACATAAGGTTAAATAGCAAGCGGGAATAACGTAAGTCCAATTTCCAGTTTCTTACAAAGTAAGGAAATGTCCAAGAGTACTCACAGGGTACTAGAGATTTGTGAAGTTGCGCCTCCAGCTCAACTCCGATAACAGGTTCATTACGCAGAAAATGCTGAATAAGGAGAGCAAGGTATAAGATACCACATAGGTTCTCTGAAACTGAAGCATGCTAATTTAACATACAACCAAAACAAGGAAGGAAGAGACAGATCCCTCCATTTCTACCTGCAAGTATTCATCTCTTAAGCTGGTTGATTGCATTTGGTCTCGCTCCAAATAGGCAGATTCGATCTCTGACATTAGTAAAGATCGGGCGACAGCTATTTCACGTTCAGAAAACCCATGCAAACGAACCCTGGCAACCTGACAAGTAAGGCATCAATTAAACGTGCAAGAAGACTGCATTAGTCACTTCATAAGAAAAGCAGACCTCGGTGAGCATAGAATCAAGGGCCTCCACTGTCCCTTTCTCTTTACAAGAGGAAGTCATTATGTAAGCCTTAATTGGACGCACAAGGACATCTGCAGCAGCCGAGCATGAAAAAAAAGGTGGGTCCTTTTTACGAGATATTTTGAAGAATCTCTGGTTCAAAGCATGGAAAAACATGGACTCTGCAAGTAGATTCCTGTAGTCTTTCACTGTTCGTAGCTCTTCCACAGGAATTTTGCAACTGATCATCACTGCTGACTGTAGCACCAAGTTTAGAAGTTATATCATTAGAAATACACAAATGCATGTAAAACACCCTGTTCTTAATTTTGACCCCAAAAAAAAAGGCACAATGGAAAGCCATTTGCTAAAATTAATGGGAGAAGCCTATGATTGAGGGTTTTCAACATCACCCCTGCTGCTTCAGATTCCACAAAGCATGAAAAACGTGGCTCCTCATGCGCTGGAACGGGGAAGTTTGGAACCACCAGAGGATTAGGTGCTGAAAGTTTATCTCCAAAGTGAGCTTTTATCAACTCAACTACACTCTGCAATTAGGAAAAGAATTGGAAGGAATGAAATCAGCCAATAACTGAATCCCCAAACATCCAATGTTAGAAAAGAATCAAACCTGTGTATCAGGAAAATCTCCAACTGCAATCACAGCCATATTCTCCAGACTATACCATTTTCTGTAAAACTGCTTCACAACCTCAGGTGAAACAGTTCGGATTATCTTCTCCATTCCAATAGGTAGACGCTCTGCATACTAGAATCAAAGAAGTATGAGGCGAGGTTATATAGCCAAATATTATGACAGGTGGTTTTATAGTGTCTACATAAAACCTAAAAGGAAAGACAAATGCACAAAGTTTAATAAACTGAAGAAAAAGAACCAATCAAACAACAAGGAATGATGTTTTTGGCCCCACATAATCAGTTGACTTTCGACTGTGTAGCAAGTGTGAACCAATGGATTTAGCATTTAGTTTTTAAACATTTTATGGGTTCAACCGTACGCATTATTTGCTTTGAATGGGAACAAACTGTAACTCGTTAAAATAACATATAATCGTACTTCCTTTAAATGGCAACTAGCAAGAACCAATGATGTTATAGGCCTTACTTGATCAATATCTTCCAACTATGCAGCAAGTGCAAACCATGGAAGGACTTATGCTTTTTAACATATTTTGGAATAGACACGTTAATGCAGGCCTAAACAAAAATAAACAGGGGTGATTGAAAGAAAATTAAGTTGGGTGAAGGGGACTACTTTGGACCCTTCCATCATGAGAACCCAGTGAGCGTCCTGCATCCTTCCACCAGCATTTCTGGTTCCTCTGTACTCTTCCATGACAGCTCCTCTTTCTTTTTCCAAATCATAATCACATACTCGAACCTGCATGACAGTAACAATTTATGAAACCACAGCTTAAGTACAATCAAGAATCATATAAAAAACAATCAGACACAATAATCTAGTGGGCACCTCTGTACTAAACTCTGCCAAGACTGAGATGGCCTGAGACAAAAGTTCAGGCTTGTCAACAGGAACAAACAACTCGTAAACTGTTTCATCAGCAGAGGTAACAGCATTTTGACAAGCACCAAATTCTGCCCCAATGGACTCCAAAAACTTGATCAAATCATGATTCGTATAATTTGTAGTAGCACTAAAAGCAAGATGCTCTAAAATATGAGCAACTCCACGTTCTTCTTCTTCTTCCAAAACTGAGCTGCCATAAACTTTTGACACTGAGCTTCCAACCAAAAAAGAAAAAAGAAAAGAATGCCTATATCCCCACAGCAGAAAGCAGGAAATGAACGGAAAGCAGTCAATGAACCGGAACATATAAGGTTCATCTTCAACGAAGGAATTGTTCCACTGAACATCACCATAGAACGAACTGATCTAGAAAACATCTTCCAAATACAGATACCACTTCAACATAACTTTCTTCCTTTTTTTTCATGCAGTGAGCTGGGGTATGTACAACTTTCAGAAATCCAAAACCAATTATCAAAAACATTTCAGTAGCGACTTTTCAAACTCTTTACTCCCAGTTCTCTCTTTCCCTCAAGTGGAACAAATCAAAATAAGCAAGCCACCATGAAAAGGTGACCTCATTAAGACAGTTAATAACGTTGATGCCCATACATTAAAGATTACATGAGTATCGTAGAGCATGTTGTTCAATACCACGGTTAGTTTTCTTGCCTATACTTTAAAGATTAGTACCAGTACTATACTGACCATGCCATAACACAACATCGCTTTTGTTGATTCAGTGCTACACTTCAAATGAAAAGACTATCACAATCCAAACATCCCGCTTCTTTCCTCTAAAGCATCAAAATCCAAACAACATTGATTTCTTTCATGTTCCAGGAAACAAGTCCTCTAAGGTATTTTCAAGAAAAAGAACACAAAACATTTCCAATTCAGAACAAGCAGAAAAGCAAAGTATGCCAATACATACGACATAAGACGTAATTCTAAACGGAATGCCAGTACATATAGTTACCCAAATTCACAAGAAAAATTCCAATTGTAGAAATGTTCCAATTCAGTAACAAGAAAAGGAAAACCAAGGAAACGAAACCAAATGCTCACACTAACAAGCAATTAATTATAGGGAAGGAGGGGGAAAAAGGGAAAACTATCAGTAATAAAAAAAGATGGAGGAGACAGAAAACAAACCCAGCCTTAACAGCAAGAGCAAGAGCAGCTCTCATTCTAGGTTTAGAATTGGATCGAACGTAATAAGTAAGTCCATTGTCAAGTCTACCGTACTCCACACCGAAAGGCTTTTCCGATAAGGCATCATCAAAGCTAACGTTGACTAGCTTCAGCGAACGGAACCTGCTCTTCTGCTTCTTCAATATCCCCGACGACTCTGCAGGTAACAAATCCATCGCGATTTTCTTCTCCCGCAACCAGTTTCTTCTGTTCGCTTTCCCAATTTGTTACTGTATTTTCTTGTGTTGATAGTGATTTTTTTTTGGGTTTTCGACTTTTAGATAGACTGTAATGGAATATCTCAATTTATAAGGGAGTATCTATGGCAAATATGTTGTTCGGTTATCAAATCAGAATGTTGCGTTGTTCCCGTTTTAGGAAAATATTTTACAAGGGTGCTTGCAATTTTCCCTTTAACTTTTTGACGTAATTTTCTTCGAATCATATGTTCAAACATGAAAAATAACTTTTTATACAAAGTATAGAATAAGATTTATACATCGTATTGTACATCAGAATTTTTTGTATAAAGTATATGATAAGATTGTATACATTAGTACACGAAGCGATCCAACATATTCCTAAAACTATACCGAGAACCCATACTTAATTTTCCTTCATAATTTGATTTATTTATTCGCATGTTTTTAGACAAACTAGCTTGACCCTCCAAGCGGCTGGCTTTGAGGATGTTAGTCTTGTAAATAACACATAGTTGGTAGACTGGTCCTATTTATTGTACTTTTGTCAAACTTGAATATCTAATACAAGCGATCCTTTCCGGGGAAAAAGAAGGAAATCTGCCTATAGGGCAGCAAAGATTACCAAAGCATGTCTCATACTCGGTTGAATTGAGATACATGCATCCCTCTCATTAAAAAAAACGCGTTTTCGATATATTAGACTTCCGGATTTATGTAGGGTCCGAAAAAAAGACCGGATCGTTTTGCGTTCTCATATACTTTGTGTAAGAGAGTGTTTTTACCGTTCAAACTCATTACCTCGAAATCACAAAACAACAACCTTACGATTTTGCTACAAGTCCCGCCCTCTTTCATCCGATTCATAATCTTCATTATCTTCCTTTTTTACAATAAATCTTCTCAGTCCAAAGCGTAGCACCGAATCACAGTTTCTTGGACATCTTTCTCCACATGTA
Organism: Eustoma russellianum; assembly: GCA_036186865.1. Classification (NCBI taxonomy): domain Eukaryota; kingdom Viridiplantae; phylum Streptophyta; class Magnoliopsida; order Gentianales; family Gentianaceae; genus Eustoma; species Eustoma russellianum. The sequence goes on from AP025053.1 coordinate 2,791,589, forward strand.
ATTCTTTTCTACAATAACTTGGGGATAGTCTCCTTCTATGCAAAACTATCAAATAGAACTGTTGACATGAGATTTGCTTTCTGATGAGCTAAAAAACACCCCTCGTTAGTCAATAACAGTCAACGTTGAAATGAGGTGTAAAAATGGCCAAGTATGGCGGGTCGGCCCGGAGGTAGACCAGATCACAGGCGGACAAACAGTCCATCCCAGCTACAGGGCCCCACTGCCATTTCGTTTGTCGGGCCCCTCGGCCATCTTGATCATAGGGTCCCAGCGCCCTCTGGGGGCTAAAGATCTCATCTCGGCCTAAGGGTCACATCTCGGCCCACATCCCCGACTCGGGCTGCAATTCCATCTCGGCCAATGAGTTGTGCTCGGCCTCGGATCTGATTTGTCCACTGACCTCGGGCCACCGTTTATGGAGCCAGCAACGAGAGTTACGAAAGGCTCTCCAATGTTCTACGGAGCTGGTCATTTTCATCTCGGCATGACGACCCCACATTACCAGTCATCTTGGGTAACCAAGTGGTCATCTCGGACATCTAGAGGATGTCGGCAATACATCTAGCTTGGGCAAAAGGAACCAGCACTCGGTTCCTAAGCTCTCAATGGTTTATTACAGCCGCGGGTCTCAGACTAATGACCTCGGCCAAATCACAACAGTCATGATGCTGTGTGCTACGTGGCATACATGCAATCTTGATTCTCCAGATGTCAGTCATACGGAGGGAAGTTGCCAGCACAGCAATCTTCAGCAGTTGCACGGCTGCCATGCAAGATGGCCAGATGTCTTCATTTTATCCACCTGAGACACGCAGCATCTAACTTCACTAAGTATAAAAGGGCCTCCTCAACAGAAAGAAGGCCAAGTTTTTCCAAATCATTCAAAGCCCCACCAATTTAGAAAGGGAAGACCCACCACTTTTCATCTCGGCTCGGCTAATACACTTTGGCCGACCTCAAACAGGTTTCATACAAACCATTCTAATATAAGCTTTATGCTAAAATGTCCGCAACTGACTTGAGCGTCAGAGGGTTTTCCCGGGGCAGCGCCCTGGGACCCCTAACGCTTTCCTTCCTTTCTCAGGCTTCCAAGGACTGTTGACGGAGGAGTAACGGCCTGAACCCCGGATATTTCGACTTTTACACTGGTGATAATCCGACATCATCAGATTGGCGCTAGAAGGAAGGGCCTGAACCTCCGGGTCCCTTTACTTTCGAAATATCAATTCATTTCCAACAACTCCTTTTAGCTGACCTTGGAAGTTATCGAGAGAAAGATGAGCAAAAAAGACAACCAAAAGTCTTCTCTGACTGCACAATGTTCCAAGGGATCAAAAGAGTTTTCAACTCCTATCATCCTCACATATGAGGAACATATGCGGGCTATACACTACGTGGCTCAAAATCCGGCAGCATTCCGAGTTGTAATAGAAATAAGAGGGAAAGCCTTAGCAGAAGGTACCAGTGGTCTCTCTTCCGCTAGTTCCAGTGTACAGGAGTTGGAATATTCCCCATCTCGGCCGGGATATCATTCTGAATGTCAAACCGAGATGGTGGCTGAAGCAGGATGTTCGGCACAAAGGTCTGGTTACCAGGGCACACAGTGCACCCTAGCCTCATCTCTGCCATACAGGCCTAGGAAGCATATCCAGGCCTCACGGCGAGAAAGAGCATCTGTCAAAGTTCAGCTAGGAGGTCAGGGTAGAGAAAGAAGCTCCTTGCTAGCTTCAAAGGCCCATATCCTATCCTACATAAGAAAGAAAGGGCTGGCCAGAGAACCTCAGCCCCTTGCCGGGCCATTCCACAAGAGGAACTCACAACTCTACTGCCTTTATCACCATGACATTGGGCATGACACAGAAGATTGCAGGCAACTCGGCCAAGAAATTGTGCGCCTGATTGAATTGGGCCATCTGCAGCAATTTTACGATCCGAGATCAAACCTGCGCAGCAGATCTGGTTTTGACAATCCCCGAGATGGATGCCAGTCTAAACAACCATTCTGACTGCAAGCAAGGCTGCTATGACAGTAAGCCGAGTTATAAGTGGGGACCAACTTTCTTGTACTATGGAAAACCCCCAATGTGGATTAGTAATGAGTCTGTACATCAGTCAATAAAGTTAGTCACTTATTGGTGCATGAAACTTCCCGGTAATAAAAAGCTTGTGTTCATCCAACTCAATGTTGTGGACGGCTTTGCGGAACCGAAGTTTCTTACAAAAAGACCTCGGCAAGAACGAGGCAAATGCCCGCTAAAGGGTGGAAAAAGACCTCGGCAAGAACGAGGCAAATGCCCGCTAAAGGGTGGAAAAAGACCTCGGTAAGAACGAGGCAAATGCCCGCTAAAGGATGGAAAAAGACCTCGGTAAGAACGAGGCAAATGCCCGCTAAAGGGTGGAAAAAGACCTCGGCAAGAACGAGGCAAATGCCCGCTAAAGGGTGGAAAAAGACCTCGGCAAGAACGAGGCAAATGCCCGCTAAAGGGTGGAAAAAGACTTCGGCAAGAACCAGGCAAATGCCCGTTAAAGGGTACCTCAAGACCTCGGCTTGCTCGAGGCAACAACCTAAAGGAGATTCGTATGATCTTGGCAGACCTGGAAAAGGTCGGGGGGCAGATTTCAATATCTCACCTCGGCTAGCATGCGTCGGATATATTCAGAATTATCCCTTCAAATGGGGTCTCGGTCAAGGCAACACGATTCTCTTATTCAGCTCAGCGTGGCAAGGTAACTTTTGTTTTGTCAATCTTTTATTAAGACTGAGCAGGTTTAATAAGACCGACACTCAATCCCGACAATAAGAAACCTGAAACAAGTCCATGATATGCCCAATGCAAAAACCCGTCAGAGGGTTGAAGTTGCACCTCGGCAGGTCTGGGGTAAAAAGCCCGTTACAGGGTAGAGCAAGACTTTGGCAAGCCCAAGGTCAGAGTTTATAAAAAGGCGAAACGAAAAACTCGGTCAAACTGAGGCAGAGGCCCAGTAAAGGATGACCCTGTATGAGTTCAGCAAGTCTGAAAAGGCGAAGTACGATTTACGAGGGCGAGCTTCCCGGCATTTCACCTCAGTGAACGTACTCCGAGTAGGCTTGGCAAAAAACAGTTTTTCTCAAGTGTCATCCAGATTGGATCTCGGCAAAGGCTGCGCAAGTTTCACTTGATTGATTCTTGGTTCAGCTCGGCAACGTTCCAGGTTCATCTTACATTTAAAAGTTGCCCTATTATGTTAGAACTGATCAGGTTAATTAGAGCCGATGTAAGAACTTGGCAACAACAAATTTGAAGGGTTAATTCGGCCTAGCAATGGATTCACTCCGACGTGAAGTTAGTTTATTTTCAATAGAGTTGATCAAGTTTACCAAGACTGACATGAAAAGTTAGCAGTAACAACAAAAGTGCTGAGGGCAAAAGAATCAATTAAATCAGAAAAAGATTTCCATAGATGAAGAGCTGAATTACAAGATGCTGTTTGCCCTGATAAAGATAAACAAAAGGAATCCTAAGCCTAATCATCCTGATCTTCGTCCCTCAAGTCAGCTCCATCCACAAACTTTTGAAACATTTCTTCAAAATCTTGGGCAGCAAGAGGGTTGTACAGCTCAGTTAGGCGGGGATCACTTTTGTCTAAATCGGGATACACAGCAGAGCAAACATCAATGGCTTTCGTCTGGCCGGCTTCCATAGCTGAGCCTTGCAGATGGATCATATTTTCCTCGAAGAACTTGGATTTTCTGAAATCTTGAATGGTTCTGATCTCAGCTTCCATCAATTTTTCGCGCAGAAGGTTGATCATCTCTGCGTCATCCTGGCTCTTCTGCGTCAGCTCAGCATTTTGTTTCTTCAAATGCTCGACCTCATTGAGAGATTGAGTGGAGGTCAGCTCGAGGTCAGCCACCTTATTCTCCAACTCATCTACCTTAGAGTTGGAGGTGGCCAACCTCGTCTCAGCATCTTCAGCCCTCTTCTGGAGATGGGTGGTTCCCGTTTCCAAGTCATTAACTTTCTGGGTCAGCTCGGCTCTTTTCTTCTCTGATACTTCAAATTGTTCTCTTGAAGTTGCCAGCTCCCCAAGAAAGTCTCTGCTGCGAGTAACCAGTTCCATCCCCTGGCCTCGGATCTATTTAACAAGATAGCATGAAAAAGAAGTCCAATAACAAAATAAGTAAAGTACTCAACAGGAGATTTGCTTACCAGAGCAAGGTTGGACATATAAGCATTAGTCAGGGCTGCAAAGTCAGTTGCCCTGAATCTCTGAAGATCCCGAGGCAGGATTGCTGCTCTATTCAGCCTTTCGGCCACAGCAGGATTCTCAGCAGAATCCCCCTCGGAAAACCCAATCAAGATTGGGTCTTGAACATTACCCGGTTGAGGCAAGATCTCCTCAACTTGGTCAGCAGTGAACATCTCTGGGGTCTGAGATGGTCCCGGATCACGTCTGCTAGAGCCTTCACCCCGCTGCCTCTTCCAGGGGCGAAAGCTAGAACTCTCACCAGCATCAGCTGGAGTCTCAGTTTCAGTTGAAGCCTGGGGCTGAATCTCAGTCTCAGGCTCATCGTCAACAATTGTGATGGGCAGAGCTGCGCAGAAACAAAAATGAGTCAGAACCCAAGTTTCAAACATTTGGAAAATTTTTACATACGAAGGAAAGGTTTACCTGGCTCAGGCTCCGCCAGCTCGGGTTGAGGAGGGGCAACACTAGAAACTGGGGGCACCGTTGAAGTGGAAGCTCCCCCAGAGCCAAGTGTGGCTAACCTCCTCTCTCTCCTAAGCCTTTTTCTAGCTTGAGTCTCAGCCATCATATCTAGGCGGGTAGAAGGGCCGGCCATTGCACCTGCATTCAGAGTTGAATAGTTAAATATTGAAAGAAGGAAAAAATAGCAGGAAAGAAAAAGAACAATATCCACCTCGGACAATGGTTAGCTGGTATGGGGAGAGTGGCAAATATAGGTTGCCAACAGCCGAATGCTCCAGGTCGGCTGCTAACCAGATCTCCGAGTCCACCTTCTGCCAGTCAATGACTATAGGAAGGGCTCGAAGTCTGTCTGCTTCATTGCAGTGATCTCGGCTTGGCCTCGTGTTATCAGCCTTGCCAGCCTTCCAGATACTTCTGCTCGGCAGCTCGGATCTTTTGACATAAAAGAATTTTCCCTTCCACTTCTTATTGGAGGTAGGAATGTTGGTGGCAAAAGGGAAATCAGTGCCAGACGTTCGCTTGCTGAAGTAATACCAGCTTTGCGAAGTCCGACATGCAAAAAGTGCTCGGAAAATACTGGTGTTGAAAGGGAGTTCAGCAATTCTCAGGAAAAGAATATAACAAAGAATGAGTTTAAGACCATTAGGCTGAATTTGCGGAAGCCTGAGCCCGTAAGCCCGCAAGATGCGGAGAAGGGGTTCAGGAACAGGAAGGTTGAACCCGGACTTGAAGTAGTCTTCATAGACTGCTTCATAATCCCTGGGAGGATCATAGGCAGTCTGACCCGGCAGAGGTAAAACTGGGCCGAAACGGTTCTTATCAACCTTGTAATATTTACAAATCCTATCCAGGTCGGCCTCGGAAAGAGAAGTAGAAGTTTCTTGAACAATAGGAGAAGGCCGACCTCTCTCAATGACTCCAGAAAACTGAGAAGGATCCCTCATCGGGGCCGGAGGATTGACAGACGCCGGAGCAGGGGGAACCCTCATTTGCTCCGGCGAGGAATCGATTACGGTTAGAGCTCTGCTAAACTGAGCAGAGTCCCCGATGGTTGGAAGTAAACTGCCGATGGGAAGATCATCGGCAAAAGCAGAACCACTAGATAGTGACGGAGAAGCAGCGGCCTCTCCGCCTCCGGCGGCGTAAGAACCTCCCTCAGAAAGGTTCTGCGAATCATGGGAAGAAGAAGACATTATGAAGATGGAAGGAAGACTTACAGAGATTAAAGTTTGAAGACGACTGAACGAAGAGGGAGCAAAGGCTGGAAAAAGCTGGAAGGCACCGGAATTGAAAAAGTTCGCCGGAGAAGAAGCTAAATTGCTGGAGTAAGAAAACAAGAGCAAATAAAGAGAAGAAATGTTCTGAGGAAGACCTATTTATAGGGCTTCACCTCGGCAGCCCAAGAGTCGTCAGGAATAAATGGCTCTCGATTTGTGAAACGGCGGAGCCACAAAAGTTGCGCAGATGACGTTTCGTGCTCTGCGCGAACAGTAAATGTGCAGACTGAGCCAATCAGAATTGGACGCCTGCCAGAACAGATAGCGCACTGAATGAATCAGGTCAGAGACAACTGATCAGTTCGGCCAAAAGCTATCATTAGCACATCGTACATTGTGCTCCTAATAAATACGTTAAGCGGTCTAGTCAGATCTTGACACGTCATCATTTTGGAAGACAACTCGAGAAAAATCTGAACAGATTAGCCTGCCCTCTCAGGTCAGCTCGGCCAGCCTAATCTGAGGGGCAAGTGATGAGCTAAAAACACCCCTCGTTAGTCAATAACAGTCAACGTTGAAATGAGGTGTAAAAATGGTCAAGTATGACGGGTCGGCCCGGAGGTAGACCAGATCACAGGCGGACAAACAGTCCATCCCAGCTACAGGGCCCCACTGCCATTTCGTTTGTCGGGCCCCTCGGCCATCTTGATCATAGGGTCCCAGCGCCCTCTGGGGGCTAAAGATCTCATCTCGGCCTAAGGGTCACATCTCGGCCAACATCCCCGACTCGGGCTACAATTCCATCTCGGCCAATGAGTTGTGCTCGGCCTCGGATCCGATTTGTCCACTGACCTCGGGCCACCGTTTATGGAGCCAGCAACGAGAGTTACGAAAGGCTCTCCAATGTTCTACGGAGCTGGTCATTTTCATCTCGGCATGACGACCCCACATTACCAGTCATCTTGGGTAACCAAGTGGTCATCTCGGACATCTAGAGGATGTCGGCAATACATCTAGCTTGGGCAAAAGGAACAAGCACTCGGTTCCTAAGCTCTCAATGGTTTATTACAGCCGCGGGTCTCAGACTAATGACCTCGGCCAAATCACAACAGTCACGATGCTGTGTGCTACGTGGCATACATGCAATCTTGATTCTCCAGATGTCAGTCATACGGAGGGAAGTTGCCAGCACAGCAATCTTTAGCAGCTGCACGGCTGCCATGCAAGATGGCCAGATGTCTTCATTTTATCCACCTGAGACACGCAGTATCTAACTTCACTAAGTATAAAAGGGCCTCCTCAACAGAAAGAAGGCCAAGTTTTTCCAAATCATTCAAAGCCCCACCAATTTAGAAATGGAAGACCCACCACTTTTCATCTCGGCTCGGCTAATACACTTTGGCCGACCTCAAACAGGTTTCATACAAACCATTCTAATATAAGCTTTATGTTAAAATGTCCGCAACTGACTTGAGCGTCGGAGGGTTTTCCCGGGGCAGCGCCCTGGGACCCCTAACGCTTTCCTTCCTTTCTCAGGCTTCCAAGGACTGTTGACGGAGGAGTAACGGCCTGAACCCCGGATATTTCGACTTTTACACTGGTGATAATCCGACATCATCACTTTCCCTGGTAAATCTCTAGGAGAGATGGATCTTATGAACCCTAGATTTTCCTCGAGTTCTTTTTTCAATTTTAACATTGGGATATTAAAAGTGCGTTTGGTTATGATAGTTCGAAAGTGTTACGCCAAAACTTGTATACGCACGTATGTGTTTCGTTATGTGTAGTTGATGTAATAAAATACTTTAGGGTTAATTACCCTTTACACCCTCGAAGTATTGCCTAATCTCCCTTTACACCCCTAACGTTTCAAAATGGACCCTTAACCGCCTCCAAGTTTGGGTTAAAATGGCAAACTGGTTAAAATGCCGACACATGGCATTGATTATGACACAACGGTCGTTTTCTTCCTTCCCTCCATAATTATACAGAATATGGACTAATCTACCCTCTCCTTCAATGATAAAAAAACGTTTTGCACATCAAACACATTCAGCAGAAACATTCACCAATTCTCTCCTACTATTCCTCTCCTCTTCTGTGCTGCACAAACTCAATCATCTCAGCAGGATTTCTTCGTTTTTTCTGTTGGTTGTGAGGCATTCCAAAAGCAAGCAACAATCTTCATCTCATTCTATTCTACACGCACTGTGTTTATGGCAGCTTCATACATGGACAGATCTTCATCAAACAAAAATGGGGGATACCTGGATAAGGGAGCTCAGGACCTGAGATTTGAGTACCAAGTATGCAAATGCGGTAAGGATGCTGTGTTGAAGATTGTGAAGCATGCAAGACCTTCCAAAGGCATGCTCTATTTCAAATGTGACAGTAGCAAGTGTGATTTCTGGGCTTGGTGTAATCCAATCAGCAGGGAAGGAAATGTAAGAGATTCAAATGTAATCTGCAAAGGCAAAAGCAAGTGCAACAGTGAGAAGAGCAAGTCATATGGATGTGATGGGGACATGAGAATGATGCAACAAAACATGAAGTATATGTGGGTAATGTTGTGTGTGTGCACATGTGTAGCGTTGTTTTCTGTGTTTGTGGCAATAAGGGGCAAAATATAGCAGTGGTAATGTGTAGTGTTGTTGGGCCAAACCGATGTAATTGTGCTACTTTTAATGATGAAATAAAATGATGTGTTTGGGACTGACCTCTGTGTTTTTGTTATTGCATTGAATTGTGAAAATGGGATATCGAGATGTGTAATGTAATTGATGAAATGCACTGTGCAATGTCATTGTCATTGACAATGGCATTGTGAACTGTGATAATGTAATGTAAATGCAAATGCCAAGACAAAATGCCAATGAATGAACAAAACACACTGTCATCGTGGCAATGCTACTGTAAACCCAATATGACATCAAATGCCAAACAATGCAGGCCGTTGCCAAAGCCAGGGCAAACGTGCCAATGCCATGGCCAACGTGCCAATGGCACAGGCAACGTGCCAAAGCCAGGGCAAACGTGCCAATGCCATGGCCAACGTGCCAATGGCACAGGCAACGTGCCAAAGCCAGGGCAAACGTGCCAATGCCATGGCCAACGTGCCAATGGCACAGGCAACGTGCCAAAGCCAGGGCAAACGTGCCAATGCCAGGGCCAACGTGCCAATGGCACAGGCAACGTGCCAAAGCCAGGGCAAACGTGCCAATGCCAGGGCCAACGTGCCAATGGCACAGGCAACGTGCCAAAGCCAGGGCAAACGTGCCAATGCCATGGCCAACGTGCCAATGGCACAGGCAACGTGCCAAAGCCAGGGCAAACGTGCTAATGCCAGGGCCAACGTGCCAATGGCACAGGCAACGTGCCAAAGCCAGGGCAAACGTGCCAATGCCACAGGCAACGTGCCAATGGCACAGGCAACGTGCCAAAGCCAGGGCAAACGTGCCAATGCCACAGGCAACGTGCCAATGCCACAGGCAACGTGCCAATGCCACAGGCAACTGGCTACTGTCATTACCACTGTAAACATGCTAAAGCCACTGTATACATGCTAATGATTCACTGTCACATAAGAATGTGAAATACGTACCTGAAAATACAATAAAACACCAAGCTTTCAAATTTTACATAAGCATCCAGGATGCCAAAATAGTACATAATTATCCATGTTTCCCAAAAATAAGTAGTCAGTCTAGACTGCAAAGTAGTACAGGTTTAGTCTTCCAGCCAAAATATAACATATCAAGTCTAGAAATAGATAACTACTGCCACTCATACACTACATGTGCTCTGGTTGCCTTGAAGGTGGAGTTGATCCTTGTTCTGAAACTTGTGATGAAGTAGGACATGTTGATGCTCCAGACTGGTTTGCCTTTTGCTTCTACATTACAAACAAATCAGACTCATTGTTATATTTTGGAAGAACAAGGAAATAAGACTGATTGTTATAATCAATTTGTTACAAATAAACAGTTTTGCTTACCTTTTTTGACTTGGATAATGGTTGAACATGAGCTTTACATGACCTGATATTGTGACCTTTCTGCTTGCAGCTAGTGCAGTGGTTGTCCAACCCTTTTTTTGTAACCCTTTCATGACTCTTGAGCTCCTCATGTGTCCTCTTCCTTTGTTTCTTTGGTCTCCCACTTTGTTTCCTTACTTCAGGTGGCTGAATTGGGGCTAGATGAGTTTGATCCCAGTAATTGCTTGATGGTATTGGATACAGAACTGGTGCATAGGTCTGTACATACATTGCTCTTGAATAAAATTCATTCACATAATCATAAATACATCCCCTTTCAACTTGTATTGCAGCAATGGCATGTCTACATGGGTAACCCACTAGCTGAAACATCCTGCAGGTGCACTCTTTGGTATCAAGATTAACTACATAACTACCATACCCTGTGTCAACTTCAAAAAGTTTCCAATCTGACATTAAGGCAATACAGCTTCTACTGCTTGCCTTTACCTTCTCCAGCTTTGCCATCAGGTTTGGGCAATGTGATCCATCATATGATGTGATTCCTGTCCTCTTGCATTGCATTCTGGCCATTGTTTGCTTTCTAATGTACTCTATCATGCTAATGATTGGCATCTCCCTTGCTGGTAAAATGCTAGCATTGAATGACTCAGACAAATTGTTTACCAAGACATCACACTTACTTGTAAAAGAAAAAAAAGCTTTTGACCAAAGATTTGATGGAATATTCTTCAACCAGTTGGCAGCTTCCTCATTGAGCCTGGTAAGATGTTCCATGTGCATATTGAAATCTGCAGGATGTGAGGCAGATGCACAAGCCCACAATGCATCACCCAAATCCTTACCACTGTACTTACCCTTAAAATTCTGAAACATGTGTCTGACACAGAACCTTTGCTCACATGTGGGAAAAACAGTGTTAACCGCATGTACTAATCCCTTTTGCCTGTCAGAAATTATAGTGTATGGCAGTCCATCAGGCCTCTGACCTAAGCACTCATTAAGGTGTTCCAAGAACCACTTCCAGCTACTATAGTTCTCAGCCTCTGCAACGCACACAGCAATGGGGAATATGTTATCATTACCATCCCTCCCAACTGCACTCAACAACTGCCCTTTCAGTGTTCCTTTCAGAAAACATCCATCCAGACCAATAATTGGCCTACATCCATTAACAAAACCAACTCTACAGGCATTAAAACAGACAAACAACCTTTCAAATATTGGTGGTGAGGTCTCATCAAGCACTGTGTTTTTTATCCTCACCTCACTCCCAGGGTTTGTCTTCCTAATCATTTCAGCATAATCCCATAGCTGTTTGTACTGCCCCCCAGACATACTCTCAATTTCCTCCTTTGCCTTCTTTTTTGCTTTATACAACTGTGTCTTACTCACATCCACCATTAACTCTCTCCTAACTTGATGCGTAAGACCTTTGATGCTGAAATCTGGATTGTCCTTGAACTGATCTTTATATCTTTTGCTAAGATACCTAGAAGTACAATGCTTGTTTCTGTAATTCCTACCACAACTGTGTTCCCCTGTTAATGTCTTTATCATGAATGTAGAGTCATGGCCCATAACTGAAGCATGGATCCTCCAATTACATCCCCTATTACATGATGCAGTGACCCTGGTTGCCTCATTCTTATGATACCTTATTTCATATCCTCTTCTAACATTCCACTCAATTAAAGCCTCTCTAAATTTTGCAGCAGATGCAAACTGTTGACCTACTCTCAACTCAAATCCAGTTTTACTAAACTCATCTTCAAAATCAAAAGCACAGTAATCATTTACCTTTTCTGGATCACTGTAAAAAAATACTAGCTCATCCTCCACTGCTTCATTCCAATCACCAACATATATGCCTTCAATCTCAGACTGACCAACCTCTTCATGCCTTTCAACTGCAGCTGCAGCCACATGTTCTTGCCTTTCTAATTCAGTTTCAGCTGGATCTGGTTCCCTGTCATTGAAATCAAGTACTGCACCTTCTGCATCCTGGTTGTGCCTCACTGGAAAGTCATTAAAAAAATCATCATCAAGTATCCAATCTAGTCCCTCATACGTACCACCATGCTCAGAATTTTGAGATGGACCAATCAATGATAGATTGTGAGAACCAACATCTTCACAAGGTGAAATTTCTGTTGCTTGACCTTGTATTGTCTCAACTACATCAGACAGAAAATCTGATGGCCTAGGAGCTGAATTAGACACATTTGTAGAGGTTTGAGCTTGAGCCCTATCAGGTCTAATAGGGTGCAAATTACTGATTTGTCCTTGGTCAGAATGGTCTTTTTTCTTTGAGGGGTTCTCTGCCAACTCTTCCTTTTAACGGGTACTAACTTACTTGCAACCACTTCCTTATCCTTAACAGAAACATCTTCACTTGCTTGTGATAATCCCACTAAACTCAATTCTTCACGTATGTCCATTTTTCTTTTTCAAGTACACAGCAGTTCTCAATCCTTTTGCTGAGACATTTGACCATCACCACCACATCCAATCAGTTAAAATACACAGAAGATGTATCAATTAACTAACAATTTTGCATTATCTAACAATTCTGCATTCTCACTTGAAACAATTTCACGCTCAACCACATGCAAACTAACAAAACATCATCGCATTCATGGCTAAAAATCACCTTACATGCCATATGATCAATTCACTTTGCAGAACCTCTTTCTTGCTAATAACTAAAACTTTTGCATGTCAAGTCAAAAACTTTCACATTCAATCACACATGCACACAGACAACATCATCAACTACATGATCACAACAATTTTACACACAACTACACATGCAACATGCATACACTATACCATCTTAAAAACACCTGAACCAACATAAAGCAAGTTTCTTTATTAAACTCTCAGATTCTTACAATATCAATCGACAGAAATGAGAATGATGCAACTTTGTTTGCAAAACAAAATTCTCCTCCTTGTGCTTAACGCTGAAATGCTTCACTCTATTGCTTCATCGGCATAAACATCAACTGAAATCCGAAGAATCGAAGAGTATCATTTTTTGTCTGGAAAAAACGAAGAATGAAGTTGAAGGTGAACGTGGGATTGCGTGTTTACTTACTCCCACAAATGTAAAATTTAGCAGAGTTGTAATTCGTTTGTCCGGTTATTTTTTGTTTTAGTCAGCAGGAGCAATTCTGCCTTTTCGGCCTCTTGTCCTAATCAATGCCATGTGTCGGCATTTTAACCATTTTGCCATTTTAACCCAAACTTGGAGGCGGTTAAGGGTCCATTTTGAAACGTTAGGGGTGTAAAGGGAGATTAGGCAATACTTCGAGGGTGCAAAGGGTAATTAACCCAATACTTTATCTTGAAGCATGATGTTCAACGATTTTTTTTAAAAGCACAAGTAAAAAGTTTATAATATGATAGTTTATGCTCTGCCTTCCAGCGTACAGTGTTTTAAATTGAGTATGTTTACCAACACCTATTGCCTTAGTCACAAGTACCACATTCTTTGGTGAAAGAAAAATTATTATTTTTACTACATATCGACAGGTATAGCTATACGCTTAACTCGTTACACCATTACAAATGATGATATAGCAATACATTGTTTCTAACACATGGATATTGTTGTGTATATCTGATATTCTTACTTCGACATAGACAGAAAGCTCTAAGAATTTCTCTTTCGAACAGACAGAGAATCTTAGTTTAGTGGCTGGTCCTTTCAGAGGAGAAAAGAGAAGTTCCTCGTCAGAAAAAAAAAAAAAAAAATTAGTCCATCGGATTTACTGATACACATTGAAGCAACGCCTATATAATATATATGGCTTTTATACTGGACGAAATCGTGACTGTGATTTTCTTTCCCCCTTTTTTTTTAAAAAAATAAATAGTTGAATATTGTATGCGCTTTTGGAAAAACCAATTTATATATTTTGTCAAATGGAAAGAACAATGTTTCTTTTTTATTTATGCATTCAGTATCCTAATATAACATTCTTGTACCTCTAACTATGGTAGCAAAATAATCATAATAATTACAGAATAATTACACATGATTTGATTACAATAATTACAATAATTTGATTGACTTATTTCTTTTTCTAACATATTTGTCTACAAATTTATGTACAATGAAAACAAGGCATTGTTTGTAGGGTTGTAAACGAGCCAAACGAGCCAAGCATTGCGTTGTTCAAACTCTGTTCATTTAACTTAACGAACGAGCCGAGCTTGTTTGTTTATTTAAACGAACATATTTACTTGTTCAAGCTTGGTTCGTTTAACTCACGAACAACATTAACGAGCCGAACACTTTAAACAAACGGTGCCACTTACCGAGCTCGAACAGAAAAAGGTGTTCAAGCTCTGTTCATTAACCTTTTATCCGAGCCGAGCTCGAGCTCGAGCTCGAACAAACGAGCCGAACAACCGAACAACTTAGTTCATTCACAGCCCTAATTGTTTGGAGTTTACAAACAAGTCCGGAAAATGTATGACACACGATGAATTACGTCTGACTATACAAATCTCTTGTTTTAGATGTATACAAATTGATAGATGTGTTCCAGTGACCAAAAACAAAGCTGTAAGTAGTGGTGTTAACGAATCAAGCGGAACCACATACTAAGTTTTCGAATTCGGCTTCGTTTATCTAAAGGAATTATTCGGCTCGGTTCGTTTAGCTAAACAAACTTTAAAATTTGTTTGAGTTCGACTCGATAATACTATAATTGTTTAAACGACCCAAACAGTTCGTAAATAGTTCGGCTCATTTTAGTAAACGAACTCAATCAGCTATTCGAATTTGGTTCGTTTACTGACCATTACCGAACGAATATGAACCGAACACAAATCGTAGGCAAACTGTTCGGTTCGTTAAACCACCATACCTCTAAGCGCCAAAGACAATTGGACCTTGTTATACCAAATATCAAAAATATCAATAGTAACAAGTACGTCTTAAAGCATCATAACTCTATGATGGTCGACCGTTGCATGCAAAATGTTGTACTCCAATTTTTCATTGTTTTAGTTTTAATGAGTTTAGTGAATGATGTAAATTAAGTTATCTAGTAACTTGTTAAGTAAAAGATACAGTGTTTGATGTCTATAAAGAGTCTTGAACTAAACCTGACTTGACACAAGCCGGCTAACATTATGACCTAAACTCTGACGACTAGTCTGTTAAGACTCAAATATTTAACTTTAAACATAATTTACTATTCATGTTATACATCTGAAGATAATGTCATCAAATTATCAGAAGAATACCATCTCAAAAGTTTTTGTCACTTTGACATATATCATCAACTTTCTATCGATGCCGTAAAATGATGATCTCATCAAAGATTTTCATTTTTCTCACCAACTATAAACCTGTACTGACAAAAAAGAAAGAAAAACGTCCAACAATGGCGAGAAAAATTCTTTTACGTAAGAATATATATGAATATATATATACATATATATATGTTTGTGTGTGTGCGCACGCGTGTTTGTTTGTTTTTTGTTTGGTTTCCCTTTGAGAAATACATGATGCTTGAACAACTCTGCCATGTTTCTAGGTTGGCATGTGCAAGAGACTTTTGAGTCAGGATCTCCTGACCCCCATTTTTGGGGTAAGAAATGACCTCCTGCCACGTGGCAGGGGAGGGGGTTGGTGAGGCTGGGTGCAGGTGACCCCTATCCAGCCTCACTATCCTCCTCCACTACCACGTGGCGGACGGTCACGTGGGGGGTAAGATGGGCGGCGGTGAGAGGATCTCACCCCGAGACTTTTTTAGTTGGAAGAATCTTTTCTTCACAAACACGAGTATAAAGTGTCCATTATAGAAGCAACTTCTTCAAACTGATAACGGTATACATAAAACATATCTGAGAAAAATTCATAAAACTAAATCACCTCCTGAAAACACTTTTTTTTTTTATAAATTCGATCGATTTTATTGAATAAAGAAAACACTTTGAAGAAGTGTTGATTAGGAAATCGACAGAAAACCCATTTTACCTGAAGTCAAAGAAAAATTATTCGATGCTTAAAAGAAATTTATTTGATGGCTGGTAGTTTTACTTTGTTTATTTACTAATAACCTGGATTTAATTATGTAGTTTAAAACAAAGAGTCTATTGTCACGTATTAAGTAAAACAAAACTTATATAAAAATGACATAAATCCAAAACATCGGGAAAAGAAATTGGATTTGCAAAAAATTTATGTTGTTTAAGTTATAACTTCGAAAAGTGAGAATCTTTTGGCAATGGAGAAGTTAAGTTTTTTTCAAGATGAAACATTATTTTTCTTGAAGTTACCAGAGGTATTCTGGGACAAAGTAACAAGGTGTGAGGCCGGGTTCAGATCTCCTCACCGCAAATCCCTCACCGCATGCGTCACCGCGTGACTCGTGGCAACAGAAAAGGATGGTGAGGCTGGATGAGAATTATCCGCATCCAGTCTCACCGCCATTTCCTGCTGCCATGTGTCACGTAGTGGAGAGTGGGGTGAGTCACGTTGCGATGAGGTGATCACATGCGCCTCTTTCTATTTATATTCCAATCACCGCCTCACCCTCCACCGAATTTCGTCTTCTGCAACAGTTGCACAGAATTCACTCCTACTTTTCACACTCAATCAACAAATTATTCCTTCCACTTTCTTTTTCACTTCCTTCTTCATCATCTGTAAATCCTACCTCCTTCTTCTACCCAAAGGAAAGAAAAAAAATCTGATTTTTCCTCCCAAAATGGCACTAAGCAACAACGTAACAGCGTTCCTAAACTTCCTAGCACTGATGTGTTCAATCCCCATAATAGCCTCCGGCATCTGGCTAGCATCCAAACCCGACAACGAGTGCATCCACTGGCTCCGTTGGCCCGTCGCTTCCTTAGGAGCCGCCATCCTTTTAGTTGCCTTAATCGGATTTGTCGGCGCCTACTGGAAAAAAGAAGGCTTCTTAGGCCTTTACTTAGCCCTCATGGCCATACTCATAGTTCTCTTATTGGCCCTTCTTATCTTTGCTTTTGTTGTGACCCGACCAGATGGGTCTTATTCTGTGCCCGGAAGAGGGTATAGTGAGTATAGATTAATGGGATTTAATGGGTGGTTAAGGGATCATATTACTGGGTCTGATAATTGGGGGAAGATAAGGGGGTGTTTGGCTGATTCTGGGATTTGTCCGAGGCTTAATCAGGAGTATATTAGTGCTGACCAGTTTTTTGCTGCTCATCTCACTCCTGTTGAGGTAATTTTCCTCTTTTTTCTTCTGCATTTTTCTTTGTTCTTCAATTATAGCTTGCTTTCCATTTTCCAAATTTTAACTACAATGAGGAAAGAAGTTTCAGTTTTTGGCAAGTGAAACTCTACCAAATCTTTCTCTTTTCCCTTTTTGGTTGAAAATTGAATATGTGTTTAGTGTAACTGCAAACGCTAGAGCCTTTATGAAGATTAATGGTAGGTAGGACTTGTTTTTAGTGGGGGTGTCAAGTATCGTTTGTCTGACTGTTACGCTTCCTATACTCTAACGGTAATTTTTCATATCGTTGATTCTTTTGTAGATGTGTTGTCTATGTTAAATGGCGTTTATATAATGGAGTGTGACAGAGCATTTGTTGTAATGAATCTTCTCGCTCTTCTTGGGGTTTATCATATGGGCTTGTGGAGTTAAAAGAGGCGCAAATATTGATTATGAACTCATAATTAGTAGGGGAAAAAAAATGAAAATGGTGGAACCTATCATGAGAGGTAATTGTCAAATAGTACATCATAATAAAAATGATTAATACTTATTAACATCTAACTAATGATGTGCATGTTAGACTTTGCTTAAAGGTCAAAATCTACCATCATAACCAGGAAAATATTGTCAACATGTAAATTTCATTGGTCCCACAAAATAAATGTACTTTTAATTATTTATGAGTAATTTGATTAGTTTGTTTGTTTCGTAATGGAAGTGGCAGTCTAGTAGTAAAGGGAATAGCCCTATGATGGGCTGCAGGTGTAGCCCTTAGTTCTTTTCATGGATCTGGGTAGTATGATAGCATTCACATCTATTCAGCTATCCTCCTTCACCGCGTGCGTCACCGTACGACAAGTGGCAGCATGGGAGAATGGTGAAGGTGGATGAGAGTACGTGTCGCGTGGTGGGAGTACGGTGAGTCACCGTGCGGTGAAGGGATCCCATCCGGATATGATATCCTCATGTACATAATTATAGTAGCGTCTTTATCTTTATTTTTTTTTGTTTTAATATATTTGGCACGTTAGGTTCTCGAATTGGGGATGAGAACTCCTCACCCCTTTTTCCCTCATCCCCCTTTTCACTGCCCGTCACGTGACAGCAGAGGCGGGTGGTGAGGCTAGATGAGAGAGTGAGGGAGGAAAAGGTGTATGAGGAGGGATGAAAGACACGTGGTGGACGGTATAGAGAGAGATGAGGAAAAAGAGGGTGAGGAGATCCTACTCCACTCGTATTGACTGGGTTTCTTTGTCTCTCTTTCGCTCTTTTTTTTTTTGCTTCCATCTGGTTAAGGTTTGCAATTTACATCATTTTATTGGCATTATTTTGACTTTTGTTTCTCAAAAACTTATTTTTCATTTCCAATGGAATCGAAGACACACTCTTTTTTGACTTTGGAATATGATGGAATAAAATAATACAAGTTACTAAATTGGTTGCGCTTCTTATATTGTGAAGTAGCAGTTTATCGACACAGTTTAACGCAATTTTCATTATGGGTCATCGGAAAACGAATTTCTGTGTGTATGAATATGGTTACCTATATTCGATTCCTCTATACTCTTTAAAATTATAAGGTAATGTTGTTGTTGTCCGAAAAACTTGTGGACTTTAAACTTGGCAGACGGGCAAGAATGACGAGTAACTAACACAATCAATCTGTAGATTGAAAACCATACTTCACAAAGCCCATATGCTAGACAGGTCATGTGATGCTATTATCTCGAATGGACCCTACAGTTTGGTGGAACGTTGTAACGTTTTAATTATTAGGATTTGCTCGATAGAGTGTTGCTAAATGAGACTCTATTTAGAACAAAATTTTAAAACACATCTTAAATGAACCAATAAGCAGGGGTGGCAATTTAAGACACGACACGAAACACGATCCGAACCTGACACGAATTTTCGTAGGTATGGGTATGACCTTGGCGGGTTTCGTGTACAAATCAGGTAATACCTGAAAGATACCCACCAACGGCGGGTCGTATCTGGGTATACCCGCGGGTACCCATTTATACACGAAATTTTTAAAAAATATATTTTAAATAAAATTTATAATTAATAAAAAACAAAATTTACTAAAAAAAAGACTACCGTGCTACTAAGTAACCCTATTCGGTTCCCCTTTCCTCCATTCCTAAATCCCATTTCTTTAATCTATTATTGCATAGTCAATTGATTTGCGTTTAAATGACCTTGTATCAGTAGTCGTTTAAGTACATGAAAGCTGAAAAATGCACGAAACCTGAAATTACTTGAAAAATACATGAAATGACATGCACACGCCTTAAAATATTTGTACTTGTCAAGTTCGTAGGTATACCCGATACACGACACGAAATCTGACATGTACGGGTTTGGGTATCTACATCCATACACGCGAAGCAAACGGGTAAGGTATCAGTGTGACACTTTGATACACGAAACCCGAAAAAGAAATGAAGAATATTTGGGAAACATCTTTTTCACATCTTCATTGTTATTATTGGTAAACTTAAGTTGTGTTTCAAAATAGTATTTTTGATGTCAGACTTTTGAATGAAAAAAAGAGAGAGAATAGACCCTACATTTTTCTACGGATATCTTCTGCGGATTCCAAGAAACTAATTCGAAATAGAAAGGGATTTTCAGAAATTCATTTTGAATAAGAGTCGGGTCTATTCGTTTGACAACAACAAATTGTCTAATAGGATTGAGGCCCTGATGGTGTATGCATTCTTGTACTTGCAGTCTGGATGTTGTAAGCCTCCTACTCTTTGTGGCTACCAGTATGTTAATCCAACAATGTGGATTAATCCGGTGAACACAGCAGTAGATGGCGATTGCGCGATATGGAACAACAACCCGAGCCAGCTGTGCTATTACTGTGAGTCTTGCAAGGCAGGGCTTCTGGGAAATCTGAGGAAAGAGTGGAGGAAAGCTAACATCATTCTCATAGTCACAGTTGTGGTTTTGATATTTTTATACGTCGTAGCTTGCAGTGCATACCGGAATGCCCAAACTGAAGAACTATTTCGCCGGTATAAACGTGGTTGGGCTTAACCTGGTCGGATCCCGGGACACCAAGACTTTTTGTCATGGTGTAAAAATCTTGGTAGCAATTCTCAACCCGAGTATCAACTGGACTACGTCTTGAAAGCCATGGTGTAAAAATCTTGCTCGAAAGCTCTTTAGTGCAACTGGTCCATGGATGATGACATAAAGAAAGAAGCTGAGATCAGTCACATTTGAAACTCTATGGGTAAGATTTTGTTAATTTGGGAATTTGGACACTTGTCTTTCTTGGTGTATCTTTGCATTTTACTGATTGATGTACATATTGTATCTGTTCTTTTTTGTTTTGGTCTTTGTCTTTCAATTATTTGTGCATATTCACTGTTATGACTATTTTAATATCAGAAGTTTTCTATTTATGGTACATAATTCTATTATTGTGATATGAATACATGTACATATAGAATCGGATGTATCACTAGAAGTAAACTTTTTATCATTTGAAATAGATGTATTGTAAGAAAAAGAGAAAGAGAATCAAAACAATAAGCTAAAAGCTACTCTCTTTATACTTTCCAACTATTATTCGATTCCTTCGATCTTTGTAATCGGGGAATCTGTTCAAGAAGCATATTCCAATGGCAATCAGATTCCCCGAGGGTAGAAGTGGAATATTTGATATGTTTTGAAGCGAAGAACATGCATGTGGGGGGTGGCGAGGCGCAGCTCCTCCAAAGTTGCTTTCTTGTACAATTCAATGCATATGAGATACTAAAAGGCTAAAAGTGAAGTAGCATATGAGGTCTCCAATCACGCGTCGCCACGTGTAAAAAACAGTTTTTTTAAAATAAAAAAAAATTTGCACCACCTATTTGCTTTTGTACACGTGGCGACGCATGATTGGAGGCCTCATATTCTACTTCACTTTTAGCCTCCTAGGATCTCATCCGCCTTTACAATGGTATCTGTATGGGTAATTGCTCCGATGTTTGCTCTGTAACTTCTGGCAACAGTAACGGACACCGACCTTTCCGGTTGGGATCAGAGAAGGTAAAATATGAGGTCTCTAATCATAGATTGTCACGTGTACAAAAGTGAAATAAGTTTAAATTTTTTTTTGTTTTTAAAAAATAGTTATTTGTACACGTGGCAGCGCGTGATAAAGGACTCATATTTTTTCTCACTTTTTGCCTCTTTTGATCTCAACCGGGACCTTTCCCCTACTTGGCGCATAAAAGTTGCATCGGACGACTCGTTTAGTTCTGACTGAGATATCCCGACAAAACTCCCTTGACCGTAGCTCCGTTATTAATTGGACTAACAGATTCATATATCATAGATCATATCTAAGTTAGTAGTTAGGCTAAGAATACAAATTCGTGTCTTCCAATGTTGGAATTTGGGCTTGTTACCTATAGAGACTTAAAAAAGTCACATTAAAAAGAAGATGGTGATATGATAATATAAGTATGACACAAATACTGTCAACAATGATGAATCTTTTTTGGATCAGCATGAACAAGTTTAATTTAGTTGATATTCAGTAATGTTAACTCATAGTGACGCATCGATCTCTAACAGGAGCTAGGTTGAAATTGGATGAGCAAATTCATTTTGTTAAAATTACTCTATTAAAACCGATTAGCGTCGTCATGACGAAATGACAAAATCTGAGACGTTAAGGAGATTCTAGTTTCTTAGTGAAGTCCAACAAGGATGCTGACTCCTTAAGTAAGGACCCAAAAAGTGTTACATTGAAAAGAAATAAGGTGGTGACATAAATATGATGTAAGTGTTAAAAATCAATTAGGATTAATAATTTTCAGGCCAACAAGAACAAAAAGTCTAATTTAGTTGACATCTAGTAGTGCTTGCACATAACGACACTGTCAAATCTGAACAGATGTCATACCTAAAATCGGTTAGACATTGTCAGATTCGAACAGACGTCATATCTAAACATCAGCTGTTGTTTTTTTTTAATCTGCAAAATCTTGTCTATTAGAATTTTAAAAAATTTATACTCCATCCGTCTTAAAAATATTATCATAGTTTCTATTTTTGTTTGTCTTAAAAATATCGTCCACTTTTTAATATTTAGTTGACAAAGTTTCATTCTATCATTTATATTAAGATTTCTCTCGTTTATCTCATTTTACCAACAATGGTATCTAGTGCAGCCTGTGCAGGTCCGCCAATGTGATTGAAACTACAAATGCACTCAACTTGAAACCCATAATCAGTTTTAAAATTATTTATAAGGGTGATTCCTCTCAATTCGATCCACAGTCCTGTTATAAACCACTGAAAACTCTATAATTATAGAGTTTTTCTTTCATCAAATGATTCAATAAATTTATATACCATTATATCAGAAAAATATATGCATTATTTAACGGTTCAAAAACTGGTTGAACCATTCAATTACTTTCAAGAATGAATCGATTTTGAAGGACTCTTTTTAAACGTGACATCATTTCATATAATTAAACCCATATGTTAGTTATAGTCGCAGTGACCGTACCATGCAGAATTCTGAGGTTAGCAGATTTCCACTGTTCTTAAACAAGGCCTTTCAAATCGAATTAGAATATGGACTCCTGTATATGCAGAGGGAGCTACTCAAAGTAAGCCTGTTTTTGTGTATGTTCCTGCAAGTTCGACCTCCACATCTGAGCCAGATTTCGCTTACAACAACATGATGAGTGGGTTTCAAACCGTGGCCAGCTTTCTTGAATATACAACATACATAGGATCCGAACGCCCCGGGTTTGGAGATATATCCACTGCCTACATATCATACACATGGAAAGAAAAGATCAAAACTTGAGCGAAAAAGATGGTACCAAATCTGATACATTTTCTGCATATTTGCAGAACCAAATTATCTTGGCTAGAGATATAGCTACCAAGAAGCACACAGATTTGCCTACACAGGTACTTAGCATTTGCCATTGCCGACTGAAGCTTCAAAAGTTTGAATGACTAAAAAAGGCTGCTTGTAATTCTCAAACAGGGAAATGAAGTGATTAATTACCTGGGGAGGTTCAAACCCTCCAGCATAATGGAAGTAAGAACCAACAATGACTGCATGATCTGAATCTCCAGTTGACGTCCATATTGAGATTGCTTTTGTCCAAAAACAACGGTTTGAAAAGCTGGAGAATGAGCATAACCAAGGAAACACGTCTTACTTAGATGCAAGAATTATCAATCAATTAATCAATATGCCCAGTATATTCAAGCGGCAGCAAAAGTTGTCGTTAGAGTCTTGGAAGGGTGAGCGGCAGGCAACTGCCCAGTATATGTAAATGAGTCTAAATCCCAGATAAATGCGTTAGAAAACAGAAGTATATGTACCTTAGTAAAAGACAAACAAAAATAAAAAAGCTTAAAGTACTGGGATTAAATATTGTATTCCAAAAACATTCTTGATAGTAAGAGCAACACCTCATAATAGCTAGTCCCCCTGGTTTAAGTATCCGACACATTTCCTTGAAAACCTCCAGAGGCTTTGTCAGATAATCAACACTGACCTGAAACATACAGCATTGTCCAAAAAAGCCTTGCACAGATTCAGTCACAAATGGTAAGAAACAAAGGCCAAATAAACAGCTGCAACACTTTGATTATAAAATGGCTACAAAGCTAGAATTCCAAATCTGATACATCTTGCTCTATCCTTAGTTTTTCAACCAGAATTTACAGTGGCTGCTCTGTACTGCCATCGTAGAAAGTGGAACGTGTCACTGTCCTTACAATGAGCAAACCGCAGGTTCTTATCTTAGTTAAATAGTCAAAGCTCAGCAAAAACATACAAGCATCAAAAGGTTGCTTAACAACAAGTGTATGATGCACCCATTGATATATAAATTTGCTAAATACAGAAAGTAGTAGCTAAACAAATTCAAAAACTATTAAGCGAGCAAGTTAAGAATTCATTATTAAGCTATTTTAATGATACTTGAATTTATGTTCATACTTCTCAGCAACTATTTCAATGGATTTAGTTACTGAAACTTCAGTAATGAAGGCTGCTTATCAGTTCAGTTTAGATTTACTTCTCACAAACACTTACATGATACCAAAACTTTAAGTTGAATGGCATAGCCAGACTTGCTCATACATCTAAATGTAAAGGGAAGGAGGAACCCCTAAGAAGAGGTTTCAATTAATTCTTGGTGCAAGAACGAGAAGTTTCAAGCTAAAAAATTTAACAGGCTAAAGATTCTCCTGGAAAGTAAGGGCATATATTCAGAAGTCATAACCAAGGTACAGACATCGAGAGTAAGAAAAAGTGGACGTACCACATTGGTAATGACATCAAATGTATTGTCTTCAAATGAGAGTTTGGGATTCACATTCAAATCTTGTACAACATACTCTGTTAAAACCTACAAGAATAAGGAAAGTATTTTAATAAATTTCTTCCTACCAAAAGTATATTGTACAGCCTGTTCTCCTAGCTATGATACCATAATAGGTAATAGACTACCATGGGGCATGTTATAACCAGTTTCAGAAGGTTTCTATTACTCTGGAAATATATTTACTCTGGATAAGAGACCTTAGAGGTACTCACAGGATTTTTCTTTAGCTCCTCCTCGTTCATGCCCATCCCAACTATACGGTCTTGTTTATACCCTTTAGGGTAATGGCTAACCTAACCACGTGTAAGAGCAAAATCATTACATGAAAATATGAGCCTGAAAATAGTGACAGAAGGATGATTCATGCCTCACCCAACTGCTGCACATGTCAAGGATGGCTACACCTGGGGTTGCACTTGGGGGCAAAACCTCAGAATAATACTTGGTAAGTGCAGCAATTGCATAGTCATCAATATGTGTGACAAAGCGTGGAGCCTCATAAAACGATGAATCGGATGACCTGAAAATTTCAGGTAGCACCAATGAATCTTAGTCCAACCAATGTCCAGATCAGGCCATGTTATTCAATCACTTATAAGCACCCTCAAATTAAACCATTAGGATTATGGTGGCCGAAACTCTAAAATGTCTCGTTAATGTTACTCTTTTGCTCTTGTTTTTGAAATGTTATTCAGGAAAACATGGCTGGCGCTTTCTTTTTCTTTTTCATAATCGCCAAGTATTCATGCTAAACTGAAGGACGAAGGAACAAACCATAAATTGTGCTCCTTAATATTGAGAAATTGGATTTAGCTAACAAGGTTATAACATGTGCGATTACATTACTTTTCCATAATGTAAAAGCAGGGGAGTGTGAAAGTGAAAAAGCTATTCGGTAGTGTTGGAGGAAAACAGGCCTTTGGATGTTTGGACTCGAAAAGATTTGATTTCCGTCAATACGATCAGCTGACCAAACATATGAATATTTACATATTTCTGATAGTACTTGTTTCATATCGTGAACCAGGATGTCATTCAGTACGTATGTCTTTAAGTATATGATCATAATCCGGACCACAGTGGTTAACATAAGCTCAATCATGCAGAGTGAAATTGAAGGTATCAAAAACCTAAAAGAATCAATATTACACCGTATAAGGAATAACTATACATAGACATACTCATCATAGCGTTGAAAGTCCTCTTCTTTGAAAGGAAATTGTTCTGGCCAGTCCACATTCTTCAATGCCTTATGTAAGAGTGAGAAAGAACGAGGGTTAGGAATATTAAAGCTTCCAAGGACATGTCTATGATGCAGAACCATAATGAAGCTTGAATTCCATCAAATCGACAACACTGTATTTCCTCCTTTTCTTCTTTAGCAGCCAGACACACTTTCCTACTCAAGACTGCATTCTTTATCAAACAGTTTAAGACAAATGGCATATACTGCTTGCTTGCAACTATACTTCCATGTTCTTCAGTCAGCATAAGCTCTCTCCGTCCTAAAAATATTGCCTTCTTTCACTTTTCAACATGTGTAAAGAACAGAGGGAGTAGTCATCGAAGGAACAATACTTTTGCAAAGCCTAAAAGAAAATCGTCTCCGAAACAAAACCTTTAGAATCACAGATTCACAGAGGGAAACTACATGACCTAAAATCAAAATGCAAAAACCAAAATTTTCATTGGCATAGTAAATAGAAGTAAATCAATAGCAGAAAACTTCTTCAATTCAAATGGGCACCCGGAAATTGAAGAATTCATTAGATTGTTAACATTAAACAACTTCATAACCAAGACATTACGGACAATGACTCTATGACAATGAAGAAGCAAACTTTATCGCATTACCAGCCAATCAAAACAGAAATATCACCCCATGTCCCAGAAATCAAGAAGGTTAACTCCAGATGAAGCAGAAATTACCTCATCAATTACACCCTTTTGCCTAGCAGAAGCCAAGAAAGTTTTGCTTCCAAGATTACCGGCCATATTCATCAACTGTGACCAAAATGCTACTCCAACTCCCAAAACTACTCTTCTAGGTAATCTACTTCCAATAGCTCTTCCCTTCACTAGCCTTTCGAATTGACCAACAGATTTATTATTCTTGAAAGAGTGAAAATAACAAGAAGTTGTTGACGATATAGAATTAAGGGAATCTTTCAGTATTGGCACTCGTTGGTGTAAATTGACTCCAAAATAATAAGCCATTTATCCTTGTTTACGCTATTTCATAAGGATTGGAATTTTCCGTTTTGCTAAGAGCTGGGCGGCAGTCAAGCTCAACGGTTAGCTACTGTCAAGTGACGTGCAACAAGTTTGCGTGGCTTACTCATAGTTCACAAAACAGAGGGCTGAATTAAAAAAAAAAAAAAAAATTGAACTCCAACCAGTAAGGGTCCCTGACACACCCAGCTCCAAAGGTAATGTAGGGAGGTAAATCACGTACCCAACGGCCCGCTAGCAGGAGCTTGGTCATTTACATAGTTGTAGCGCCCCGCTCCCGAATCCTAACATCAGAAACAGTGCACCCGCCGTAGTCTACTAAGAGAACTACAAAGCGTCGATACAAATCAACTACAAGTCACCATAATAACGTAAATCGATGTCAGCGGAAATAATCACTAAAATCCTCTATAAAACAATCATCATCATTAATACAATGTCTAAGAATTTCTAAATCAATACAATAGTCACATGTATGTAAACACTAATCTATAAAATACATAAACCTCGAATATTGAAATAACTGTCTCAACCAACCCTCGAAAGTCTTTTCTGAATATCTTTAGTCTCCAGATCTCCCGTCTCGATTTCCACGGTATACTAACACCTGTGTAAGCATACCCTAATTTTTCCTACCTACAAAACTGGTGAGTGGTGGTGTGAGCCAAATCAACGGGCTCAGTAAGCAATCTATATATACTCGTTATAGACATCATACACGCAGAGACAATTACAGATAACATTTACAAATCAACACACATGTCTCTAGTACTCAATTAAATTCACTCTAATATTTTTAACAGTTGACACATCGAGAATAGTCAAATAAGATCCATAATTCAATCTACATTATCGTGATGCATGCTCTTCTCAAATATGTCATACACAGCAAACAAATAATCACATAAACAAAGAAGAGAACAATACATGCCGATGGAATAAATAAACTGTGGAAAGTAAGTCACTCCACATAATAATCAGCAACTTAATGATGCATGTCTTTCTCTACGTGTCACACGCAACGAAATCTCAACATACGAATGCATGTCTCTCTACCGTGCAATGCATGAACCTCGAGGTGATCCTACCACACGCCTCATAGGGCCACACGCCCCGTCGGGCCATATGCCTCGTAGGGCCACACGTCTCGTAGGACCACACGCCTCCTAGGGCCGCACGGCACATAGGCCAATGCAATGCTCGTGCCATGAATGCAAATGCATAATCTCTTATAATCTGGTGCATCATTTTTAAAAACATCGTAAAATTTTTATTGCATCCACTTTACCTTTCTCTTCTTTGTTTTTTTTTGGCGGAATGGGAACTTTATTCATATCAAAAAAACGATACAACGTTACATCGCAAACAACAAAACAAACACAAAGCTACCGTATAAAATTTTAAAACCTCAGTCGTCTATATCTACAGGATTACTTAGCCCCAACAAAGCTACTTCCAATTTTCTGCTTCGGCTTACAATTTCCTTCGAGAGTAGATGAGAAGGCGGAACTTGCTCCACGTTATTATGCACTAGTTGGTTACGCCAATACCAAATAGATGATAGAGTCTCTCGGAAGACATATCTCCAATCAATCTGTGTGTGATACCTGTTCCGCGGTTGTACATTAGATATGATCCAGCTTTGAATATTCTGTTCTTGGAAAAATGTTTCCCAGGATAAAAAGATGACACGCACAAATCGAGAAATGGTCCAAATTTCTCTTCTTTGTTCGCCCACGCGTTGCTACGACCAAACAAGTAAATGTATCCACTAATAAAATACGCAGCGCAACATAAAAAGATTTTAAAACAAAACCAACACACATTTTATAAAGTATCAAAACATATTGGACCATGGCCCAGAGGTATCAAGCTTGCATCTCCTTAAAAGATCATCGGATACTTATATAGCAAATAACTTTAAATCTCGTAGCATTAATAGTGGGTTCAGATCTGGAGAGGCTAAAAATGAGTCAAAATATGAGGCCTCCAATCACGCGTCTTCACGTGTAAAAAAAAAAGTTTTTTAAAGAAGGGAGTGCTGCTTTTTTTTATAAAAAAAAGCGTTTTTTACATGTGGCGACGCGTGATTAGATGTCTCATATTTTGTGTCGCTTTTAGTCTCCCCAGATCTGAACCCATTAATAGCGGTGTACACAAACTGATATGTCCATTAGAAAAAAAAAAACATGCATCCAAACATAGCTCCGTTAGTATTTTAATTAAGAAATTACTCTAAGAAATATCACACGTTCAAAACGAGACACGTACAGCGTGAATGCAACACTGTTGTCTGGGCTAGTAATGACTATGTTATTCGGTATAATTTGATTAAAAGATTGATGGCTCAATATTCAGTTCAATTAGGTTAGAGGATTGCTGACCAACTTCGTAGTAGACATCTTGGTTATGCATATCAATCTAAAAGACTGGTGATGTCTTGATTTGCGTCATCCATGCAGTTCGATGGAAATGAAACAGTGAAATCTTCAGAGTCAGGAATTTATTATTTTGCTCAAAAAACAAAGGGAAAAAACAGGACGAGACTCATTATTTCACAATGGTCAAAGAATTATGGTTCGACTCCCTCCCGAGTAGCTATATGAAACCCAATATGTTCGCTATTGGAGATTGACTCAAAGATTACAAGATACCGTCTCAAAGGACCAATGCATCTTTACATAGCAAGTAATTCAGCCCTTCTCCCCAGTACATAGCCCAACTGGTTCCGGGCAGAGTTCTTGAAAGAGAGGTCAAGGGTTCGATTCTTGCCAAACGCAAGAATGCCCCTTCTCTGCAAATGCATAGTGTGGGAGCTTCTTAGCATGTAGACTTGTCTGTAGTGCTAGGGGCTCCTTATGCAGACTACTATGTAAATGATCAAACTCCTGCTAGCGGGCCGTTGGGTACCTGATTTACCTACCTTTGGGACTGAGTGTGACATGGACCCTTAGTGGTTGGGTTCAACCTTTTTTAATTCAGCTCAACTGGTTCAGGACAAGGGTTCTCGAAAGAGATGTCAGGGTTCGATTCTTGCCAAATGCAAGAATGTCCCTTCCCAGCAAGTGCATAGTGTGGAGGCTTCTTGACCTGTAGGCTTGCCTGTAGTGTTGGTGGCTCCTTATGCAGACTACTATTGTCATGACCGGCCTTTTAAGATAAAAGAATTTAAAAAATAAAAATTTAATGTGTCATTTGTGTGCAACGGTTATGTGTATATTAAAAAAAACTTTCATTAAATCTCCATTTCCTCCCACTACCCTTTTATCTTCATGTAACCCCCTTATCCCACTAAATATCCCATAACTCCCCTCCCCCATAACCCCTACTATATTTAGTATCATTATCCTTCTTTTTTCCCCTACAAACAAATGTACATAAACATACACGCATATACATGCGTATCTAAACACAACATATGCATACATATGTATACACAACATATACATATATGTATATCTTCAATTCCATATATAAACATACAAACATCTGTGCATACAAATCTTACTCATGTATGATCCCAGCACACTTAAAAAAAACAAAGATTGCAGTCGGCAGTGTGAGGAGGGGAAAAAAGAGGAGAAAATAGAGGGGGAAAAAAGAGGGAGAAAAGAAGAAGGCTTTGCTCAATCCAACCCCGATTCCAACGACAGTATAATATAATCCAAGCAACGTAAGTATTCTACCCGTACTCGTTATGATTTTGCAAACTTTATATGTATATTTTTGTATAAAGAAAAATTACTTTTATCTTTTTAATGTTTGAGACAATAGATGATTGTCTCTTTTATATTTAAAAATACACTTGTATACCTTCAGACCAAAAAGTTAAACATATAAAATCTGTTAAAATAGATGGTTAGTGTATGTCACGCTGTACTATTATGATTTTCAATATTATTCTTTAACATTTTTAACGTACACCTTACTGATCGCCCTTTCCCCACTTTCCTCACTATCTTGTTGTCATGTGTCGCGCAGTCACGCGTCACCGCACCCCCTTACGGTGAAGGGATCATATCCCCCACCAACATGAGTTCCTAGCACATTTGACCGTGCTCGTTCTTCTTTCAGTCCTTCCCCTGACCTTTTTTTTGACCGTCCTCGTTTTTCTTTCAGTCCTTTCCTTCACACCTCACCACCACCACCACTGATGGGTCCAGACAGTAACTTACCAGCGGCTGTAAATCTTTGATTTTATTTGGCCCGTGCATAATAACTTTGACAAAAGAAAATGAGCAACAATTTGAATATTATAACACATATTTTATGTCTAATATGTTTGCCTATAAATAGGCATGATTTGGTAGAAGAAAAACATATCAAATTGAGAAACAATCCAACAGCTTCTTGAGAAATAAGTGAATGAAAGAAAATAGAGATAGAAAAGAGAGTTGTGAGATTATATCTATCTAGTATAAAAATTATTGGGTATATCAATTCTCTTGTATTTTTCGAGTTTAATTTTATACTTGATTGGTTTCTTGTATTCTCATTATTTTGAATAGTATTTGTTCTCATTGCTCGTGGTTTTTTCTTCACATAGAAAGGGTTTTATACGTAAAATTACGTTCACTTTTTTACTACTATTTATCTCGTTTTATATTATTGTCATACTCGACGATTCTTGTAAATAGTAAGTTACTAGTCATAGTTTTATTGAGAAAATCTCACTTATTAGCCTAAGGTTTGGCCCATTACTCAGTTAGCAGCCTAACGTTCATGAAACTCACTTAATAACAACTCTTTTGCCGAAATGTCTCACTTGTAGCCAGTTGACCGTTGACCA
>AP025053.1:2827223-2944552 GCA_036186865.1 Eustoma russellianum
TTTCCCTCTACAATTAGGCTTTCAATTGCTCTGACCGACGCCGTTGTCTGTCTCCGCTTGACATGCCCAAACCAT
The DNA here is from genome assembly GCA_036186865.1 of Eustoma russellianum. NCBI lineage: Eukaryota > Viridiplantae > Streptophyta > Magnoliopsida > Gentianales > Gentianaceae > Eustoma > Eustoma russellianum. Next base: position 2,827,299 of record AP025053.1, read on the forward strand.
CTCAATCTTCCCTCCCTTATCTTATCGGCTATACTAGCCACGCCTAACCTTTCTCGAAACACCTCGTTTCTGATCCGGTCTAGCCTTGTATGCCCACACATCCATCTTAACATTTTCATCTCTGCCACTTCCATCTTCTGTAGTTGTGACTTCTTGATGGCCCAGCAGTCTGTCCCATATAGCATTGCCGGTCGCACTGCCACCCTATAAAATTTTCCCTTTAATTTAGTTGGAAATTTTATCACACAGCACCCCTGAGGCCGCCCTCCATCTACACCAGCCTGCTTGAACTCGATGTGCTACATCATTATCTATGTCGCCATTCTGCTGCACAAATGATCCTAGGTACTTAAACTTACTTACCTGTGGTACCACTTGACCATCGATGGTGAGCTGGCTATCCTCACTGTCTGCTACGCCGCTGAAGTCGCAGTGCAGATACTCGGTCTTAGAACGGCTAATCTTTAAGCCTTTTCTCTCTAAAACATCTCTCCACTGCTCTACTCTCTCATACTCAGGGTATGTCTACTTTCTGCGACTAATGCAATATCGTCAGCAAAAAGCATACACCACGGAACTGCTGCCTCCTGTATCGGCTTTGACAACTCGTCAAGGACAACGGCAAAAAATGGACTCAACGCAGACCCTTGATGGAGACCGACCTCCACCGGAAAGAAGTCTGTATTCCCCACAGCCGTACGAACGGTTGTTTTTGTCCTAGCATACATATCTCTAATTATGTCTATATACTTGATAGGGATCCCTCTTGCCTCCAGACTATCCCATATCAGGCTACGCGGCACACTATCATATGCTTTTTCAAGATCAATGAAAACCATATGTAAACGCGCTTCTTCTCCCTATACTTCTCCATTAATCTCCTGAGAATGTGTATTGCTTCCGTAGTTGACCTTCCTGGCATAAAACCAAATTGGTTCACCGTAACCTGAGTTTCTCTCCTAATCCGAGTGTCGATTATTCTCTCCCTAACTTCATGGTATGGCTTAGCAACTTAATCCCTCTATAGTTCCCACAACACTGTGCGTCTCCTTTGTTCTTATATAGGGGGACCACGACACTCTTTCTCCACTCATCTGGCATCTTCCCTGTTTTGTAAATACGATTGAACAGAGTAGTTAGCCATTGGACCCCTTCCTCTCCTAAATGCTTCCACGCCTCAATGGGTATGTTATCTAGGCCGACCGCTTTAGCTCTTCCCATCTTCTTCAGTGCTCTCATCACCTCTCCTTGTGTGATGTTCTGACAGTCGGAGTTATTATGTTGTCGTTGTTGGTTAGTGGTGCTTTCTCGTTCTTCGTAGTCGGCACTACTGCCGTTGAAAAGATTGTGAAAGTATGTTTGCCATTTCAACTTGATGTCTTGTGCTTTGACTAACACATGTCCATCTTCTCCTTTTATGAACTTCCCGCCTCCTAGGTCCTGCCTCTTTCGATCCCTAGCTTTGGCAATCTTGAACATATCATGTTCTCCTTCTTTTGTTTCTAGTCTCTCATACATCCTTTTATAAGCTGCAGTCTTTGCCTCTGTCACTGCCTTCTTCGCCTCCTTCCTGGCGATTTTGTAATTATCCTTCAATCGCACTTTTTCTTCCCCATTGGTGCATCTTAACAGCTCTCTAAAAATCTTTTGTTTGTCTTTTATTTTTTGTTGCACATCCTCGTTCCACCACCACGCCTCTTTATGTACGGACTTCTTTCCTGTTGTTACCCCAGCGTTCTCTCGCCGCTTGAGTAATAGTAGTCGATATAGCTTCCCACATCTGATTTGTGTCATCACCTAGACGATCTAGTTTCGCAGAGATGACCTTGTCTCTGAATATATTAATTTTTTCGTCCTTCAAACTTCCCCATCGAATACTGGGTGGGAATTTTCCCACCCCCTTACTCAGCTTTTGGCTCAATGTTATAACTACCACTAATAAACGGTGTTGCATCACCGCTGTCTCTCCTGGTATAACCTTGCAGTCTCTCCACAAACGTCGGTCTTCCCGCCTCATCAGAAAATAGTCGATCTGCGTGTGACGTCCTCCGCTGTTAAACGTGATCAAATGTGATTCTTTTTTCTTAAAAAACGAGTTTATAATGCCTAGGTCATGGGCTACTATCTAGCAGATCTCTACCCTGTTCGTTTCTATCTCCATAACCAAACCCGCCATGTACCGCCTGAAAACCATCACTATTTTTCCAATATGTCCATTAAAATCACCCCCGATACAAATTCGTTCCTCCCTGGGTATTGCCTTTAACACTCCATCTAAGCAATCCCAAAAATTTTCTTCTCTGTTTCTATTTTCCATCTAAGCAATCCCAAAACATTTTCTTCTCTTGTTCTCCTAGTCCCACTTGGGGTGCATAGGCGCAAATCACTGTCACTACCCTCCTTATTTAGTACTAACTTCAACACCATAATTCTATCATTATATCTAATCACACAATCACATTCGTGTGTAATTCTATCTTTATTAGGAATCCTACCCCATTTCTGGTTCCATCTGACCCTGCATACAACAACTTATACCCATTACACCCTTTACTTTTATTCTCCTTCCACCTAGTTTCTTGGAGGCATGCTATATCTATCTTACGTCTCTTAAGTGCATCTATAACCTCGAACAATTTACCACTTAATGTTCCTACATTCCAAGAGGCTACCCTTAGACTATCTTCATTTTTTTCCTCTTACCTACACCCCTCTTCCTTAGACATGGTCTCACGGAAAATCATGACGTATCCTATCAATTATTGCTACTAAAACTACAGATCCAAGATATGTTACAGATGTAGAAAGTTTGAAACTAAATGTAAACAATCAAAAGTATATCAATGATAATAAGACAAAAAATGAAATTATATCACCTGGTTAAATTGTTTCACACAAAGATCCAATAAAGCAGAATCTGGATCACTGGATAGCCAGAAAAAACGGTACCAACAAAGTAGCTCTGAATCTACTTTCGTTTGGAACTTTGACTAATATCAATCAAACTGCCCAAATCTTTCTTTACAATGCTTGCGGACGACGGACGACGAGAGGACCACAAGGCAGCAGAGCCCTTCGAACGTGTCTGTTGGATTTTTAGAATAATGTCCAAACTTTTCTTACCAGTGATATTGTAGGACAAAGCACTACAAGATAACTTCTTTTGCAGTTATCTTTTGAACATAAACACCAAAAGAAAACGGTGAAGTTCACCGCAGCTTGCCAGAAACCGTCGCCGGCGGTGATGTTGCCGGGTGTAGTATCCGATTAATCAAATGCTTGCACCAAAGTTGGATGATGATATATAGGAAAAGCAGAGCAATCTAACGGTTAGATCTAGTGCAACCAAAGCAGATCTATTCTGGACCTTCACCAGAAAATGGACGGACGTAGATTTAATCTTGTATGAAACTTTATAAATAGTGATGAATTTACACCTTGGATTTGCAGGGGAGGCCAAAATCAAGGCGCTGGATGTACGGGTTGATTTCGCCTGAAGAGCTGATGTTGCAGCTGATCCCTTCAGAGGCGGAGGAGGAATCCTCAGCGTATGAAGATAACATTTATCTTTATGCACACAACTAATAAAAATAATTTAATCATTTAACCATTTTCTTTTACCAGTTATGGAATGCGGACAAACATTGTAAGACATTACAAAATTAAAAGGTAGAGACTTTTTTGGAACGAAGGGAGTACTTTACAAAAGTTATATTAAACCATATAATTAAAGTATCTAAACCTTGAAATTTGGCTTTAAATGATATTGTAACTATTTCGCGACAAAACAATACAAAAATACTTTACTAATTTGATCTTAAATTTATTTTATTAAACTATATATTCAACCATCAATAAGTCTATAATAATATATTTAGAACCAAATAGGTAGAATGATGCATTTATATATTTTACCCGATGAATACTTTTGCAAGTACAGTATCTACTTTATTTATTTACTTTTGTATTAAAAATCGACATACAAATTTGGTAGCCAAGTTTGAACATTGTAGTGTACTGCTATCATTAATACTTTTCTGTCTTAAAATTATTGCTATTGACTTTTTTATAGTTTATTTCAAGCTAAGAAAAAAATCAAATATGGCAAATTTTTTTTTGGAACGGAAGGAGTATATCAATTAAAACCCATCTTAACTATTTTGTACTTATAGACGATCACATAAACAATGGATACTTTATTAATGCATCGTTTGTATTACAAATAAGATCCCCCTGTAATACGTCCTGAACAAATGAAATGAGAAAATCTCACTTATTAGCCTAAGGTTTGGCCCATTACTCAGTTAGCAGCCTAACGTTCATGAAACTCACTTAATAACAACTCTTTTGCCGAAATGTCTCACTTGTAGCCAGTTGACCGTTGACCAACCGTTGACTAACCGTTGACCAGCCGTTGACTTTCTCAGACCAACCAGAATTTGACACGTGGCAACCCTTTTTAATTAAAAAAAATAAAATTGTATTTTTGAATAAATTGATTTAAAATGAATTTAAAAATTCTAAAAATTGTAAAAATTAATTAAAAACATTTTAAATATCAAAAATTAGGAAAAATATAAAAATAAAAAATTACCCACAACACTCCAGCACTCCACCCACCTACCCCCCCCACGCCACACCACCCACCCACCCACCCCCCCACCCCCCCCCCCCCCCGGCCAAAAAATTTTTTAATTTTTTTTTAAACTCACTCATAACGCTCCGACCACCCTCGCGTCCCCTCCCCCACACCCTCCTCTCGCGAAATTTTTTTTTAAATTTTTTCTAACTCTCCCAACCCCGCGCACATTTCTATTCAATGCCTTCGTCAAAATAGTTGGAGAATAATATACTTATAAAATAATGACAATGTATATAAATGTGGTAGCGTGGCTCGAATTGCAGAGGTCCCCTGCCTTTGTTTCGAATTATATTATTTTCTTTTTCCAAGTTGCAAGACTAACATTGTCATTTTCTTTTTGGACTGAGGGTTGGATTGTTTCGGGTTCTGGGGGATGGTCGGAGCTTTGTGGGTGAGTTGAAAAAATTTAAATTTTTTTGATGTGCGCGGGGGTGGGAGAGGGGACGCAGGGGTGGTTAGGATGTTATGGATGAGTTAGAAAAAATTTTTAAAAAAAATTTCGCGAGAGGAGGGGGTGGGGGAGGGGACGCGGGGGTGGTCGGAGCGTTATGAGTGAGTTTGAAAAAAAAAATTAAAAAAATTTTTGGCCGGGGTGCGGGGGGGGGGGGGTGGTGTGGCGTGGGGGGGGGGTAGGTGGTGGAGTGCTGGAGTGTTGTGGGTAATTTTTTTATTATTTTATATTTTTTCCTAATTTTTTGATATTTAAAATGTTTTTTAATTAATTTTTACAATTTTTTAGAATTTTTAAATTCATTTTAAATCAATTTATTCAAAAATACAATTTTATTTTTTTTAATTAAAAAGGGTTGCCACGTGTCAGATTCTGGTTGGTCTGAGAAAGTCAACGGCTGGTCAACGGTTAGTCAACGGTTGGTCAACGGTCAACTGGCTACAAGTGAGACATTTCGGCAAAAGAGTTGTTATTAAGTGAGTTTCATGAACGTTAGGCTGCTAACTGAGTAATGGGCCAAACCTTAGGCTAATAAGTGAGATTTTCTCCAAATGAAATTTCAAGCATCTTATTAATAAAAGTTATGATTAAAAATACATGTTTTCAGAAAATGTGCTTGCCAATATCTTAGAATTTTTTTTCTTTCTAATTTTACTGTTATGGGAAAATGTATTCGACTCACTCTATTTCTTATAAGTTTCCCCCTCATAAACTTGAATTATTTATTAATATTTCAATTGACAAGAGGATGAAAACATTTTTTCCATTGTTGTCGTAAATAATTGAATTAAAACATTTACAAGACCCAAAGCCATTCAACAACCACCACATTACCTCATTGTTTTAGAAGCTCTCACTTATAATGAAATAGGGAGATCGGATGTACGCAACCATACACATGTGTTAGAAACACACAGATGTTTCTCGATGATACATAATGAAAATTACGTCAAGCTGTATCAATCGACTGTCACTCTATAATATAAGAAACACAACCAATTTAGTGAGTCGTTATGTTTTATTCTATCATAATTCAGAGTCAAGGAACTTCAAACGTATCTCAATTTTGGTTCATGACTCTTCATAGTGAGAGGCTCCCCAGTTATCAAGAAAATAGTTATTAATGATTACATGATAAGGTGGAGACAAACCAGTGACAATTGAGTAATGATAATGTTTCGGTGGGGGGAAACAGGGATCAAACCCAGTTCAGCTTCAGTCCCATTAGCAATCAATCAGTCAATATTTGGTGTGTCTTGAATTGGTACCCAAAGCGAAACCCATCTGAGGAAATCAACATTGCAAGTGGCTGCTTTCTGGGTCCAAGTACAACATATGATGCCAAAGATTACCCAACAAACGATAATTACAATAACATAGTCCCAATGGGATGGGATCTCCTCACACCCAAAACCCTCACCTCCTTTTCTACCCGCCACCCACGTAATAACAGGGGAGAGTAATGAGGCTAGATGAAGAGGTGGGGGAGGAAGAGGTGTATGAGGCGGGGGGTGACTACCATGTGACGAGCGGTGGGGAAGGGGTGAAGGTTTTAAGGTGAGGAGATCTCATCTCAGTCCCTATTGGGGGAGGGGGTGGGGGTATTGGAAAGAGAAAAGGATCGACTCTGTAATGATATTAATTCAAAATGAAAAGAACAAAATCATGAATTCCACAGGAATCCTCTAATTTGAAGGCGTTAGAGCACATTAGAATCAGGCGCCTTGCCCAATCGACTTGGCAATAACTAGTCGTTGTCAGGATTTACAAAGAATCTGCTAAAAGCAGAATAAACCCCACGCCTAAAATGGCATCCAACATGAACAAACCTCTTCACGAAACCTTTTTCTACAGGAATAAGCTTTTCCCTGTGGTTTGAGGGTCTTGTCTCTCTGTACCAAGACATCTTATGATGGCCTTCCTGCGAAAGAATCTCCTAACGAATTCTTTTTATTTTTTAACAAACTACTACCTAATGTTTTTGGATTTCACCTTGTTGTTCGAGCAACGCCTTAAAATGATCATTGTGGTTACCCCCAAGTAAAGACTGCGGCCCCCTCATCGGCTGGGAGATCGAGGAATGGACAGTTGGTTCCTCGTAGACAGAGGTACTATCAGTTGGCATTGATGGCGCCTCTGAAGTATCAATTTTCTGGTCTGGTGCCGATTTCTTCTTTGGCATGGCAAAAATATAAGCTGCAAGAAATCGATTTGCTGTAAACCAAATATATTTAGGTCATCTGAGGGTTCAATGAACATAAAAACAAGTGTAGTAAAAACGTAGAATCTTTCCGTCACAAGAGTTAAAAAGGACCTCTAAATGGAAAGGAAATGCCACTATTTTCCAAACAACAATCAACTACATACATTCAGTTTACAGGAGAACACTAGAGAAGTAACGGAAATAAGGAGATAATGGCTCTCAACACATTTTAGCTTTCTACCTCTTCCACGCTAGTAGCAAAACTAACAAAAGTCCACAGGTCAGAAGGCTAGACTGCAGTATCCACAATAATAGGCATCTAGCACCTAAACATGATGCGTAATAGTGCTCAGCAAATTATTCATGGATGGTAAATATATTTAAAGCATAACTTATGCTAATAATTTTATTTAAATGAGAGGGCTAACGTGACCAATCATTTCAGGATCACATTATTAAGGTAGATATTGCAAACACATGAAGAAAAATAATGGGTTTGGAACTGAATAACCGAAAGTTTCTATCAGAGCTCTATAACTTCAACTTAATGACACATTTTTCCTGTGCATTGAGACACACACAATACATAATGGATAACGTATACACACATACACGATAAGATGTTAGCATAAAATTCGGAGGGGATTTTTCAGCTGAAAAAATAATATGTAAAAGCAAATTCAACAGAGGAATCAAACAACCAAGTAAGTTTGAACATTCTATTTTCAAATGGATATGGCTACTTGGTTAAAACTGAGGGAGTCGATTCTAAGAACACATTATCAAAATGGGGGAGTGTCCGATGAAATAACCATGTCATAATACAAAAGACAATCCGAAAATACCATGTAGATCCGATTTAAGCAATCTTATACAAATGGTTGCTGCTTCAAACCTCCTTCACAACGATATGATAAAATGCTAACCCCTTGGTATGCCTAATTATTCTTAGTCAACCTGACATACATAATTCTTTTACAAACATCCTCAGGGCATAACGGGAGATTGATACCAATGAAATTTGACCAGGATGACTTGATAGTTACATACTGCACCAAATATGTATATAATGGTCTTTGTACATAAAACTATCACAACCAGATTTAGCTTCTTATTCCTGCTTACAGACAGTAACTGATAAAAGATCCTGCTTCAAGCCATTACCAAAACTACCCAAACATAAACAAGATGGTAAACCTAAATAAAACACCTGGTTTATCTTAGAACCTTATCAAACCTAAGCAGAGACTATCCGAAGACATCAATGGATATTCCATAACTCAATCGTCAAATTTACATTTCAATGTTACATTTCAATGTCCGACGTACATCAGCTCTGCTTTTCTTGCTTACTCTGCAATTGTCAAACTAGAATAATGACCAAACAACCTATAAGTTCAGGCTAAATAATATGAGTTGATGCAAAAATCTAGACCATATAACCAGTACTTTGCCGCTTCTAAATCTGTTTTGATTGAGTGATACTCATAAGCATAAACAGTTATCCAACAGTAGATCGTATTAGGTTGGATGAGAAAACCCGTCAAACCTACCAAAAGTTCAGTTTGGCAGAGCATTTAAAATGAAAGTATTTGATTGCTTATATTTATTCCTTTCAGAAAAGAAAGAGGGGAGAAAAGATAAGACCAAGGTGCAACTTATCCATTGAAAATATAGAAAATATTAACAGATACGTAAAGAAGACTGCAAACTGAAAAGCTTATATGCATAATTACAAAAGGTGTCTTTCTAGCCTGTAGTATGAATCAAAATAACAAGAATAATAAATTCCAGACGCAAACAGTTCAGGTTACCCAAGTTCACAAGTCTTAACTTGCCAGCATGAATACTTACAACCACAGACATACTCTTGCATTTTAAGTAGACCTTGAAACACAATATACATCAAAGGAATAGGCAGGTACAGCATAGTATGAGTGCGATCAATTAGCCTAAAAAAGTCACAACTTTCTCAAGTCATATCCTATATACTTTAGGTGTCATGTAAATTGACCCCACTGCTTTTAGGCTGTCGCTGACCGTTCAAGCCTTAGACCAACAGGATCAGAGATCACCTGTACTAAGTATGTACCAAAATCAAAACAGAAGTGCTAGAGTTTATATCCTTTCATTTGTTAGCATATTGAGAAGAGCAACAGAGAGGGCATCCACCTCTTCACGTAGATCAATATGCAGTATGCGGTTTAAAATCCCAGGCTATTATGTCAAAGAAAAAGTTGATAATAGAAGGAACTCTAAGACAGAAACAATTGATGTCCAAAAAAAGGTCCAAAAACATTACCAAATCTAAATAGATCTCATGTGCATCTAATCTATCATGGAAGAGACAGAGAAACAAAAGCTAGTATAGGCAAATGAAGAATTTGCTGTTTGACCAGATTTAGGGCACGAATAATTGGATAATCAATCTAAGAGAATTATAAGGGTACGATTCATATCATGCAGCTCTGCTGCACACCTGGGTAATCCGTGCTTAGTCCTCACCTCCCAACTGAAGCCATGAAAGGATCACAAGCTATCTACCTACTTTACTTCCAAATACTTCACGAAAGCAAACATAGGACATATTGAAATATCCACATTATTCAAGATCCAGGAAACTGGAAAAAATTAACAATCTGAAGAGAGCCAAATCAAGAGCTTACAACACACCAATCCGAAAAATCGAAAATCAAGTATTACGAAATAAATCATTCCAGATAAAATCTATCATTGATAACTTGGACAAAAAGCGAAGTTAACATTAAAAAAAATAATAATAATTATCACATTAACAATAATAAAACAAGGAAAAAGGTAAGAATTTAGAGACCTCCGACGCCAAAATTGAGAACCATTAGAGTACGCCAGATAAACTTGGAGACTCGGACTTGAGTCGCCGCCGGAACTTTGGAAACCGCAGTTGCTGACATCGTCACGTTCACCACTATTCTCTATTCTTCGTCTGTATCTTTCCTTTATATTTTCCATCTTCCCCGTCTCCGATTTGAGTGGGCAAGTTGATGCCTTACGAGCGGAAAGACACTCCTGCCCCTAACATACACCTCAAATGGTGTCGCTTTGCTTCAGACCGGGGGCACCTCTTGTAAAATTTGTGGTTCTTTTGTGTTAAAATAACATGTTTGTGGACAAACTGAAAAAAGTTTTATGTATATTTTTCGACGTCTATTTCTGGGAGGTAAAAGGCAGCCCCACCGTCTCAATCCAAAAAACATTATGAAAGATAAAAATAACGAATTCATCAACTTTCTAGGTTGGTTTGGACGGCTATTTCTCCGTCTATATATTCTTATATGTAGTAGTCAATTCCGTCCATTAATGATACATAACCTTATTGATACAGTAGCATACCATTGTTTTATCGTCTTACCGGATAAAAAGGTCATAGATTAATTAAATAAATACTATTGTCAATCTGATATTTTATTACATATACAAATTAAGCTTATCATGGTTTACATATATAATTAAATATAAGTTCCTACACCCTTGAATAAAATAATAGACTGTTATCAATTGCTTTACAACTCATCAAACTTGCTTAATTGAAAAAAAAAAAACTACAAATATGGTACGAACTGATAAAATTCTCCAAAACGAGCATGATGTTATTTTGAATGGTGCTTAGACAAAACCATGTTTTGACACACAAAAACGATATTCAGAGCTAGAAAACCGACACACTCCGAGACATAAACAACGTCATCAGAATGGTGTCTTAGGTGTTTTGCGCCCAACTATTAAATCGCAATGATGTTTAAATAACGAAACTAGCTTTAAAATATTTTTGCAATCTTCACAAAATGAATATAGTTTTAAAAATCCAAATTACTTTGTAAAAAAATGATGTTTCTAGCTTGGAAAGTGCCCTTGAGCTTCCTTCGAGATTGATCTTGAAATCACTCCAAGATGTTGTACAAACTCCCTTCATATCTCACTCGTCTACACCTAGGGGTGTAAATGAACCAAGCCGTTCGGTTGTTCGGCTCGTTTGGTTCGAGCTCAAACTCGAACTCGGCTCGGATAAAAGGTTAATGAACAGAGTCTGAACACCTTTTTTATGTTCGAACTCGGTAAGTAGCACCGTTCGTTTGAGATGTTCAGCTCATTAATGTTGTTCGTGAGTTAAACGAATCAAGCTTGAACAATTAAATATGTTCGTTTAAATAAACGAACAAGCTCGGTTCGCTCGATAAGTTAAATAAACCGAGCTTGAACAACACAATGCTCAGCTCGTTCGGCTCGTTTACAGCCCTATCTACACCTTTAATGAGGTTGTACTATTCCTTATTTGAAGTATAGAAGTTGTCTCGTAACACATTTATAACACAATGTTCGAAGACGCAACAAACACAATGAGAGATAATATCTTACAAGAACTTAAGCAATTTTTGCAAAACATATGCAATGCTAACCAAATACTATTTATATCCCTTGATGAAACAGACCGCGGAGCATATGCTTTTGTCTGTAACCTTTTTATAATATTTTTATTAAATACAATATAACGAGCAATGTTATATATTGTGTGATTAGATTTAAGAAGAAGAAAATAAATAATTATGTTAATTGTAACGATCGTTTTCATTCCACCCTTCTTCCGGTTTTAATCTTTCTAAACCACGCATCTTTTCTTAGGTTGACATGATTAAGTGTATGTTCCAATTTGAAGACTTATTGTTAAAGAATGAGCAAGGGCACAAATTTTATAATATTGCGTCATAGGTAATAAATATATAACTAAAAAAGATAAATAAATAGTAGTATGTGAACAGTGAACTCAAACCACCCGGACTAGTGACTACACATCTAGGGGGAAGAGAGAAGTCCTTCCTCCATACATGTACCCAATTAGTTAGTGTATTTTTACATGTAAATTTTTTTTTAATTTAATTTTTTAAATATCACTTTAGATGTACCCAATTAGTTAGTATATTTTTACATGTAAAGTTTTTTTTTTAATTTAATTTTTTAAATCACTTTCGGTGGCTTGTAGGAGAACTTGAGAAGTTGGAGTTTTGCTTTTGTTGATAGTGGTTAAACAACAACATTATTTCATTGTCTGAGGCTCCCGCCTATGGCGAGATATGGAGGGTTGGATGTATGCAGCTATACCGATGTGTTAGAAACACACAGATGTTGTTTTCTGATGACCCATAATGATGTGTTAAGTTATGTCGATCAACTGCTACTTCACAATATAAAAAGCGCGACCAATTTAGTGAGTCACTTTGCTTTATTCCATCATATACTAAAGTTAAGGAAGAATGCGTACTTGATAGAGGTTGTACAAATGACATCGAAAACTACAACAGTTTTAGAAATTTTGTTCTCGGAGGAAAATGCCAAATCTCTGGCACTGAGGTTTTACTTCCCCAGCTCCATAGAGCTGCATAGAGGATGCAAATGAGCTCAGCGGCCTACTAAGTTGGTAAGACATTATCATCATCATCCGGATCCAGTATATCCCAACGACAGCAAAAGCTATCGTTAGGGTCTGGGGAGGGTAAGTGGTAGACAGACAATACCTCTATCACAAGGGATAGAGAGTCTGCTTCCAGTGAGACCCCCGGCTCTATATGTACCTGCTTGGTAAGACATTATCAAAACTTATATAACTTACTACAAACTGGATCAGCAACTATTTAACCCATTGTGTCGATATAATCATAGTCGTTGCTTTTGTAACCTAAGTACACAAGGTTTGGTGGCACAACTCCAACAAGGCGAGCAGAAGACTTGGCTTACTCGGTTGCAAGGTTTATCCAGAACAACGGCTCATTTATCAATTATTATATGGTTAGTCAAATTGTGCTCCATGGTCCTCTAAATCACATTCAGAACAACGGCTCATTTTAGAATTCTGCCTAATTTGCACATATGTCCTACTTTGTTTTGCTCTAGGTCTACTGAATGAACCAAAATGGAGTCCTTTGAGAGATTTGCATAAAGTAATCAAGCAATGGGAACCGGCTTTAGTTTCATCATATCCTGAAGTTACATGGGTTGGGAAGAACCAAGAGGTTAATACCCTTTAGCAAAGTTCTGGGCATTTGAAAGATTTGAACATATTTTCCGTATCTTCCAGATGATCTGGTGCTTTGTGTTTATATGTATCTCTGGGCTCATGTTTTCAGATCAAAATCTGGATCCTGTGCTCTATCCTTTCGAATTATGATCTGATCCGAAATGGTCAGCTAAACACAAATGAGTAACTCTGACAAAGACATATGATTTCAGCTTTAAGTTGATTCTTCAGGTGAATTGTACTAAAGTTGATGTGTCTGATTCCACTTCCATTGCCTTCTATACGTGAACTTTGTCCAGCTTCGGACAATAAGCCCAACAGTGGTAGAAAATTAACTGGCCAAGAAAAAAGAAAAATAAAAGAATAAAACAAGAAATGGCACGACTTTCATTCATAAGAAGCAACTTATAGTATTAGATGGCTTTATGCTCTAAGATGAGAGATGTCTAACCATCTAAGGATAAGATGATGATCATCCTCACACTGAGTAGCTGTCCACAAAACCTCCGCGCGCACACACACAAAAGAAGAAGAAAGAACGAAAGAAAAGGAAATCCCATAGTTGGCATGGACATCTTCCAGTTATGAATATCTATGTGTTTAGTTGGAATCCAAGATACTCCGCACTGTCGAATGCAATTCAGATTTACTGATACATGCACTCTTTGCTTTGAGACATTATAGTGCTCAAAGGGTTTGAAGTGGACTGAGGCTTGCAGTCAAGCTGCCTTAATTAGCAACAGTGCTCGCTCAGGACGGACTGCGGAAATAAAAAATCACCTCCAAGCAAAACATAAGAAATCTAACAAAAGCATTGCAGATGATTCAAGTAAAACATCTTTGTTGTTGAATCAGTTGATTCTTGATTTAATAGAGTAATCTATCCAATATAAGAAATTCTGATTGAAGCCGGGATTGTAAAGACTTCAATCACTGCTCAAACTTGGCCAATATAAACAAGCACAAGAGACATACAACTTCATCACCTCCAACCAAGACATTAACGCTCTAATGACGCATTGCAAATGTTCTAACGGTAACATTTCAGCCAATCTTTGTCTCAACTAACACATACTTCTCTCTTTGCCAAACACATTCCAACAAGATGGACCCTCTATTCATAGGCCAATACTCCCTAGACACCTGAATAGCTTGTTTGGTCAAATGAACAGCCTGTACCTTCTGAAACAGACAACAAGCACAGTTGAATACACAAACAACATCAAGAAGCATTTGTTGTATCAGAACCCGAATTCGCCCAAGCAAAGCCAAAACTGAAAGTGAAAATCCCATAAAAAACGATTGCGCAAGTAATGTTGATATTTCCGTAGCTGCTTTCAGCAATGGCTCAACCATCTGTGATAAATGGCGTGCAACTCCCCAAAAGTCGTTTCGAAGAAGTTTGATTTGTTGCCATTGCAAGCTTGCCTCTTCAGATTTTCCAAAAGCTGCACCTGTTGCTCATGCCTCTTTTCAAATATCACCAAAAAGCAGAAGTTCAAGATTTCTCCCAATTTTACAGAGTGCAGCAGTCTAAGATCCCGTCTGACCTTTAAAAGGAACTGGAAATAGGAGCATCTTCGATGTTGGTTCTTGTTTTGTAGAGAAGTCTATCCAATATAAGAAATTCTGTTTGAAGCTGGGATTGTAAAGACTTCAATCTCTGCCCAACTACTTCAGTTTCTTGCCCAACAGAAACAGGCTCTAGTTGCATCGATTCGCAGGTGCACATGCTTCTGATTAGATAACCTGACAGATTACTCAAAGCAGCAGAAGAGGATTTGCCCAATCATAAGCTGTTTCTAGTGCTGATGCAACAAACAGCTGCTAACAAAGACCTTGTAATCAAGTCGGAATAGTTAAGTGCAAAGACTAAACATGCTACTTAGAAGAAAAACTACACTGCCGTTAGAACATCAATTTACTTGCTTTAGATCCATCAGTTTAGTGCAAAAGAAGTTGGATCATGAATCATATGCTCTCAAACAAAAATTCACCGCAAACATTGTCTCTAGCATAACAACACTATCTCCCTCTTTCCTTTTGATGAATCAAGGATATTGAACCTGAGTCTTTAACATGGGAGAACACAATCCATTCGTTAGTTATCCTAGAAGTTATTCCTTATGCAATAAGACGCATACAATTGAGAGGGAGGGTCACATCAGTGGAGTTGTTGTGCTTGAAACAGAAGGTCCGTTGGATTATCTCTTTTGTCGATAAATAGTTACTGCTAAACCATTTTAAGTTGAATCAGAAAACCACTTTAAAGTTTCGATTTGTATTCTAATATCTTCCACGTACTTAAAGTGTCTACTCCATTCTATGAGCTCTATGAAAGAAGTTCTAAAAGCAGCTTCTGAATAGACCTAGCCTCGATAAAACGGCACGTCAGGGCTACGTACACAAAAAGGGAGTAGCCCTAAACATGAGTAGTAGTTAGGGGACCAGATCTCCTCACCCCCTTGCCCCCGCCACATGGCAACAAGGTGGGGTTGTGGAGCTAGATGCGGGTGACATTCATCTAACCTCACCACCCCACTTTGCTGGCACGTGACGGGCGGTGGGCAGGGGTGACAGTGTGGACGGGGAGGAGATCCATCTCCTAGTTAGAGGCTATTACATCTGGAAAGTAGTTAGAACTGGGTGTTCAAATCCTAACGTTCTTCGAAAAAATTCCCCAATTAGATTTAATAACATATCACTGGTGCAATGATTATCTCTCAACTCTTCACAAAGCCAAATTCAAGGCTTGAGTTGGACATATGAAAGTGAAAACCAGGCCTTTTCAGAATGTTCTCAACCATCAGTTCGTAAACTTATCTTGAACCGCTTGAACAAACGAATCAAAGAGGCCAAGGGAAAACGAATTTGACCTGAAGAGCAAAAAGAATGAAAAAACTGGAAAATGCTTTTCCGAAAATTGAGACCTGACCTGGGAGTTCTGAAGCGAGCGAGAGATGTGGCTCAAGTTGGAGAATAATGCATATTATTGACAGAAAGAAAAATATGTTCCTGTCCTCTTCTCTTCTAGCTTCTAGGTTTCCGACGATTCCGACATTGATGAACGTGGAAGTTTAGTCGGCGGCGATGTTTGATTTTCCCACCAAATTCTCAAGGAGGATTCCGTCTTCTAGAAGGAAAACGGGTAGCCGATATCATGGGCTTTAGGGCCCAGAATGCTTTTTCTCTAATCGTCTTGTATCTGAAAACTGGTTTCGAGCCCAGTTATTCGGATCTGTATACAACAATAACGCTCAAACTTTTTTTTATTGTATGGCATCGTCTATATAGATCAATTATTTTTATTTATTTTGATTATTTTATTTTATTTTTTTTTCTTATTTTTTGTTTTTTTATATTTTTGAGTCGTAGTTTAAATTCACCCTCTTTGCGTATCTCCTAATACCTAACGCAGAATATGCGGCTTTAGAATATACATTTTTTGAAATATCATATCATCTTAAATATGATTCAGTCCTAAGTACATAAAATTCTCATGACATTGGTTACATGAATCAACTGTCTCCATCGTACTCGATCACTGACCATACGTCCACAATTGTCATATAAGTCATATAATTTTTTAATGTCTTTCTCCATTCTTCTTTGGTCCATGCCACGGGTAACCTTGCTTATTTGACACTACATCTAAGCCTCCTGATGCAATGGTAATTAGAGTTTGATGTTTTCAGAGCACCATGAAATTGTTGATTGGGATAAAATTGCACAAATGGTAAAAGAATTCTATACTTTGCATCTCTTTATTATGCATGTCTCTACGGGTTGGGATCTCCTCATCCCCACTTTCCTCACCTACTTTGTGACCGCGCGACACGCATCAAGGAAGGTTGGTGAGGCTAGATGAGGGTCACCTACATCTAGCTTCACCACCTCCCCTTGCTGCTACGTGCCGTACGGTCACGCGTCACCGCACCCCCTTGCGGTAAGAGGATCCTATCCCGTCTCTACGTGATTACGCAAATTCATGATGAACATCAAATTTGTGCACCATACCAGAGAAACGAAAAGCCAAAACGATCCTATAAAAACATGTACTTTGGGGGGGGGGGGGTTCTAATAAACTCATGGAATTCACTATACACAATCACTATATAAGTTAATATTGTATAAAAGGCATTCTCGGTGTACTAGTCTCCCGCGTTTGCATAGGATCTGGAGAGGGACCGGATCGCTTCGCGATCTGATGTACGCAGTCTTACCCTACACTTTGTGCAAGAGGCAATTTCCCCGACTCTAACCCGTGACTTCAAGGTTACAAAGCAACAATCTTATCAGTTACTTCAAGGCTCACCCTCTATAAGCTAATGTTGTATATATAAGTTAATATTGTATCGCTTTATTTAACCATGAGGTATTAACTTATAAAGTATTTTCATTTACCTGTACCACTCATGAGCATCTCTAAGTTTAATGTGTAAAATATTTTTCCTCATAGTGTTAAAAGAGCAGCTAGCTAAGCCTCAGACCGCCCCTTTCTCCCTCGCTCGTAGCACTATCTCAATCTAGCCTTCTTGCTGCTTTCTTTGCTTCTTTCATTACCAAGTAGGACTGTAAACGAACCGAACGAGCCGAGCTTTGCGTTGGTTAAGCTTGGTTCATTTAACTTAGCGAACGAGCCGAGCTTGTTTGTTTATTTAAACGAACATATTTAATTGTTCAAGCTTGGTCCGTTTAACTTACGAACAACATTAACGAGCCGAACACCTTAAACGAATGGTGTCACTTACCGAGTTCGAACAGAAAAAAGGTGTTCAAGCTCTGTTCATTAACCTTTTAACCGAGCCCAGCTCGAGCTCGAAACGAACCGAATAACCGAACGGCTTGGTTCATTTACAGCCCTATTATCAGGTAAATTCATTGTTGTCGTTTTTTTTTCTTCTGTTGTACCTCAAATTGTGAAGTGATCGATCTCTTTCTAAACTTTGCGCAAACGCAGAAGGTTAGTGAATAGGAAACTTTTGTCCTTAATTTCTCGTTGCAGTTGTGTTTGTATTGTCTTTTTTCCCATTAAATATACATTCCTTATTTATGGTAGAATTGAACTTTCTTTAATATTTTCTTAGCTTTATACGGAAAACTTTCAGCATATTGCAAGGAAAATGTTGTCTACATTTGTTTCCTTTTGGCATTTCCACGTTCTCACTTTTAATTTTATTAATTCATTAATTTTGAAAAGGTGAAATATGCAATAAAAAAAATTAGTAACTGAAGGAAATAAAAGTATACGATAAAAGATTGGTAGTACTTATACAAGTTTTCTTTATCACCACAAAATTAACATCGTTCTTAAAACCATTGGTGGAAAAGTACTCAATAGTTAACATACCACCTCAAACGAAGTGGGTGGCTGAACTCATTGGGATAGGATCACCTCACCGTTCCTCCCTCACCGAGTATGTGACCGCGCGACACGTGACAACAAGGTGGGGTGGCGAAGCTAAATGAGGGTTACCTTCATCCAGTCTCATCATCCCCCACTGTTGACACGTGTCGCGCTATGGGCCACGCGGTGACTCACCATGCGGTGAGAGGATCTCATCCAGAACTAATTAAGGCAAAACAAATTTTAGACTTTGGCTCTTGTTTAAACAACATGGACAGAGACATGCTTATGTTCGAAATTGGATGTAACATCAAGAAGTCCAAAAAAAAAAAAATACTGAGTGATGGATAGGATAGACTAAAATGTACGCATATGGAATTGGATCAGATTCGACGATTTGAATTGAATTGTTGAATTTGAACTTTGCATAGTATTTATTTTGGTCCAAAGGCCTTGTAATCATTTTCAAACATTTTTAACGCTAGATTTAATAGGTGACCGATTTTTTAATTAATTAGGTAAGTTAGAATTAAGCTAAGTCTTGCAGGTTAAATTAGTTTAGTTCAAGAATATTGTTTTCTTTTTAACTTAAATTTTGTTTGCCTATAAATATGGCACTCCTTTGTATATATATTTGGCACAAGTTTTTCATTAACAAGCCTTGAAAAATTGAGCCTCTTTGCTCACTAATTTACGTAAGCAATTACGAGTCTGTTTACTCAAGTTCTTTCGTTTGAATTCAATTAATTCTTTAGGTAAGAGTTATGTTTTGAATTCATCTATAGTTGCGTTCAAGGTGCTTTTTCAATGGTCTTTTAAGGTTCTTGGCATGGAGCTATTCATCAAATCGAGAACTTCACAATGTGTGTATAAACGAAGTGTTTGCGTTTTTCAAAAGGTCTATCAAAGTTCTTTGATATTATTTCTCTATCTCTTTTTTAGCCATACGATTTTGTCTCTTTATTCTTTGTGTCTTTATGTGTTCTTCGAGCTTTTGTTATCAAAATTATTTTGAACAACATATTTATAATACACGCATTTTACGGTATGATGATAATTCCAACATTGTAGGACATTAAAAGCATGTTCTTGTCAAAATTATTTTGAACAGCATACATCTTTAAACATTATTATCAAATTGAGACGAAAAAGATAGGTGTGTTCTTGTCAATCAAAATCAATAACTCCAACACCCTATTAGGCCTACAAAATTGTTCAGACTCCTACTTTTATGGTTTAAGTCATCTAAACCAAGTCACAACTGAAACACGCACAATAAAAACGTTTCCGGTGCACTACGTTTCTGCGTTTTCGCTGGATCAGGAGAGGAGTCGGATCGTTTCGCAATCTGATGTTCACAGCCTTACTCTAAACCTTGTGCAAAAGGCTGTTTCCGCGGCTCAAGCATGTGACCTCAAAATCACAAAACATCAACCTTACTAGTTACTCTAAAACGTGTCTTTTAACTGAAACACTTACCATAAAAGTTGCAAATAATTATAAATTGAAAACATCATATACACTATCCCATCATTACCTATTGAGATTCCTTGACAAACAGTAGATCATGCTATCCATGACCTACAATTCAAAGGGCATTCCTTTCTTTCCTTACCTTTTCTAAAGCCTAGCTTAGGTACCAAGATGATAATATACTTTAATGTCTTGAGTGTTGTCTTTAGTACTTAAATTTCATTGGGCTAGTGGACATGCAAAAGTTAATCTTAACTTTGTCAGACAAAAGCAAGGTTACTTATATATACTAATCCTAATATAAGATTTTGCATATCACACAAATGGGCCATTTTGTTATTTAACAAAATTATGGTCGTCAAATTGGGGAGATTATCATTACATTATATATGCTTTGGGGTTTTGGGCAATTGATGAAAACCTAAAGATTGCAGCTTTTGAGTTGAATCCCAAGATGGTCAAACACAATGCTTGCTACTTAAGTAATAACCATACGTGTTACGAATACGTTGGCCGGTTCAAATTGTAATCGACACTCTTTTTTGACTTTAGAATATGATAAAAAAGAGCAAAATGACTCACTAAATTGACTGATGCTTCTTATATTGTGAAGTATCAGTTGATCGACACAGCTTGACGTAATTTTCACTATAAGTAGGGCTCTTCAACGAACCGAACAGTTCATGAACTGTTTGAGTTCGGTTCGTATTTGTTCAATAATTGTTCGTAAACGAGCCGAATTCGAACATTCGTTTGGGTTCGTTTACTAAAACGAACCGAACTATTCGCGAACTGTTCGGCTTGTTTAAATAGTTATATTGTTATCGAGCCGAATGCAAACCAATTTTAAAGTTTGTTTAGCTAAACGAACCGAGTTAAATAGCTCGTTTAGCTAAACGAATACGAATTCGAAAACCTAGTATTCGGTTCGACACGGTTCGTTAACTCCCCTAATTATGGGTCATGGGAAAACAACCTCTGTGTGTTTCTAACACATGTGTATGGTTACGTACATTCGACCCCTCCATACCGTGCCATATGCGGAAACTCTAAGACAATGGGAGTAACGTTGTTGTGACAACGATTATGTATCCAAGTTTTTTTGATTAAATTATGAGGTAATGATGATTATTCTGCTAAAGGGTTTCCCATAATGGATGGCCGGTGAAGAATTTAGTCGGAATTATCATGATTACTATTCATGGTTTCAATTTGTATTATGATGTGGGAATTGAATTTGGCACTACTGTATCATCCTACTTTTCTATCAACAATAATTAGGATATAGACGCCCCCATGGGCATAGTCCAGTGGTAAGTGGCAAAGGTGATTGGGGCTAGAACCCCGACGTCCCGAGTTCGAGTCCGTGTGGAGACAATCCTTGTTGAAATATTACAAAAGTTGCCTCTGGGCTGGCTGAGTCTCGTGTGTCCTCTCCCTTTGCAGGGCTGCCGGTGGAGCACATCCCTCGATTTACATCCCACCTGACTAAGGGGCCTCTGGTACAGGTGGGGGGAGAACACACTCCCTCATCAAAATAATTAGGATATAGATTCTCATTCTTTTCCAAAAATCTGAGCAAAGTATTATACCTTACGTTATTTGTCTAAGTATTGTAACTTTGTTAAGATTGCTTAAACAACAAGATAACTCATCTAGCTCACTGATTGAAGTTGATTTTCTCATGCCAAAACTATCTGCGTATCTTGATGTTGATTCAGTAGATTTAGTTAAACGAATGCCATCGACATGGTAAAAGCTCTACTTTTTCTTTCGTCTCAACATGATCTATCCACTAATAGGATTAGGTAAGGAAAGAAGTCCATTTCCACAATAGGAAGTGAACTATTCTCGTGACTTCTCTTAGGTTCTTAGTTGTCCTGGTACATAGACTCGATATTTATAACCGGATTGGCTTAATTTGATCCATTTCCATAATAGAAAAAAATAGACAAAAAAAGGACCAACGTTTGTTGACATGGCATTTTTAGTATATTTTAAACATCATTTAATAAAAGCACTATGACTAGTACACTCTAGGATAACGTTAATCAAATCAAAAGGGGATAAAGCTTTTGATCATACAGAAATGTTTGGTTGGCCATCAAATTGGAAGTTAAAATCTTTGTTTGGTTGCTTATTATAAATTGGTGAATCAAAAAATTTGAAAGGACTTTAGGGTCCCTTATAGACATATGCAAAATCATCAAAAGAGTGATTGAGAAACACACCAAGCGAATGGAAAAAAAGGAAAAAGAAAAAGACATAAAAGTGGGCCAAACATAGTGTTATTTGAGGGAGACCCTTCCAAAACCTTACAATAATAGAGCTTTAGCCTTTAATGAGAATGGCTCCATCGATTTGACTCTTCAAGCATGAGAAACGCGTTTTCGTTACATTAGGTTTCTGTATAGGGTTTAAAGAAGGAATAGATCGTTTCACGATCTGATCCTACTTTACACTTTATGCAAGAGACTGTTTTCACGATTCGAACTCATGACGTCAAAGTCACAAAACATCAGCCTTACCAGTTGCTCTAAGGTCTGAACTCGATTTGACTCTTCAAGCAAGGTGCACAAACAAATCGTACAATACCATTTTGAAACCAAGATCTTTGCCCATAAAAATATATTGCTTTTCTCATGATATTTTTTTTTTTAAAAACTTTCAATCATGATGGAAAACTACCTCTCCATATGTCATTAGGGGAATGTTGGACTTCATTTTGTAGCCGACGCGATAGTCAACATATAACTCCTTTTGGTTAGGAGGTTTAGATGGATTAAAATGTGTATTATATCTAATAAACCTAATCTTGGCACTTGTTTATATTTATTTATTTAATTTACATGTTTACCTAATTCTTACAAAAGTAGTGGTCCTGTTCTTAATCTTTTTCATATAGACAAATTTTCAAATCTTAGACCAATGTCACTTTTATTCCTAATCAAAATTTAGTTGTAGATGTACATTCGTTAGGGCATGCAGACAAAGGCCCGGTCTGCCCAGCACGTAGTCTAGTTGGTACTCAGGTTGAATATTGCTCTCAAGAAGGCAAGGGTTCGAATCAAGAGACACTCGCAGTGTTTGTATTTTATTTCTGCTAGTGTGTAGGGAGCAATTGTTTCACTCCTGCTAGTTTATAAAGGGCACCTTGCGTGGGTCTTCGTGTGCAGCATGCCAACCTAAGAGTCCGCTGGACAGCTGATTTACATCTTTCACGAACTTCATGAGACTGAGACAGTGAAGGTCCTCATGGCGAGAGATTTCGGCTTTGCTCCCAAGACAAAGGCCCGGTCTAGGTTGAGCAGTTTCACTGTAACCATTGTAAAGGTAGTTGATTATGGCAAAATTATTTGGTACATGTATCAACCGTACGAATTTAGCCAATTTTGTCCAGAAACTGTAGGGTTTATCTGTACATAGGCATGAGATGGGGACCTAAGAACCCTTGTGGGACTAAACCTAAGAGAGATGTCAATACTTTTGCATAATCACAAATGCAACTGTGCCCTATTGCTTCTCCTACTTGCCCTTCTCTTTTGGTTGCAAACAGTGGTGTCTTAATATGGAAGAACCCTCTTTCAAGCTCATAGACTTCGTGTCGGATGTAAATCAGATACTTATTTTAACCATAGAAATTCGAGGATATCAATGACATAAGCTTCTCGTTCAATTAGATTGCGTAGGTTTTAGGTTTTTGAGATAATTATGTAGATTTAGTCAAGTAATTTGGTCTGTTAAAATCGCATAGTTTTTCTTTCCCTTAATTGCATAACAACAACATTATCACATCGACTTAGAGTCTCATGCTTATGACGGGTATAGGGAGGTCGGATGTACGCAACTATACACATGTGTTAGAAACACACATAGGTTGTTTCCCGATGACCCATAATAAAAATCGTGTCAAGCTGTGTCGATCAACTGCTACTTCACAACATAAGAAGCACAACCAATTTAGTGAGTCATTTTGCTTTATTCTATCATATTCTAAAGTGAAAGAAGAATTGTGTCTTTTATTCCATTGGAAATAAATTAATTGCATAAGTTTTGTTCAAATTGTGTACAAATAATGGAGAGTAAGGACAAAATAAGAAACAGTTTTGGAAGCAGGTGTGACCAATCCTTTTGGTCCATATGAGCTGAGTTGTTCCAGCAATTGGTGTAAACATGGCACCCCCATTATTTGTTCCTTTTCTTTCTCCTCTTATTTTACAGCTTCATTCTGCTTCCAAACAGGCTGTCCCAAGTCATCAATTCCTTCAACATAAGAATTGCATTACAGCTTTGATTTATTGTATTTATACTTGGGTCTTTCAAAGAAGAGTTGTTAACTAGTTTGCGGGCATCTTGTGTGGGAATCAGATCACCTGACCCTCTTTTAAGAGGGTATTAAATGACCATCCGCAATGTGGCACACAGGGGGTGGTGAGGCTGGGTGCGGGTGACCCCCACCCAGCCTCACCATCCTTCCTGTGTGCCACGTGGCAGGCGGTCCCAAGGGGGGTGAGGGGCGAAGGGGTCAGAGGATCCTGATCCTCTTGTGTGAGTCACTGCATAAGTTCTCACCCAACCTAAGAGACCGTTGGACTCCTGATTTGCATCTTCCACAACGCTCCTTAGAGCTTGGACGGTAGGACTCCAGAGTGAGGAATTTCACCTTTACTCCAAAGAAGAGTTGATAGACTATTAACTTTAGAACGTGGGCCCAAAAGTATGACAAGATTAAATTAAAGGAATGTATAAATATGATTTGATCAACGGGCATGTATATATAGATGAAGTTTTCGCGATTGTAGGGGTTGGACTATATCCTCTTGCACCAAGTTTTGCTATTGAAATTATATAATATCATGATAAATCATACTCTTTACGTCCCAAAGAAATTTTAAAAAATTAACTGTGATAATATTTTTAGAACAAATAGATTATACTTCTTCCATTCAAGTACCATGCGATCCGATCGATGTTAAAATGACAATGACAAGTTACTCCTTTTAAGCTTAAACATATTACCCTACTAGTACTACTGCTACATTTTCTGAATTCTTAGAGAACTTTTTTTTTTTTTTTTTGCTCTAACACTTGAATAATGGATTTTGCCCACCTCATTAAAAATTGGGATATACGCTTCAAAATAGTTTTTTTTTTTTTTTTTTTTGGGGGGGGGGGGGGGGGGGTTGTTGGGAAGGAGGTTTTCTATTGGAAGCTAAAGAAATGAACCAGTTATTTTCCGTGCATGAATAGCCGGGTCTCTCGGATCCTGTCTATTACGAAAGTAAAAGGTTGTACGTTGAAGGACCACAAACGAGAGATCCAAAGCTTCTTTGCCTTTATCTTTTATTTGGGGTGGGATCAACTCACCTCCTCTATGTGGCATTAGAGGGATTGATAAAGCTAAATAAAATATGACCAGCAAAAGGTGTATGAAGGGGTGGAGTATAAGTGTCGGATGGTGGGGAAGAAGGATGAGGTGATCCACCCCCTCTTAGAATACAATATATGTCAAACAAATCAAACAAACCCAAGCTCACCTTGAGGAAAAAGACTTTCTTTTCTTAAAATCATTAAAGATAGAGACTTGAGAAGTAGAACTTAACTATAGATCAATGCTTGAAAACAAAGAGAAATCAATAGAAAATGTAAAAGAAGTAAAGAACCTTCTTTGATTCAATCACTACATCTGCAAATGTCCCCATCTCTCCCTTTCAAATTTTCCCCATCTCTAACATTCATTCTCCAATCCCACCACAAAGATAGATCGAGTTACTAGGTAAAATATAGTAATAAATAATAATTGCAAAACAAGTGTACTCAAGAAAACCTTCCTAAAATGTAACATAGCAACAAATCTTCATGTAAAACTGATAGCTTTTTTATAGTGTTGAAGAATCCTATTGGCTTCTCTTAGACCACTGAAGTGTGCACCATGAGTTGTTGAATAATGGGTTCTGTGGGTTGCCTCCCCTGCAAACAGAATTTGAAGGGATGGGGTTGAACCATTTGTGCTGGGCAATGGTTCAGCCATGGCATCAAAGTCATCACCACTTGATCCCACTGCCACATAACTATATGAGCCTAAGAAAAGTGGATCATTCCCCCATCTGCTCCTCAAAATCTTACCAAACATCAAAGGGCTTTCATTAGATTTTGCATTTCCGTTGCATGATAATTGAGAAGAATTATACCCCATGTGGCATTTTGAGTTTGACAAGAATGTTGAGACAGTTGATGAAACCCCGTCAAGAATATCTTCATCAGTAAGAGATTCAAGCTCCAGAGCTTCTTCACCTGCAAACCA
Source organism: Eustoma russellianum (assembly GCA_036186865.1). Classification (NCBI taxonomy): domain Eukaryota; kingdom Viridiplantae; phylum Streptophyta; class Magnoliopsida; order Gentianales; family Gentianaceae; genus Eustoma; species Eustoma russellianum. Next base: position 2,853,768 of record AP025053.1, read on the forward strand.
AGACAAAAGAACCCTGGATTTGCTATAAATTGGGGCTATAGAAGCTGTCCTCCTCATCCACCAAGGAACCTTAGGGTGCCTTGATTTCCATTGTGGCTGATGGAAAACCATTTGCAGATTTGGAAACTTAATAGCATCATGTCCGTTTCCATCAAGATTTGAACTTAATTGAATAAACAGCTTGTTCACCACTCCATATCCTAGCTTTGAGATTGCCTGCTTCTTGAAACTTGGAAGTGGAGGATTGAACAATCCCACATCTTCATGAATCCCCTGTTTTAGAACACCAAGAGAAACTGTAACAATTACATGATCTGCAGACATGGTTGATCCATCTGCAAAATGTAGCATTACAGGTTTTGTATTTCCATGACCATTTTCTTCCGTTGATAATGGGAAATGCCCATCGGGCTGCCATTCGATTCTAGTCACTTTTCGATCTAATTGAACCAAACCAGCTGGTAGAACAGAGGCTAATGATTCAACAACGCTCAAGTAGCCTTTAGCAATGGTGATTTCCTCTCCAGGAAACATTATATACTCACTTTCTGCATTGTAATCAAGATTCTGCAAGTCACTAGCAGATGTGTAAGTCCTCTGTGTGTTCTCATGCATAGCAAAAACAGAATCCTCAATTGCCCTCTTAGTCCAATCATCAAACACCTTGGTCTCATCTTTCTCTTTCATCAAATCCCGGTAATATTCCAGCCCCTGGCGGAGGAAAGAACCCAAAGATTGATTCTTTCCAGGGCCACAAGATTTAGCAGCAAGTTTCATAGAACTAAAAAGTTCATTGCTGGCAACATCTTCAATCTCTTTCCCTTGAGCAAAATCCATCAATTTCTTGAAAAGATCCGAAATGGGCTCAAAAAGAAATGGATTCAGCTCAAATCCACCTTCAGCTACAGTGATGGGCTCATCAAGACATCCATCCATGAACTCCCAGGGCTGCTCTGATTGCAATGAGTGAATTTCTTGAGCAATTTTATGAAGTGGGCTGCCTTTAATCCCATGGATCCATGTAGCACCCATCTCAATTCGGTCACCATTGAATTCTGATGTGTTGATTCTCCCACCAATTCTAGTTCCTCCTTCCACAACTGAAAGCTCAAACATCTCTGCAAAATTTGCAGAGGTGTAGAGCTTGTTTGCTGCTGTGATGCCAGCCATTCCTGCACCAATTATCACGATTTTTGGTTTCATTGTTTGCATTTTTTTTCTTCCTTTGAACAAGAGTAGCAAAAGGGATAAGAGTAAAGGGTGAAAAAATTGAAATTGTGAGGTGAGAGTAGAAGGTAAGGAGAATATATACAAGGAGTAACTTTGTTTTTAGCTTGGCCTCGAGCAGCACTCCTTTTGTCTCCTTGATTCACCTTTAACTTTCTTTATCATGCATTATGCTCCCTATGTAACATTTCGTGCCACGTCGAAAAGATTCTAATGTCAATCAATCATATCCAGTGAGACACCCAGCTCTATAGGTAACTACATAAACATCACGAGAATAGGACTATGATGTGATAATGTGTTAGTGAGAGAATTCACTAAATATAAACAGAAAGTTTCCGATATTAAAATAGTCATAAACGTGTATATGCACATATAATGCAAGACAAAGAAAAAAACAAAAAGATAAACGTGTATATGCATATATAATGCAAAACCGTAGATAGTATCTAAGCTCCTAAATATACTCTATGGTGCCCCTTTATACCGTCTAAACCTCATTAGCCTTAATCCTCTGCCTTCATGAATTCCTATCTTGAACCATTTCCTCAGAGACGTGCAAATCTAGTAGGTCATGCCTAATCCGCTTATCTCATATCAGTTTGGGTCTGCCTTTACTCCTGTATCAGAACAAAAAAGAAATGTGTAATATATAAGTGGCATAATTCATACTTTATATCCAAATGTTTGTGTTATAAACTCAAACAAAAATATAAAAGAACAAGAAGATTGTATGATATATCTCTTCAAAGGTGTATCTAATCTCACAAGAAATTGTCCTATTTATAGGACATGAAAATGTAACATCTTCTTGGGATTAATACCCACTAACACCATGATCCTTAGTGGGTGTTAATAGCCTTAGTGGGTGTTAATATTTGGACATCCACTAACCCCACTAACATACATAATAATACACAATACTCCCCCTTGGATGTCCAAATTTTATAGAATATGCCTCGTTAAAACCTTGCCAAGAAAAACCCAGTGGGATAAAAACTTGGTCGAAGGAAAAAGAGTACACATTCATAAAATTGGTAAGTGTGATACACTGCCTCATTAAAACCTTGCCAAGAAAAACCCTGTGGGATAAAAACTTGGACGAAGGAAAAAGAGTACAGTGTGTATAGTAATCACACTCCCCCTGATGCTGGCAAAAGGTCTTTCAGTTGACGCATTCCAATGTTGTAGACCATCTTTCTAAATGTAGTTGCTGGTAGAGCTTTGGTGAACAAATCAGCAAAATTCTTGTTTGATTGTATCTGCTGGATATCAATGTCGCCATTCTTCTCTAGATCATGAGTGTAGAAAAATTTTGGTGATATATGCTTCGTTCTGTCTCCTTTGATATAGCCATTCTTAATTTGAGCAATACATGCAGCGTTATCTTCAAACAAAATCGTCGGAGTCTTCCTTAGTGATGATAATCCACATGATTCTTGAATATGTTGAATCATCGATCTTAACCATACACATTCTCGACTCGCTTCATGTAATGCTAAAATCTCAGAATGGTTGGAAGATGTGGCTGTTAATGTCTGCTTCACTGATCTCCATGATATAGCAGTACCTCCACAAGTAAAAACATATCCACTCTGTGATCTGCCTTTATGCGGGTCAGATAGATAGCCCGCATCAGCATATCCAACCAATTGTGACTCAGAATTTTTTGAATAGAATAGACCCATATCCATTGTTCCCCGAATATAGCGAAAAATATGTTTGACACCATTCCAATGCCTTCGTGTTGGTGTAGAGCTATATCTTGCCAATAAATTCACTGAGAATGATATATCTGGTCTCGAACAATTTGCAAGATACATTAAAGCACCAATAGCACTAAGATAAGGTACTTCTGGACCTAATAATTCCTCATTATCTTCTGGTGGTCGGAATGGATCTTTCTTTACATCTAATGATCTTACTACCATAGGACTACTCAATGGATGAGCTTTATCCATATAAAATCTCTTCAAAATCTTCTCCGTGTATGCAGATTGATGAAGAAAGATTCCATTAGGCAAATGCTCGATCTGCAGGCCGAGACAAAATTTGGTTTTTCCGAGATCTTTCATCTCAAACTCTTTCATGAGATAATTAGCAGTTTTGGTTAGCTCTTCAGGAGTTCCAACAAGATTCAAGTCAAGAAAGATTCCATTAGGCAAATGCTCGATCTGCAGGCCGAGACAAAATTTGGTTTTTCCGAGATCTTTCATCTCAAACTCTTTCATGAGATAATTAGCAGTTTTGGTTAGCTCTTCAGGAGTTCCAACAAGATTCAAGTCATCGACATACACTGCAATTATAGAAAACCCATTTTCAGATCTTTTGATAAATACGCATGGACAAATTGGATTGTTTACATATCCTTCTCTAATGAGATACTCACTGAGACGATTATACCACATTCTGCCAGATTGTTTTAGTCCATACAAGGATCTCTGTAATTTGATTGAGTATAATCCATGTGCCTTTTGATTACATTTTGTAGGCAATTTTAATCCTTCAGGGATCTTCATAGAAATATCATTATCTAAAAAACCATATAAATATGCGGTAACCACATCCATTAACCGCATATCAAGGTTTTTAGCAACTGCCAGACTGATTAGATATCGTAATGTTATGACATCAATTACTGGAGAATATGTTTCATCATAATCAAGCCCAGGTCTTTGTGAAAAACCTTGCGCAACAAGACGTGCCTTGTATCGCACAATCTCATTTTTCTCATTGCGTTTTCGTACAAAAACCCATTTATATCCAATAGGTTTTATCCCTTCAGGGGTTTGAACTACAGGTCCAAATACTTTGCGACTTTCTAATGATTTCAGTTCTGCTTGGATTGCATCTTTCCACTTTGGCCAATCATTTCTTTGTCGACATTGTTCAATGGATCTCGGTTCAGGATCCTCATTCACAATTTCACATGCAATACCATAAGCAAAAACATGATCAATAATAACCTTTTGTCTATCCCAATTTTCTCCCGAACTTACATAATTCAAAGAGACTTCTTCAAAATTTTGTTCACTTGCTTCTTCAGGAGCAACTTGTTTATCAATTTTAGACTGATCAGTTTCAATTTCTATAGCGCTTTCAGGTTGTGAACTTCTTTGCTCTTTTGGAGTATTCTCTTCGGGAGCATTAACTTGCACCCTTCTCTTTCGAGGGTTTTTATCTTTTGTACCGACAGGGCGTCCACGTTTTAGACTTGCTTTTGGTATATCATTATCATGTCTTTCAGAGACATCAAGCCGAATTGGCGTATTCATCGCCGGAACGTGGGATTTTGTTATCCTTTGACTATCAGTAAATGCGTCAGGCAACTGATTTGCAATATTTTGTAAATGAATTATCCTTCTTACTTCTTGCTCGCATTGATTTGTTCGTGGGTCAAGATGAGAAAGTGAAGGAACGTTCCATGTAATTTCACGCCGTTCTTCAGGAAACGGTATTTTCTCTCCCCCTAACGGCGGGAAAACTTTCTCATCAAAATGACAATCGGCATATCGTGCCTTAAATAAATCACCCGTCAGGGGCTCAACATATCTCACAATAGATGGAGAATCAAAACCCACATATATGCCTAGACGTCTCTGAGGACCCAGTTTTGTCCGTTGTGGTGGAGCAATCGGAACATAAATTGCACAACCAAAAATCTTTAAGTGTGAAATATCAGGCTGCTGGCCAGATACCATTTGCAATGGCGAATATGGTTGAAATGAACTGGGTCTAAGCCGTATTAATGCAGATGCATGCAGAATTACATGTCCCCAAGCTGTCATGGGTAAATTAGATCTTAAGAGCATAGGTCTAGCAATCAGTTGTAAACGTTTTATAAATGACTCTGCCAGGCCATTTTGAGTATGCACATGTGCCACTGAATGCTCAACATCAATCTCAATCGACATGCAATAATCATTAAAAACTTGGGAAGTAAATTCACCAGCATTATCAAGACGAATAGATTTAATTGGATAATCCGGAAATTGTGCTCTTAAGCGTATAATCTGAGCAAGAAGCTTGGCAAACGCTACTGTTCTTGTCGAAAGCAAACTCACATGAGACCATCGTGAAGAGGCATCCAATAAGACCATAAAATATCGAAATGGTCCACAAGGGGGATCAATGGGTCCACAAATATCTCCTTGTATTCTTTGTAAAAACATAGGAGATTCAACATGAACCTTCATCGGAGATGGCCTCTTGATTAATTTTCCTCGTGAACAAGCAACACACACACAATCACGAGGTAAAAGAATCTTCTGGTTCTTTAAAGGATGTCCATGTGAGTTTTGTACAATTCTACGCATCATTACTGATCCCGGATGGCCAAGTCGATCATGCCATAACATGAATAATGTTGGATCATTGAACTTCTGGTTCATCACAATATTAGATTCTATTGGATGTATAGTCGCATAATACAATCCAGATGAGAAAATCGGGAATTGTTCTTTTACAAGCTTCTGGCCTGATTCTTCGTATGTAATACATAAAAATTCCATATTCCCTTTATTCATGGTTTCAATATGAAAACCATTAAGACGTATGTCTTTGAAACTCAACAAGTTTCGTTTCGACTTGGTAGAAAATAATGCCATATTGATCAATATATGTGTACCACCCGGTAGTATAATAGTTGCTCTTCCAGAGCCCTCAATCAATGATGTAGTGCCCGAAATTGTACTAACATTTGCTTTTGTCAATTGCAATGTCGAAAAATATTTTCGATCGCGAAGAATTGTGTGTGTCGTTCCACTGTCAACTAGACAGATGTCCCCACCATTCATCTTGAATATATGTCTAGCATAGCATATACAATTTTTATAATTAATTTAATTACAAAGAATCAACACATAAATAGAAGTTATAATGTAAACGACAACGAAATTTTATTTATGCAAACAAATAAGTTTAAATTGAAACAAAGGTGCATGCTAAGACGTCATAAACAAAATGAAAACTTATCAAAAAAAAAAACAAGACTAATAACTAGATATCCTACATAATTATGCTTGACCATTGTTATTTGTAACATCGTCCACAAACTGGATTCCATTGCCATCCATACTCGAGCCCATAAGATAATCTTCAAGATCTAAATCATCAAAATGATTGGGGATTATGTCATCATTATCTGCTATGTTTCCAAAGTCTGCAAAATTACTTTGTTTTCCCTTGCTTTTATCCTTCTGGGATGCCTGATAAAGATCAACCAAATGTTTTGGTGTACGGCAAGTACGAGACCAATGCCCGTGAGATCCGCATCGATAACATGTCTCATCGTGATGCTTAGCTTTTGCACAATCTTTTGCAGCTTTTGCCTTTTCATGCGGCTTTTCATTATGTTCCCACTTCTGGTGGTATGGTGCAAAGCTTTTACCACGGCCACGACCTCTACCGCGGCCACGACCACGACCACGAGCACGTCCTCTACCACGACCATTAAAAGTTGCATTCGCTTCAGGGAATGGTTTTGACCCGGTCGGATGAGAAGTGTGGTTTTTCATCAATAGTTCATTATGTTGTTCAGCAACTAAGAGACATGAAATGAGCTGGGAATATTTTTCAAAATTTCGTTCCCTGTATTGCTGCTGCAGGAGCATATTCGATGCATGAAAAGTAGTGAATGTTTTTTCTAACATGTCAGCATCAGTGACTTTATCACCACACAACCTCAATTGAGAAACAATAGAAAACATAGCAGAGTTATATTCATTGACTGTTTTATAATCTTGCAACCTCAGGTGCAACCAGTCATATCGAGCATTTGGGAGGATAACATTTTTATAATGATCATATCTCTCCTCCAGATTTTTTCACAATTCCCGAGGCTCTTTCATCCCAAGGTATTCGGATTTCAGCCCGTCGTGGAGATGATGGCGAATGAATATCATGGCTTTAGCCTTATCTTGCTCACTAGCAACAACATCATCCTTAATAGTATGCCCAAGGTTCATGGCCATCAAATGGATTTCAGCATCAAGAACCCATGCCATGTAATTTCTGCCGGAAATATCAAGGGCAGCAAATTCCAGTTTGGTGATATTCGCCATTGGTCTGATTTATACATAAAGAAAATATATCAGACAATGATACATCCACTCAAAACTGCAGGTTTGATTTTGTTGGGTGCAGCAATTGTCCCGTGGCGTAGGCCGGTGGGCGTAGGCCGTGTGGGCCAAGTCACAGTCGAATGCCGTAGGTGCTTGTGTGCTAAATGCACTATAAGACTAGGGTATGCGCATCTCCTGTCACCAATTGGTTTTGGGAGAGATGGTAGCGCCTGAGGTCCTACAAGTGGTATCAGAGCGAGGTCACGGGTTCGATTCCCAGCAGGAGCAATTGCTGAGGGGGAGATTGTTGGGTGCAGCAATTGTCCCGTGGCGTAGGCCGGTGGGCGTAGGCCGTGTGGGCCAAGTCACAGTCGAATGCCGTAGGTGCTTGTGTGCTAAATGCACTATAAGGCTAGGGTATGCGCATCTCCTGTCACCAATTGGTTTTGGGAGAGATGGTAGCGCCTGAGGTCCTACAGATTTATATGCTTCGGGCATAATAGATGATAGTATAAAAAGAAATTGTATCCCAGAAAAACAATACGTAAGCAGTTACTAAATTAATTTAGAGCAAAACTATACTAAACGAGTAAAGCATCAATAACATAAATATAGTAAACGTACCGTTATAAATATGACTGTAAAATACATTTACTATATATAAATAACCTGATGTATAAAAGTGTTGCAATATTGCAAGTTACAACATAAACAGCATAACGTACATATGCTGCTAAACCAAAAACTAGTAAACATTATTACATGTATTAATATCTGAAATATAGCAAAATATCATGCATGTGAATTGGACGCTTTACAAATTAGTAATTATGATTAGTAATGACTATTTAGACATGATAAACACAATGTTGTGCAGCACATTGCAAACAATAAAGCAGTATTACGAAACAAATGTTAATAAAGTAAGCACACATTGAAATGTATGAAAAGAAAAAAAAATGTATAAACCAGTACTGCCTTGAGTAAATTACAAATTAAATAGCAGTAGTATCATCATAATAATTTGGCGTATGTTAATCAATAAATCTATAAAAACAACAACGAGCTGCAATAGACAGTAACCAATTGTAAGCAAACATGTAAAATAATATTGTGTAATATTAGTACAGTAGTTTGCAAAACTGCAAAACATGCAAGAATAATGTATTATGATTAAATATCCAAAAATGTTAGTGTGAATGTAAACATGTTAATGAAGTTGCATACAACAAGCATACATAAACGAGTTGAATTAATTTATTTGCACAATGTATAACAAATAGCATGGTTAACAGTTTACTGCCAACAAAAAAACTCATTTAGGCTATTTGCTTTCAGCAGTTAATTGCCCATGGAGGGTTAAGAATATCATTTCTGAGGGCCCATTTGCAAACTCAAGAAAATAAGAAATGATAAACATTATAAACTTCTGTAGACAACTTCGCAAATGAACGAAAGTGAAAGTTTGCAAAATCAATGTTACCATTTATTCCTTTTGCCTGTCTTTTCCTCTTACACACACAAACAAAGCAACTCAGCTCGTTAACAGTATATGCAGATAAACAAAACAAAAACCACACTATGCCCTCTGGAGCTCAGAACACAAAACCAAAACCAAAACTAAAACCAAAAACAATTCTTACCACGATGGATCTTCTATAGTAGGTAAAGCGTCGTGCTGATAACGTGTTATAAACTCAAACAAAAATATAAAAGAACAAGAAGATTGTATGATATATCTCTTCAAAAGTGTATCTAATCTCACAAGAAATTGTCCTATTTATAGGACATGAAAATGTAACATCTTCTTGGGATTAATACCCACTAACACCATGATCCTTAGTGGGTGTTAATAGCCTTAGTGGGTGTTAATATTTGGACATCCACTAACCCCACTAACATACATAATAATACACAATAGTTTGAGGTTTGTTACCGTAAGTATTTACATTTTTTTAAATTAACAATATATATCCATATATTATTCAATATGTTACAACGCATATCCATTTAACAGAATCAACTGTCGAACTAACGACCATGAATACGCGACATCATTTTTTTATATTTCATATCCATATGTTATATGTATATTGCAAAACATATTCATATATACTGTGCTTGTTGCAAATAATATCCACATGTAGTTGATGTCATTAACGGAGAAGTCTTTAGTCCATTTGTTCAAAAGTTGATTCTGTTAAATGATATAAATTGTAATATATTAGACAACATATGAATATATATAGTGAACTCGAAACATATAAATACTTAGTGTAACAATTATTAATATTTAGACATGAAGTATGAATTACTCGATATAAATATAAACCTAAACTATTAAGGTCAATTTAGTTAATCATTTAACGAACATAAAACTATGAAAGTAGATATTAGTGCTACAAGATCCACAATGATGTCCGTTTCCAACGAATGAGGAGACATGCATCCACATAGGTTTTGAAGACCATTATAAAATCAGTGACATGATTAATTTTCTACTACCTTTTTATAAAATATAAATCTATTTTGATTTACATTATATTAAAAAGTCAAAATAAACTTATATTTTAAGACAAAACGAGTAGTACAGAAAAGACAAATTAGGGCTTTGCTCCAACATGTTTCAGCATGTAATACGAATTGTTCATCAAATTGCGCCTCAACTTCTTTAACCATGTGACTGATAATTACGCCATTAAGAACTTCGTTATTAGTTCACGGTTTTATTTTATAGATATTAGAAAAACTGTGACATGTGACTAACGTTATGAATCTGTTACTCGAATCAAAGTATCATAGAAGATAGATTACAACAACAATCATACCCAGTATATAATAATGATACCAAAAGCTATCGCTAGAGTCTGGAAATGATAAAAGGAATACAAACAATACCTCCATCATAAGGAATATAGAGTTTGCTTCTAATGAGACCCCAGACTCTATATGTACCTGCATAGATAGTACAATAATATGATCATAGGAGATAGATTACGACAACATACATTAATCAAATCAAATCGTATAAAGGTTATACAAAATTTTGGATCGTCTACATTAAGAGTAGTACCAAAATCATAATCTGCTATCGAAAAATAAATAAAAAAAGCAACCAACTATGCCATAGTGTCCAATTGAGACAATTTGGAGACATTGGCATGCTTCTTATCAATTATGACTAGGATACCGTATAATTTCACAACAGCTAAACATGCTATATAAAAATAAAAAAAAGACAGATACAAACAAATGATGTATGCAAATCACGTTTTACCAAGTAGCAAGAACAACTTTGTATGGGCAAAGGATGGGGAAAGGATCCCCTGACCGCCGCTGGCTTCACACCCTTTGCGACCCCCTGCCATGTGGCAGCAGGAGGGGGTGGTGAAGCTGAGTGGAGTCACCCGCACCCAGTCTCACCACTCCTCCCTGCTGCCGCGTGACGGGCGGTCACGCGGGCGGTCACGGGGAGAGGGTCAGGCGATCCCAATCGTGTGTCATAATCTGTAGATAATCTTGCATAGTTTTGGATTACTTGGATGAAACAAATGATGATGATGCAAACCAAATGTTTAACAAAATACAACTTGCTCAGTCACATTCCCTGTCGTAATTTATATGTATTGCTTTTGAAAGGAAAGAAACAAAAATAAAAATTGACTCCAGATCATAGCTCAATTGGTATTCGAGTTCAGAATTGCTCCAAGAAAAGTTGTATGTACGAAATGGGATACGTGCAGCGTGGGCACAATAGTGCTATATGGACCAGTAATGGCTATGTCATTGTATCCCGCTCAATGTGTTAAAGGATTGTTGAACCAGTTTGTAATAGACACTTTGTGTGGATTCTGACAATACCTTACTAACTTAAGAGGGCACATATGATCCCGATTTGCATTATCCACGCAGCTCTATAGCACTGAGATAGTGGGGCTCTCGGGCCAGGGATTTGCCTTTTCTCCAGGAAAAATGAAAAAAATTGTAAGGATAACTTCTGAAAAGTGGATAAACCGTCCACGTACCCACATAGGCTAGTACCTACCAATGTTATATATGTGCATAGTGAACAATATTTTATCAAATACACCCCTTTGTGCCACCAAGGGTGAGAACGTGAGAAGATTAATATGTAATTACTAAAACCAAGGAGATGTTGATTTGGTATAACTCTTGTTTCCATTTTCAATAGAATGATAAAATAAAGCAAAATGACTCACTAAATTGACTGCGCTTCTTATATTGTGAAGTAGCAGTTGATCGACACAGCTTGATGCAATTTTCATTATGAGTCATTAGGAAACAACATCCGTGTGTTTCTAACATATGTGTATGGTTGAGTACATCTGTTTCCCCATACATCGCCATAAACGGGAGCCTCTAAGATAATGGAGTAATGTTATTGTTGTTTTTTTTTCTAAAAAAAATACTAGTCTATTTTCATAAGGCAGTATCGTTCTTTATTAAAATATATAGTGGCAGTTACATATGAACCTTTCTAGAGAAATTTGAACTGTCCTAATAGTAAAAATATTGAGACGAGCCTTGGAGCAACTGGTAAGGTTGTTGTTTTGTAACTTCAAGGTTACGGGTTCGCGCCGTGGAAACAGCCTTTTGTACAAAGTGTAGAGTAAGGCTGCGTACATTAAATCGCAGAGCGATCTGATCCATTCCCGGATCATATGCAAATGCGAAAATCTAATGCATCGAAAACGTATTTTTAATAGTAAAAATATTGCATTTTCCAATGAAAATCAGGATAAGAATAACATTCTTTTCTGTGTTCGTGTGTTGAAGAAAAAGATTTTTCTTTTTTTGTCATCTATACTCGTAAACCTTTAGCCACTTGGTCCTAGGTTGGTTCTGAATCTAAGGTAGACATGAAAGTGTTTACACTACTTGCAGCATACAGGCCATTGTGCCACAAGGGGGATAGGATCCTCCCACCGCAAAGGAGGTGCGGTGACGCGTGACCGCGCGACACGTGGCAGCAAAGGAGGCTGGTGAGGCTAGATGCGGGTGACCCTCATCTAGGTGGTGGCCCTCATCTAGCCTCACCACCTCCTTGCTGCCACGTGTCGCACGGTCACAAAGGGGGTGAGGAAAGTGAGGGTTAGGAGATTCCAATCCGGTACAAGGGAGGTACAATTTTTACGATTGTAACACCAATAATAGTGTGATGATGCCTTTCACCAACCTCACATGTGAATCAAATAGGTTAGCCCCACAAACAGAACACTCTTGATGGTGCTGAATAGTCAATCACTTAGCAAAACATGTTTTATTTCAATGGACGTTTTATTGTCACAATCTATTCAATATGTATAGGGTAAGGTTGTGTATATCAGATCGCGAAGTGATTTGATTTCTTTCCAGATCCTGCACAGACGCAGAAGCGTAGTACACCGGAAATGCCAATGTGTTATTTCTTGTTTTATCAAGTGTGATTGTAACATGGCACTTCTATGCGTTGGTAATATAACTTAAGAGATTGACTGTTGTTGAGTCTATGCAGGTTGTTCTTTTCATTTTTAATAGAATCAAGGACATACTCTTTCTTGACTTTGGAATATGATAGAATAAAGCAAAACGATTCACTAAATTGGTTGAACTTTTTATATTGTGAAGTAGCAGTTGATCGACACAGCTGGATGTAATTTTCATTATGGGTCATCGGAAAATAACCTCTTTGTGTTTGTAACACTTGGTTGGTTGCGTATATCCGACCCATCATATCTTGCTATAAGCGGGAACTTCTAAGACAATGTGATAATGTTGTTGTTGTGTAAGCACTCATTATCATAAGGATGATATATTCAAATAGTAACTTAGATAAATGGTACTATTAGAACAACCCACTATGTCCCCAAGAAAAAACATCCACTTTGTTGAAATATTACAAGGGTTGCCTCTGGGCTGGCTGAGTCTCGTGTGTCTTCTCCCTTTGTAGGGCTGCCGGTGGAGCACATCCCTCGATTTACATCCCACCTGGCTAAGGGGCCTCTGGTACAGGTGGGGGGAGAACCCACTCCCTCATCAAAGAAAAAACATCCACTATTTCTAAAGGGTGATATTTTATGTGAATTTTGTCCGTGAAATGTCCCGTAAGGAAGATATCAGTCTTACTGGAAAGTTGAATTTTCAATAACTACCTGCACTCTCTGTATCAAATAAGTGATAGTTATTACATGTACAACAACACATATCTAGTATATTTCAACGATAGCAAAAATTATTGCTAAGGTTTGAAGAAAGTGAGAGACATGCAAACAACACTCCATCCCAAAGAATAAAGAGTTTGTTTCCAGTGAGACCTCCCAGTTCTATATATATCTGCATATACATATATATAATGACATAGCAGACTTTAAGTTAACAAATGATGCCTAAAACAGATTCTACCTAATAAAGTGTGGGAGATAATAAACTTTAGTCATACAGAAAATTGAGATTCTCAATAATTACGTACAGTTACACTAAATAAAGCATAAAGTTTGTTACCATTTGTTGCCAGTTTTCTATTAGCTGAGAAGGTTATGAGTATCATGATTAGACAACGTCAGGACAAAGTCACTTGTTAACTATTATGTATAATATGATGTTTATGTTATCTTTGGACAACACAATCTCTTTCAACAGCAACTTATAAATTTATTTAATCCCAATGGGTCGCAGTTACCTCACTAGCTGACATTTTTCAGTGTTTCCTATACCCCATATGTTTTTGGACATTAGGGCCATTTTCAATGCAAATATCATGCCCCCCCCCCAACCACTCTCTGTCTTTTGAATCATAACCCGAGTACCAACTGAACTATATCAGAGAGGCAAAATGCTTTCAACCGGCTCACATGGTATAGTTGCTCCAAGAGGTCAAGAGTTCGATTCCACGGACACGCACAGTGCACAATGTGAGTGTTCCTCTGCTGCTAGGCTGAAGATCAGGTTTGCGGGGGACATCTTGTGTGGGTCACTGCGTAAGATCTCACACAAGATAAGAGACCACTGAACTCCTAACTTGCATCCTCCATACACGCTCCTTGGGATTGAGACAGTTAAGAGCTTCGGAGTGAGGAATTTCAAATTTATGCTCGAAAATGCTTTCAACCGGCTCACATGGCATAGTACAGTTGATACTCGGGTTAAGATTTGCTCCAAGAGGTCAAGAGTTCGATTCCACGGACATGCACAGTGTGAGCGTTCCTCTGCTGCTAGGCTGAAGATCTACTTTGCGGGGGACATCTTGTGTGGGTCACTGCGTAAGATCTCACACAAGATAAGAGACCACTGAACTCCTAACTTGCATCCTCCATACACGCTCCTTGGGATTGGGACAGTTAAGAGCTTCGGAGTGAGGAATTTCAAATTTATGCTCGAAAATGCTTTCAACCGGCTCACATGGCATAGTACAGTTGATACTCGGGTTAAGATTTGCTCCAAGAGGTCAAGAGTTCGATTCCATGGACACACACAGTGCACAATGTGAGCGTTCCTCTGCTGCTAGGCTGAAGATCTGGTTTGCGGGAGACATCTTGTGTGGGTCACTGCGTAAGATCTTACACAAGATAAGAGACCACTGAACTCATAACTTTTATCCTCCATACATGCTCTTTGGGATTGGGACGGTTAAGAGCTTCGGAGTGAGGAATTTCAAATTTATGCTCGAAAATGCTTTCAACCGATAGAAATCAGAAACGTGATTATATGCCAACACATCTCTAATCTCATAGTTTTATTCATGTCTAAATAATCATAAGAAAGGGGTTTAAATTTAAAGGAAGTAGATTTACATATAGTTAACGCCATTAATTTGATGGTGTACACTTAACTTTCACTTAACAATAGTCATACTCCATAAATATATATCTTTTGTCAGGAGGGAGGGGTATCTGTTTGTTCATTGTTTAGGTAAATGAGGTCTTATATGCTTCGACCTCTAGTATTGTACGGAGAACAAATCTCCCTTTGCATGTTTACACGCTGTTGTATTATTGGTGTTGAGTGATGAATAAGGTATGCTGGTTATAATAATAATAATAATAATAATAATAATAATAATAATAATAATAATAATAATAATAATAATAATAATAATAATAATAATAAGATTAAGTTGGAATCTTAGTCCATGTGCAGCTTGAAGGAGTTAGATGTTGGTATACCAGTTTGAGTTGGGTGCGTAAGTGAAAGAACGTTTTTATTTATTATCATTTTAATGAGTCGTGGAAAAGGAGGTATTGTTTATTACTGTTGTATAATAATATAATGGACTTATAAGTCAATATACAGATATGTAAGAGGGCGATTTCCATGGGATTTTTGGTACTAAAATTCCAAGATTTTTTACATGTCGGTTTCGTATGTTAGTATGTAAGTGTTAAACTACCCTCTTTCTGCGCTTACAAGTTTAGTTGTACATCAATATGACTCTTGAACACGTAGTCTAATGGTCAAATACATAATATTTAAAGTTTGGATACGAAAAAATCGTACATTAGTCCTGAAGGTCTCTATTATGCAGTCTTATGAGCTTCGTGAATGATCAAAATTAGAATCATAATTCTTTTGAGTGTGAATAACATGACCTGGTGTTCATAAGGTGTTCAAATTCAAACATGTCCTGATATAAGGGCTATGTTCTGTATCTATGTACGTTGAAACACATCAGGAGAATATTTGTACCAAGGGCTATGTGAGAAAACATGAGTTAGCCTTTATAATGAAATCTGGCAAATTTCTCGTTACCAAAGTTAATCCTAAAGAGAGATTATTGTAACTAAACCATTAAATTTGATGTTCTGTGCCTGTATGTATATTTGAAGCTATCCAATTGATAAACTATGAAAACATAAATTATAAGAATGTTTCTATTAGTCCTTCAAATTTGACTAGTGCAGTCTGCTAAATTTACACCTTCATACTTGAAATATAAAAAATAAATAAAAATGCTCCTGTTTGTCCAATTAGTGACCTTAAAAAGACGCCCAAATTTAGGGGTTAACGAACCGAGCCGAATCGAATACTATATTTTCGAACTCGAATTCGTTTAGCTAAACGAACAGTTTGGTTCGATTCGTTTAGCTAACTGAACTTTAAAATTGGTTTGAGTTCGGCTCGATAACCTTATAACTGTTTAAACGAGCCGAACGGTTCGCGAACAGTTCGGCTCGTTTAATTAAACGAACTCGAATACATTTCGAATTCGGCTCGTTAACAAATAATTAATGAACGAATACACAATGAACATGAACCGAACTCGAATAGTTTGCAAATGGCTTGGTTTGTTTAACAGCGCCAAATACAAAAAAAAAAGAAAAAACTTTGGTTATATACTAAAAAATTGACCGCAAAATGGTTGAGAAGACTATGAACTGTACATCAGTATGACCTTTTTTGTGTATACATCTCAACCGGGCTTTTTGGCCCATTTAGTATTATCTTTCTCCGCCTGCAGCCCACCTCAAACACAACAAATAGATTTTCTTCAATAGTTTGCACCTAAAAGCCAGACCCAAACTAACTTAAGTTGAGCAGATTATGTAGAACCTATTATATTTGTATCTCTCTGATGACATGGTCTAATATAGAAGTTCATGGAGTCAGAGGATTAAGGTTGACGAGATTTAAGCAGGATATAAGGGCAACTTAGAGTATATTTAAGGTTAACGAGATTTAAGCAGGCTATAAAAGTACCTTAGAGTATATTTAGGGTTTTTATGATCTCTATACTTTAGGTTGACTTGAGACTTTTTTGTGTTCGTCTTTTTCTTTTATTATTTGTGTGTATACACGGTTATGACCAATTTAATATCAGAAAATTTCTATTTATATTTACTAAATTCCTTCACTAACACACTAGCACACCATATCTCTATTATTGTGCCATTTATGCAATACATAAAGAACGGGGGGTCTCATTGGAAGCAAACTCCCTATTCTTTGGAATTGAGATATTGTTTGTCTGTCTCTCACCTTCTCTAGACCCTATCTATAGCTTTTGATGTCGTTAGAATATATTGGGTATGTGTTGTAGTTTCTTCAAATAAAAAAAAACTAAATTCAGTTCACTGAACTTCAAGGAGGAAGGAGAGACAGTCACAGAGAAAACATAACTGTACCCCTACTTGTCTATTTACCCCCCCCCCACCCCACCCCCCACACGCCTCTCTGAGGTTGAGAGGATTGAACTGAAAACTTGCTTACTTTTCGCTCTTCACGCCGAGAATTAATGGGGCAAATGAAAAGGTCATAAATAAAAAATTAGTTAAGTCTAGACTAATTGCTACGCCTATATATACAGTTGTGTAAAAGGATGTTCTCAGTGCATTATGTTTCTATGTTTGCGCATGGTCCGAAAAAGAAACATATCACTTCACGATCTATTGTATACATCCTTACCTTACACTTTTTTGTGCAAAATGCTGTTTCCGCAGCTCGAACATGTGACTTTAAGCAGGCGAAACAGCCTTTTGAAAAAAAAAAAAGTATAGTCACGTAATTTGATGCATTATTAGACACATAATGTCTCGGGTTATAATCTTCACCACCATCGTCTCTTACATTAGTAAATGCGCTTGTAGCTAAAAGCAAACAACAACAAAAACAACAACAAAAAAACATACTCAGTATATCCCAACGTCAGCAATAGCTACTATTAAGGTCTGAGGAGGGAAATAGGCACACAAACGATACTTCATCACAAGAGATAGAGAGTTTGATTCCGTAAGACCCTCAACTCTATGTGTACCTGCATTTGAAAACATAGTTCCGACACTTCAAGAAATAAAAAGTTTTATCTCAGTCCATAACCAAGTATGGAACTACTAGCGTTCATCACAGTTAATCATGTTCATAACAAAATATTTTCCATGCAATATTAATAACATTCAATAACTTAATGTTTGATCGTATATATGTGTGCTTATGTGTGTTCAAAGAAAACTGACTCAATTAGTTGAGGCTTTACCAATCCTATATGTTAATGTTGTTTCCTAACTGAGATGATGACATAATCACAATCGTGGAATATAAAAAAGAGAGACCTGGAGGTAGGTTTAATTATCAAAAATCTCGACATGATACATGTAAATTACGTTTCTATTTCACTAGGCTCCTGCGTTTGCATATGGTAAGAAGAGGTGCCGGATCTTTTTGCGATCTGATGTATATAGTCTTATTCTATATTTTTTTGTGTAAGAGACTGTTTCCGCTGCTCGAACACATGACTTCAAGGTCACAAAACAACAACCTTACCAGTTGCTCCAAGGCCCGTCTCCTGGACATGATACATGTAATACATCTATATGTACCTGCATAGATTACACAATAATAGGAATATGGTGTGCGAATGTAATAGTGAAGGAATCAGTAAACGCAAATAGAAAGCTTCTGATGTTAAAATAATCATAACCGTGTACATGCACAAACAATGAAAGACAAATTAAAAAAAATGCACAGTCCCCGAACAGAACCATATATGTACTTAAACATATTAGCATAATATAACGGAGTCCGCGACCATAACCGCACATATCAGTTTCTCTACCTACGGTATGTCTTTGTTTTTTTTAGGCGCTTCATGTGACTCAACATAGTAGAAGAAGGGGGAAGGAACTTCACTTTCGTTGGATGGTGAAACTTCAACACGATCCTTAAAGCACTGGCTGCCCAAAATCATTTGACCCTTTGGATAAATTCATGTTGTACATAATTCTTGTGTTGAATGTGAACCTCTGTAACTTAGGGTCGAAATGTTGTCACACAGTCGAAGTCCCAAAATCTATATTCTTTTAGAACCTCTAATTAAATATCTTATTTTATGTCTGTTCTAAGTATTACACTCGTTCTATATCTTCTAACTCAAGATCCCAAGTCCGAGATAATATACTATCGATTGCCACGATTAGCATCATTCTTTCATTCATCATTTTCTACTTTATGTAGGAAAGATTATTTTAAGAAACACACGTTATTATTTCTAAAAAATAAATAAAACAAAAACCATTTAAAACTGGTGCCTCACCTGTTTGACGCTCACTGTCCTGCCAAAATGTTAAACTGCAGATGGAAGCATAAAAGCTTTTAGATTATTAGGTACTCCATAGGTAGTGCGATGACACAAAAAGATTTATTATACACAGATGGGACTGAGCGAGAGGGTCGGTATTGGAAATGTGTTCAGTTTTTTAATTCATTCCATGGCGTGAAATTCATCATTGGCTAAACAATTATTTGGTTATACCATTTTGGGCTTTGTTCTAACCGAAGGTATTGCATCGTTTGCTCCAATGATGGCCTTTATGATCTCATCCGTATTCTGATCAAAGGTTGAAGTTTTTGTAAGCGATTAAGCCTTCAGGATCTAGAAATCTATGTTTTCACATACACAATAATTTCACAACTACGGAAGGACGTTTAGCGGAAGCATACCTTTCACCATGGTACGTGAGCACAAGTGACTTTGATGAACGGAACTTCAATATTGACACGGACAATCCTGAACTTGAACGGATGTTTCTCTCCACTAACTCTTACTTTAATGTTTACTTCGATGGATAAGTAAAACCGATGACCGGGGTGAAGAGAGGACATTCATCCATATTTATAGACAACCAAAAGGTACTTCCATCATAACCTTTGGTATAACACCCATTTGATAAATGGATATGTCCCTTTACTGAAGAATTGTGTCTATTAACTTAAAAGACATAATTCTTCAAGATAACTCTTCGCAAATAACCAATTAGGATTTAATTATAAATCATATAATAAAAATTCACAACGGACACAACCTTACAGTTTCATAAAGCCTCTTTAATCAGTCTAAGCCGCGGTGAAGCTTTCACGAGGAGGATTAAAAGGACAAATACTGTTAACCCGTGCATGTATCATTAGACAATTAATTGATTGAGTTACAACTGGTCATATTTATTAGAAATAGAAAAACAAAAAATTTCTGTCGTTTCATAATCAATATTCCAGTTTTATTTACGTCCAAACAGTTGGCTTCAGTTTAGATTTGAAAAAACTACAATTTATTTATTAGCTATGACTAGTAATGCAACTTTGATGTTAAAAACTACAATTTATTTTTACATATAGAATTGCGGGTCTCACTGGAAGCAAACTCTTTATCCTTTGGGACAGAGGTATTGTTTGTCTGCCACTTACCCTTCCCAGACTCTAGCGATAGCTTTTGATGTCGTTGGAATATACTAGATACGGATAATGATGATGATTTGGGTATTTCGTTGTTGAATTTCTGTTCAATAACGTGACGGTACCATTTTTCTTTTATTAGACGATTTTTTGAAGATCAAGAGTATGATATATTCTCCAAAATGTGGATGTGGTCTATATGCATGCGTATAATATTGCAGAGACAGTAAAATCTTGAAATACAATTAAGCATGGTCCGAGGTGGTCGTTGTCATCATCATATCCAATATATCCCAACGACAACAAAAGGTATCGTTAGGGTCTGAGGAGGGTGAGCGGCAGGTAAACAATAACTCTATTCCTAGGGATAGAGAGTTTGCTTCCAGTGAGCCCCTGCTCTGCCTGTACAGTAAATACAAATATGAAGCTCCTGATATGAAAATAGTCATAAACGTGTATATGCACATATAAAGCAATACAAAGATACAAAACAAAACCAAAAAAAGTGCAAAAATCCACCCAAAGCGTAAATAATATCTAAGCCCCTAAGTATACTATAAGGTGTCCATATATCCTGTCTAAACCTCGTTAACGTTAATCATCTGACTTCATGAACTCCTATCCTGGACCATGTCGTCGAAGAGGTGCAAATCTAATAAGTCATGCATAATCCGCTCATCCCAAGTTAGTTTGCGTCTGCCTTTACTCCTCTTCTCCTCTATAATGAGGCTTTCGACTGCTCTGACAGGCGTCGTTGTCTGCCTCCTCTTGACATGATCAAACCATCTCAGTCGCCCCTCCCTTATCTTATCTGCTATATTAGTCACCCCTAACCTTTTCCGAAATACCTCATTTCTGATCCGGTCTAACCTTGTATGCTCACACATTCACTTCAGCATCTTCATCACTGACACTTCCATCTTCTGTGACTGGGGCTTCTTGATGGTCCAGCAATCTGTTACATATATCATTGCTTACCGCACTGTCACCCTATAAAACTTTCTCTTTAATTTAGTTGGAAAATTCTTGTCGAGGTAATTATACTTTTTAAGCAACAAAATATCCATTTTTGTTTGTTAATTTTGTTTAGTTAGTAACTAACTCGAATATCTCATAATTATTTATAGCTATTACTAAATTCGCCTTACCAAAATAATCAAGACAAGGATACTCATGCCTAAATATGCTTGTGGCATGATATATGCAGGTGTAGGATATACAAATTTATTAAATCACATATGTTACTCAATGTTTAAGTATAAAACTGTAAGAATTGTTAGATAACTTTTTCCCTTATGTGCATGTATTTTTTAGAAACAATGTAGTTGTTTTATAAACATGTTGAGTCAATATTTGCACCAAAGAATGTGTGTAAAGATTGGAAGTTTGACTTTGTAAAATGAGGACATAAACAAGCATAGCCATAATAAATTGTGGAGGTTCTAATACATAGTCCAGTTGGTATTTGGATTGAAATTTGCTCCAACCGAGCAAGAAATCGAATCCAAAGACATGTACATTGTGTGCTCACAACTCCTAGGCCGAATGCCTAGTTTGCAGGGACACCTTGTGTAGGTCAATACGTTAGTCCTCACCCAACTTAGTAAGTCGGTGGACTCATGATTTACATCCTGCATAATGCTTTTTGAAACTGGGACGTTGAGAACATAAGGATCAGAGAATGACCTGTTGATGAAATAAACTTGGGAGAATTAAAGAAGGAAAAAACCATAAACAATTTCTCAAACAGTAAAACTTTTAGATTTTTGCACCAATAAGCTTCCATTTACATAGCAAAATAGGAAAATCAGCTGTACTTTTTCCTATAATATTTTACTAGAAATCTCCATGAATCCTAAAGCCAAAAGCCATATGTAACTTTTTACACTACTTTCTTTTTACCATTGACCAATCAAAATTTCTACTGGCTCCCAAAATATTTCTTTGTTCTACCTTTTTCTTTTTACAGTTTTACTTTGATCCACCAGACACTTCCTCACTGACACATTTCACTCACGCATCCTCATCATCATCATCAAGCTTCTCGATCCCTTCCTCAGACCAATCACAGCCGTCCGATTCTCCAACCAAAAAGCGCTCCATATCATCAAGCACCAACTTCATATCGCTCGGACTCCACGCACCACCGCCTCCCTCGTTCACCGCACTCCTTCCGCTGCACCTATCAATGCTCGCCATAACCGACTCCGACTCCGAGAACGACGATCCGCAGGACTCCTCGTTACCATTGATAGTGACGTAAGCGGACGACGACTGCACGGTCAATGGAGGCACGTACGGATCGTCTATGAACTTCACCTTGCAGTTGAGCTCCGGCAATGAGTCGATAATCTCCCAAAGCTCCGACAGAGTCTTCTTATTAAGCCAATCGAAAACATCAGCTTCTTCAATTCCTCCGGCGATATTGTTCTCCGCTACTTCCTCTGCTGCAGACGAAGAACTCCCGGTTTCCACTTCACTTTCTCCGGCGACGTTATTCTCAGCAACTTCCTCTGCTGCCGCAGAATAAATCTTCGTGTCCTCCGCTTTCTTCTCGACGGCAATGCCATCGGAATCGACGCGTCGTCTCTTTGTGATTTGCTGTTCTCCTTCCGCCATTAGCACATATGGGGCGTGGAGTGTGTGACTAGAGATAGACAGAGGAGACGAGTATTTATATCGGGAGAGCAGAAGGAAGATTTTGTCAGGGTGATAATGCCACGCGAACAATGAGGGTATGAGGATGACGTGGCATGGATGTTACTCACATAGTGGGCCACCATCGTCATCCTCTGTTCCCCTACCCACTCGGTTCGCGGATGAGATCTGAGGAGGAAGAATATGAGGTAGAATATGAGGCTTCCAATCACGCGACGCCACGTGTACAAAAGGACTTTTTTTAAAAAAGAAAAAAAAGTAAACAGCGGGCCCTTTTATACACGTGGCGTCGCGTGATTAGAGACCTCATATTCTACCTCATATTCTTCCTCCTCAGATCTCATCCGCTCGGTTCGGCTCATAACACTTGTTCATGTAACAAAATACCTGTTGGCAAAAAGGTTGAACCCAAACCAAAAAGATCTCTACTGTTTCAGTCCTAAAAGCTACGTGGAGTATGTAAATCAAAAATCCAGCAGTTTTTTAGATTGGTGAGATCTTACACAGTTACCCACATAAGGTGTCCCCCACAAACCAGGCCTTTGGTCTAGCAGCAGAGGAACACCCACACTTTGCGCGTCTCTGAGTCGAACTCATGACCTCTTGTTTGCAATCCCCAACGTGAGTATCAACTGGACTATGTCGTGGGGCGTGGAACAAAATACTATTACACAGCAGATTTCACCGGCTCTTCCTATTTCACTCTCATGAGAATGTGAATGCATAGCGATAATTTTTGATGTCAGTGAAATATACTAGATATGTTTGTTGATGGTTGTTTTTTTTATAGGTGAGAAGGTACTGGCACGGTACTTTTAAGGTACCGATTTCAAACTGGACTTATAGAGGTGTAAATTTGTATTAGAATCGATTTCATAACAGCAGTGACTAATAATGTGACTATCAAAGCCTGAACCTATAATTTTCATGCCACAATATGCCATCAGAATTTTACCTGAGCTACAATCTAAGACGATTGTTTCATAACAATTGTTGTAATCTCATTTCGTTGTTTTATTTTGGAAATTCCACCTGTACACAGCTATTACGTACTCATTTTTCTTCGATACGATTTCATATATAAGATATACAAGTATGTGTATATTCTATATATAAACATTTGTATGTTTATTTCGTGGAAGTTTCGCAATAGATTTCACCGATGGCTTGAGATTCTGAAATATATATACTAAGAAATTGTCTATCTTTTCTTATCATGAATATACATTTATTGGTGAAAGTAGCACCTAAGAGTTCGGTGCACATTATATCAAAAAGTATATACATAGACATTTGATTGATGGATGAAAGAAGCGTTAAAACATGAACACTGTACAAATTATAACTGATTTGAGATATAATTTGATTTATTATAGTTATACATGATGCATTATCTTATAATGAATAATCCATCCATTCTATGTTGAAATTGACCTATTGTAAATTTAATACAGGATTAGAAAACTTCGTTATTTTGGGAAAAATATAAAGTATAATTTTTTTTTCTAGGCTTAATATCTCAGGAAAGTTACTGTTTAAGCCGATATATTTGGGATAGGATCCCCTCACCGCTCCCCTTCACCGCGTACGTGACCGCGCGACACGTGGCAAAAAAGGGGGATGGTGAGGCTGGGTGAGAGTAACCCTCATCCAGCCTCACCACCCTCTACTGCTGCCACATGTCGCGTCCTGGGCCGTGCGGTGACTCACCGCGCGGTGAGGAGATCTCATCCCGATATATTTGCTTACATAACCAGAAAAAGATTGTTGGATCAGATTCCGCTTTAATATGAGCGCGCCTGTGTGCGTGTGAATTGTGTGTGTGTATATATATTTTTTAAAAAGAATTGAGGAGGAAAATCGACTCGAGATCCGAGAATGAGATAAATGTTTTAGGTCTAGCGGTTGAGTAGCATTTATATCATTTCCGAGTCTCTAGTTCGATTCCTCTCTCCAATTTAAAAAAATAATATATATATATATATATATATATATATATATATATATATATATATATATATATACACACACACGCGCGCGTGTATCACGAAATGACGAAACATGCATATGTTCACATTCATATGTATATACAGGTAGAAATGTATAGGTAATGTTTAGCGGATGAGATCTGAGGAGGTAAAATATGAGGTTAAATATGAGGCCTTCAATCACGCGACGCCACGTGTATAAAAGGGCCCGCTGTTTACTTTTTTTCTTTTAAAAAAAAGACTCTTTTATACACGTGGCGTCGCGTGATTGGAGGACTCATATTTAGCCTCATATATCTCATCCGAATGTCTAGATGAAGCTAACATGCTGACGTTTCCCTCTACAATGCAAGCAAAAAAGGACGACGTCGGGGAGTAATGCAGCAACAGAATTTTATGTGGAGGTCGCATCTTATAAGTAGTTCAAAATATTGAATAAAAAAATCATCAATATACATACTACAAAAATTCAATATTATACTCCGTTTCATGTTTATAAGATGAGCTTTAAAGTTAGATAATTGTTTTTTTCCGACAATATTATTATTTGGCTCGAAAATTCTTTCATCTCTCTCGTACAGTAAATTAATATGAGAGAGAAAAAGACATCTTAAAACTTTATTTGGAGTTGTATTATGATTACATAGCACCACCTATATACAAAAATGGTGAGGTTGTCTCTGAGGTTATTTACTGAACATAATTAAGTTGGTATTTGAGTTAAAACATTATAATTACAAGGTCACATGTTTAATGAAAGACAGGTATAGTAAAATGTAATACTACATTTTGAGTCAATACTGCCATGTTATCCAACTCTATTAGATTAAAAAGTTGTTAACTCAGTTCACGATAAACACATTATGTGTATTCTTCATAGCCTATCAATCTACAAAACGGATAGATTCTAGATTTATATCTTAAGTAAAATGCACCTAGCACCCAAACGTTTGTCACAGAATCCACTTAACATTTAAACGTTCCGAAACCTCACTTGGCATCCAAACGTGGGCAAAATTGATTCAATTAACACCAGAAACCGGCTGCTGACCTGCTGCAGCCGGTTTCATCAAATTTTAGCGCCAAATAAAGTTTTCCCTCAAAATCAACGTCATCCACCTTCCTCCCTTATACTGCTACAGTTCCATGGTCGTTTTCTTCCATAAATTAGCCCTCAATTCACATAATCCCCTCCATAAATTAGTCATCAATTCACATAATCCCCACAAATTCACATAATCCCCAAATATAGACATTCTTCATTCTTCCTCTCTCTCTATTGAATTTGTGAGGATTCTGGTATTACTGGATCTGGATTTTCTGGTTCCAGTTTCTCTTTTGGATCAATCACAAAGGATCCATCTCCACCTTCTTCTGTTTCTGGCTCTCTTTTTGGATTGAAAAATGATCAGTCATCATTTAGTTTTGGACTTCCTAGCAATGATAGTTCTTTTTTAAGGACTTCGGGGCCATCTTCTGTCGCTAAGAAAGAGGGTATTGGATTCCCTGCGATGCAGCAAGTTTCTTTAGAGACAGGGAAGGAGAATGAGAAGGCTGTTTTTGTTGCTGATGCTGCTCTGTTTGAGTTTCTTGATGGATCCTGGTGGTTGTTAGAAGAGGGGAAATGAGAGGGGAGAGCGCGGGAATAATTGCAGAGGAGAGGAGAAAATTCGCAGGGGAGAGGGGGAGGGCGGGAAATAAGAGGGGAGAGAGAAGGACGTATTGCATGGGTAAAATCAACTAAAATCAGGGGTAAAATTGGTATTTCAATGTCAAATAAGTGAGTCAACGGTTAAATTTAAAAAGTCAAAGGTCGCAGCCGGTAATTTGGTGTTAATTGAATCAATTTTGTCCACGTTTGGATGCCAAGTGAGGTTTCGAAACGTTTAAATGCTAAGTGGATTCTGTGACAAACGTTTGGGTGCTAGGTGCATTTTACTCTTTATATCTTTGAAGGATATGTATGCTGTCATTGAGAACCGGAGATTTGATTTTTTTTGTAAATCGAAAAATGTAGATGTTAATATTTTTGTCGTTTGTGGAAATGGTGTGAAGATTGGACAGACTAAACTGGTGCGAGTACAAAAGAATACTGCAAGGCTGCCACTATATGGTCAACATCAAGTCAAAAGATTAGACGTGATGAAGAATAAAAAAGGTGGCTAAATTTGGAAAACGTGAAGAAGCTCGTAAGTCGTGATACCAGAATTAAGTAGCTTGATTCTACTACCATTAATAATCGACCCCTTCTGAGTCGAGATGCTAGGGACAAATTCTACAAGACGCATGAAACCCAACAGTGGGTATGGGAGAACTTGGAGGTTCCACGTTATGCTGGGGAACAAGGCTCTTATTGGCCTTATTTATTCCGGGAGACGATATGTGTTATTTGGTATTGGCGAAATCACGTAATGCATGGACGAGAGCACCAGCTACCTCCATCTTGGCGGATTCGCGGCGAAATTCTCCGGCGTGTAGATAGGCTTCTAACAGCTTACTTTTACACTAGTCAATAGTTAGATTGCTGTAAATATGTCGTTTTTCTATTTCATAGGAAACTCAGTGTACTATATTGGCAGAATTCAATGAAATAAAAGATCCTCTTTTCCGGAAATTAATAATCGACCCCTTGATCGCACCAGATCAATCCAATTGTCTATGGTTTTCCATCTATAAACATTGTTTATTTAATGTCAAAGTAATTTTTAGGGCAAATCACCAAAAAGAAAAACCTATTGTATATCTAAAACGTCGATTAACCTTTACTTTTTTAAAAATACAGTTAAAACACTTTAAACTATTTATTAATACGGATAAAGGTTCTTTTCCATCCGAACCCCCGGTTGAAAATTTAGGGGGACAGCAGGAATGGGGAGGTGGACGGCTGTGATGGCGGAGGATGAAGGAGATCTGACGATAAGAGAGCAGGCGCGCGGAATGGAGAAGGCAAGGGGGGGGGGGGCGCCGCGTATTGAGCAAGGCTAGTGTCGGAGAGAAGAGGAGAATGGCGAAGAATTTGGTCGGAGATGGCAGGTGGATGTTGAGGAATGAAGTGGATGAGTTTCTTCGTTTCTTTTTGGAGTTATTTGTGTCCAAGCCACGGTTTTACTGTTGTAGTGGGGGCAGTTTAGTATAAACAATGGCTTTTATCATTTAAAAAAAATCCAGATGCAGAACAACTGCGTGTGGCTAAATGTGGACAGATTCCGTCAGTTTTTTCAAATAATCAATAGATAAAGTGTTTTAATTGTGTTTGAAAAAGCAAGAGCTAATATTTCCAGACAAATACTCTCACCTATAATTTCCTCACATCTCTTCCTATCGCATGATACGTGACAGCAGGAGGAGTGGTGATGTTAGATGCGAGTGAGTCTAATCTAGCCTCAACACCTCCTAGTGTCATGTGTCGTGCGATGGAAAGAGAGGTGAAAGAATTTTGGTGATAGAATCCAAACCCTAATATTTCCCACCCACTTGCCTTTAACTCCTTAAGCATTCATGTCTATTTGTCTTTGTGCATTTTTTGATGAGGGAGTGGGTTCTCCCCCCACCTGTATCAGAGGCTCCTTAGCCAGGTGGGATGTAAATCGAGGGATGTGCTCCACCGGCAGCCCTGCAAAGGGAGAGGACACACGAGACTCAGCCAGCCCAGAGGCAACCCTTGTAATATTTCAACAAAGATTGTCTTTACACGGACTCGAACTGGGGACGTCGGGGTTCTAGCCTCAATCACCTTTGCCACTTACCACTGGACTATGCCCCTGGGGCGATGTCTTTGTGCATTCTATACCTACATTTGATTGGCCCAGGGAGTTACTGGTCCTGATTTTTTCACCGTGAAAAATAAGAGTTAAAAAAATATGTCGACAGGTGACATTAACAGTTTTTGATGTATTAGCTTTCTGAGTTTACCTAAGGTTTAGAGAGGGATTGGATCGCTCGTGATTTGGTATACGTAGTCTTACCTTACAATTTATGCAAAAGATTGTTTCAACATCTCGAAACTGTAAACTCAAGGCCACAAAATAACAACTTACTAGTTACTAAAATATCCGATTTTTTGTTTCCCAAAAAAATATCCGATTTCGGCCCGGTGACATTAGACAATGACAAAACTAGACAAAAAGTGGTCAAAAAAAAAATTTGAAAACATATTAAAGACATATAAAATACGATAAAGAGAATAGAGGAAAGTGATCAGATTCAGGGACTTACGCTACTTTTCGGGTATCGTACGGCCTCGATAAATGGCTATAGTGGTAGTTTTGAAATTTAAATATTTTTTGTCCTCTTATTACCTGCAAGACTGCTGATATCCTAGCAGCAGCTTTATTATCCAATGGGAACCCGAAGGGGTTGGGATCCCCTAACCCCTATTTTCCTTATCCTCTTTGTGATTGCAAGATACGTGGCAGCAAGGAGATGGTGAGGCTAGATGATGGACACTCGCATCTAGCCTCAACATCTCCTTACTGCCACGTGTCGTGCGGTCACGCGTCACCGCATCCCTTTTGTGGTGAGGGGATCATATCCCAACCCCACCGGGGGGATTGTTTGCGGATGAGATCTGAAGAGGCAAAATATGAGGCCTCCAATCACACGACGCCACGTGTATAAAAGAGATTTTTTTAAAAAAGGAAAAAAAGTAAATAGTGGGCCCTTTTGTATATGTGGCGTCGCGTGATTGGAGGCCTCATATTTTACCTTATATTTTGCCTCCTCAGATCTCATCCGGATTGTTAGCTGGAAGAGGTTGAGAGAAGACTGGTTGCTGCTGTGGTCTCATAACAACAGCTATAGAGATACTACAAATCTGTCAGCATATAGTACAGAGTAGAATAGCAGTAAATAGCAGTGCTCTCAGTGTACCACGTATGTCCGTCTATGTTTATTTAGAGAAAAAGTTGAAATCTATCATTTTGGGACTTCCACCGTTCCAGTCCCAAAGAGTATACGTAAAGGTTGTAAATCATGAGTCCAGGGATCTCTTAGATTGTGTGAGATCTTACGTAGTTTTCGACACAAGTTGTCCCCCTACAAACCAGGCCTTTGACTTAGCAGTAAAGGAACATTCACACTGTGCACGTCCCTGGATTCGAACTCTCGACCTCCTGGAGCAAATCTCAACTCGAGTATCAACTGAACTATGCCTTTGAGGCTATGCCTCTTTATCCTTAGAGAAGGTGAAATCCCTCTTCGGGTCTTTATCACTCCAGTACAAAGGAAGTATGTGTAGATGATGCAAATCAGTAGCATGTCTCGTACATAGAGTAAGATCTTACACAGTGACCCACACAAGTTGTCTTTCTGCAAGCCAGTATTTTTGCCTAGTAGTAGAGGATACAGTCCCTGGAATAGAACTTTTGAACTCTTGAATCAAATCTAAACTCAAGTACCAATTGTACTATATCCTGGGTATATACCTCTTTATCCTCCGGCACTTTTCAAATTATCTGCAGTACAAGTATGCGCCTTACCTTTTTTTCTTTTCCTTTTAATTTTTTTTCCTTCTCTTTGCTAATTTACGGTTCTATTGGACTAATTAAGGTTGTCTTCATAATTACACAGAAGAATTAGTGGAGTATAGTGGATTGCCTTATACCGTTCGATGTTTATTTATTTCCACTATAGTTTTCGTTGCATCAGAGTTATATTAATTTACCACTGATTCTTTTAGGGCAATTTATCACTAATTAACTTATACCGTGGTTGGATTTATGTGAATTAAATTATTTCACTTAGTAAGATTTTTACGACAAAAGTACGTTATATGTATTATAAATTTTTCAACGTGATACTCGTTCTATATTTGAAACACGTTTTCGTATATAAGCTAATACGTTTTTACAAATAGCGCTTTTCTAGAAAAATATTTCTTCTGCAAATTAAAAAAAATAGGAGAAAGAAAAAATATATGTTAAAGCTTTATTAAATTGTATAAAATAATTATATTTTAAATTATAATTGGGTTCAAACGGTAGCTTTGGTTCCATGTCACTACTTTCAGGAATGTCCGGGTGGCTTGAATTGCGCAACAATCAACCGAACAACATTTACTGGAAACAAGTTCTCTATCTTTTGAAATAGAGATATTTTTTGCCTGCCTCTTACCCTCTCCAGACCCTTGCGATAAATGCCATAAGACTTTTATCAATGGAAAACTATGCAATTCCGACGCTTCATTCGCCAACTTTAACAATCAAGTTTTTTTCCCCTATTATTGGGGTCGACTAAATCGATTAATTATTTTTTTAAAAATATCATATCATCTTAAATAGAATTTCGGTCTAATTACCTAAAATTCTAACTTAATCCTGATTTGTTTTACATGATATCGGCTACATGAAACAACTGTCTTCATTATGATCTATCTTTGATCATATGATTTTCAATTATCATATACGTTATATATTTCTTTATAGACTTTCTCCATATTTTCTTTGGTATTCTTCCCTCATATTTAATATGCATCTTATTCATTGTTTCGTGCTACCTAACATGTGCATATGCAGAACGCCTTTGCACATGCCCGTGTCATTTTAACCTAAATTCTCTTATCTTCTCATCTATACAACTCACCTCATCCATTCTCATTCTATATTTATTTTTTATTTTATCATTCTTTGTATGTCTCTAAATCCATCTTAACATTCTCATTTGTATTGAAAGTTGTGCATTTAATGAAAACAATTTGGTGAAATCATATTATTTATTTTACTATTTATATAAAGTTGATTTATATTCTAGGACATCTTAAAATAGGAAGGTAAAATTGGTCTGGTTTGTAAAAATTTTGTACACCCTAACCTTATGTAGACATCTCCAATTGGCTGCATAGATCGGAGGAATGGAAGTGTAATAGGTGACCCTATTATAAAACACAAGCATGTTTTGTCATACTTTATACGGAGAGAAGTTCAAGAATAGGCCTGTCATAATATATGCATGTCATAACAATTTTGCGATTTATATAATGCCTTGATTTGGATAGAATGGGTACAAGGTAGGCACATACATACGTACATAAATAATCTAATTAAACGCCTTTAGTTTAGTAGTATTAAGTATTAAAACCCCTAAGAGAACCTTTTTGGTGCACTAGGGTCTAGAGAGCGGTCGGATCACTTCGCGATGTGATATATGCAGTTTTATCCTGCACTTTGTTTAAGAGGCAGTTTCTGCAGCTCGAACACGTAACCTCAAATTCACAAAGCAGCAACCTTACTAGTTACTTTAAGACGCGTCTCTAAATATGGAAAAACCCCTTACCTTTTGTTTAATTGATGTATAAGAGAAATTTAAGAAGAAGAGAAGAGCAAGCTTTGAGTTATTGGATGTATTTGTCTGTTCCTGCTTGGTGCTTCATCGATCCTCCTAAAATCTCCCTGCTTCTAATATTTTTGATTGAACACTAAGGAGTCACGGTTTAGCTGAAAATGAGATACAACGACATAGTCATTAAAATCAGAAAGTTAGCGGCCTCCTAGGTTGTTAAGGTATTGTCAAGAACTCACCTAAGATGTATATTGCAAATTGTGCCAGCAACTCTCTAACCTGATTGAGTGACATACAAAGGTATAATCATTATTGGCTCAGACAACAGTAAAACACCGACGCTGCATGTGTCCTGGTTCGAACCTGCACCTTTCTGGGAACAATTTCTCAACCCGAATACTAACTGTAACTAGTCTTAGTCTTTAGATTGGTACTCAAATTTAGTTCTTCTAATTTTTAAAAACTTACCAATTAATAAACATTATTGTAATATATGGTTTTTCAACTATTTATCGATTATTAGAATTTTGAGACATCACATTTTTCTTTCATCAGGATTTCGATGTTCATATACCGAAATTTTAAAAGTATAACCGGGATTCCGATTAGGGCTGTAAATGAACCAAGCCGTTCGGTTGTTCGGCTCGTTTCGAACTCGAGCTCGGATAAAAGGTTAATGAACAGAGTTTGAACACCTTTTTCTGTTCGAACTCGGTAAATGGCACCGTTCGTTTAAGGTGTTCGGCTCGTTAATGTTGTTCGTGAGTTAAACGAACCAAGCTTGAACAAGTAAATATGTTCGTTTAAATAAACGAACAAACTCGGCTCGTTTGCTAAATTAAATAAACAGAGCTTGAACAATGCAATGTTCGGCTCGTTCACTTCGTTTACAGCCCTAATTCCGATGATAAAGAAATGAGGGTGTTTTTTCAATCGAGTAAAATTTTCTTTTTCTTCTTTTACAAGTGGGCCCGATTCCAATGTCCAACCGCTGAGGCTTTTGCTTTGGTCTATTGCTCCACAGCCCTTTTAAGAAGTTCTCTGTTGCCGTTTGCATTTAAAAAAAGACAGATCATCTACCGAAGGCCCATTTATACTCGTAAGAAGGGAAATACAAGAGGCGGAAGTTGGCCGGTCAATTTTCCGGCCATAACGACCTTGAAACAACTGTTAAGGTTGTTATTTTGTGACTTTGAAATTACGGATTCGAGTTGCGAAAACAATCGCGAAGCGATCCATATCTTACACAAATGTAGGGAGTTTGGTGTACTAAGAATACCTTTTACCTCAGCATCTCACTCGCTTGAAAAATAACATTAGTATCTTTTCTACATTGTAATTTTTGTAATTACTCATATGTTTTTTTTTACTTAATCGTTCTTTTATTCAACAATGATTTTGATTTGTCCTAGTAGTCCTTAAATTTTTTTTAATAGAATAAGGATTATAATATTAGTGTAAAAAAAACTATTCAAACTAAATTCCTAAACATTCAAAGTTGAAATTCCATAAGTGTATCAAAACCATTTCTAATAATTCAAAATTAGAATTTCACACATACAGAGTGACCTAGCGTTAGGGGTGTAAACGAGCCGAACAAGCCGAGCATTGCGTTGTTCAAGCTCTATTCATTTTACTTAGCGAACGAGCTGAGCTTGTTCGTTTATTTAAATGAACAAATTTACTTGTTCAAGCTTGGTTCGTTTAACTCACGAACAACATTAACGAGCCGAACACCTTAAACGAACGGTGTCACTTACAGAGCTCGAACAAAAAAGGTGTTCAAGCTCTGTTCATTAATCTTTTATCCGAGCCGAGCTCGAGTTCGAGCTCTAACTAAACGAGCCGAACAACCGAACGGCTTGGTTCATTTACAGCCCTACCTAGCGTGTACACCATTGTGATTGCAATTCTTCAATCATTATGATCGTGGTGTACTATACACCGTGAAGATGTATAGTACACCAGAAAATGCATTTAAAAACACCATCATCACGACCCTCAAATATTGTGATCATCGTATACATAATTATAACCAAAATGCAATAATCATGGTGTCTTACAACACCTTGATCTTTATGATCATGATATATAAAACACCGTAATATATGCATTAATCAGCTTGTCATCATGGTACATAATTCATACACGAAACAAAATCATATATGTCTCATTCGTGGTTCAGAGTATGTTTAAAAAAAGCATCAAAAGTTTGTAAGGTAGAACAAATATATTTCAATGGATGTACACAAACCAATTTCGTCGTAATATGATGCAGTCGGTACGCAAAAGAGTACAATCATAACGGCCCACTGAATATGGGCCCAATACAGGCCCAATTTCTATGGAATTTTGGACTTTTACCCATTCTCTTAGAGGACAACACTATAATCACAACTCATGGTTGATCCATATGCCATGGCAACTTCACCACTGCCATTCAATTTTCTCTCGGTTGATTCTCCAAAACCCTCTTCAAAGTATCTTTATTCTGTCAATTTGAATAATGGATTTCATTTTCTAAGCAGCTCCAGAGCTGTGAGATTGAAAATTATTTCCTGCTCTTCTCAAACCATTGAAAAAATTGGCACCCAAGATGGCAGTTCTTTCAAGAAAAAGAGAAAACCAAAGCCAAGCTTTCTTGACAAAATTCAAGAAAAATGGTCTGTGAAAGTCACTTCTTTGAGGGAGAAACTCCCATGGCAAGAGGAAGAGAGTGGAATAAGGGAAGAAATTGTAGAGCATGGGCTGCAAAACTCTGGAGTTGGGCAGCTTGTCTCAGAAAATGATTTGGATTCTGCTTTTAGTGAACCAGTGGTGAAGTACAGTTCTTTAAACACAAGGACTTCACCTCCATGGTCCCGAGAAAGTAAACCCAGAGATTCCCAGTTTGATTCTGAGGTTAAGAATTTGGACAAGAGTGATGCGAGTAATGTTGCCACTTCTGGTGTTCTTGACTCAGAAAAGGCAAATGAAAGATTCGATTTTGATGATGATAATGGACTGATCGATGCTAGAAATGATGGCACCCCACTTGGATCATCACAAGAAAGTCAGTCTTTGGTGGGTGATAATAATGAAGCTGGTGAAATCATTAATCAAGTAAGGGAAATATTTGATTTTGATGAGGAAAACGGAGTGACTGATGTTAGAAATGATGGCACACCACTAGGGTTATCACAAGAAAGTTTCTCTTTGGTTGTTGAGAACAATGAAGTTGGTGACTTGAAGAATGATGAGGTGGAAATGTCTTATGAATTGAATAGTGTGCCAAGCAGTTCTGTGAAATTGCCATGGGTGAGTGAGAGTAAGACAGAATATGTTGAAGGTAATAAATTGAAGAACAAGAATGCTGATCTTGCTGAGAAAATTGACTTAAAGAATGACCTGATCGAAATGCCTGATGAATTGAATAACGTGTCAAGCATCTCGGTGAGATTGCCATGGGAGAGTCGGAGTAAGACAGAATATGTTGAAGAGATTAAATTGGAAAACAGAAATGTTTATCTTGCTGAGAAACTAGTGCCCGAACCCGAGCTAAAGAGGCTAAGGAACATGGCAAGGAGGATGGTGGAGAGAATTAAAGTTGGGGAAGCTGGTGTAACACAGGAATTGGTGCATTCTATTCATAAGAAGTGGAAAATGGATGAGGTGGTCAAGTTGAAATTTGAAGGCCCTCCAGCTAAGAACATGAGAACCACACATGAGTTTCTAGAGGTTATTCCCCTTATGCAAGTACCTTATGCATTGATAACATTAAATTTTGAATGTTAACTTGTAAAGTTAAATTGTGGTATTAATATTTTATCTAGATATTTTCTCCCCTTTTGGCCTTCTATTATACATTGGTGGATATCTGCTTTCTGTTTGTTAGATTTCACTTACTTGGTTATTGTACTGAGACTGATTATATATCATTGTACTGGATGCTTTAAGTGTCTGTATCTTGCTTGATGTCAGAGTAGAACGGGAGGTTTGGTTATATGGAGATCAGGAAGTTTGGTTGTACTCTATAGAGGAAAGGGATACAAGCTTGATTGTGTAGAATCATACATCAAGCAGTCTCAAGATAATGTAAAAAAGATTGGATCATCAAAAGCTTCTGTGGTAGATGTCGATCTGAGCTCTGAGACCAAATGGTCTGGCATGGCTGCTGGTTTTCCGAACACTGGTTCTTCTACACGTTCTAACGACCTGTCTCCAAAGGAGCTGAATGATCTACAAGAGCTGAACCTTGTATTGGAGGAGCTTGGTCCACGTTATGAAAGTTGGTCAGGGCGTGAACCATTGCCTGTTGATGCAGACTTGCTGCCTGCCTGTGTTCCTGGATTCAAAGGCCCCGTTAGACACCTGCCTTATGGAATAAGGCACAATCTACGAGACAAAGAAATGACATATCTCCGTCAAACTGCAAAAACAGTGCCTCCACATTTTGCTCTTGGTTTGTGCCAACTGATATTTCTTGGTGGTTATATCTTATCCATGCATAACATTGCTAAAAAAGATTTTCTTTTTCAACCCCCTTGTTTAGGTAGAAACAGACAGCTGCAAGGTTTGGCATCAGCTATGGTAAAGCTTTGGGAGAAAAGCGCCATTGCAAAGATAGCCATTAAACGAGGGGTTCAGAATACTTGCAATGAGAGAATGGCAGAAGAGCTCAAGGTTAGCTATGAGAAAACACTTCAATCATTCAAATGTTTTGATGTGCTATGGTCTGAATCCTTGAAGTTATGGAATCAGATGGTAAACATGAGTTTTATCAGGAGTTAATTGGTGGGAAAACCAAGCTGAATAATTATTTGTGAATTTTGTTGTTCTCAGACATAGTGAATTGAGTTTGGTGGAGTCCGCTTCAGCAGAGTATATTACAGCTTTAATTTCTGTTTCTTGAATCAGGCACTGACTGGAGGAACACTGATGTCTAGAAACAAGGAATACATTGTATTCTACCGAGGAAATGATTTTTTGCCAAGAAGTATCTCAGAAGCAGTGAAAGAGAGGAAAAAAGTATCTGATCTCAAGCAGGATGAAGAAGAAAAGGCTCGTCATAAAGCTATCACGCTGATTGATTCAGATATAAAACTAACTAAGCAGCCTTTAGTTGCGGGAACCCTTTCAGAGACAAAAGCAGCAACCGCACATTGGTCCAACGAACCAAGCAGTGAAGAGTTAGAGAAAATGATGAAAGATGCAGCTGTAGCAAGACATGCTTCTCTGGTTAAATTTCTTGAAAACAAGCTAGCTACTGTAAGTTGCAACATGCTAACAGAATAACTCTTAATCAGCTCCTTTCAAGTGGTCTGGTTGTTCAAACAATTTTAACCTTCTGATATCTGCAGGCAAAAGGGAAAATAACTTTGGCTGAGAAAGCTCTACGAAGCATGCAGGCAAATTTTGAGCCAGCAGATCTGCCCACAGATTTGGAAACTTTGACTGATGAGGAAAGGTTTTTATTTCGGAAAATTGGTCTAAGCATGAAAACTTACTTACCGCTAGGTACTGATTGATTAAACCCTACAGATGGTTGGAATAATATGTTTCATACTGAATTAGAATGAAATTATGTAAAATTTACTCGTTAAATTGCTTCTGCACACATGCTTTCTTAATTTTGCATTAAACCTTGCTTATGGCACTGCTAGTTTGAAGATGAAATTTATGACTTTGCTGTTTTTTATTATAGGAAGGAGGGGGCTCTTTGATGGCACAATAGAAAATATGCACTTACACTGGAAATACAAAGAAGTGGTTAAGGTTATCGTGGATGGAAGAAAAAAACTTTCACAAGTCAAGCATATAGCAGTGGCCCTTGAGGCTGAGAGCGGTGGAGTTCTGGTTTCTGTTGACAGAACTATTAAAGGATATGCAATCATCGTCTACCGTGGAAAGAACTATCAGCGGCCAGCCGCATTT
Organism: Eustoma russellianum; assembly: GCA_036186865.1. Taxonomy (NCBI): domain Eukaryota; kingdom Viridiplantae; phylum Streptophyta; class Magnoliopsida; order Gentianales; family Gentianaceae; genus Eustoma; species Eustoma russellianum. The sequence continues at coordinate 2,892,049 of AP025053.1, forward strand.
AGGCCTAAAAATCTTCTGAGCAAGAGACAAGCTTTATCGCGTGCAATTGAACTTCAAAGGCGTGAGGTAATGCCTCATCGTTCCACTAATGGTCTTTGTAGTTTTTCTGGAAATAGCTGGGTTCTAGTTTTGTGGTTGACTTATTGATTGTGAATGTATTTCCAACCGAATCAGGGATTGAAGCACCATGTCTCAGATTTGCAAGAAAAGATCAAGAAACTGAAGGCTGATCTTGTACAGTATTCATTTTGTCAACCGCCTATTCATTATGCAACTCCTTAGGTCAGAAATATAAACAAGTCTGCATCTTTCTTATGACTTGCAGGATCATATGAAGCTTGTCAAGGAGATTGATGAGCAGACCTTGTATTCAAGGATAGATGATGCCTCTGATGATGATGATGATGACGACTTTGAAGAAGTAAGTAAAATAAGTAAAACGCAAGAGAAATGATTAATCCATATAACCGATCTAGGGAAAGGCTTGGGTGGTGTTGTTGTTGTCAGTGTTATTGACATTTTTGCAGCTAGAAATTTTACAAAAACAAGTCTACTTTGTTTGCAGAAAGTATCCTATTAATTTTACATTCAGTTATCTGTCTGCTGGGAGTAGCTACTTCCATCTCTAGATAAACTGATACATAATATATTGCAGTGGATAAAAATATGTAAGCATAGTAAACACACCCCTTACATCAATTAGGTATGTAGAATAGAACTCCAATAGTTAACACAGTTAATTGCTTTGATTGGATATTGATTTCTCTATTGTAAGTTGCAACATCCTGTTGGACTTTATAATTCTTTAGTCTTGACTAAACATTAATTCGTGATCCTAGGATGAATTCGACCAGGCAAATCTGGACTCTGAAGAGGAGGATGGCCTTTCTTGAAATGGACTTAAAAGAACAGAATTTGTTCAAGCATTTTGGAGCCTTTGGGTAGGGAATGGAGACTGTTTGTATAGTACGCGAGATCAACTAAGCTTTCCCCTGGCATGTTCATCCAAGGTTGCCTGAACTCTTGGTTTGTCATTATTTATGGTGGGATGATGGAGCAGACACTCCTATCCATATTGTCTATGTCATGCAGCATCTGTTTCTAGCCATGATGAATAGCATAATATTAGCTGACTTCTTGGATTTGCTTCAAGGGAACAACTCAGATTAACAATATAAACTTGTAGCTGAGAATATCTCCTGCTGGAAAGATGCCTTTGTGATGGCTCATATTTGGTTGTGATCCATCTGATACAGATCCAAAGTGACAAAGATGGTGTCTCTTCTAGCTTTTCCTTCTCTTTTTGTTGCTCGTTAGTGGTGGAGTAGGGTGGGTGGTGCAGGTGGTGTGCTGGAATTGGGATTTTAACTTTACCAGAGAACTAAGTCATTAATTAAATCTTCCTAAATGGTCGTGATTTGTTCACGATATGTACATACAAATCGACAAATTTTTAATATCGAATTTCTCAGTTGATCTTGAATTGCAGTTAGCAAGATGATCTGAAGTCTCATCTTTTTGGAGGGTAGGGAATGGATGCTGCCGATTACAGTGATTCCAATGTGAAACAAAACATACCAAAAAGGCGTTCCTGATTGCACTAGGAGTGCGGGGAGGGATCGGATTGCTTCGCGATCTGGTGTGCAGTCTTGTTTTACTCTTTGTGCAGGAGGCTTTTTTCGCGGTTCGAATCTGTGACTTCAATGCCCTCAAAACATACCATCAAAAACACACATGAAATACAATTTGAGACGTGTATACTTAATTAATCATAAGACTGGAATACTACTAAGGCTGCGGAGGAAGATGTAGAAACTTCTTGAATCATTATTTGGTTCTCCCAATTTCAAATGCTTGATCGACCTCTGCCTAACAAATTCCTCAAAAGTTCTCAACTAAGGAATCATAGCTGGCTATTCAACGGTTCAAAATCATCTCTCACAATTAAAAAAAAAAAAAATTCATCTCTCACTAGTTTCAGAAATAGCATGTACATGGCTGACAAGTCACTAGTACCAAAAACAAGATACTATTGTACCACATTCACTGGCAGTAGATACATAAAGCACACAAGTTGCCCCAAAGTTGAGGCTCCAGCTGATATCTTTCCAAAAGATCAAATTTGAATTCCAAGGGCGTCAGATAATTATCTTACATATATAAAAGGCAGGCAGAATGAGCATTGATGCCACTGAATCTTACAAAAATGTTTACAGCAAGCACCAGGGTAAATTTATACTGCTAAGAGGAAAAAAGAAACAAGAGAATTGCTGAAACAAAATACTCATCAAGCCCTCCTTTTACTAAGACGCCAAGAATTAGGCTCGTGGTATCTGTCATAAAGTGGTTCAATGCGCTCTTGTCTCTTGCGCTTGCTCATTTTCGTGGGATCGGCAGACTTGAAAAATCTTGGTGCCAGCTCAATAAGCCACTTAGGATCAATAACCGTTACCTCACGCATATATTCTTTTGTAGTCATAACAAGCTCGTGGTAAATAACCCAGTCTGGCTGTCTCTGAAATAAAGCACTGCTTGGATGAATATATACAGCCTGGTTTTCCACCAGGGTTTTGTAGCCTTCTTGTGGGTCCTTTCTGGCAGCATGGAAAAAGAACCCGGCAGTTATAGCCTTCCTTATCTTAGTGAAATTCTTCCCAGCACTCAAGACATCCAATTTGTACCTGAGCAAACACGATAACAATCAGCACCATAACTTCCTTGGTTGCAACATATTTAACCAAAGAAGCAAATAAGCAGCAAACAAATAAGAATAACAGTAACACATCAAACAAACATTACCCCATTGCCTTTGGCTCCCGCCTATAGAGGGGCATGGGGGGTCGGATGTACGCAATCATATCCATGTGTTAGAAAAACATAGAGGTTGTTTCCCGATGACCCATAATGAAAATTGCGTGTCGATCAACTGCTACTTCACAATATAAGAAGCACAGTCAATTTAGTGAATCATTTTTCTTTATTCCATCATATTCCAAAGTCAAAGAACATGTGTGTCCTTAACTCATTGGAATGGAAACAGTAACACATAATATGAAAATGAAAATATTTGAATCAGATGACCAAACTGAAAAATATATTCAGGAGTAAACACACAAAATAACAAGAAACAAATCCTCAAAAGAGGAAAGAGCAAAAGGAGCCAGCACATACTTGTCCATGATGGAAAGAAGTTGCTTCCTGACATCCTGAGCCCTTCTCAAAGACCGAGACTGAACAAAATTCTCAAAACACCATGGACCAGAAAAATTTTTTGCCTTCCAGGCTTCATATACAGCAAGTAATGTCAAATGATCTCCTTCAGGCTGGAAAAACTTGGCTCTTTTCTGATCTGCTTGAGCCTGTTTTTCCCTTGGCCTGTAGAAGATATTTCCAGTTTGAATCATCGCAATTATTGTAAGAATCTCGTCACTGCAACCAAGATCTACACTAGCGAGAAGCATCTTGGACAGAGGGGGCTCAAGAGGAAATTCTGCCATTTTCCTACCCAACTTAGTGAGCAGCCCTTCTTCATCCAGAGCTCCAAGACTGTACAGCTGTTCCATGGCAGACAAGAGGGCTTGAGGAGCAGGAGGATCCATGAAGTCAAAAGACAAAAGATCATTGATGCCCATGGCTTTCATAGTAAGGGTTGTCATCCCCAGGTTTATCCTTTGAATTTCAGGAATTGTAGTGGGTGGCATTTCATTGTGGAAGGCACTTTCGGTATAAAGGCGGTAACACTTCCCTGGGCCTGTACGCCCAGCACGTCCAGCTCTCTGCTTTGCTGAAGCTTGTGAAATCGGGGTTATAACCAGAGAATCAAGACCCTGTTTGGCATTGTATACATTTTGTTTAGCAAAACCAGGATCAATAACATAGTATATGCCATCAATGGTCAATGATGCTTCGGCAATATTTGTAGCAACAACAACTTTCCTCTTTCCAGGAGGCGCAGGTTCAAAAATCCTTGATTGCATTTCACTAGGTAAGGCACTGTATACAGGGAGGATAATCAGCTCCGGTACATTTTTGCCTAATCCTTTCATTCTCTCATAAAGACACTGACAAGCATAATCAATCTCCTCCTGACCAGTCAAGAAGAGGAGTATATCACCTTCAGGTTCTGTCAAGTGGATTTGCAAGACTGTTATCAAAGAGGCATCAAGATAATCACTCTCAGGCTGCTTGGTATACAGTATTTCTACAGGGAAAGTTCTTCCAGGAATGGTGAAGATGTTACAGTTGAAGAAATACCCTGAAAATTTCTCAGCGTCCAACGTGGCAGATGTGACTATAAGTCGAAGGTCAGGTCTCCTATCTACGAGTTTCTTCAGTAGTCCAAAAAGAACATCAGTATGGATTGTCCTTTCATGAGCTTCGTCTAACATGACCACTGAATACTGAGACAAATTTTCATCAATCAGAATCTCCCTCAGCAACATACCATCAGTCATATACTTGATGACTGTATCAGGCCCAGTACAATCCTCAAAACGTATAGCATATCCAACCTCCTCCCCAAGACGACATCCAAACTCTTCAGCGACCCTCTTAGCCACAGACATAGCAGCAACCCTACGAGGTTGAGTACATCCAATCTTGCCCCTAGTAGTATATCCTGCCTCAGCCAAATATTGTGTAACCTGAGTTGTCTTCCCTGAACCAGTCTCACCAATTACGACCAGAACCTGATTATGCTTCACAGCTTCAACTAGCTCTCTCTTCAATTTGTATATTGGTAGACTTTCCCTCTGTTCCTGAATAGAAAGCTTGGACCTTTGGCCAAAGGTCAGCGCTTTCCCATATGCATCTTTTTTCCATTCTGGCATATCATATGCTGATAAGCCGACACCCCTAAGCTCCTGGGCCAAATGCCTTTCACCTGTCTCTGGCATAGGATCTTCCCATGGACGATTTAAATCTTTTGGAATTGAATCCAACATTGTCCTTTGCTGTTGTTCCCTCACTTCCCTTCTCTCCTTAATTAAAGCAGACTGAAGGGCAGCTGCACGACTCAACGAACCCTCAGGATTTTTAAATATCTTGACAGGAGACATGTCCATTGAATAGCGACTCTGTCCCTGCAAAAAAGCAGGCTCATCTTCGTTCAGCTCAATCTCCAGCTCCTCCTCTGTGCCCTCTTCTTGATACAACACCCCATCTCCGTCGTCGTCATACATCGGGTGCTCTTTGAGACTCAAGACGCCAGAGGCCATAAGCTGTTTCGCCTCCCACTTCTCAGGTGAGCTCATCCTCTTCAATGGCCTCCGGGATGGAACTACATCGTCTCCCTCGGTGATTCTTATTCCTGAAAGCCCTGTTTTAGTCACAGGCCCCCCATTGCTATCTGGATTTGCCCTGAAGCCATCCTCTTCCCCAGTCTTCTTCAAAGGCAACAAATCCTTTCCAGTATTCTGATCGACATCCCTCATTGATAAGCTCAACTTTTGGCCATTCATCGATATTACCTTCACATAAACCTCCTGATCCCTCTTCATAACATCCTTGGCATTTGAAATCCTCCTAGTTGCAATTTGTGAGACATGCACCAATCCCTCCTTCCCCCTGATATCATTCAGCTGTACAAAACAACCTGTATCCATTACCCTCGACACCCTCCCCTTATATACCTTATACAACTCTAGCTCGTCTGGCTTGTGCCTCCCGTTCCTTCTCTCCCGTGTATCCTCACCATCAACATCCCTGTCCCCATCATTCGTCCTCCTGCTTCTATCCTCCCTGCTTCCTCTGTACCTTTCCCTGTCCTTATGATCATCCTCATAATCATCATTCCTATCCCTCCTATTGCGACGCCGACCTCGCTCAAGATCTTTATAGTCATCCTGGTAATCATGATCCCTCTCCCTCGTCCTATTTCGACCCTGGACCCTGTCATGATCTCGGTCTCTCCTACCGTCCTGCCTACGTCTACGTTCATCTTCCTCCTCATCTCTGGCGTCTTTCAACCTCTGTTTACTCTTAGCTTCCATCTCGATCTCAATCTCCAATTCTTTCACCCTCTCCCTACTATCTGCAATGTTCAAAGCAGAAAATCCTGACTTCTTCTCATCAGCTTTGCGGTCATTCTCCAATTTGGACTTGGATTTTGGAGGTAAAATAGCATGAATTATAGTAATCAGCGTGCGAACGAAATAGTCAGGCATATCTGCCCCATTCTCTTTAAGCTTAGAATCAAATTCATCTACAGTACTAGAATTCCGACCAAGTTCGGTAATAAATTCTGCTAAAACTTTGTCTCCGAACCCTAAATGAGATTCTAGTTCTGTACACACCTTGGATACCAGAGACAAATACTCTAACTTCTCCAAGCTATCGTCTTCTTTGCTCGCCGCCCCCATCTCGACGCAACCGATCGGATATATGCGCAGGTTAGTGTACCTTCTGCCTATCAATAATTATGAAAAAGAAAAAGAAACACACAAGATTATGGATTTTTGCGAACTAGGGTTTTCTTCTTCCAAATTTGGAGGACACTGGAGCTTGGGAGGGGGGAAACCCGATCCGGAGTAGAAAGCAACCGGGTCTGTCGATTTATGGAAACAAGGTACACTAACAGCCATGTCGGTTAGGAAAACAGCCATGTCGGTTAGGATAATTTTAAATCTAATTCCACGTGGCTTTTCTTTTTCATAAACCTTAAAACCTTTAAAACACTAATAAGTAAATCCTAGTAGATTCGTTGTAAAAATAAAAAATAAAAACCTAATAAAGCTAACCATCCATCCAATTAGGGGTGTTAATCAAATCAAACAGTTCACGAAGTGTTTGAGTTCGATTCGTATTTGATTCGAGTTTGTTCGTTAATTTTACTTAAACTGACCGAGTTCGAACACCTAATTGAGCTCGTTTACCAAAACAAGTCAAACTGAACTGTTTGACTCGTTTAAATCATTATAGTATTTTAAACCGAACTAAAACCAATTTTGAAGCTCGTTACAGTAAACGAATCGAGCCGAATAATTCGTTTAACTAAATGAATCCGAATTCAAAAACTTAATATTCGGCTTGACTCGGTTCGTTAACATCCCTACCTCCGGTGAGCCACTAATCAACTAGTTTGATTAGTATGCAATAAAGATGAAACAAATAAATGACTATACATAAAAGTATGCAACAGAGATCCACACATTTATGTTACTCTTCGGGGAAAAAAATAGTTGATCTACTAATTTGGATCATGTTATAAGTTTTGGTTACAAGTTGTAAGCACATCTTTTTAGTTTTTTTAATTCTGCTCTAGTTTGAGTTTTATAACTTCACAGTGAAGATACTAAAAATAACAGTTAAGAGAAACTATCATTTGTTACATTTAAATATTTTCTTCAATGTGTAAAAACCATGCATCATCATCATCATCATCATCCATACCCAGTATATCCCAGCGACAGCAAAAGCTATCGTCATAAAAAAAAACCATGCATGAACTGTTTTTGTTTTATAAACGTATACTAGTATATTGTATATTGTGATAACTTATCTTTTAAAAATACAACTAAATCAAATAAGAAATTAATTTGTTAACAAAAAATTAAGTACTTTTTAAAGAATCTTGTACACTTATTGTGATAAAGAATCTTGTACAAAAAACAGACCAACCACTGATCCTAACAAATAATTGAAGCATAAAACAGTAGCCCAAGAAACGCGAATCATCTTTTGGACAAAAGTATGGTGGCAACTCTATGCTGTTACATCTAAGCTGGGTACTTAGATCACTCAGAATCAAAACCCACAAAGAACACATCAAATTTCACAAGAACATTCCCTGATGATTGAAACAATGAATAAAGAGGAAAACAGGGACAGCCCAGAGTGGGAAACCCGACCATTCTGATTACATAAAAATCATAGGATATAGGATATGATTCAACCAAATCAGTCAAAATTGACACAAAGCACCCTTGTTGAAATACCATTGGAGCGCTTCTCAGGCCACAACACATACTGCAACCAGATTGAAATCCTACTGTTGCTTGCATTCTGGAGGCCTCTCACCCTGCTGACCATCAGCAGCTGGTGCTCTTCCACTCTTCTACAATATAATAAGACAACACAGAATCTATCAAAGAGCCCTCACAAAAATGAACCAAAAAAAAGAATGTGTGAGCTTACATGTATGTGGTTTTTTGTGTGTGTGTATATGAAGCTTAAATAGACAAACTAAAACTGGAAGAGAATCAGTCAGTCGCCAATTTTGTTCTGCTTCTATTACTATTATCGGGAGAGAAGAGGGAGATCTCCCAGAATTCATTGTTAAGATCCAACACAAAGATTAATCATTTAGGAACCTACCTTCTTCCTGCTCTTGGGTTGCTCCTCTTCCTCGTCATCATCCTCTTCCTCCTCATCCTCGTCTTCATCCTCTTCATCTTCATCGAGACTGTCACCTTCGTCATCTTCCATGTCACCAAACTCATCCTCAGCAGCTTCCCCGGTAAACCATGACACAGCATGGGGAATAATCTTATCTCGAATGGTAGACCTGCAGGGAAATATACATAGATAACTAATTTACCCAGAAAAGGAACAGGCTATTCAGGAAAGAAATAATCCCAAGTCACTGGAAATTAGTTTTACCACAAAATCAGATAACTTAACCATTACTCACCCAATATCATAATCCTGTTCCATCAGATTTTGGAGCTCTTCAGCCTGTTCTTCAAAAATAATTAAGGAATAGTTTAAATGGTGTTCAAAAGAGTTGTTCCAGCAATCAAATACACAACTATCTTACAGCATCTTCGTCAATATCTTCATCATCGTCTGGAACTTGTGGTGGACTAAAGAAGTTGAAGAAACTTTCACATTGTTCGGTCTTAGTAATTGGCTTGGCATTCTTTGAACCCTTCTTAGGCTTCTTTTTTAGAATCTTCTGCGTCAAACATTTCCCTGCATGCCATTCTATCTCCGTCCTATGAAAAATGAGTAATATTTTGACATACGAAAAGAGCAGAAAGTGTACTCAATGAAAAAAAAACAAGAGACAAGCCCTTTAAAATAAGTACCCGATAGCTTTTTCCAGAATAGGGTCGTCTTCATCAATCATATGATATATTTTAGACAGAACAGAGTTCTTGAAATAAGGATTGGTGTCAAAGAAGAACTCAAGCTTAAAACCCTTTGGATTCTCAATCCTGGACCATTTTATATCCTTGAGAAATTTGAGAGCCCCCTCATCACGCTCAGATATCTGATGTTTATCCAACCAATAAAGCAAATGAACACATGGGAAAACCACAGGATCAATAATCCAAAAATCTGGAGTACTCCAAAGACTAACCTCTTCAGCTGTAACCTCATTGTTCTTCAATGCAATTAGCCAAAAATTAGGGACTCCTTTCTCTGCAAAAGTTTCAAAGTAAACATGCATACAAGATGGCACTAACTAACTGCGAAAAGCAAGTCAGGATTTTACCATCAGCAGATTGCTCCTCTTCCTCAGTCTTATTTGTTTCAGTAGCAGTCTGCTCAACTTCAACAACTCCATTCACAATGTCATACCTCTGTACATTAAAAAAGTCACAACTTTCTATGTGAAAAAGATTTGGGTGGACGCAATCACAAACTCCTGCATTGGAGAAGTGGGGGGAGGGGGGGGGGATAATGCCAGTAACAATAGTATAACTCGCCTTAGTGTAAAGTGGTTGATACAGCTTCTGATACTTGGCTTCGAGAGCTGCTCGCTCCTCTAAAAATTTTGCCTCTAATTCATCATGTTGGCTCTGGATATTAAAACAAATAGTGTGTGGCCTTAGCAAGAAGAACAAATATCACAAGTCCTGACAGCACCATCTCACCAGAAAAATTCTTATGTAAAACTTTATTCGCTGGAGAATGGCAGCCAACAAATTTCTCCATCCTTTTTGTTCAATATCATCACAAAGAGTGGTAGAGTGTCACAAGGAACTAATCTTCACATAATTTACCACTCAAACGTGTAACAAATGAACACAAATGACAAATAGCTCTTGGATTCAGCATTCCTTGAACTTTGAAAAAACTATTGACACACTTTCTAGCATGCAAATTTAAAGGTTGGATTTATGCGGATTTTTGTGCAGCACCCATCACAAATGACTAATGACCTTAAACAACGCTTATCTTTTACATTCTAACGTACCAGATGGCTGAGTGACTACAGGGACAAGTAGGCAACAAACAAATTTCGTCAATCAATAAGAAAACAGGGGGTCCAATCACCCATTACAGAAACTTTCATAAATAGGGCCCTTTTTCTTTTTGTAAAAGGAAGGGGAGGGGGGGAGACAATAATTAAAAGACATTTCCTGATTATATGAATAAACAAAAACCACCCTATTGGTATTGTCCTGATAACAATCCAGTCAGCTATTCACAACCTCGTGCATGCAATGTCACGATCTGTGGGCAAGAAGGTAAGCTATGAGTATTACCTTGTCAATAGAAGATGATAATTGGGCGATGCTAATCTAATAATCATAAATATCAACTTCTGGAAAGAAAGCAACCCATGGGAAAGTGGGTGATTACTCTCCACAAAAATGAAAATAGTTTACAAAGTTTTTTCCTTAAATCCAAGTTGTATAATGCTGATTCACAAAAGTAGATTTCATTTCTGTATCCAAAACCGAAAAGTTAAATTTTACATTGTTCACAAAACTTTGGTTCTTCCTTTTCATTTCTGGTATACATTAGTGAACACAAGATCCAAATTTGGAATCCCAATTCAAAGCAGTAGCAATGTGCAAAATTTGATCCAAAGAAGGAGTGCAAAACACATACTTGAAGCTCCCTAAGAGTTTCAACTCGCTTCCTGACTTGTGGGGACAATGATTCAAGGACATCTGGATGCTTCCCAGTAAGATCTTGAAGCTTATTCTGCCATAATAAATACCAATATGATCAGCAGAAATCCAAATCCGAATACTTCTTAATATTCTTGACAAACTAGTAAGCGAAAAAAACCGAGGCAAACACCTCCCTCCCCATTCCCCCCCCCCCCCCACTCCCCCACCCTATCCCACCCCCACCCAAAAAATAGAACAGAAAATTAAAAAGAACACTTCCGAACAGAAAGGAACTTACTTTAAGGGCATTAACAAGGTCCTCTTTGTCTTCTGTATTCAAAGCTTAAAACACCCAGATAAATTAGAAACCAAGGAATTAGTGATAGCTATAATAAATCAAAATAAAATAGCAAAATCAGAAGTCGTCTTCTTGGAAGAATAAATGTGGAGAGAATAATACCTGAAGTGATATTGGACATGTTGAAGTTATCTTTATTGCAGCTCATTTTGTTGTTGGAAAAAGGAGGAAGGTTGTACCGGAGGAAAGAGGGGGAAAAGGAAAAACCCTAGAGTTCACAGAGAGAAGAAGAGCGCTGGAGTTACATAACTAAAAGGAACAGATATACATATAAATATTGATGCACACCTACTTTTATCTTTTTAAATAAAGAGCACCTCTTTTAATTTTTCTTTTTTTTAAACAAAAAAGATTGTCTAAAAATCTTTTAATCATTGAGTGTCATTTCTTTTAATTCAATATTATATGATATACTCTCTCCCTTTTAAAACTATGGTTACAGTTAATTTTTAAATATAATATAATTTATATTAACTGAAAAATAAAATGTGACAATATTATTAGAATGGATAGACTATATATTAATTTTGTAAAAAGGATATGTCTCCTATTTAATTGATTAGAAGATGGGTATACCATATTTTCTCCCCATTTCGTCTATATGCTCGTTGCTTTTCTTTCTTCTTATTCTTTTCTTATAATTTTTCACTTGTTGTCAAATATTAGTAATGAATTTTTTATATTAAGTAAATTAAATGTTTATACATTGTCATATAAATGAATCTTGCGTCGTCTTTTGTTGTATGGTGTATTTATATTGTCATATAAATGTGCAAAAAACTGTTTTCGCAACTCGAACCTTTCGCTTATAGGGGCAAAGTTATACGTTTGAACACAAGTGTTTATATTATATATGTATGTTGGTGTGTGTAGGGGGCAAAAAGACGATTAGCAACGAAACATAAAAATATCTCACTCAATCTAGAAGGCCGTTGGACTCCTGATTTACATTCTCCACGTACCTCTTTGGGGTTGGTAGAGGGTGGACCATATTTAGGTTGGGGTTCAACTTTTTCACAACAAGAAAAAGATCAAACTTCTGTTTGGTAATGTTTGGAAGAAGTCAGAGGCAACTAAAAGGCATCTTTTTTCCTTGTCGAGTGCGTATGAGTATCATGCCTATCTTGTTCGTCTAAAAGCTAATGCTTTCCCTCCCATTTCAGTTACGAATTTCTATTACAAATAATATAAGTTAGCAATCCAACAAAACTGTCATGATGACTTTTTAAAAGTAAAAAATACTGTCGTAACTACCGACACCGATCCAAGTGTACAGGAAAATAGCAAGTCGTTTATTTCAGTAGGTTTGTGTGCATAATCTTAATCATAAGGCTAGCATACTGAGTAGTAGTAGTACGGACTCTTAGTTTCATGACTCGTAATGAATAGGACTAAATTACCATTGCCTAGGTAGAGAAATTATAAGTATATTGGTGGAAATCATCTAGGACTAAATTACCATTGCCTACGTTACGATAACCGAATCGTTTGGATTATATTTGGGTTCAACGCACAAGTTAGCTCTACACAAGTAGGACTGTTAAACAAACTGAACATTTCACGAACTGTTCAAGTTCGAATCGTGATCATCTTCGTGTTCGGTTCGTATTCATTCGGTAATTATTTGTTAACGAGCCGAATTTAAACATGTATCCGAGTTTGCAAACTGTTCAGCTCGTTTAAACAGTTATAAGGTTATCCAGTCAAACTCGAACCAATTTTAAAGTTTGTTCATCTAAACTAACCAGACCGAACAATTCGTTAAACTAAACGAATCTGAATTCGAAAATCTAGTACTCAGTTTGGTTCGGTTTTTAATTCGTTAAAAAGTGTGTTCATCAGTTAATCAGTAGACAGAGAATTGGAACTAGAATGGTTTATTACCTTAAAACATGATTCAGTTTCCTAAATACAAGTGCACAAAGTTCTACTTTTTGTTGGTTATACAATTACCGCATGAAACCTTTGCACCATCCCAATCTTGGATACAACAACAACATTACCACATTACCTTAGAGGTTCCGGTTTATGACGGATATGTATGGATCGGATGTACGTAACCATACTCATGCGTTAGAAACACACAAAGGTTGTTTCCCGATAACCCATAATGAAAATTGCGTCAAACTGTATTGATCAACTGTTATGTCATTTTGTTTTATTCCATCATATTCTAAGCTTGGATACCAAATATGATAGTAGAAGACATGGAAGCTGGGGTAACAATCAAGATTCAGAGCTCAGGTCCATCTGGATTCAGGCGGACCCTTTCTTTTCGCTTTCACCTTCATTTTCGAATTCTGGGTATATGATCTTAGGAGTGTCTGATATAATACGTCCAGTCATAGGATCAACTACATGTGTATCTTTCGGTCTACCTTTTTGCCGATTTGCTCTTAAAAGAAGACGTTGAACAGGATCAGTAGGCTGTGCACCAACTGACAGCCAATATCTGAAGAAATAAACGCGAACTTTAGAAGAGGTTTCACATATTTCAACATAGGAAGCTTCAATCAAACTGTAAACAAGTTTCATGACTTAATTGCAGAGTTGGGGTTATTGAATAAGATTAATGAATCACATAAGAAGGCAAACATCCCCCGAATAAGTCATTCGCCATCTTGACATAGTGCAAATTTCTATAAGCAAAGAAAAAGATCCACCCGCCCTCAGAGCATAGTCTAGTTAGTACTCGGGTTGGGGATTGCCAACAAGAGATCATGAATTTGAATCCAGAGACGCGCGTTCCTTTGCTGCCAGGCCAAAGGCCTGGTTTGTAGGGACCAACTTGTGTGGGTAACCGTGTAAGAACTCACCTAATCTAGGAGGCCGCTAGACTACTGATTTACATCCTCCACGCATCTCCTTAGGACTGGAGCAGTGGGGGCGGGTTGGAGTTCAACCTTTTGACAACAAGAAAAAGATCCACCCTTACTAGCCCAAGAAGCCCCTCAAAGCAGTGACAAAAAAGAAGTATGTCAGATGCAACAGAAAGAAGAACTATTGATCTGTATACTGCTATTTCAAAATAAAACTACAGGAATCAAATAAAGCCACCACAGGCTTTTGCCTTCAAATTCTTTGCAATGTCTGGTGAAAACCAAAAATTTTTTCCATAAACTATGAGACATGGGAACGAAGACATGCATATAATTTCTTACAGGACACAGATAGAAGTAGGTCATTATTCAATTCAAATAATTAATTGAACTATCAAAGCCCTAGCGAAAAAGCAAGAAAATCCAGATGCTATAAGAACGTCCCCAGCAACAAAAACATGAACATTAGGCTCTCGGCATATGAGCAGCAGATGACAGAACCATGTTCTGGGTTATCCTTTCACATTATAAGCTAGAGCGCTAACTCTGCAGTTGCTTAAAGCGGGAAGGGAACTAATACACACACGCGCATGATACTTCAAGTCAGCAAAATTCAGAATAAAACGAAAGAAAGAATGACATGGGGAAATGTACTGGAGAAAATGCTACTTTCCTTCTTCAAGATGTACACCACATAAAACAAACCATCTACACTGGAGAAAATGCTATTTTCCTTCTTCAAGATGTACACACATAAAAGAAACCATCTACACGAGAATACTGAGAACAGGAGATTTCGAGGTGCCTAACAAAAGATTTCACTAGGAAGAACGACACAATTATGGTAACCACATCAACCAATCAATCAACCAGGTATGGGCAAGCCTTCTGGGTTCCAATTTAGTGACTTGGCGAATCAAAAAAACACTAACGTTATCTGGAAGAGCAATATGATCCGACACAACCTGGATGTCATGCACATTGAGAAGAACGTGTTTGACAACATCTTCAATATAGTGCTGAATGTGCCTGGAAAAACAAAAGACAATTTGAAGGCACGACTTGATATGCGCGACCTCAAAATGCGACCAGAGCTGCATCCCGTTGGCACATCCTACATGCCGAAGTCCTCGTACACGCTGACTGCGGAGCAGGTCAGTGCGTTGTTATCGTGGCTGGGGACGGCTAGATTTCCTGACGGCCATGTTTCGAACCTGTCGAAGAACATCGACGTGAATAAACGCGGTTTGCACGGGATGAAGAGCCACGACTGTCACGTGTTCATGCAACGGTTGATGCTGGCGAAGCAGAGTTCAGAGTCGGGGTAATAGAAGTTCTTTAGATACAATTGTGAATCTTCCTTTTGTGTCATTTGCACATCAGTCAGCGAATATTCTCACAGAAACAGTCACTAGGAGAATCTTTGATTCCATACTATGAAAGTCCGACATTGTCATTCCCACAACTCAACTTACAGAAAGTGATGGGAAATAGGGATATGATTGCCTAAATCAAGGAATGATATCCTACCGAATTTAGAGGATCAAATCATAACCATATTTGTGTCAAATAGTTATACCGAATATTATGTGTATTCATTGCATATGTGACCATATATAGAGCTCTTTGTATATCACTAAAGATCAATGAACAAAGATTCAACGATTTTAAATTTTAACACGATAAAAGGAGTGGTTAATCAAAATTTTATACACCATGAACTTGAATAACACACGAACATAGCGCTGCTATTATTCATAAGCAAATGAGTAAAGCCAAAAAAATGACATGGAAAAAGGTGTGTATATTCTATAAATTCCTTTTTTATCGTTAACAGATCATGCTTTTGGTATAAGAGCCGTTACATTAGACTGTATTTATGATACATAGTTTAGTTAAATATACTCTATACCATATAATAGCATGATTATAAATATAATTTTTTTTAATTACATAAGTAATCAATTGTCGAGTTGACTATATTTACATATAACGAACAATAAGTTTATCTTGTGAACTTATTGAAGTTTTTCACTAAATAACTTAGTGACATTTAGGGTTGTAAACGAGCCGAGCATCGCGTTGTTCAAGTTCAGTTCATTTAACTTAGCAAACAAGCCGAGTTTGCTCGTTTATTTAATCGAACATATTTAATTGTTCAAGCTCGATTTGTTTAACTCACGAACAACATTAACGAGCCGAACACCTTAAACGAACGGTGTCACTCACCGGGTTCGAACAGAAAAAAGTGGTTCAATCTCGGTTCATTAACCCTTTAGCCGAGCTGAGCTTGAGCCGAACAAGCCGAACATACTGAACGGCTCGATCCATTTACATGCCTAGTGACATTTGGGATTTTTGTTTTGTTTTGAAATAGACATGTCGGAAACCTTGTTCAAAGGAAAACCAACCGACCATATTTGAATTTATGTAAATATATAAATATATAAATGACAACTTCATTTGACATTGTTGTAAACAGTTAATGATACTTCACGTATCCACACATTGCACGATGGGTGTTAATTTTTTTTTTATTTCTTTGTTATTTACAATAGTTATATACATGTTTACAATTTTGTTACAAAGAAACCCTGCATTTAAATCGTTTAATTTGAATTTTTTGTAAATCAAATGTTGCAATTTTATAACGAGACTGCAAACATATAACTAACCATCCTAAATAACAAATATAAATAATATATGCGATGACCATGCAATATGTGGACATGGAATGAAATTCACTCTTTTTGTAAACACATACTTTGGGTTTGAAACACTAGACGCCTTTTTAAACTCCAAAGTACTTAATTTCAATTTCAATTTTTTCCCTCATACGTAATAAGTATTACAAAATCTACACTAAAGTGAATGCTATATTTGATATTTTGTGGTATCAATGTTAATAGCTTATTATATCAACTATATCAAATCAGATGATTCACAAATCAAAATTATAGGAGTAATATAAAAATCATGAATAAATCTCTATTAATTATACTATTTTCAAGGCAGAAGCTTCGACCATGGATATATGTGCATATAAACGTTTATCTCTATTTTAGTAACAAAAACACACTCAGTAAACACACTAATACATCATATTTCTATTATTGTATTATTTATGTAGGTACGTATAGAGCCAATAAACTCCTTATTTTTTGAGATAGAGATATTGTTTAAATATCACTTATCTTTTTTAGATCCTAACAATATCTTTTGATTCGGTTAGAATATAACGTGTACGATTGATTGAAGATTTGGGAACAGCTGGTCCCATTAGGCGGTAGGACAAAACTACAGTGGAGGGGTGTTCGATTCCACACACTTTTCCCCGCAACTCGTTTCCCTCTGAGTTCGTTAGAATACACTGTTACACACAGACTACCTAAAGAGAAAAAGAGAGAAAAAATCTTTATTATCTGCACAAAATCCACACACAGAACAACCAATATCATGCAGAAAGTAGATACCCCTTTCTCTTCCTTCACTTTTCATCCTTCTCCACCTAACCTGGCTGTTGTATTCGTAAATTAATAGAAAAAAAGAGGATTTTCTGTAATTAAGTTGCGGTTTGACTTGCGGTTCAATCGAAACCCTAGATCTCTAGGGCTTGATTAGCAGTGAACGCTTTTATGGAGCCACGCGTGGGAAATAAGTACCGGCTTGGTCGCAAAATCGGCAGTGGTTCATTTGGAGAGATCTATCTAGGTTTGTGCTTCAGTTAATTGGTTGTTTGTTCGATTCGTTTGGACTTTTATTTTGATGACTCATTGTTCTGTGCTTCGTGAAGTAAAAGTTGTTTTTTTTCCCACCAAAATTTTCTTATGCAGGGACCAACATACAGACGAATGAAGAATTGGCAATTAAGCTTGTGAGTTAGCCAGTACTTATTTTTTTTTCCTTGGAGTTTATTGTTGCATTAACAGTATGTGGCTTGAAGCTTAGGCGTGCTAGTGGAGGCCAGCTTTTGGTTGCTTTTCTTGTTATTGTATATAAATGAAGTGCATGAAACTATTAATGTAATTATTTTCAATCATTTTTTGGCTGCAGCTGAACTAATGTGGCTGTTATGGATGACAAGTTTACTAGTGGGATTTAAGAAACGACGTAATTGTCATGTTTAGATGTTTATTTGCCCATGCATGGTTTGTGGTCTGATTGAGAATGATGTGGCGCATGGTTTCTGCTATTCAAAATCGTGATAATTTTTTCTTCAATTTCCACATGAAAGCTGAAGGACACACATTAAACTGATTTAAAGCTAGAGAGAACATGTTTTACCTACTGTGTTACTTGTCCTTGATTATCTTGGATATCTGTCATCTCGCTGGTGTGTGCATGCATTTCAGGCTTGAAGTTGTTGCTCTGCCAGTGACCTGTGACATATGAAGTTGTTTATTTTGTTCCAGTGTGCTCACTGTTGGTCTATAGGTGTAAAGAGTGTTAAATCTGTCCTTGGTAGTGATTGGTCTCTAGGACAAATGGTAAAATGACTACTTGCGTGAAGGATTAAGTGAAGAAATAGAAGCCTAAAGAAAATTGGGCCGGTAACATCTTATCATGTGTTGCTTTATGCGTGGATGTTGATGTTGCTCTGTATTAGTTAAACAGTGAGGACAAGCTTACTGGCTTGCCAACTTGGTGATGGACACATAATTTTATCAGGGTAGTAAACATTTTCTTTGGGTAAGATGTAGCTTGAGGAATTGAGCAGTATATCCTTGGGAGATACAAATTCCAGTGTGGGATTAGGAAAAGTGAAGTCTTTGCAAATTATATTTTCGAGAAATCATGATGTTTGAGGAAGAATCCAAAACGTGAGCGTGCTTCCCGTTGCAAGTGCCCGTTGCAAGTGCCTAAAAATGGAATGCATTGTTTCTAATCTGATTTTAAATTCTAGGCACATTCGCATATATTGCTATTTTTGTCATCATTAAGGTTGTTGCTGTTATTATTATTAATTGGAGAATATATGTGATCTTGAGATGTACGTTCTGCCGAGGAGAAGAAGTAGCCAGAGAAGATAGGTGTGAAGATAATTGACTTTATAGTCAGGCTTTTATATAAAAAGATAATAAAGTTAGCCTAATTAATGGTGCTCCTGTTGGTGTTAACAATATTTAATTCTGCATTTTTCATTTAGGATGTCCATTTAGATGGAAAAAGAGGAGCTGTATTCTTACTACTGCAATAAGGTAATTCAATTTGAAGTCTCAGTCAGTAAGACTATCTACTTAGTTGATGATGGGGCCCACTTGTCTTATCGTTGTTCACTTCATTACCCTTTGGTTGTGCAAGCTAACAGTTTTCTTAGCATCTCCATATATGTGTACTCCCTCTGTTGCACAGTTTAAGGAAAGTATCGATAATACTTAGAAACTTATTAATTGAAATGGAAGCTTAGACTGCCGTCCTTTATATAGTAGTTGTGACACTTAATCTTACATTATTTTAATTGTCCTAACTTTTAAAACTTGACTATATAGGAAAGAACACTTTTGGGATATCCAAAAGAGAAACTGTGCCTATTTTGGAACACCCAAGAAAAGAAAAACGTAACCATATATTTGTGGTGGAGTACCTTTTTAGTGGTCAAACAATGGTTGCAAACCGTCTAGTTGTAATTGTTGATGGAGGGAATACCTTTTTTCATATGACAACCTATGCTTGCATTATATGCATACTGGTACTTCGCTTTTTCATTTATTTATTTACTATTTTGGTCGTCAAATAAAACATTTTTTTCTGAAAAAATTATCGAGTCAACTCCAGCTAAGACAGAAATATATCTGGTACATAGTACATGTGAAAAAATTCACATCATAGACTTGCTGCACTGTCGAAAAATACCTGTGGTCAATGCTGCAGTTAACAGCCAAAGATAAGTTAACTTCTTGATGTGTTTGTTCATGTATAAGCATAAGTGATTGGATCAGTCAGCGCTTGATCTCAGCTTCTTTTGCAAGTCGCTGGTTTTGGTTGACTGTCATTGCTAAGCTCAATTGTTGCGGCTCCTTGAAACCTGCCAGTGTACCATTCACTCAACTGTTTGTTAGTTTAGGCTTTGCCTCACACTTGCAGGATAATTAATGCTGTCATCCTTGATCTTTGGATATACGGAGGCAAAGCAGAAGAAGCAATGGATGATATAACACATGACGACAGTAGTCCAGCATACACCAAGTTCGCAAGTCCTTTGATCTGTGAACTTGATCCATTAAAAACGACATATCTTTGAACCATTCTTCTATTCCCAAAATTTGTGCTTTTTCTGGCACTTGATAAAGTAGAGGCCTGTCAACATTCTTGGTTCATTGCCAATTTTTTTCAGCAATAAATGTAGCTGTAGTTCTGGCTTAGTGCTTCTATTGATGTGGCCAAATGGTTCCAAAGCGTGTGCTAGTTGAGTACATTATAGGATGGCCAGAATTGGTTGGTTAATTAAGTGAAATAATATTTTCACTATGGACAGTCTTGGTCTGACCTGGAATAGCCAGAATGAGCTAACAAAGACGTTCAGACAGAGATAATCAGTCGCTGAGATCAACTAAATAACTGAATGCCACTTTGCATCTAACAGAGTGACTTTTCAACTGCTGCTAATTGTTTGAAGGCTAATTATCTCTAGAACGGTGGAGATTTTAGCTTTAATTGCTCCTTTGATTTCATTTCTATTTGGGTGACACATGGGTTTCTTCTGTTATGTCAGAAGTTCTGTAAATGTTTGTATGTTTCTTCTGCATCTAGGATATTTACCTCTTATTATGGTTAGCTGATGATTAGGGCTGTTAAACAAACCGAACCGTTCGCGAACTATTCGAGTTCGGTTCGTGTTCGGTTCGTATTCGTTCGTTAATTATTTGTTAACGAGCCGAATTCGAATAGGTATTCGAGTTCGTTTAGTTAAACGAGACGAACTGTTCGCGAACAGTTCGGCTCGTTTAAACAGTTATAAGGTTATCGAGCCGAACTCGAACCAATTTTAAAGTTCGTTTAGCTAAACGAACCGAACCGAACTATTCGTTTAGCTAAACGAATTCGAGTTCGAAAACTTAGTATTCGGTTCGGCTCGGTTCGTTAACACCCCTACTGATGATGACGTTTTGGAAAATGAACTTCGTGTTGTTGCTAGGAAAGTGTCAAGACAAAGCATCCACAATTGCTATATGAGTCGAAGTTATACAGGATTCTACAGGGTGGAAGTAATGCACTATATCTATTTGTCATTTCTGTTGTTTTAGTAGACTATATGTTTTGCTTATATGTGCTTTGATTTTGATATTGTAGCTGGAATTCCAAATGTCAGATGGTTTGGTGTGGAGGGAGACTACAATGTCCTGGTGATGGACTTGCTTGGGCCCAGTCTTGAAGATCTATTCAATTTTTGCAGTAGAAAACTTTCTCTAAAGACTGTTCTCATGCTTACTGATCAAATGGTTGTTTCTTTGTTCTAATTGATATGTGTTTGTTTTGTATGTTTGGTTTTACGAAGTCTTATCTATTGCTGACATTGCCATCCTTTTTTTATTTTGTCAGATCAACCGTGTTGAATTTGTCCATTCTAAATCCTTTCTACACAGGGATATTAAACCTGACAATTTTCTTATGGGCTTGGGACGCCGGGCAAATCAGGTTGTAGTTTTGGTTTCCTTATGTTTCAATATCTTTCGGATCCTTCGGACATCTTCTTGTGACTAATTTCAGGTGTGGTCATATTCTTACAATTTTCATGGAATGCAGGTGTACATTATTGACTTTGGTCTTGCCAAGAAATACAGGGATACTACTACTCATCAACACATTCCTTACAGGTGAGCTTCTGATGGCTTTGCGCCGTTACACTATTGTAACACAATTGCTTACTATGTATGGGTGAATATGGTGGCTATTAGCACCCGTTCCAGGCTACTGTTACAAGCTTTACTGGTTAATGTGCTTATGTACTGTAAGCTTCTAGATGCGTGGCATTTCCACCCTCGTTTTAGGAACGCATTGGAGTACTGGTGAAGGAATGTTTAAAACTGCAATTAGAATTTCTACATCAGACAGATTCTTATGGTTTTCTATACGTGGTTCACATATACCAGGGGGAAGGCACAGTAACTTGCTGGCTAGTATCATGCAGATTACTGTTATAGTTATCCTTGTTGTCTTTGCAAGGAGCTTTGGTGTGATTAGAACCTTTCTTTATTCTTCCACATAAGCTGTCAGGTCCTTACAGAAAAGCAGAGTTGAGAATTTGTTTAGAAAAATATACGGACTACAATGTTCTAATTTTCTTGTCTTGTTGCATTCCTATGCAGCCCCAATAATGATATATGGTTGGTATTTAGAAGAAACAAGGATTTGAGACAAAGGGGTGATTCATGAATCCAATGGATCAATAAGATAAGTGGAAGAATAATGACACAACGTGCAGGGTTTAAAAATAAATATATTTGGCTGCTCAAATAATATGTTTCCAGATAGTACGTTTCTGGATAGATGCGCTGGCATGTGACGTTGTAGAATACAAAAAGCTGTAGAAGTCAAGTGGCTGGCTTGTGGTTTATGTTATCTGCATCACTGGTTGCTTCTGCCTCACTCGTTTTTCTTTGTTGAGATACTCTTAACTTGATGTCTTCAGCAGGGACTTGTAGTTTTTTTTTTTTTGCTTTTGGTTATTTTTCCTTGTGTTAATTGTGACAATTAACATTGCAGAGAGAACAAGAACTTGACAGGGACTGCAAGATATGCTAGCATGAACACCCACCTTGGCATTGGTGGGTACCCCATCAATATTGCTTTGCCTTTTTCATCACTCGGATCATGAATTAATCTTTTTTCCATTAAAACTGTTTTAGAGCAAAGCAGGCGGGACGATTTGGAATCTCTTGGATACGTCCTTATGTATTTCTTAAGGGGAAGGTGAAAATGTCTTGATTATTTAATCCTTGTGTCATCTTATAAGCTTTTTTGAAAGTGGGCTGATGTTCACTGTTTGTTTAGCCTTCCATGGCAGGGACTAAAAGCCGGAACCAAGAAGCAGAAATATGAGAAAATTAGTGAGAGAAAGGTTTCAACATCTATCGAGGTAATTTGTCTGTGACAAATGATATGTTGGATTTTCTGCATTAAGCTGTAAATATAATGGGTGATTTTCTCATTCTTCAGGCCTTATGCAAAGGTTATCCATCTGAGTTTGCATCATACTTCCATTATTGTCGGTCGCTTCGGTTTGATGACAAGCCTGGCTATACTTATCTGAAGAGAATATTTCGTGATCTTTTCATTCGTGAAGGTTTGCACTAGTGTTTTTAAGATTATCTTCTGGCCTCATTGGCAGGACCTGGAACTATTTGTGAGCTATTACCTAATTATAGATGCACTATTATATGCTGAATATTCTATTGCAGGCTTCCAGTTTGATTACGTATTTGATTGGACAATATTAAAGTATCAGCAGTCACAGATTGCAGCTCCTCCATCTCGGGCCCTTGTAAGTTATACAATCTTGTGAGTTTTCTTAAGTAAATTATGGAAGTGTGTGGTGTTTCATAGTTCTTTACATCTCAGGGTCCTCCAGCTGGAACGAGCTCAGGAATGCCCCCTGCTATTCCTAACATCGAAAGACATCAAGGTTGTTTTTAGAGCATATGTCCTCTTCTTGCTTTATCTCCGATATATGGCAAGCATCTCAATACTGCGGTCGATTTTGTTGTGGTTTTGGGTCTTCATTCACAACAGTCTGTTTGCTTTAAGCTAACAAACTTGGCTGCAGGTGAGGAAGACGGAAGACAAGCTGGTTTTTCTGATCCTACACGTAGGAGAAGTTGGGGGCAAGTAAATTCTGGAAGCTTGTTGAAGCAGAAGAGTCCAATTACAAATGATCAATCTAGCAAAGACGTCATGGTAACATATGCAAATTATGTTTAGCTATTTGTGAACCTATTGTTTCAGACTGAGCTAATCAAGTGGCACCGTCTCTCTAAGATTAGTCCTTATTGAATTGGACTTGTATGTAGTTGATAAAAACGTTTTTAAGTCCTGGTTGTTCAGGGATATTTCTTGTTATTTTGTGAATATCTTTAATTGATTCTTTCTACTTTGCGTTTTCCTAAATGCTAATCTTGCCGACTCAGATGACAATCTCCTGCCTTTAGTTTTTGGTTATTAGCCTCTTTTTCCCCTTGTCTGTCATTAATTATTTTGTAGCCATCATACAGATACAATAAAATTCCATTTATTTAAAAATAAATAAATAATTAAAATCATATTTTGGCATTGCATGCCCTTCCCGGTCTTAGTTGCTGAACGACGGGGTCTTGAGAAATAGTAATCTAGGAGAGAGTTAATTTTCTTCCTCCTTTTGTTATAAGGGCTTCATCTGACTTCATTACTTAGGGGCGTTTGGTTCGTACTTGGGTATCGGAATCAGAATCGGAATGACAATGTATGGGTTTGACAGTATATGAGTTTGGACGTAAAAGTCATATTTGTTTGGTATTGAAGTAAGAATGAGTATGATTGCCATTGATGGTGTTTGGAACGTATCACAATTGAAATGAATATCGAATGGGTGGCCAGAAAATTGG
This sequence comes from Eustoma russellianum, assembly GCA_036186865.1. Classification (NCBI taxonomy): domain Eukaryota; kingdom Viridiplantae; phylum Streptophyta; class Magnoliopsida; order Gentianales; family Gentianaceae; genus Eustoma; species Eustoma russellianum. The sequence continues at coordinate 2,916,590 of AP025053.1, forward strand.
CTGGAAAAATTTGACCGTCCGAAAACCGGCCTGTTTGACCATTGGGAGGTGGGTGGGGGCAGCCGGCGTGGGTTGAGGGTGGTCAAGCTCGAAACCCATACCCCCATATTGAGAGGCAAGGAGAGCTAGTATATCAAAAAAACAATATTCATTACCAATACTCAGATATCAATCCAAAACTCATATCCCCAATTTTAACAACCAAACAACGTGTATGAGTTTGGAGGCCCTCCAAACCCATACCCTTAATGAAGAAACTCCCAACCAAACACCCTTGATGTGACTTGTGATATAGTGACTTTGAATTATTCGAGCATGCGTTTGGTTGTTAATGCATAATGATTTTGGCTTCCATTGTAGCTGGTTGAGGAGAACAGTTTAATTCCCAGTTATTGTTAAAAGCTACGTGTTTCATGGTTTATCTTAACTGCTTTGGCTCTTTGCAGTTATCAGGTTCTAACATCATTGGGAGATCAAGCGAATCATTGAGGCGAGGTGCAGTTTCTGGTAGCCGTGACTTTACTCATGGAAATGAATCTGATCCTGTTCGCTCGCGTACACCTGAGGCAAGTTCAGGGCCTATGCACAAAACTTCTGGTGCACAGAGAAACACTCCACTCGGTGGCTCCTCAGATCTCAGGCTGGATTCATCAAGAAAAGTGAATTCTACTACCAAGAACCTCGAGTCGACACTAAAGGGTATTGAGAGCCTCCACTTTGATGATGAAGAGAGAGTTCGTTTATGAATGCATCACTTACTACATTCTTGTAAATTGTCAAAGTTCTGCTAGACTTTTGGGGGGTAAAAAAGGTCCCATTAAACCCATTGCAGTTGCATTATTGCGGAAGTGTTGTTGGCAACCGAGGAACTGAGGCTTCTTGATGAGCAAATGAGCAAATATAAAAGAGAAGCAAGTAAAGGCCATCTGTGAGCGCAGACAAGGTGATCCAAGGAATTGTATCTTTGAATCTCATACGTCTACTGTGTTTTTGGCCATAAGTTGAGGCAAGTGTAGTGACAATGAAATACTGAAAAGTTCACTTTTCCCTCCCCAGAGGCGCATGTCTCCGTCCTACCACGGCCTGCTTATCTCCCAGTCTTGTTCCCTGTCTGTCTCTCTTCATTCAAAATGCAGTGTGTAAGCATACTCGGTTGGTTATTGAAGTTGGGGAAGAGTGATATTGTGCTGACATCTTACCATACAGCTGCAGAAAGCTGTCTAGACTGTAGAATGCTGTTTTGATCAGTGTGTCAAGATTTAGGCCAGCATCCATCAACCTCATTTTAAGATCAAGAATGCCAAAGAAACCCAATCAAGAACGAGTCAAAATTTAGGCCAACATTAATCAAGCTTATTTGAATAATTCTGAATAAACTCAATGGACATCTTATAGTATATTTAGACATTTAGATATTATCTACGTTTTATGTTTATTTTGTACTTTTTTTTTTCTATTTTTGTCTTTGTCTTACATTATATGCGCATATACATGTTTATAACTATTTTAATATCGGAAGTTTCTTATTTGTGTTTACTGAATTCCCTAACTAGTTCTTAACTTACGCATTAGTACATCGTCTCTATTATTGTGTCATTTATGCATATATACATATAGAACCGAAGGTCTCACTGAAAGCAAATTTTCTATCTATTGGGATAGATTATCTATTGGGATAAATGTATTGTTTGTGTGTCACTTATCTTATCCACATCTTCTATCTATTGGGATAGATGTATTGTTTGTGTGTCATTTATCTTATCCACATCTTAACGATATCTGCCGTTGGAATATACTGGATATGATTACGACATATACTGGATATGATTGATTGATGATTGAAGAAACTCAATGGGGAAAATTGCAATTAGGGTTACGGAGGTTTACAAATTAATAAAAGGGTTGACTATTTTGATATTTTGTAAGAAAGGCAAATTAAAGAAAAGAAATTATTAAAAGAGGCAAAAAGCCCTAAAAGAAAATTTTGAAACTTCACATTATCAAATTTTCATAAGGTGGTAGTTGCCGTCTCTTCTACTGTCTCATCTTTTAATCTTCTCCTTTCCCTCACTAAAAGGAACTCCAGTGCCTCATCTTTAAATACCCACACCTAGGCCTGTAATCGAACCGAGTGAACCGAGTTTTGACATGTTCGAACTCGGTTCGTTTATACAGGCGACCGAGCCGAGCCCGTTCGGTAATCTAAACGAACAGGAGCTATCCGACCGTATTCGGCTCGTAATGGTTCACGAGCCGCTCGGTATCGGCTCGTTAAGCTCGGCAACGTAAAAAAATTCCAGCAGCCTTCAAGTTTTCAACCTATTTCACATTTCACCTACTGCATTTCTACTTTCCAGCAACTTCAACAATCAACTCCCAACATGACATTCAAGTCATTCAAAAATCACATGCTTTCCATCAATTAGCAAAAACAAAATTCCCAATAAAACAAAGTATTTACTACAACTTTGAACTTTATAATCAGAAATACACACGTCAAGTGAATCCACAATTCCACATTTTCTCAAGAGATATCAAATGATCTTATACTATCCCAAGTCAAAACAAACACTTCCTTCAGACATTCAGAACCTCTAAATCAACCTACTGAATCCACATCGGTTTAGCAGCACGCATATACTTCGTGAAATCAACCAGCCTAAAAAAGACTATAAAATCAGACTCACCCAGGTTTAGCAGCACGCATATACTTCTGGAACATTGCCGCCAATCCGAAACAGCTCCACTACCATGCCCATTGGCCATTGGTCATTGGCTCATGCCTCATTGCCCACAACCACAACACCACACTAAAATAACAAAAACAGTTTATGAATCATCTGAAAAAATCATAAACAATAAAGCATCCAAGCAATTGAGCAAAGGAAGAATGTGCTTACATTGCATTTACATATTCAATCATTCTCAATCCGGTAATGTAATCTCGCATGCATACTGATCATCCGTGTCCGTCTAAAAAAATAACGAATAGTTACAACAAGTATTATAAGATAATAAATAAACAAAAACACAAATAATAGTATAATTTACCTTCTTTGCATTCCTCGCTTGTCGTACCCAATCGCCGGCACACAAGAGCATCTCCACCGTCTCCACTGATAGACTGGATCGGTAATCATCTATGATGCGTCCACCAGCGCTGAAGGTAGACTCTGAGGCAACAGTACTAACTGGAATAGACAGAAGATCACGAGCAACCTTAGAAAGAATACTAAATCGACCACTGTTCATTCTCCACCACAACAACACATCTAAATCTTGTTTGCCTTTTAATCTCTTCTCATTCAGATAGATGTCCACCTCAGAAATAGTACCACATGATTCATCGTCGCTTAGATCATCGATCTCCCCAAGCCCTTCCCAACACATTCCGGATTTACTTACACCACTGGATGAAGCAACACTCAAACCTCTTTCTGACGATGAAAGTGTTGCCGCACTTAAACTTGCATCTGTAACCCTGTATTCTTCAAACAATTCCTTCAGCAGCGCAACCATGTCATCCACATGCTTTTGATATGAATTTTCCCTGAAAATAATTTTGAAACAATGCGTGACAATATCCTTCTTCAGCCTAGGATCAAGAAGAGCAGCCAATGAAAGCAAGACATTGCATTCTCCCCAATATTTATCAAACTTCATTAACATGACATTAGCCATTTCCTTGATACTATCAGAGCCATCATGCTTCTTATCATCCAACAACCTTTTAATTCGAGCCAATTCTATAAGAAACATATTCGAGGTAGGATATGCAACAGCAGAAATAGTATTGGTTATGGAATAGAAAAGCTTCAAAAATTCACAGACGTCACCGACTTTATCCCACTCGCACATAGATGATGCAAACTTCTCAAACCCTTTATCAACACCAGCATATCTCCCGAAGGCAGCTTTAACAGGTAAAGCAGCAGCCAACATCATGTATGTGCTGTTCCATCGGGTGGGACAATCCAAAATCAGTTTTTTATTAGCAACATTGTATTGCTTCACAATGTTGCCAAAACCTCGAAGACGAGACTCTGACGCATTCAAATATTTCACTGCATCTCTAACTGTGTCAATAATGTCCTTGATCTCCTCCAATCCATCTTGGACCAACAAATTGAGTATGTGCGCACAACAACGCACATGGAACAGTTTACCACTAATGGGAAGGGCTTTCCGCAACATGAAATCTCTTTTCAAATTTCTTATGCATTTGTCATTATAGGAAGCATTATCCACCGTAATGCTAGAAAGCTTGTCATTAAGATCCCAATCGCTTAAACACTTTGCTAACGCTTCAGCAATTAACTCTCCAGTGTGCGGTGGTGGCACATTGCAAAAATTCAACACCTTTTTTTTGCAACTTCCAATCAGGATCAATAAAATGTGCCGTCACCACCATGTATTGTGTCTTCTGACATGACTTCCACAAGTCAGTGGTGATGCCGACTCTACCAACCTGTTTTAATGTATCCATCATCTTCTTCTTCTCCAAATTGTAAACCGTAAAACAATCTTCCCTCGCTGAATTTCTACTAATCTTTATGTACCATGGACAAGCAGTCTTCATGACATCGTTGAACCCCACATGCTCAACTAAATTGAATGGATACTCATGCATAAGAATCATACGAGCTACAGCCTCTCGTACCTTAGCATGATCGTACTTGAAATTGCTAAGGTCATTCTCCTCATTCTTCCCTCCTTCTTTAAATTGCAAAATCTGTTGCGTACTTCCAGAAGAGCCCACATCCTTCTTTCCAACACCGAGACACCTATTCAAATGCCGACTAAATTGTGTAGTAGTCCCGTCCTTATTCTTCCTAAGATTTCTCTTGCAATGCTTGCATTGCACCATATCCACGCCATTAACCACAACCTCTGTCATGTGATCCCACACTTTAGAGGTTTTCTTTCTCTTCTTCTTTTCAAATCCTTCCTCACACTCAACATCAACAGCTTCTTCACCCCTCCTTTGGGGGCTGTTTACTTCATCTTCTGACATCACATCAGTGTTATCAATTTCTCGTTCAATACTATCAACATTTTGCACGTCGTGTGATGACATGATTATGTAATCTATAAAAACAACCATAGAGATCTTCAGCGGATATAGTTTCTCTATCATTTGTAGTATAATAGAACAAGATGCAAACTTGCCATGCAAACCTACTTTAATCGACTGCTTGAAAGAAAGATGAAAATAATTCCTTTTTGCTAGTAAATGACTGTCTCAAATATAACGAAGAGCTATTAGTTTCCTTTAACATCACAATTGAAGTAAACTTCAGGCTCTACGATTTGTTCACAGATTTAGTTTTGCATCATATACATATCGGAAAGTAATTTAAAGGCGCGTTCCGTCAAACACAGAAGGTGCTCTGCTTAAAATAAAGAAAAGAAAAGGAACAAAAAACTTACTGAACCAAAACTACACCATTATGGTTTCTTTTTTCTTTTAATTACAACATTATGGTTTCAGTTTTGAGCATGTAAATAATTTTGGTTTCAAAAAGGTTTAGACCAAGCCAAAATGAACGGTACATACCCTTGGTTAAAAGTAGTCATTCCTGAGACAAGCATATCATGTTAAATCAAAGAAAAAAAATCAATATGATGGCATAATCTACTAAAATGAACCATCGCACTACATACAAGAAAGGCATACAAGATAGTACATACCACCAAGTAGAATAGGCTAGAGCATAAATTAGCGAGAGAACCATATGAGAAATGAAATGTAATTTACTCAAATCTTCAAAATACAGCCAACAATAGGTTCTCAGCAAATACCTGCAAGGACTAGAGACTCCACTGATACACAAATTTCTCAGCAAATTTCAAATCTAAACGGTCTGAAAAACGTGAAGATACAAATTAAGGTGTGAGTTTCAAAAAATAGTACAAAGGAAAGGCAGGGAAAGCATCTCCAGCGAGATGAACATACTAGCACTCCTGGAAATTTACGATACCTGGCTGAAATAAAAGCTTCAACTCCTTGCAATTCGCAGGCGCAGAAAACAGACCTTGCCTCTTAGTCTTAGTGTGCCTCTTTCTCAAAAACCCAAATCTCCATAATAACAGAAACAAAATGTTTATTTGAAGAACAAATGAAGGTAAATGATGAATGGATATGCAAAATTGCAAATACATACAAAACCCTAAAAAGCAAGAAAAATGTGAACCTGAATGGCTGAATCCTAGCGGCTAGCAGTGCTGGTGGAGTGGTGGTGCAATTGCAGTTGCCGTCGGAGGTGGGAACAATCCGGCGGTGATGGGATGAAGCCAAGGTCTTGGTTCGCCGTTGCCCGTTCGTACTTCACGTTCGCAGAAGCCAGAAAGCCAGAAAGAGGGGTAGGGAAAGAAAAAACGGTGAAGTTGGGTTGGGTTGTAATCCCGAAATGAATTAAGGGCAGGGCAGGGCAGGGGTAATTTTTTTTTTAATTTTAACCGAGCCGAGTTGTTCACGAGCTAGGCTCGAACTCGTTCGAATAATAATCGAACACCGAACATAGTTCAAGCTCGGTTTCGGTTATCTCTTACTCGATCCGAGCTCGAGCCGATCCCGAGCCGAACGAGCCGAACCCATCGAGCTGCTCGGTTTGATTACAGGCCTACCCACACCCACCCCCCGCGGTTCCCTCATCTGCAGAAACTAGTCTCGTCTATGATCGAAGATGAATGATCACCTTTTTTCATACAGATATATATATATATATATATATATAACCACAAAGAAAGTCTTGTTCTTTATGCAATCATTAACATTCTCCAAAGATTTCCTCCTGGTCTGTTTGTCATTACTAAATGCAACATATGGAGAAACAAAGACTAAGAAAGCAAAGAAATAACCTCGGACTATTTGGTTATGTGGTCCAACGACTTCGATGCGGGAGCTCTGTAAGATCATATTGTTCTTCGGAATGACTTGGGATTTTTGAAGTATGAACGAAGGCAGATCTTAAATTTTAGAAGTTGGAGAAATGATGATTTATAGAACCCAATTTGCAGAAGAAAAATAAGTCTATAGTTTCAAGATTGTTGGTCGAGGCTGCAGAGATACGAAAGAGAGCCACTTGAGAAACCATGGAAAGATGAAAGAAAACTTAAGCTAAGAAAAACCCAAAGCTTTGATGATGTGGACTTTTTGAAATTTCCTTTAAGGGCTTTTCCCCTTTTTAATAATCTAATTTCTTTCGATTGCCCCATCACCAATTAGCAAAATTCTTGACCCTCTTTCTTAATTTGCAAACCTCCACTGCCCTTATTGCAAATTTTCCCAAACTCAATCAACAACAACCTTCTCCGTGCTCCACCTATGATGGGATATAGAAGGATCGGATGTACGTAACTATACTCATTTGTTAAGAACACTTAAGTCAAGTTGTGTCGATCAACTGATACTTCACAATATAAGAATCGCAGCCAATTAAATGAATCATTTTACTTTATTCCATCATATTCAAAGTAAATCAAGAACAGGGTAATTGAAAATAATACTACCACCATTTAGGCAAAATTGCCCCAAGTGGAATCTTGCAAGAAAATCCAAAATTCTTCTTCTACTACTGTTTAGCATAAGTTCAGCCAGCAAAACTGGGCAAGAGTTGGCAGGCATGACTGCATTAAATGCTCCAACTGGCAACATTGAGCAAGATTCTAGCATTTTCAAACCGAAGCAATAATCCATGAAAAACACAACAAACCTGGAGTTACAATGAAAGATTTAAGGCTAGATTTGAAAATTAAAACCTAAAAAAAGCATATCAAACTGATACTTCAGAATTTAAACTCAAAATAAGGATTAATTTGCCCCCAGACATCATTCAAGATATACATTCAAGAACATCCAAAAACATAATCTATTTGATAACCGACCATACATATAGAAACATATACTCAAATTCCAAGATCATCTCACAAATCAAAAGTTCATCTCCAACCATAAACAACTTTGGTGCACCTTTCCTTAAGCCACCTAAAGCTATTCTTTATAGAGCCTTTAACTTTGCCTTCAACAGAATAAACCTTGTAGCTAGCTACCCTCTTTTTCCTCTGCAACTCAGGATCACTCAAACTCCAACTCCTGGAAATTTCCCCATTTGTGGACTTACCTTTCTTCAGTTTTGTCTCTTTTGCCCCAATCTCCAAGTGGGATTCTTTGTTTGACGCATGTGAGGTGCTGTAGCTTCTGAAATCTTGTAGCCCAGATGGGTTTGAATTGGTTTTGCTGCCATAGCTCTCTATTTGGAGCCTGGAGTCATTATAAGACTTGGATCTGAATTCTTCCATTTTTTTTGAGCAAATTCTTGTTTTCTTGTGTGCAAGCTTTGATTTTTCTGGTTAGTTTAGGAGGCAAAAGATTGAAGCTTTAATAAGTACTAGGTGGTTTTGGGGTATCCAAGGTTTTCAATTTCAATCGAGGAATTTATTAATGAGGAAAATTTTGCGAAAATTGCTGATTTTAGTGTGGAATTTTGCACGTCGGCGGAAATGGTGTGGAGTGTGGGCGGTGCAGCTTTAGTAAAGTGGGATGTCATGTGGGCAATATTATTCGCGGGTACATGCTCCGGTGGGTTCAGATCCCTTCATCGCAACTCCTTCACCGCACGCGTCACCGCGTGACACGTAGCAGCAAGGGGTGATGAGTCACCGCGCGGTAAGGTGATCCCATCCGTGCTCCGGTATGGTTATTTTTTGAAAATGTCTACGTTATTCACTGCGTAAGATGTATCCAATTTAAAAGACTATTAGACTTCTGATTTTTATTATCCACAAATATTTTTTTGGGGCTAAAATGGTGGAGGCCTCCGGGGTTAGAAATTTTACCTTTTGCTTCAAATTTTGAAAATATCATAAACTTTTGATAATTTAGATTCAACAAACTATTTGACTAGTCTAATTTGATTTGATTTAGTTTCATTGTTGAACTATTTGACTAGTCTAATTTGATTTGATTTAGTTTCATTGTTGAAGTTTATATAATCAGCTAAAATTCTTTAAAATTCTCATCAATACCACAACAACCATACTCATTATATTTCAACGATATCAAAAAATATTGCTAATATTTAACGAGGATGAGAGACAATCAAACAATATCTCCATTCCAAGAGATCAAAAGTTTGCTTTCAGTAAGACCAACGACTCTATATCATACCAAATAAAAAAGAGAGTTTTGAAAAAACAAATTAATTACAGCACATAAAGAGAAAACGACTAGACATTCAACATGGATATTCCGCTGCTAGACATTATGTATTAGTCAACTAAATACATTTTCTTGTAGTAAAACGGCATCACTACACAACAACACCATCTATACAGTATATGCTAACAACACCAAAAACTACCGATAAGATTTAAGAGGTATGAGAGGCAGACAAACAATACCTCCATCCCAAAGGATAGAGAGTTCGCTTCTTACGAGACTCCGTCTCTATATGTATCTGCATAGACAAATAATGAACGACAAATAATGAAATACAAAAACAAACAATAAAAAGTGCATAGTCAATATCAAAGCTTCTATATAAAGTGCATAGTCAATATCGAAGCTTCTATATAATACTCTAAGATGCCCGTATATCCTGTTTAAATTTCGCTAACCTTAATTATCCGTGTTCATGCACTCTTTATCTGGACCAAAACGGCATCACTGTGAAGTTAAATCCTGGAGTTTCCATTGTAAGCACGCAAAAACATTAGCAAAATTAGTATGGAACGACTGAGTTAACCAAGATTAACTAACAAACATTCTGTGGTCTCCCAAATCTCAAAAAAGAAAAAAAAATGCAACATAGACCGAAATTAAAAAGACGTCTTCCGTGTCTTAAGCTCTTGCATTTGTACAGGATGAAGAAGGAACCAGATCGCTTCGCGATCTGATGTATCACTATTGTTAAATGTGAGCATCCTTGAGATAGTAAAAAATCAATAAGTGTTGTTTACACCAAAGTGATTCCTTTCTGTATTCAAATGCTCTTATGCCGAATGATTTTAACAAATAAAAGCATTAAGAACACATGATCAAATGCAATACAATCATAACTAGACCATCCTTCCAGACCACAACTAAGAAACAAGTCCAAAACTTGGAAGATCAATGCTAGTCATTCCACATAAAATACACCAAATTAATACATTTATGCAACAGGAAGAACACATAAATCAAGAACACAACGCATCACGCAATAACATAATCAAGAATTTCCTGCTTGCTTTGATGTTTTGACTTTTGATATTGTGTTTTAGACAAAGGTGACGATTAGAGCTCCTCAAACATCAGTTACTAACAACAAAAGTACATGCCTTTGAAGGATCAAAACCAAAACCACTCATTTGCATCATCTTTTGGCGCAACACTGGTTGAAATGAATTTTTATACATGTTGGAATAAGTTTTGTTACCCAGTTTAGCTCGGGTATGGAATCTATAAGTTTGAGGTGTAATTATACGTAAGAATTATTTACACATCCTTCAAACAAACATAAAGAATGAGTATTATTCAAGTTCATTCATCCCTAGACCCTCCAACCAAAAGCTCCTTAATATTTGAGTTTGAGTCTTATTATTCATTAGGCCGGGCCTTAAAGCAACTGGTAAAGTTGCTGCTTTATGACCTTAAGGTCACGGGTTCGAGCCGCAGAAACATCCTCTTGCACAAAGTATAGGGTAAAGCTGCGCACATCAGATCGCCGAAACGATTTGGCCTCTCCAGGACTCTGCGCAAACGCAGGAGACTAGTACTCCAGAAACGCTTTTTTTCTTATTATACATTGAGTTCGAGTCTTTTTCGTGCATTGTTTTGAAACCCAACTCGTATATTGAACCGTAAAAGTTATCGGGTCATGGATTACTTGAGTCAAACATTATTCAACTGTTTTAGATCGTTATTGATCCATGACGTCATTATACACACACATGTGTGTGTGTATGAATATATATGTACGTGTATATAGTGGTAGTTGATTTAATTTTGATACTTTGTGCCTAAAATTCTATTGAATTAGTGAACCGAGAGGGCCAGTCAGATCGTTACCGGGTTTTTGGGTTAGAGGGGAACCGTTTGGATTTATTGGGTTTCACTAAAAACAACGGTTTTTTATCTGTAGGGTTTACCCTTGGAGATAGCCTCAGCTCACTGCAAAGGAGTGCAGTGACGCGTGACCACGCAACACGTGACAGCAAGGGGGTGGTGAGGCTAGATGAGTGACCGTTATCTAGCCTCACCACCCCTTGCTGCCACGTGTCGCGTGGTCACAAAGAGGGTGAGGAAAATTGGAGTGAAGAGATCCCAACTTTTACCCTTGACCCAAATCGTAAAAGGCAAAGCATCATTGGGTAATTCGGTGGACCGTGCAGGTTGGATTGGGTTTTACCACACTATTTTCATGTATAAAAAAAAATTAGTGTCGGTATATATTGTAAAGTTGTCTCACAACTCTACTATAGGATTCTGATATATGGTTTTTGATATTTTGATGTTCAAATAACTATGGAGACTTTTTTTAAAAAAAGATTGTTAAAGGCACGATTGAGAGATCCCGCTTGTAATGTGGTAAAACAAAATGACTCACTAAATTAGTTGCGCTTCTTATAATGCGAAATGCGCTTTTTATAATGTGAAGTAACAGTTGATCGACATAACTTAACGCATCATTATGTGTCATCAAAAAACAACATCTGTATGTTTCTAACACATGTGTATAGTTACGTACATTCGACCTTCCATACCCCGCCATAGACGGGAAACTCTAAGACAATGAATAATATTGTTCTTGTTGTATCACCAGAATTTGGCATATGGTTAATCGGATCATGATGTTCATATTACTTGCCGACTGGGACTGTACCACTAGTAAAAGTTTTTGAAGTATAATTGAGATCTATATTGTAAGAAAAGATTTTTAGATGTATAAATAGGATCCTAATAGTAAGGAAATAAAGATATTTTTTTTCAGAAAAATGGGAAAGAACATATCGTAGTGTACGCTAATGTACGAGCAATTACGCGCCAAAAATAAATGTTGCGGAGCAACTTTTCCTTGAAAAGAACACCAAATAACATCCTTGTGTTATTATTACACACTCAATGTGTGTTGAGTAATTGATAAAAAATAAAAATAAAGTGTGTGCTGTGTGTGTGCGATATATACTATTAAGAAAAGATACAATATTGATGGTAGGGATAGAGGGAGAGCCTTGTAACATCTGATAAATTTGTTGCTTTGTGACTTTGATGTTACGGGTTCGAATCATAGAAACATCTCTTGCACAAAGTATAGGATAAAACTACGTACATCACATTGCGAAAGAATTCCATCATTTTTTAGACCCTACGCAATTTGGGAACCTAGTATACCGAGAACGGAGTTTATTGATAGATAGGGATAACAAGGGTGGGAGAGAGACTATGTTTTTCTTTCTCCACCTCCACCTCCAGCTTCCCCACCCCCACCCCCACCCCCACCTCCAGCTTCCCCACCCCCACCCTTCCTCTCTGCTGAAGTTCAGTAGGGAACCGAAGAAAATCCCGACTTGTACCACCCACCCCCTCCCTCCCTCGCTCCCCAAAAGGTATAATGCACACAGAACTTGATAACCAAGAGATTCGTTTCTATTATATAGTGATTTAAAAGAAGTCATGGTTCCTTTCATGCAAGCATCCAAGAATCAACATAAGATATACACATGGAATCAACACGAGAGAATATATTCAAACTCCTCTTCTTTCAGATTTTCTAACTCACCCACTCATTAGGATACAGAAATAACATCCAAGTGTAAGATCAAGGTTGCCCAGATCCCTTCTAAACGAATTTAACCTTCGCTTACACTCGATGGACAACACATAGATGTTTTCCGATGACCCATAATGATGTGTCAAGCTGTGTCGATCAAATGCTACTTCACAATATAAGAAGCGCAGCTAATTTAGTGAGACATTTTGTTTACATCCGACCCCATCGTACCCCGCCAAGGCGGGAGTCTCCAAGACAATGGGGTAATGTTATTGTTGTTAGACTTGATGGGTGACGGTTAAAAACATGCAAATAGAAGAACTTCCATACTTGGAGTGCATCAAGTCATGACCATACTTAGAGATGAGTAAAATCAAGCGGTCATATCCAAACTCTGGAACTTAAATTGGAATATAATGTGTTGGTATCTTAATGTAAATATAGAAAGAAATCCATGGTGCATGGAACATAAGAAAAAAAGAGAGCACCCACTTCTCATCAACTCTGCTATTTTGCTTTAGAATGTTTCGTTAAACACAACAAGATGTATTGAACTCATAATTCATTAGATACTTTTTATGAATGAAGTAGATTCGGTCAAAGCTTTCCTAGTGAGTTCTCTCAAACCTACATATCTTGAATTCTACAGAAATGCCTCCTTTATAATCCTACATGTTATTCCAATACACAAGGAAATGCAAAGGCAACTGGGCAGCAGATGCGATGAAAAATATAGGCCAAACCATGTCGGTAAAAGTAGAGATGGGTCAGGTTACCACTGTCAGAATAGCCATCATGAGGGATTGCCTTCTAAACAAACAGCGAACCTACCAGGATTAACACCTACAAGGACACAGATCTATAGGATTATACTGAACATAGAAAAAAGAAACTGGTACTTGAAACAGTGGCAAAGATCTCTTCTTTTTATCCTCTTTCTTTTCAGAAAGAAACATTTTTTCTTACATGTTACCGCAGACAAATTTAAGGTCAATTACAACACTGAGAAAAACAAAAAAGGGAAAACATCATATCAAAGGTACACACCACTACAAGTCTGGAATTAGGAGTACTCAATTCAATATCCAATCTCCGTGGCTTCTACTTCTTTCAGAGACGGCATTCCTGCATGCTCTTAGTTGACAGAGTTTTCTCTCCATTGCATTGCTGCAGATGGCACTGGCTCAACTCTCAAATACGGGAAAACTACGTTTGCGTGTGACACTGTGTTACATTAAGAAAGTATGTTACCGGCAGGAAAAATCAGAATTGCATCAGAGACATGGAAGTAAAGGGATATGACACCGTTGCTAGTTCAGTAAAGGTGTGCAATACATAGAATGAGCTCATGTGCTTCCATAGTTGATCAGGATACAACGAAATATTGTAAAAAAGGGTGAGCCCCTTGTTTATGAAGTACTTTGTGGGGAAAGAAGCATCTCTTTTAACTTGTGTAACAAGGTAAAGAATGTTAACCAGGCTAAATAACATAAGCTTCAGACCCGATTAATCGACTTTTTCCCCAAGAAGCATTTAAATATTGTTGTCAAGTATGAGAAGACATACTTCCTTGACTGCTGTAGAACAAGCCATATGTTCATGTCTAGGTCAATACTCACTTCGTCACATTCTCCATTAGATCAAAATTACTTATAGAGATTGAGGCCAATGTTTGTCATCTAACCAACGCGTTAGAACCAAAAAGAAGAGCAAAGATGGAACGGACCAGTAACAAGTTACTTCATTGTTTTTCATCTAGAAAGGAGAAAAACTAAATGTTTGCCAGCATAAATGCATGCCAACAAAGCAAAATAAATGTCTGATTCCACAGAAACAGAGTGAGGAAAAGGCAATGGTTATATGTTATCCAAACAAGCATTTTATGCAGATCATCTTGTGTTCACAAGGTTCGGATTGTTACTATATATATACACATTCCATTTAGTCATAGTGTACTTGCCTGAATTTTTACTAAAATAAAAGATAGAACAAATAATTGAAAAAATATGGATCTCTGACACATGAAAACAGCACACTTACCAAGCCTACAAAGTTGCAAGTGGAGGCCCTGCGCTGGTAAAATACGACGCAAGATCGATATCTAGATCATTGAACTTACTAAGGAAAGGATGCATCTGTACAGAAAACTAGAGCCATTAATCATGTGCTACTAATGAATTTATGCTGGTCACTTGAAATGACTGTAAAGGTATCCATACCATCAGTTCATTTGCTGAGAGCCTATTCTTTGGTTCTTTCTGCAGACTGATAAAACATAGTCTTCAGATGGATTAGACAAAATAATATATTTATAGACACAGATATATCACAACTTGACTCTGAAATGTCTCTGACTAGGTAAACAAATTCTTGTAGCTGATTAGGTTACGGAGAGATCACTCCAAATGTCGGACATCACAGAGGTTAGTTTGAAACTATCTTAAATCCAAACAAAGATAGATTAATCAATTTAAGGTCCTCAAACATATCAGGAAAGGTGGTCCATATTCCCTCTTCCATTTCAAGAATCCTGCTTTATATTAAAAAAAAAAGTTTGTCACCAAGCAAAAAAAAATTTCTATGCATGCTTAAGCTTACTTGAGGCTATTAACAAGCTGAAAGGACTATGCTTAAGAAGTATAGCATTACCATGCATCTATAAATGAGCAGAATTCTGGTGAAAATATTTCAGAAGAAGCACGAGGTGGAGGTTGGTCAACAATAGATTCCATCAGCTCATACACATTTATCCATCCTTCACCTGGCTGAGATGGGGTATATGGGAAATGGCCTGTGGCACATTCAAGTAAAACCAATCCCAAGCTCCAGATGTCACTTCTGTAGCCATAGTTTCCTCCACTGATCCTCTCTGGCTGCATACAGTACTTAATTAAGCAACTACACCGTTCTTTCTTTCCAGTTAAACAAGCAGGCAATAACATACTGATATCGGCTAATATAGGAGAAACATGCACAACATAAACATTTTTCAAATTTTTTTGCCAGAATATATCTGTGTCAGAACAATGTACTTTGAGTTCTTTTCTCATGCAAGGGCCCAACCTTTGATTCACAAGAGAAAAATATGAAAGGAAAATCGTAATTATCCCAGAGCAAAGTAACTACTTACAGACATATAGTTATATGTGCCAACAAAGGTATTGGCAAGTCCAGATGTGTTCGCTAGTATCGCACTGACACCAAAATCTGTGATTTTGACTTCACCTCTGTGGTTTATAAGCAAATTGGAAGGTTTTAAGTCTCTGTGGATAATATGTTTCTCATGATGAAGATACCACAAGCCCTTTAGGACCTAAAATTCGTGAGTGAAGTCACTGATATCAGAAATACTTGAAATTCGTCTATTTAAAACGAAGGAAAAAAAGAGAAAGTTTCATATACCCAACCTGCTTAGAGATCTCAGCAAGATACGGTTCTGGAATAATTCTAACCTTCTTCAGAAAATCTGCAAGTGATCCCCCATCCATATACTCCAAGATAATGGAAACAGCACCATTATCATAAAATGACTGATAACATACAACAACATTAGGGCACTGAGAGGACTGGTTAATTTTCAGTTCCTGAGCGATGTGCTTACGAGCTGACTCTTCAATGTTCATTTGAATAACCTGGATATATTTCCATTGAAAGCATTATTCAATGGATGATCAAGAGGGAACGGAGTAGATAAGCAGGGAAGAAGAAGTTTCATTACTGCACTTAATGTAATATCCTAGGTGTCTCATCATAGCCTTTCGTGGGAGAAGAACAGCGGATAAGCTTAACGGAAGCAGTGAAATATCAAAGTACATGATTTTTTCTCATAACTAGGTTAATAGTAACTGACAAAGTAACTAAGGATTGGAAAAAGGGAAGTAAAGGTTGTCTGCGAAATGAGAACTTAAACCAAAAATAAAGATGGGGAGCAATGACCAAATAAAAACAAGGTGATTAACATGTGCTAGTACAAGCAAATGCCTGCCATGGGAGAAGGAACCATATTAACATTGAGGAGATCAAACGAAAAAGAAAAACACGGGAGAAGGAACCATATTAACATCGAGAAGATAAAAGGGGAAAGAAAAAACCTTCAGTGCAAAAAATTGCCCAGTCCATTTATGTTGAACCAGTCGGACAATACCACCATTGCCTTTTCCAATGACTTTAACTGCATCAAAATCAGCTAAGCTTAACTGATTATCCGATGGTTGTATAAGGGGCGGCTGTGGAAGAAAACATGCTCAGACTTAAACTCAGAAGGCAAAAAAATGGACAAACATTCCACACTTACATTGTGACTACAACAAACCCGAACCAGAGCAATCTATGACACAATTCTGCTTAGTTAATTGCCAATACTGACTCCAACAGAAGCGTTTTTCTAAACCCTTCAACATATATGCTTTTACAAAATCGGAAAATGCAACAAGAACTTTAACAAGTTTTACATATACATGAACAAGAAGTCATGTCAGAGATAGTTCCTCAACTAAAATTCCAAGCATTTCACAGCTCAGAACGCCAAAACTAAAAGTAAAGAGTGTGAAAAATTAAAAGTAAGGAATGTGAAGAGAACTCCACAGTAAACCCAGAGTCCCAACTCTGATCAAATAAATTGAGAATAATAACCAAGTAGCACAACAATAACAGAAGAACGATAACTAAATCTTACAGTTTCAGTTGGATTACTGGAAACAATTCGAACTCCATCTCTATTGACCAGCAGATCACCATCTTTAAAAGTACCCGATTCAGTCCTGAAAAAAGAACAGCCCAAATGAAAAGGTGATGGGAGACTGGTAGTTTAAATGGCATTAAATGCAGAATAGAGTATGAAAAGCGTCGCATTTAGCTAACAAGATGAGAACTTTACAAGAAATTAGAGAGAGAAGCCTCCTCAGGTGGGGGGAGATTGAGCTTCAATTTAGAAGCTAGATTTCCCTTCTTTACCATCTTCCAATTGAAACCACAACAAAATCCCTCTTCAGTTTGTTCCCTCTAGTTACAATTCTGCCGATTTCTTTAGCAGAAAAGGCTGATCAACTTGGAATTTGGGTTCTAATGTAGTATGTCCTTTTTGATGGGTAGAGCATTGAGTGGAAGTGCGGACGATAAATAAAGGAAAAAAGGGAAGAGCTTTTAAAAGGGAAAATCAAAAATGAAATGAAGACTTGGAAAGTCGAGTAAGTAAATGTTAATAAAGTAGCGGGTCTTCTTATGGCCCATTGTCGTTGGATTGTGTTCGTCTCAACGCGTTTTATACTAATCCTCTTGCTTATTTTCTACTATCATGTCGTTTCCGGGTAAGAATGCTTGTATATGTTCCGGGCCGCAGAAACAAGTTATTGCACAAAGTGTATGATAATACTGCATATATCATATCGTAAAGTAATCCAACTTTTTTTAAACTATAACAAATGCAAAAGTCTAATACGACGAAACATTTTTTAAAACTGGAGTTCAAATTGTTAATGTAATCGGTTAGTTACCAAACATGTCAATTTTTTTTTTTTTTTTTACCGAAGTGTGGGGTTGTGCTACTAAAAGTTAAAACAAGTCTTCACTTTTTCTTTTTCTTCTTCTTTCTTTTACTGTTTTTTTTTTTTTACTTTGCACGTAAGAAATAGAAGATAAAAACTCGAACTCTCGTTTATACAAGATTGCATCAATGACCTTTACTGAAAAGAAGACAGCTCTTTTGTTTTTCAACCTATAGCATACTAAAGTCAACGTAGCTTATCTCTAGTTTTCTTTATTTCCATCAATGTACTGTATTTACTTAGAAAACGAAAAAAAGTAAGTTAATTAGAGATTGTTGAGCATGTGGCATTCCATGGTTTTCGGATTAAATAATCCTTCTTGCCGGTTTAGATTAGAAGAGGTTAAAAGTAAGACAAAATATGATGCTTCCAATCACGCGTCGCTACGTCTAGAAAAGAGAAGATGTTTAAAATTTTTTTATTTTAAGAACAGTTTGTACACGTGGTGGTGCGTGATTGGAATTCTTATATTTTGCCTCACCTGATTTGAACCCTTTTTTCTATATGCAACTCTTACTCGATAGTTAGCCGTTATATTTTATTTTTTACATTTCCAATAGAGTTAAGAACACTTTCCTTTGACTTTAGAATATGATGAAATAAAGCAAAATGACTCACTAAATTAGATGCACTTCTTATATTATAAAGTAGCAGCTGATCGATACATCTTGACGCAATTTTTATTATAGTCATCGGAAAACAACCTCAGTGTGTTTCTAACATATAAGTATGATTGCGTATATCTGACTCCCATACCTCAACATAGACGGAAGACTCTAAGCCAATGAGATAATGTTGTTGTTGTTTAAATATTTTATTCTCAATGTGATATAGAGAGTCGGGAGCTTTATTTCGTCATTCATAGGAGGACGAAATCTTTTTAAAATGAACAAGAATAGGGTTGGATCTCCTCAACCCCACTTTCCTTACTCCCTTTGTGACCACGCGACATGTGGCAGCAAGGGAGGGTGGTGAGGCTAAATGAGGTTCACATGCATCTAGCCTCACCAACTTCCTTGCTGCCACGTGTCGCGCAGTCACGCATCACCGCACCCCCTTGCAGTGAGGGGATCCTATCCCCCAAGAATATACGCCTCCAACGAGACTTAGACTTTCTAGCTAAAGCATCAAGAAGTTACGCTTTGATTTGCATGTTTATTTACGTTAGGTCATGGATAACATACGAAAACACGAGAATCTATTATACCGAGAACATCTTTCTTATGGATAATATTAATTCGGTGAAATTTCCTAATAATAGGAGAGCACACTCATGAAATGTTCTAATTAATTTGGTTAGAAGATAAAACACTAATAAACTTGATGAATTTCATTCTATTTCAGCTATCCAATCTCAAGGAAATGTTCGTATGATGCTATCAATAAGTATTCTCATGATATTTTTCATTGTTCCGACTCTAGAAAACTTTGAAGACTTAGTACCTGAATAAATGTTGATTAAAATTTCTATCTAAATTTGATCACGATAATAAGCTAGCCAATAAAACTGTTATCACTAAATAAAAATAAAGGACCAGATAATTAAAGAACGGTTGCATGAGTTTTGGGAAAGAGCGGTTGGGGTGAAGCCCATCGAGGGGTGCTGGAAAAGAAGAACTCGAAAGAAACGACATTACCTACCGAATACTCCTAAACGGAACATGCTTGGCTTTTACGTTTGGTCTAGGGGTGTTAACGAACTGAGACGAGCTGAATACTAGATTTTCGAATTCAGATTTGTTTGGCTAAATGAATTATTCGGCTCGGTTCGTTTAGCTAAATGAACTTTAAGATTAGTTCGGGTTTGGCTCGATAACACTATAACTGTTGAAACGAGCCGAACAGTTTACAGACAGTTTGACTCGTAACTAAACAAACCCAAATAGGTGTTTAAATTCGACTCGTTAAGTAAAATTAACAAACAAACTCGAACAAATTACGAATCAAACTCGAACAGTTCGTGAACTGCTCAATTCGATTAACAACCCTAGACCTGTTGCAACAGTTAGAGGATGTAAAGGAGAAAAAAAAAAAGAACAAGTAAAAGTTCAAGGGTAATGTTTTTGTGAGTTAAGGGATGAAATATTTCTTTTTTCTTTTTCTTAAGGGGATGAAATATTTCAGCGGAGCAAAGTTTGAGTAACTTTGATGTCCTTTTATCTTTCGACTAAAGTATCAATCAGGACCTAAGTAAGAGTTGTAACAGAAATTTCACATTGTAGTTTGAATTAAAAAAATTCGAAATATGGTATGTTTTGAAAAAATTCTAGAAAATTATGACACATTTGACAGTGCCGTCTTAAAAGTCTCTAGACGTACTTGTCATTGCTGTCCAGGAAGCCACCTTTGGACAACACTGTCAAGTGCGTCTAAAGAGATAGGCTGTTTTCGGACTAAAAAAACTATTTCTGGAGTTGCAAAACCACCCAGGGATGGCTTTGTAGGCCTGTCCAAGGGACTGGACGCCAGAAATATTCATTTATGAAATTCTATTTAATCTCGATGATAGTAGAACAAAGAAACCAACTAAAAAATATATTAAAGTATACACACATTGAAAATGATTGGAAAAATCCCAATTGGTTTGTATTACGAAGGTGAAACTATGCCTGCACATAATAGAATATCATATAGTTGATGAGAGTGTCAAGCATTAACGTATAAAGGGAGTTCAAATAGTGAGTCAAATCAAGAATAGAGCTGGATGCAGATATTGATGAAATCAAGCTGGTCTGTCGCTATCTCTTCGAGTCAAATGCAGTTTGTTACGTTTATAACTTGGCCAAGATTTCTGACTAGGAAGACCTAGAAACTGCTTTAGAAATACCAACTCGTTGTCTAACTCTTACAAGTGTGGAGATATACATGAGTTTTAGTGGTGTTCCATCACCCGCCGCACCTATTATTGGTGTTACTGTAGACAAAGATGTTATTGTCGGATCTACAAATCCTGTAGTTAGAAGCTGCTCATCACAATTATTGCCCCTTCGTGCATTAGTTCCGTAGAGTAATAGTACTTCTTTGATAATACTTTATACAATTGCCAATTTTAGATGATCATGTATAATAAACATATTATACGTGATCTTCTAACTTCTTTCTTATATCATTTCATGTCATTTAATGTGTATCATATGACTTTGATAGACATAACATACCGGTGAGTCTAAAAATGGTTTAAGAGGAAAATCGACATAATCATAAATTAGGAGATAAGTTATAAAATCATATGAGTTAATTTATATCATTCATATTATTGATTTAAGACTAGACACTACGTGATCATTGATCAATGATACATTAACAATTGTGGAAAGGATCAATAATTATTGGATGAATGATCACATGGCCATATCTCAGTTAAAATTATTTCTAACATATCTAACAGTAGTCTAATCTGGTAAATCAACGGATGGAGTTGGAATTCTATCAAAGCTGTAATTTAGATTTGGATCCCTTTAAGATTCACTTGTACAGAGGTGTTAAGCGAGTTTGATTTGTATTTAATTCGAGTTTGTACGTTAATTTTACTTAAACTAGCCGAATTCGAACACCTATATAGGTTCGTTTACTAAAATGAGCAAAACTGTTCGTGAACTATTCGGCTCGTTTAAACAGTTATAGTATTATCGAGCTAAATTTGAACAAAATGCAAAGTTCGTTACCGTAAAAGAACCGAGCCAAACAGTTTATTTAACTAAACGAATTCGAATTTAAAAATCTGATATTTAGCTCGGTTTGGTTCGTTAACACTACTATCTGTCAAGTTATCTAGTAACACATATGTCTGGGTTTCGAAACTCTTTAACCATCGTGGTGGGAGTGTTTTTTTTTTTTAAAAAAAGGTGATGGGAGACTGGTTCGGGTTCGAAGTTGGGTTGGTTTACTCGGTCCAGTTCACACGCACCCAATGCATGTGAAATTGAAGGAATTTCAAATATACAACAACAACTTCTATACAACAACAACTTCTCCCGCCTATGGCGGGGTATGGAGGGTCGGATGTACGCAACCATACCCATGTATTAGAAATACATGGAGGTTGTTTCCCGATGACTCATATCAAAATGTACCGCATGCTACATGAGCATACATCATTCTCATAACTAAATTATTTAATGAGCAGCCTCCTGGTAACAGAGCTTGATCAGAGTCCAATTCCGTTTAAAGCTTCTCTATAGACATTTTCTACTTAAAAACAAAAGTGGGATGCCAAATTAGTAATATTCTGAACTAATTTCAGAACAATATGATGTAAGAAAAGAGGCTTACATTTGAAATCTTTATTTATGATACATAAAATTTGATCAACAGCAAAGTTGGGACAATATTTTTTTCCAGTTAGATTCTTTCCCACAATGCTACATACCAGAACTCTTGAGCCATGACTAGCACCATAAAATTTTATTGGTGTTAACTAGAACTCAACATTCAATGCTCATTTTCATTTCTTATCACAATTTCAAGGTGCTGCTAATTGCTCAAAAATACATTCCATTGGATTCTACCATATTAATTTGAATTTTTTTACTCAAGTTATTTACTCAATACCACTTACTCAAGTAGAGACCTTGCAATGCAATATATTGTATGTCGTTTCCCTTCTTTGCATGCATACAAAACAACAACGTTACCCCATTGTCTTAGAGGCTCCCGTCTATGGCGGGGTATGGGAGGTCTGATGTACGCAACCATACCCATGTGTTAGAAACACATAGAGGTTGTTTTCCGATGACCTATAATGAAAATTGCGTATCGATCAACTGTTACTTCACAAATCACAATATAAGAAGCGCATCCAATTTAGTGAGTCATTTTGTTTTATTCCATCACATTCAACAAGCAAGAGTTAAAACACAGTAAGTAGATAATTGAAGTGAATAAGAATTACCAATAAAATGCTAATGTTAGTGTAGTACCTATAATCTAAATTTAAAGAAAAGCTAGCCTTCAGTAATTTCCCTTGGCATAAAAGCAAGATCTGGCATACAGCATCACCTTAAGAAAATCCATCATGCTCTGTATCCCAGATAATGTCTACAGCAATCACCACAATCATAGAGCACCATTTACTTGTCTCAATAATCAGGGAAACAATCTGCAAATATGCAACTTTTACATATTTAAATTTTTATAGAAATGCCTACTTTAGAAGTCTTCAAATATGTGAAAACTTACCTCATGCATATATATACCACAATGTCCATTTCCTTCCGTGTGTTTCTAACACATGGGTCATCAGGAAATAACCTCTTTGTGTTTCTAACTTATGGATATGGTTGCGCACATCCGACTCCTCATACCCTGCCATAGGCGG
The DNA here is from genome assembly GCA_036186865.1 of Eustoma russellianum. NCBI lineage: Eukaryota > Viridiplantae > Streptophyta > Magnoliopsida > Gentianales > Gentianaceae > Eustoma > Eustoma russellianum. The sequence goes on from AP025053.1 coordinate 2,940,202, forward strand.
AAGCCTTTAAGGCAATGAGGTAATATTGTTGTTGCTGTCATCCATTTCCCTCAAAAGCTATAATCCTCATCTCGTCAAAAGCTGAAAACCACATAAACAAATTGTGCAATATGTTGCCATTAGCAACATGACATAATTGTTATACCTCAATTTCAATAGAGACCTAGATCTGGAAAGTAACATACAGGTAGCAATATTGCTGTAAGAAGGAAGTTATATACCTATAATTCAATGCAAAGAAAAGACCATAGCATCCAAGAAATCCCATACATACATTAGGCTGTAGCGAATATATTCTTCCCAGGTTGCAAAAGCATCTTCGGACTTTACTGAGTTACTATATCAAATCCACCGGCTTTTCATAAGTTTCTGCATATTCCAGATACTCGGACTTCAGCAAGTCCACCCATGTAGCCCTAAAAATGTATGGCACATCACAGAAAAGTATACGAAATATGAACTTTTGCACTTTGCTGAAGCATGTTTGAAACATAAACCAACAGTAGACGAACTTACCTCAAACCCCGATGATGTCTTAGTCCGACTTCAGTCCATTCTTTTGTGATGCATATGCTTGAAGTTTCTACAACAAATCAAAGCAATTAAAGGAAACACCCACAAGTTACAAAAACAAATTGCTTGGAAAGATTGTCTTAAAATGAAACTGATTGAATAATACAAAGACCACATTCTGAAGAAACATCATCAAATTTATAAAAGAAACTCTTTTCCTTCGAAAGTTCTGTTACTTCGAGTTCACTTACGCACAATACACTTCCGAGTGCAAGCTAAATTTACAAATAAATAAATATTAACATATTCTTATGAATAGCATCTAGTTAGTGGGGTGGTGGGCAGCCGGGGAGTGGTTGGAGGGGAATATGGGTTCATGAGAGGCAGGGGTTGAGGAACAGAAATATACCTTGGGAGCGGCGAATCGACGATGATGATACTCCAAGAAAGATTCGGGAGACACGGTAGCAGAGGTCGGAGAGTTGGAGACGGAGACGCCAGAAGTTCTGGAAACGTGGAAACGCATAAGAGGCGAGGGCTGAAATCACATATCTAGTGTTGGGATAGCATCCGGTAACGCGTGACCGCGCGACACGTGGCAGCAAGGGGTGGTGAGTACAGATGTAGGTGACCCTCATCTAGCCTCACCACCCCATTGCTGCCACGTGTCGCGCGGTCACAAAAGGAGTGAAGAAAGTAGGGGTGAGAAGATCTCAACCCTCTAGTGTTCCTAGCACACCAAGTTATGGTTAGAATTTTGGCATCACGATAGGAACACAAACATTTACCTCCATACTTTTATATAGATGACATAAATAATAATCAATATGTTATAACTAGTGTTAGTGAAGTACTAAAGAAATAGATTATAGAGATAAAAAACTTAAACATAAATAATAATTACTATATATTATAATAATAATCTGGTCTGGTCCGGTTTAAACAATTTTATTTTTATAAAACTAAAAGCAAAAGCAAACTAAATAAATCAGCCCGGTTTTATCTTATTTATAAACCGGTTATTATCTGGTCTATAAATTCCTAGTCTGATTTTCTCCAGTTTGATTCCTAGGTTGATTTTCTCCAGTTTGGTTTATCGTGTTTCGTATTTTGTGTATTTTGGATTTCGGACATCAAAGTACCAGACCTATACCTTACATATTTGCTTCGTCTGTACGGAAGTAGATACCTAAACATGTACATGTCAGGTTTTGTATCATGTATTAGGTATACCTATAAACTTGACAAGTACAAATATTTCAGATCGTGTGCGGATCATTTCGTGTATTTTTCAGGTATTTTCTGATTTCGTGGAACGTCATGCGACAAAAGAAGGGAGGAAAGAAGAGTATCTCCGGCGAGGAGGATGAGGACGGTGACGGTGACAGCGTGTCGCTAATGGAAGACCTTCGGACATAAACTATTTCAAAATTTAGAGAATAAAAATTAAATCATAACTTCGAATCATATCCATCCTTACGATGTCCTTTCCCGTTTGGAGTGAATTTCGGTCCGTCATTTGGCTTAACTAACTTTTTCGTATTCGGAACCAAGGCCACTTGCTTGCCGGCTGCCGCTTAAGTGAGAAGTGAGAACGAGAAGAGTGAATAGTGACTTAAGAGAGGAGAAATGGAGAATGATGAGTAGGGGCGGCAGGGGGCAATTACAGAGGGGTAAGAAGGAAGGAAATAAGAAATTGGGAATCAGAAATTAGGATTTTAGGTTTTAGAAGATTTTTTTAATTTTATAATTTTTTACTTTAATAATTTATATTTTATATTTAAAGTATATATTAAAAATCTGGTATGACGAGTATAAATGGGTAACCTGCGGATGTACCTAGACACGAACCGTCTTACCGAGTAAGTTTCAGGTCTTACCCAATTTGTACACGAAACTCTGTCAAGACTATACTCATACCCAAAAGAAGCGTGTCAGATTCAGATTGAGATCTCTTCACCCTCATTTTCCTCACCCCTTTGTGACCACGGGACACGTGGCAGCAAGGGAGGGTGGTGAGGCTAGATGAGGGCCACCTGCATCTAGTCTCACCACCCCTCCTTGCTGCCACGTGTCGTGCAGTCACGCGTCACTGCACCCACTTGCGGTGAGGGGATCCTATCCCGTCAGATTCGGGTAGTGTTTTCCCGATTGCCGTCCCGTCAATTCGTTCGGTTTCAAATTCTTTTGTAAAGTCTATAGTTGGGTTATGATTATTATTTTTTATTTTTTGGAAGGACGACTGTGTAGAAGAAAAGGCCCTCCGTAGTGTAATTCCAATTTTGCTAAAATAATCGGAAAAGTTGAATTTTCTTTTGTTTTCTTTTCCGTCTGGCCGTCTACCCAATTTCTCTGTTAATAATGTATTTTCGGGTCCATCTTTCCTTCTGATCAATTGACTCTTCCAAATTTCCAATTAATCACTCCCCAAGTTCAACTTCTTCAAACCCATTTCCTTTTTGCTCCGCTACTTGGGTAAGAATTCTGTTCCCTCTTTAATTGAATAAAGTTTATCACTGGTTATCAGTGGAGATTTTTGTTCTTTTTGTGAAAGTTCTCATTTTTTATGTTAATATTCTCTTGTCTATGCAAATAATTTTGAATTCTGTTTCAGTATCTCCTTCTTCTTATTTGTCTTGATATTTTTTTTTTCTTTAGATTTCTGTACTGTGTGTTATGCATTCAATGGGCTGAATTGGAATTTCACGCTTCGATATTCTTGTCTTTATCCGCCTTGGAATCAATCAGTAATGGTTAAACAATCAGTTATGCTGCTGCAGTTGTTTTGCAAATGATTGCAGCGAAGAAGTCAGGGACTTCTCTCTGTTCGGCACTTGAAGAAGATTACAATTATATACGACGATACTAAAAAAAAAAAGAATGTTTCGTTGATCAAAGTTTTCTCTTTCCACTTACTTTATCTTGGAAAATATAATAAAAGTTTCTTTCTGCTGAAAAGTTGTAAAATTTCTGCAAAGGTTTGTGCTTTACTTCTTTTAGCGTCTCTGATGCCATCTCTGTTTCCTTAGGTTGTTGAACTCTACTTGTTGCATATGTAGTTAAATTGCAACCAACGGTAATGAAGTTGAGTTGCTTTTTCAGAATTCAGGTATTCCATAAGCTGGTTTATTGTGAGGAATTGAACATACAAGGCAGGGTTGTTTGGGATAATTGTGAATGGATCACGGTTAGTGTTTGTGGACCTTGAATATTGTTAATTTTCCTGTGTTATTGTTTAGCTCATCTTTTGGAGCATGCAGACTTTATTTGTTGTCAAGTTATCCCATATTTCCTGGCTTCCTACTGATAAAATTTTTGTACTGTAATAACTACTCCTAGATAGGGTGAAAAAAATGCAGTGCTTCTCTGTTGTGAACATATATAGTGTATTTATTACAACCATAGATGTGATCCTGGTCCCTTTCAGCACCTTCTGTTAATAATATATGACATTGGACTGCAATTTGAGGCTTTAGTATTCAGGGACGTAATTCTGATGGATTCTACTGTGTGTGCTTTTCCTCCTTTTTTAGTTTAATTCCATCAAATATATAGCATAGTGAAAATTTATTTATGTTTGAAAGGTATGATGAGAACCTCAGACTGGCCTGGTTGATGTTGCAGGAGCTACTGTCAAAGAGGGAGAGCCTAGAAATGATCTTGAACTGGTAAATTCAGTTTCAGATAAGCATGTTGATCTTTTAAGACCATCTGCCCGGTACACTTCGATATTCAAAGGTAATTATTTTGTTTAGAAGATTCAAGTTTTCTTGGTATTCTTGGATTTCCTGCTTTGCTTTTTGAAGTATTATCTTTTTCCCCATTTGTGGTGGGGGGG
>AP025053.1:2944562-2965180 GCA_036186865.1 Eustoma russellianum
TGGGGGGGGGGGGGGGGGACTGAGTTTTAGGAATAATTGTTGTGGCATATGATTCACCCACTTGTCAAAACGTTAAATTCCATTTATCAGGTGGATGAAATACCACCCGGTAGGTTCTGATCATATTAGCAATACAGTAGATGGATCCTAAAACTAACAGAAAAACAAACGAGATCGGGTATCAGACATTCAGACCTGGTATTTTTTTTTTTTGGTACAGAAACAATAAATAGATTAATTTGAATGCTCACGCTTCTGTCTGATTAATTTAGATGGTATTGGTAATGATTATAAGCATTGTGGATGCTGAGGTACCGAAGGCATCACTCTTCAGCGGGCAGCCGTTTAGTTCAGATTTATCCTGAAAGCCAAATTCATTAACCCAATAAACTAGTGTCCTCCCCCCCCCCTCCGGCGAGTTGTGGCTTATTGCTTTTTGAACCTTCAAATAAATGGCTGCTGCACCAGTGCAAAGGAAGTATTCAATTGAAATCTCTCCATGCTTGATTTTTTCTGGGGAACGAGATTTGATCTATGAAATATAAACAGGGTGCAGAAACTTCTTGAGCAACCCAATGCCCCCAATTGACAGCAATGGACCAGTTTGTCCTTTTCTTCCTAAATGTCTTTCAAACCACTAACATGACATTGTCAAATTTTTCTTGGTGTTTGGTGTGCATATTCTTCTAAATAACCTATTACTTTTTTCTTGTTGAATTAGTCTTCCTCTTATAAACAATTAATGTTTTCAGCTGGATCCAGTTTCAAAATCAACCTTTGATTCTCTTTCCCGTAATGTAATAATATTGTCCAATGTGGAAGTGAGGTTGCTTTTATGCGAAATCTTTTGCTGGATTCATCCTTGGTTTGATTTGTTTGGAATATGAGTATCCATGATAGAAAATAGTTTCTTAGGGTGAGATAAAGGGACAGCTCCCTTCGTTTGTTTACACTCTTATGCTTAGGAGACTGGATATCCTGTTTTGTTTTGGATTATTTAGCTCCCATACAAAATGGTCCATAGTCATCACCCTCTCAGTAAAAGTAATTGTAGTTGAGGTTTCATGAATAAGTGTGAGTTCCATTAGTGTCATACGGTAATTCAAGCAGCAGCCATTGCAGATATTGGATTTACTTTCTGCTATTTTGGTCATAGGAGAAGCAGCAGACGTGGCAGACCGTGAAAAAGGGAAGTATACTTTGATCAGAGATGGAGATGAACTCGAAACAGGGTTGTATGGAAAACCTCTACCATGTTTTGGCTGTGGAATTGGATGGTTCTCGTAAGGATAAAGCTAGCACTAGTTAATTCTGACATTTTTATTAGCAATAAAGATTTTAACTCTTCTGCCTTTCAGTTTCTTAGTAGGATTCTTGTGCCCCCTGATGTGGTACTATGCTACATTTCTCTATTTTGGAAATTACTACCGAAGGGATCCGAGAGAGCGAGCTGGCCTGGCTGCATCTGCAATTGCTGTAAGTACTCATCCTGCATGTGGATGTTCATTTGTGTGTTCCTTAGATAGTGAACAATTCTTGATTTGCTAAACTTATCTTTCTTATCATCTGTTCTCAACGTCACTGCAAATACAACGGCTATGAGAAATTTCCTCATTTATTCCTTCTGGTGCAGGCCCTGGGATGCTCTGTTTTGGTGGTGATTGTATTTGTGATTCTACTCCTTTAGGCTGCTTGCGAATACAACCATGTATGCTTCAAAGGGAGAAGCACAAGAGGGGTTGGGGAGTTGTACAGATATGTCCTACTACATGTTCATTTATGTATACATGCATACAAAGTAATGGGAGCTCAAGTCAGTGCTTTTTTTTAAAAAAAAAAAGTTTTAGCACAGGAAAACAAGAATGAAAACTGAAAGAAACTTATATAGAAATATACACGACTGTCCTGCAAACAGTGAAATTTGAATTGTAGCATTCAGAAACAACTGATTAATGTATGAAGATCATACCATGCCTACTTTTCTTTATCAACCGAGCATTTTAGTTTGCCTCTCCTATTTTCATGTTCAAACTTCATCTATGTGAATGAATTGATTCTTCTCGTCTTGAGGGACTGTAGAGCTGGTGAGAATGAAGTTAGTTATGGAAACGGAGTTATGGCAGTTTGTACTTATTCAGAGTCACATGGAGTGTAGCCAAAATTCCAGGAGACATTTTGACTTAAGCATATGAGGAGGCCCCTTTGGGGAATGATTCTACCTAAGGTTTGACAATTACCGTTATATTGGTTATGCATGATCTAAAATCAACCATAGCCTGTTTTCAAATCACGGACATGGTTCTACAGCAAAGGTGTAATGTGGCAGCGCCAAATTGAGACATTTCGGATTTCTTTAATGTCCGATTAGGGTCACTGCTCCCGCACATAGCTGATATCCTCTCTACTGTCACATGTGGCAATGTCCTTTGTCACCGTCTCATTTGAGGTGAGAGGATCCGGACCAAGATTGAGACTTTGGATTCCTTCATCGCCTGGTGAAGGTCACCACCCTGTATCCAGTCTCACGCCCTCTGCTGATCACTCTTCATTCAATCTCGCAATCCCTGTTGCCATGTGTTGGACGGTCTTTTGTCACTGTCTCTTGCGGTGGGAAGATCCTAACCGAGATTGAGAGCTATGTTTATAAAGGGAATTAAGGATCGCTTAAACTGTAACATTTATCAAGTCAGCAGAAAAGACATGGTTAAATTGCCCTAAGATGCTTTCTGCCGGCAACCCAAGTAAATGGCGGACTGGGCCCTCGCATTTTTCCTTTGATTTTCGGGAACAAAGAATATGAAATTGTGAGCCCTAATCAGCAGAAATAATCAGAGTAGACGAAAATTCAGAAACGTGCCCAATTGTTGGATAGGAAAAAGGCAAGTACTACTTTTTTCCCCTTAGGAAATGGAGAATAACAAATACACACGCACACAAACGTAGTCAATGACCCAAAGATGGTGGCGCCCCCAAGACCTCCTCATCCGCCGGATTCACTCAGCACCCGAAAAAAAATCATTCGTCCATATAGTAGCCATCTCATCATCATCAACAACATTACCAATTGCCTTAAAAGCTCCCGCATATGACGGAGTATGGATGGTCGGATGTAGAAACATACAGAGGTTGTTTCCTGATGACCCATAATGATGCGCTATGTCGTATAAGAAGCACAGTCAATTTAGTGAGTCATTTTGATTTATTATATCATATTCCAAAATCAACAAAGAATGTGTCATTGACTTCATTGGAAATGAAAACATCATCGTAGAAAGTTCCAATTGCATTGAAAAAACCAAAGTCCTATCGAAGAAACCCGCAATCGCATTACTGAAACAGAAACCCGTCTAGTATGTGTACGTTAATTGGTAAATTTTCACATGCCAGGCCAACCATGGAAGTGGTGCAACATAAATTCGCTTCCATCGGATTATCAGGAGCATATAGGGTCAGACCAATGGACTCTTAAGCACCTTGTCATCAATCTGCGCCTCGAGAAGGATTCTATCCGTATGTGATTGAAACCTATTTGGTTTATATATGGATACCCAATGCGCTTGTTCAAGTGGGAATCAAGTGCCCTTTTAAAATAGGAAAACATAACGTGCAATACAAGTGAGCCATCAATCTTGGACATGTCAAACCAGGAAACAAGTAGAAGTTTATAATTCAGTATCGCAATGCAATGCAAAGCCTTCATGTAGAATATTAGTCAAGACCGTTGCAGTATGAACATTAATGTCACATTCTTCAACATGAATAGTAGTACCAAGTCATAACAAATCAAGTTATGACAATAAACAACCCCATCCATGGGAAAAATAGTCAAAATCCTCTCTGAAAGCTGATTATGCACTACACGAGCTTTCCTGTCAAGAAAAACTAATCTCAACTCTTGGTCACCAACTCACCAACCGTACGCACTTGCCTTCCATTTTGAACCTAGAGCTTGACTCAATCTGCCAAAAACGAGACTAAAAGTTATAAGCTTCAGAACAGAAACACCCACAGAGAACACTAAAATGAACTTCAAACTTACTCTCTGCCTTTCAAAAAAAAAAAAACTTACTTTCTGCTCAAGAATTTCTGTGACACGCTCTTCATCTTCTTCCATGCCAGATTCCTTCAGAGATTTCACTACAAGCTTCTTCAGCTTCTTGAATTTCAAACATCCATCAGGATTCTGCCAGCAAGCAGGGGAGAAATTCAAATGTGAGAACAGATAACTGATGAAAGCAAAGGCTATAGGTGATTTAAATCAAGAATGAAATCAGAGTCGAGAAACAAAAATTAACAACCGCAATAAGCTACAAAGAAGCTCTTGAATTCAGATGGACATTTATAGTTAAGAAAATTGACATATGAATACATACAGTTCCGAGTGTTGATGTGATCAACTTCTTCCACTTTATGTTCTTCTCATCCTTTTCTTCCTTACCAGATGATTCCTTTGCATTTTCTTCTGAAGGCACAGCCTGTTTACCTTTCTTTCTCTGGTTTCTCGCTTCTGTTTCTGGTATTTGAACCTGAATAACCTCTCCATGGCCTAATCCACTTGGAGTATCATCTCCAGTCCTTTGATTAGCACCCTCGGTTTCAGACGCCTCGAGCTTTCTCTTTTTACTGGACTTAGAATCACCAATTTCAGCAACAGATATCTCAATGATGTTGGTAAGGCCGGTAGAAGATGCCTCGTTCTCTTTCAATGTGTTCTCCTGTTTATCAATTTGCCCATTATTTTCAGTGGAGATATTGGTAATGGTTGCCTCTACCTCTTCAGGCTGCTGCTTGGAGTTGGCAGCATGAAAACCTCGTGCTTTAGCTCTGTGCTTCTTCCCATCTGCATGGAGGAGTAGGGTTTGCTTACTTGTAGCCTTGGTATTGCATAGACTGCAAAAATATAACCCCTTTAAAATAGAGACTCAGACCTCAACTTCAGACAAGAATTTCACAGGCACTTGATGTCATGGCTACCAGATACTTCATTCATCGACACAAAATATGCAAAACATGCTTATAGCTGCCTCAAAAATCTACATAGCTAATCATATGACTTAAAAGAACATAATTGTTAGTCACAAAGGAGGTTGAAGACCAAACAGGATACTTCTCTAAGAAACAACAAGTGTCTGATAATTGGAAATGTGAGAACATCCAAGTCAGCCATTATAAAGACGATCTTCTATCTTAGTATGAGTGACCTTAAGCCCTTAACATAAAAATACAGTTCACCAAACTACCAGACAGTGTAATATGCGTGAACTTTAATCCCGTACTCTATCAATTATGCACTAAAATGGATAAGTATGATTCTTTTTCTTTTTCCACCTCATGCAACAATTCCCTGATTCTTTTTTCCATCCCATGCAACAAGTATGATTCTTTTTCCGCCTCATGAAATAAGTATGACAAACAAACCTTCCATAACTCTGCTACATATTGCTACCTGCAAAACCATGGGGCACTTTCTGATAGTCCAACGTTTATGTCCACGTCAGGTTTCTGGCCGGAAGACTTGTTTGGCTTAGCATTTGAGGCATTTCTATCATTTCTTTGGCCCTTTTGTCCATATTTTTCCTGAAAGTGGACAATAAATACACTAAATTAGAAGTGTAAAAAACAATACACATAAAAACTAGCAATGCGCAAATGCCAGAAACGGCAGGCTCATTGTGGTTCTTCGAATAGTCAGACAAGCAGAAGCAAAGAATTATGTGACGCATGCTCTACATTGATATACCGATTGAATAATACTTCTGACTTAGGTCAAAAGCTAGCATGGGTAGCCTTGTATACCGAACTTCTTATCATCAGAGTAATAATCGGAAAGAAAAAAACTTAGGAACCAAAAGACGCCAATTTACTGTAGAAATTGACGTTTTGCTTTCCACTCGCCAAAATTGGGCAAATTACAAAGGTATGATTAAACATAACAAAATATATACTAAAAAAAGGAGCATAAATGTTCGAAAGCAAACAGTGAAATTAAGAGAATGTACGAAATACCGATTCGGTGATGCATTGGGTATGCCCTTCAACATCATGCCGCCCAAATACTTTCCCACAGTCAATACAAGATAACTGCAAAAAGAGAAAAATTACTTAGGATAGCGGAAAAAAGAACCTGTTCTGAAGTCTAAATGTCCCACATAAACTTGGTTAAAATTCATAGTTACAAACAACGAAACAAAAATGAGAAAATAAAACAGAAATTGAAGAAAAAAAGAAAATGATGACCTTGGACGCAGAGCAGCTCCTGAAATGGTTAGGCAATTTGGGCTTCTTCAAGTTGTCTCCACAATCCTCACACTGAAACCAGACCATCTTTCTCTCTTCTACCACACGAGAGCTAAAGCGTTGATTAGAAGTTTAGCGAATTCTGTGAAATTGGTACGACTTCTTCCTATGGAAATTTGGATTTTTATTCTGTTATGTTGACACTGCTCGCGGTTTCTGGGTTTAAGGGTTGTGGGCTAGGGTTTTTGATAATTTAAATAAAACAAGGAAGCCCACAGCTGGATATCGTTTAAATTGATTGTGGCTCAAAGAATAAATCAATAAATAAAAATCATGTGATTTTTTTTGCTTTATTTATTAAACTATAGCGGTTTCTTGACTTGGACATAAGATTACTTTACATGTCAATAATCTAATACAGGTTCGGGTTCAAATCCCCTCACCGCAACTATTTCACTGCACGCGTCACCGCGTGACACGGGACAGCAGAGGGTGGTGATGACCCTCATCCAATCTCACCACCCCCTACTGCCACGTGTGACGTGATGGAGAGTGGGTGAGTCACCGCGCGGTGAGGTGATCTCATCCGATATGGTTCTATGAAAGAACCGAACCCTGGGAAATTTATGCCTACGTAGAAAAAGTTTACAAGTTAATTATAGCTTAAGAAAATTTTTGATAACATTATTATCATTCTATGTAGTTCAACGGCTTCCTAAGTTGGGGAGGTCATACACAAGGAGCTCACATAAGATGTCTACTGCACAATGGGCTTGGCCCAGACAACATTGAAACATCCACACTGCGCGTGTCCCTAGAATCGAACCATGTACCTTTTGAAATAACTTTCAACCCAAGTACCAACTGAAGTATGTCATAGTGACACCATTCTCTTTTTCTCCTTGTATGCGTATGCTCTATCCATTTTAAAAAGGTTGAAATAGTTGACTTTTAAGTCTTTTAACATAGTTTAATTTTAAACAATACCATAAAAACCCCACCATAATAGGGGTGGGATCATCTAACCCACAAATCCTTCACCCATTTCCTCACCGCCCATTACGTGACAGTTGAGAGAAGTAGGAAGATTGTCGAGACTAAATGAAGGATGACCAGTAAAAGGTGTATGAGGATGAACAGAAGACACGTGGTGGACGATGAGGGAGAAGGAATTCGACCCGGATGGGATCCAGGCAGGCCATAAATGAGGTAGAAAATGAGGCCACGAATCGGGTGCTGACACGTGAGAATTGTTTGCATGACGCGGTGGGATGGGACGCGAATTTGACGCGTCCACTAATATAGCGACACGTGGCAGTATATGGCAAGCCTTTTTTTTTTATTTTCTCCTTCTGCTTCGCGCCTCTCTTCCCCTACATCTGGCTTGAAAGAGATTTAGGACGAACAATTCCACCATCAGCCTCTCTACTCCGGCGACTGCTATTTCCGACCTCTCCCTCCGGTGACAGCTTACTGCGATTTCCATTTCTCAAAGACAAGGCAGGAAAGAAGTGCAGCTCCTCCGGTGACAGCTTATGAGCAAAGGGACTCCAGGATCCCATGACTGGTTCGGCGATGTAGCAGAGGCTTGCTGCCTCTTGTTTGTTTTTACTGATGAGCTGTTTCACTATTTCTCTGTGATTTTGCTGGGTTTCTATGTGATTTCAGATAAGTCCTTTTTTGATTCAATACTATGTTGAATTAGCTCATAAACTTAACTCCTGGCTTTTGATGGATGGTCTTTTTTTGACGTTCCTTTTCTTGTAATCTGTTTCTCTGTCTTTTGTAGAGTTTATTAATGTCCTTTCCCACTCTCAGAAGACAGAGTGGAGCAGCTGAGAATAAAAAGTCGGAGATGCAGGGGAAGAGAGGCGCGGAGCAGAAGGGATTAAGTTGTTTTATTTTGTGTAAAAGAAAAAAGGGAAAAGTGAAAAAAAAGACTGACCATATATTGCCACGTGTCGCTATATTAGTGGACGCGTCAACTTCGCGTCCCATCCCACGGCGTCATGCAAACAATTCCCCTGACACGTAGCACAAGCTGCCTCAACTTAAAAAAAAACTTTTTTTCGCTCTCAGACCAATAGAATTTCGACACGTGGCAGCTAAAATTCCTCCCCCTCAAAAAAGACCTTACGCGGTAATAGAATTTCCCCTCCCCCCATTTTTCTAATTCCCCAAATTCCCCGTCTAATCCCTAATCCCCTCCAACCTCTTCCTCCTTCTCCATTCTTTCCGGCGGATATTACCTCATCCATCTTCTCCATTCTCCGGAGGTGATATTCCCTCATCCTTCTTCTCCATTCTCCGGTGGATATTCCTTCTTCTCCATTCTCCTCGGTGATATTACCATCAGCGGCGCATTTTGCATCGGGCGTCCACTTTCAAGACAATACCAAAAAAACATGCAGGTTAATATTTGAAACCCCTACAATATATTTGATTTATTTTATTATGCTTTCAAGGTTTCATTTTGTTCTAACATCAAAACTTTCAAGACAACGCCAAAAAACCTTCCAGAAACCCCAATTTCTCAGATTCCCCCCTTCGCCGGCGGATATTCAAGACAACGCGTTTTCCATCAGGGAGATCTGAAAATCTCAAAAAACAAAGAGAAAGCTACTTGTCTAAAGTAAACATCCCAACCGACAGCAAAAAGCCTACAAAGAATTGATCTATTTGTTGGTGGGATGTGAAAATATTGTTTTTTTACTGCAAGCAGGAGTAAGCATAAAGGGATCCTGCAAGAAAATCCAAAAGAGAAAAGCTAGAAAATAAAAACTGGGTCTGAAATTTTGGCTTCATAAATCTTTAACTTCACAAATCTTGTTTATCTGGATCTGCAATTTATACTACCCTTTTCTTTGCTTTAGTTGATGAGGCTCAACAGAGAGCTTTCCATGGTAGCCCTTGCCGTATGCTATTTGTTCAAACTTTTTGTCTTGGTTTAAAATTTCAGTACATGTTTGAATGTGATCTACGATTGTTCAGTGAATTCATTTTTGGAACATAATGATTCAGTATCCTGCAAAGTTAACATTTTTTGAACTGCAAATGTGATCTGCGATTTCTTGATAATTGAATACTATGGCGCCACTCTGTGATTATTTATGGTTCATGATGCTATTTCTTGCATATAGTTAATTTTGATTGTTGTATTTGCATTTTGATGCAGATTGCAAGCATTATTCAATAGCACACATGGCATCTTCATCGACTGTTTCACATACAGATATCCCACACATATGCGATTGCGGTTTGTTATTAAAAGAAGAAATGACATGGAAAAACGACAATGTTGGTCGTAGGTTTCATTCTTGTGTTAACAGAAGATGTAATGTGTTCGTATGGATGGATGATCAGCTGTGTCAAAGATCTTGTTATATTATTCATGGTTTACTACGGAAACGCAGTGACCATGAAGCACAAATCGGAGAGTACGAGAAGCTGAAGGTAGAATACCAGTCGCTGAGAGATGAAAACATTTCGCTGAAGAGAGAAACTGAAGTTTTGAAAGAAGAATACAAATTCATGAAAAGATATTATGAAGGAGAAAGAAGAGAAAAGAAATCTACGAAACTGAAGAGCAGAAGATGCACAAAATCTTTATGTTTGTGGCTAATATTAATCATCATCGCTATAATTGTATTTGTAATTAAATCGCAATCTACATTTATAGAAAATGATCGGATTTTTTGTAATATTTGTAGATGTGTCAAATTTGATGTAGGACTTGGCTCTCAGATGTAGTCGGTTCCTTTGTCTGTGTTATCTATTTCTTTTATGTTGAGCAACATTTTAGTTGATTATTGCTCATTTGAATTCTTAGCAAACCTTTTTATCATTGTGCATCCATGACAAAAAAGCAATTTATGTGTGTAACGCTGTAACTTGATGTGTGTGCGTCTATATGTGTGCATGTGTTATTTGTTTTGTTTATATTGGTTCTGTTTTTTCCTTGTATTGTGGACACAGCAGCTGCTAATCACACCAACGTTTTATTTGGCCTATCGGACTGATAGTACCAAGTTATCCCACAAAGCAAAATTGCTTGGCATTATTCAATCTGTCTATTTAGTAAATCTCAAACATACGAAACAATTTGATACCCAGCTCAAAACTTATGTTTCATTCACAACAATATAGGAACATATTGATGTACAAGAAGACAACATTTCCTCCATTAAACACCAAAAATTCAAAGGAACCCAGCTCAAGTATACAAACACAACATACACGAACAAACAGGACACTACTACAACCCGCATACTTCACGAAAGTCGTTTCTTTTTCCAGCATTATCCTGCTTCCATCACCAATCTTTTCCAGATTTTCCTAATCATCCTACGGGACACCCAAAAAAAAGACATTGCTTATGGAGAAAAATTTCCAACCTTGACAAGATAGTGAAGTATTGTGAAAGTCATCACATGTAAAAGTTAGACGAATATGGATGAGGTAATATCACCGCCGGAGAATGGAGAAGATGGATGAGGAAATATCCGCCGGAAAGAATGGAGAAGGAGGAAGAGGTTGGAGGGGATTAGGGATTAGACGGGGAATTTGGGGAATTAGGAAAATGGGGGGAGGGGAAATTCTATTACCGCGTAAGGTCTTTTTTGAGGGGGAGGAATTTTAGCTGCCACGTGTCGAAATTCTATTGGTCTGAAAGGAAAAAAAGTTTTTTTTTTAGTTGAGGCAGCTTGTGCTACGTGTCAGCACCCGATTCGTGGCCTCATTTTCTACCTCATTTTCTACTTGTACAATCTATTATTTTAAAAAAACAAAAAAACTTTAAACATTTGTCCTTTTTGTACACGTGGCAGCGTGTGATTGGAGACCTCATATTTTACCTACAAATTTACCTCTTCTGATCTGACCCCCTGCGGTTATGACCCTGATTACTCCGTTTCAAAAAAAAAAAATCTCCACATTTTGATTTTGAAATGTCAAAACTGTTTGTCTGCATAAATGATAAAGAAAAATAGTTAAATGGCTAAAATATCATTGAAATTTGTATACGTTTTGTAAGATTAAAAGATTGATTTTAACGACAAAGTTTAAAATACATACATTAAGTTATTATTTTAAGTCTGTAAAAAGATAGGAAATTTATTTTTAACCTTGAGTCTGCAAATTTATCGGCCTTTTCTTTGTTAAGTCTGTAAAAAGATAGGAAACCTTGAGGAAAGTCCTAAAGTATCTTTACATACTACTTGATAAATGTTAAAAACCATATTACCTTTTCAAATGCAATCTTATAATTTTGAATCTCGACTTTTTTTTCTTCTTCTTTTTGGATATAGACTAGATTCATCATCATCATCCGGACCCAGTATATCTCAACGACAGCAAAAGTTATTGTTAGGATCTAGAGAGGATAAATGGTAAACACACAATACCTCTATTCCAATTGAACCTATAAGTTATAAAATAGATTTAGTCCAACTTTCGAATTTGATTAACTAGGAAAATTTTAACTTAACCTCCTCCAAAAGGGACGTGATGTTGTTTGCGACTCGCATTTTGCATATGTATAACAACAACATTATTCCAATAGAGACTATATCCTATAGTATGAGTCAGATGTACGCAACTATACCATGTGTTAAAAACACACAGATTGTTTCGTTGTTTCTCGATAACCCATAATAAAAATTGCGTCAAACTGTGTTGATCAACTGTTTCACAGCATAAGACTGCGGTCTAACACACAGATTGTTTCGTTGTTTCCAAATGGCCTATAATGAAAATTACGTCAAATTGTGTTTATCAACTGCTACCTCACAATATAAGACGCTTAGTTAATTTAGTGAGTCATTTTGCTGTATACATATTTTGCATATATATAAATTGGTCACATATTTCATTATTAGGACCGGAGGTCTTACTGGAATCAAACTCTCTATCCCTTGGGATGGAGGTATTGTTTGTCTGACTCTCATCCTCCCCAGACCCTATCGATAGCTTTTGCTGTCGTTAAGTATTGTTTTTCTGTATCTCATCCTCGCCAGACCCTATCGATAGCTTTTGATGTCGCCAGACCCTATCGATAACTTTTGATGTAGTTGTTGTTGTTGGTCACATATTTTATTATGTTATCGGAAAATTCAGTAGGAAGAGATCAAGAAAACCTCACGAGCAACAGTCCCGCTAACAGAACACAAGATCAACAAAAACATGGCACAAGATGAACACCAAAACTCCTTAACTACATTGCCTTCTTGTTCATAACAAAGAAAACAAACATAAAACCGAATCACTGAGACTTTTTATATAAGAAATCCTTCAAAACATCCATAACAGAGCCAAAATGTGCTTTCACTTGGACAGGGGGATTGGCCAACCTGCAATCCATATCACCAATCCCTTTAGAATGATAATCAATCTTAGCCTGAGTAAACTTGAGCCCATGTGCAGTACTAACCACCACAGTCCTATCATTAGCTCCAATAACCCCACTCTTCCTAAGCTTAATCAATGCTGCCAATGCAACCCCTGTATGTGGACAAGAAAACATCCCGGTCGAATCCGCCAAGGCCATAGCATCCATCAATTCCTCCTCACTAGCCTCTTCCACAATCCCATTACTGTTCTTCAATGCGAAAACTGCTCTATCAATCGAAACAGGGTCCCCTATCTGTATGGCAGACGCGAAAGTAGTATTCGCCTTCACCGGCCTAAAATCCTTCCACCCTGATTTATAATACAAGTACAATGGATTAGCATTTGCAGCTTGTGCACAAACTAATCTTGGAATCCTGTCAACACACCCCATTTCTTGACACATTTTGAACCCTTTGTAAAACGCATATATGTTTCCAAGATTCCCACCAGGTACAATTACCCAATCAGGCACTGCCCAATCAAACTGCTGCAATATCTCAATTGCAGCAGTCTTTTGGCCCTCAAGTCTCAAACTATTCAACGAATTCGCTAAATAAATAGGCAATTCAGATGTAACTTCACGGATTAATTTCATACAACCATCAAAATCAGTATCAATACTAAGCACAAATGCACCATTTGATATAGGCTGTACTAATTGAGCCAAGGATACCTTATTAGCAGGTAAAAACACAATTGAAGGAATACCGGCGGCTGCGCAATAAGCAGATAAGGCGGCGGAGGTGTCTCCGGTGGATGCGCAGCCGACACCGACCAAAGGTCGGTTGATTTTTCGCAATCTATTAACTTGACTAACCAAAACTGTCATGCCCAAATCTTTAAAACTACCTGTATGACTAATCCCACAATGTTTAACCCACAAATCATCCATTTCAAGATACTTCTTCCCAAATCTCTCCGCCCAAAAAAGATTCGAATTACCCTCAAACGCACTGATTATATCATCATCATCAATTTCCGGCAAGACCCATTCTTTTTTGGACCAGACGCCTGACCCATAAGGCCAAGTGGTTTTTCCAACACGAGAATCGAATAAAGTTTTCCAGTATTGCCCATCGAATTGTTTCAAAGCTTCCGTATCATGCTGGACGTCTAGTAATCCGCCGGAGCTGCAGCGGTAGACGATTTCGTCGAGGGAATATGACTCATTTGAGGGGGAATTGGAAGAAATAAAGCTAAAGGGGACGTACTTGGCAGAGAAATTGACTGGAGGAGGAGGGGTGATGGGGGGAAAGCAATTTCCGGGAGAAGGGGAAGAAGGGGAGTTGTTAGTATGGGTGGAGGAGGGAGAATAGGAGGTGGCGGTGCATTTAGGGAATATGGGTTTGCTGAACATGGAGTTGGAGATGGAGAAGGTAGACATTTTTGTTAGGGATTATTTTTTGGGGGAGAATTTGAAAGAAAGGGGAAATGCCGGCGGTAGTGGCGGAGTGAGGGCGGGGAGGTTTTTGATTGCGGTGGTTGTGAGGGAGAGGGAGAGGAGGTGGAATTGGTGGCTGTAGTTAAGGACAGGTGTCAAGCGATGGTCTTGGGGTGTTAAATAGCAGCACGTGTACACTTCGGTGGCTGCTAAAGAGGGGTTGAGATCTTCTAACCACACTTTCTTCACCTCCTTTGTGACCACGCGACACGTGGCGACAAAGGGGGTGGTGAGGCTAGATGCGGGTGACTCTCATCTAGCCTCACCATCTCCCTTTGCTGCCACGTGTCGTGCGGTCACGTATCACCGCGCCCCATTTGCGGTAAGGGGATTCTATCCCGCTAAAGAGTACGTTGAAATTTGGTGTCCAGATTCACTCTTTAATCTTTTTCAATTTATGCGATTGAGATGAGAGACAGAAAGTGAGGTAAAAGATGAGATTTCTAATCATGCGTTGTTATGTGTATAAAAAAAAGAAGTTCAAATTTTTTTGTTTTTTTTTAAAAAAATTATTTGTGTAGTAGCATCACATAATTAGAGACATTATATTTTGGTTCATTTTCTGATTTTCCTAACCTCATTTTATGAGCGTAATTCTTTGTGGACATGTACGGTATGTCCCATATGTAAGGTTGATAAATATTCTTCTTATCTTAAATTGATACTCTTTCCATCCTCTAAAACTTTGGAAACTTCGGGTTGGCGGGGCGAGATGTTCTAATTTAATTTTTGCAATATCTTTTAATCCGTCTAATAAGATGACATTAAAAAATCTAAATACAGTTAGGAGTGTTAAACAAACCGAATAGTTTACGAACTGTTCAAGTTCGATTCATATTTGATTCGAGTTTTTTCGTTAATTTTACTTAAACGAATCGAATTCAAACACTTACTTAGGTTCGTTTACTAAAACGAATTGAACTGTTTGTGAACTATTCTGCCCGTTTAAACAGTTATAATGTTATCGAGCCTAACTCAAACAAAATTTGAAGTTCATCACAATAAACGAACCAAGCCAAACATTTCGTTTAACTAAACAAATCCGAATTCAAAACCTGATATTTAACTTGCCTCGGTTCGTTAACACCCATAAATACAGTACAATCTCATTAGATGGAATAGATAATTTGTTAAAAAAATGCACTAGATGCTTTTTTTTAAAACTTTCAAATCGTTCGAAAAATATTAGCACTAGGCAAAACTAAAAGTTTATTCTGACTAAATTTCATTTAATCCATTTACCATTTTTATTATAATTAACGCAAGAAAGAGAAATTATCTTTAATAGCAATGACATAATAGACTTACCATAATAAGAGGGCGGACATTTGATCAACTGATAAAATTGATGTTTTGTGACATTAAAGTCACAGGTACAAGCTGCAGCAACATCATCTTACACAAAATATAAGATAAAACTGCGTATATCAGATCGTAAAACGATACGACCCCTCTCCAGACCCTGCACAAGTGCAGAAATCTAGTACTTTGGAAACACCTTTAGACTTACTATAATAAACCTCTTTCTAAATAGTGTCTTAAATAATGTAAATATGTATGTCAAGTCAACTAGGTCATTTTTTTTTTTTTTTGTTGAAGGGAAAGGGAGGGGAGGAGGAGGGGGCGGATTGAATAGTTACTTTTTGTAATTCCAATATACAAACCGGACATTTTAAAGTACCATCAATAATTAAAAATTTTAAACTATAATAGATTCTCATTTTAAGCACTTGGTGTTGGTTAAGTATAATGTGTTGTTTGCTTTTAATATAGTTTCATAATTATTACAACTATATAATAATAGACAACAATACATAAAAAATATTTAATCAAATCTCTAATGGATGCTAATTGACATATTTATCAACATCTCTAAAGGATATAATCAATAAATATTACATCAACAGCTGCAATTTCTACTTTGCAATGTCTCAATGGATATAGAAAATGGCAAAATGACTTTGTAACTCTTACATGATACGTCAACACCGTCCAAAAAGTTTATTACAAAAAATGGTAAATAGGAAAACTAATGGGTAGAAATGGTTAGATGAAAAACATATATGCAATGGACATATGCATCCTTAAGAAGGGATACGATCCCCTCACCTATTTTTTCTCACCCTATGCGTCACCGCACGACACGTGGCAGAAAAGAGGGTGATGAGGCTAGATAAAGGTCACCCGCATCTAGCCTCACCATCCAACCCTGCTGCCACGTGTCGCGTGATCATAAGTGGGGTGAAGAGATTGAGGGGTGAGGGGATTGAAGGCCAGGAGATGGGCTCCCATCCCCCTGTGACTTTTTGGCTATTTCTGTAAAAGGGCGTTGATTTCTCATAAAATACTGGCAGAGTCCTCAAAGCAAACATCACTGTTATTAGTACTTAACCTCAACTCTAAGATTTGAGTTAAGGTCTCATCTACATATAACAAACCCCCCGGGAAAAAAAAGCACATTCTAACATTCTCATTAATGATCGTCATGCCTTGATAATCAATGAATAAAATGCCTACTAATTTGTTCACAAGCAGAACCAAACTACTATGTGCTTGAGGCAATCCGCTTCATCTAAAACATCGACAACGTTGCAAGACACGGATCAACAACAACAGTGTATCACACCGACATAAAAAGTTATGCTAAGGTTTGGAGAAAGTAAAAGGCAGGTAATCAATACCTCCATCCCAAAGGACAAAGAGTTTGCTTCCAGTAAAACCCTCGGCTCTACATGTATCTGCATAGATGACATCGTAATAGGGATATGGAATAACATTCGTTAGCCGTCCAAGTCACACAAAAAGACAGACACAGAGATATTTATCCACAGGATCAAACCAGGAGAAAGGTTCCCAATTCAACGTTTCTATGTCCTAATGTTGCTGCTGCTGCAAAACTATAAAGGAACAGAAAACAAACTACCCTTGGCTATGATTATTTTGATTAAAAACAACAAATAAACAACTATAAATACCAAACTTTAAGGAACAAGAGACAGAGAAACAAGGGAGTGCGGAGGGAAGGTTGCTGATTGCTTTACAGTATTTTTCAAGGACTTACAGGACACATCAAGCAGTGACGCCTCAAGATCTAAAGTTTTAAGTTAATTCTCTCAGACCACTTGAAAATGTCAGAATACACTTGATCTCCTCCCAAGTCTTCTCCTGTAGCCCCTACCGCTATTCTTATGATATCTTCAATTAAGGCAAAATTTCCCATTATATCAACATGAGCACCACTTTGAGTACCTCTTCCTTCCAAAAGAGTAGTTGGAGGGGCATGATTATACTCTCTCACGTAAGTGCGGATCCCAGAAGGATTAAATCTAGTCTTTCCCCGCCAGCCCTTTGCACACATGAAGCCTGCACTTAGTACAGGAACTGTTTCATCTCCATCAACAGAAAATACACCGCCCTTTAAACAAGTTCCATCATTTCCACCTTCAGCTGATGTATCTATCTGGAAAGGTATGTAGCACTCAGCAGCAGTACTAAACTTGTACACATATGCTCGCTCAGTCGGTATTCCAACTCCATAGAGTGAAAAGATTTCCATGTCTGGAGCACTTGGCAACCTGTAGAGCATCTAACAATGTGAATCTTGTTGAGATTTGCACAAACTTTACCCTCTAGTCATGCACATAGAAACTACTTCCAGCCCCACCAACAAAGCCCAAAAAAAAGAAAGGAGGCTGGAAAGGTGGTTTTCTCAATAAACCAAATCACCACTACCTGTGAAAACAATGTTACAGCAGAAAAGGGAATAAAGAAAAGAAAAAAAAGAAGAAATTATACCGTAAACAGCCATATGCAGAGGAGTAGTACAACAACAACAACATTACCCCATTGCCTTGGAGGCTTCCGCTTATACCGGAGTATGGGGGGTCGGATGCAGAGGAGTAGTACGAGAGTAAAAAAGTAATTTCAGCATCATGACGGAGCAAACTTGATTAAGTTATGAGACACAACCTCACCTTGTTTCCAAAGGATTGGACCAGAACCTGTAGTGTTCATACTTCTTATCATTTAGATCATCAGCAATTCCATATGAAAAATGAGCAGAACCTCGCTTCATCATCTTTGGGGCAATAAAGTTGAGCAAATCCAGAATTGATCCAGCAGTGTAAACTTTGTAGTCAGCAACAGCTCTAATGCCCTCAGCCCCCATATCATGATACTCGGTCCATACATCATCACAGGTTGCATTCCCTAGGTAATTACCTTTTGCAGCACCCTGAAGAACAAAGATCAAGTAAGCTTACGTGTTAAGCTAAACAGGGATGGGCTTTACAGAAAATGGAAGACGTGATAAGAAGTCATATTATTAAGATTTATGAGCATTATGGAACATTGGCACACCTGAAAAAGAATTTACTTTCACTTTGATCTGCTTTTTGAAAAACGACAAACAAATAATAGAGAATAGAAAAATCATGTTTAAGTACACAATAATTGCGCAACTTCAAATCTACACAAAATCATTTCGCTCTATAGTAGAGAGTAAACCATGCTAAAGAGGCCGAATCTACTCCTGTATGTAACATGAACAGCTTTAGTAAGGTTCTAGTCCTTACTACTTTCTGAGGTGAAGCACACGAGGCTAGGTTTTGTGCCCCTGACAATGCTACTTCAGTTGGACTATATAAAAACTAGTTACGGAAGGGGGGGGGGGGGGGGGGGGGGAAAGAAAGAAAGAAGAAGAAGAAGAAGAAAAAAGACTACCTAAAACATGGAAGTTGGACTACCTAATCCCAAACTGCCCCTGACCAAAATAAAATCATCAACACCATCTATGGATGGAGAATTCTCACCCAAACCGTGGATATCCATCTTGTGCAAGCGGCTCAGGTTGGAAAATTTGTTAGTAAAGGCAAGCAATAAGAATTGGGAACATGAATGATGTGGACCAATAAAGAGAAGAAAGATGAAGTCTTTTTACACCAAAAGGCATTATAATTCTTCTCCTTAATGGTCCACATTATTCATGTTACCAAATTCATGTTATAAAACATTACTCTTCTAAAACCCCTGCTGTGGGTAACAGTCATGTGCCCACTATATGCCCTACACGCCACAGCATATAACCATTTTTGACATAAAATTTTAAAATAATCCAATACTTGAACATACGTGTCAATTTATTTAAATTAAACTACAAAAGGGTGATCATGTATTATGGTAAAAGTTTTTATATGCAGCTTTGCTGCCTGTAACTTTCCACTTGGTCTGATTATCTTTCATGTTTCTTATCTTTTCCTTTGAAGGGGAGGATACCCAAGGGCATCCCCTCTACTCACATGGGAAGCAGAGGGCAGGTGTTTGGATGGTTGAAGGGCAAGAATTCCCTACTGATTTCTTGTTTCACAGCAAGATAGTTGCTACACCAAACCTGACTCATGTTAATCATAAGGTAGCATTTGACGCCCAAATTGGATAAAAGCATTCTAGTTCTTTTCAGATAATTCATAATGGATAAGGTACTTCAAACAAATGATCACCATACTCATGCACAGTTCACGGGATTCATGAGTTGTCTAATGACTTTCCCAACCCTCTATTTGTAGACCTTACGATTTACTGAAATAGCCCTAAACTATAAATCTTAAATGGTCAAAAGTTTTAAGTCGAAGGTTAATCTAAAAAACCTCTCATCCCAAGGTAAACAACTCCATCTCCATCTTTGGGTTGACCTGATCATATATCCTTGGGTAGTTCACAGAAATAGGAATTGTTGATCCAACAGGGAAAGAGAAACACTGACAAAGCAGATACATCCAATCCAGTAGTATTGCTGAACCACATTTACATTAAGTGGGTTCCATGATGAAGTGCTAAGGTCGGGGACAATTAGCAACAACCAGTAAAGACTAAGGCAGTAGAGAAGGGGTTTTTCATGGAAACTTGAAAATAGCTCAGACATAACGGATCTCTTGGTTTAGATGGATAAAATTGACACAGTACCATAATTATTAAACCCAGCCCGGCCCAATCCGGAAACCCATTGGCCCGTCCCCCTGGCTAGGTCAAGGCCTGCGCCAGGTCTAAGAATTTTCCGTGTACTTAGAAGTCACAGTCATAGTCAAAGCATTACCCTAAAATCAATCCTCTGAATCTCTGACGAATGTAACTCTGCTACATCTTTTCCAAATGATATTATTCTTCCATAATGGACATGAGTTGCGTTACCAGGATCCCTTATCCCATTCTGTTCTCTTGTTTCAGTAGTATAGTTTTTTGCCTTTTTCATGCTACACTCATGGCCTTCTTCTGGGGACCAGTCCAGTCCACCCCAAATCGTATCCCCACCCTTTGGGATCATTGACATCGTTGAATCCCAGGTACGAGTCATCTTCATTACATGCAGCAACGTTTGGAGACCAAAGACATCTTTATCCAAAACACCAGGTGCAATAGCCCTGCATATTTACAAAAAGGAAAAAACTTGCCAGTCATGGAAAACATGATGCAGCAAAATGCAGGATACTTACATGCATATCTGAATTATGTGACAAAAAAAGGAATAGAAGACCCAAAAAAAAAAAAAAAAAAAAAA
>AP025053.1:2965190-3154682 GCA_036186865.1 Eustoma russellianum
AACCCAAAAAAAAAAAAAAAAAAAAAAGACATCAAGGTTACTTGTGAAAAAAAAAGTAAGACTTTTTGTAAAGCTTCATGAAAAGATGACCCAAACGACAAAATTACAGAAAAACAGATCCTAGAAAAGACTTTTCACCAGCTTGAAAATACAGACATATATCAAGACTTATGATTCATTACCCATCAGAAAACCATAAAAAATCACGAGATTACCTCATGAGCAAGAGGGCTAACAACACTGTAGTTGCAAGAAACTAAAAGCAGCAAAACAAAAGCAAAGAAAGAATGACCATGTGTGTCGCAGCAGTTAATAACAAAAGGATGGGGAAATAGGAAGAAAACGTGTGTTCACAGCTATTTTATTGTCCTACATTAAAGAAGTGTTCGATTATTCAAAGACTTTTTGTGGTTTTTATAAGAATCAAGCTCTGCAGACATTTACATCTCTTTTGCAGGAAACAAAAAGTTACACGCCCTGGGAATTAACTTGCTCTATATAGGACAAAAACCTGGCCACAGCAATATCCTTTGCTTCAGATGAAAATAACCCTGACACCGCTTTTGGCACACCCAAAAATGGTCCACCAATATTCATCACAGCTTTTATATGTTTAGCACACCAGTCCGTACCACCTTCCCCGCCCATAGGAGCTGGCGCTTCAACCCATTTCATGAAGTGGAGGAAGTATAAGACACCCATTGAGTGAGGAATTACTACCACCTTTTCCCCACTTGTTGCTACCATGAGTTCAATGTTACTCTTTATAGCACTTAGAGTTTGGTCGCGCACCTAGTAAGTCAAAAAAAACGAAAAGCATAAAAACAGACAAACAGGAGAAGAAGACAAAACATTAGCGCTCGAATCTGGTGATCAAACAAGTTCAAATATCTATTCAAGCCGTACCAACACTTCGCTTACAAGTAGATATTTATTTAAGCATGGTAACTACTTTCTGATGCCAAAAAAAATCTCCGCGAGAAAGACAATGTTATATAGGATACAAACAAAGTACCTCGGTGTTCTGGAATGCAATCCTCCAATCATATGCGGCCATGTACATATTTTTCTCCTCATATCCGATTCGAGCCAAATTGGCAATCAAAACAGCCCACACAAAATACCCTGGTGCAAAGTAATCAGCTGCCACTAGTCCAGATACGGGTCTGATCCTTACACCAGCTGGATCCAACCCAGTTTCATTATCTAGTGACATGTGCTCAACCCAGCACAAAGGTCTGCACCAACAAATAAGAACTAAGAACCTAAATACAACTTATAGAATCAAATAAAAAGCTAGAAAACAGAAAAGAAAAGAGCAAAAAACAATGAATAGGGCATGTAAGTAACTAATAATCTAGAAAATACACTGGGCAAGATACAGCACACAGTAAAGCTGATAACTGTCGCTGCAAAACAATGTTTGTCCTATCACCCATCGTGATTAACTGAAAGGACATCCATCAAATAAACAAGCAGTCTTCTCGTTATAACTCCATATGTCCAGGACCACTAGTCACCTAATCATACCAAATAATGTGGATCCAGTGAAAGAACAGATCATAGGACAGACGGCAGGGTAAATACTGAAGGTGGAGTTCTCCAGTTATGACAAAAGCAACATGGTAATACTCATTACTCAGGCACTCAAAACTTAATAAACAGTCACTAAAAGTTTTAGCCCATAAACTATTTGAATGAGCAGAGCACCCATCAATTTGTCTTTGAAATGAAATCAAATACAGACATATGGTCGAAACTTGGCCACTAACAGTAAGGACCAGAACATCGATACTTCCAAACTTCATCATTACTTTTCATTGTTGAATATTGCACTACATAAAAACAGTAACTAACAGAAAACAACCAGTAGTAATCCATTTCAGAGATTTAAAACTGCAGTTCTCTGCTCGTTTTCATTTGCAGAATTAGCCATTTCCCCTCAAGCTCTCAGTTAGATACTGACACATAAAACAGCATAATGTACTAACAACCTCAAGCTAAAACATCTTAATATATGCAAACGCAGAATCAATATTTTTGAGTAAATTCATAACATAATAAACTCCACTGCAGATGCAAAAGGAGAAAATATCCTTTAGCAATAGGAACTATATGCAATTTAACCCCGAAAAAAAAAACAATCTCTTGGCTTCAAGTGGTTGTTGTTTTCTCATGTGTTAGCAAGTTATTATTAGATACTTACTACCATTAACATATACATAGATACACATACACTACATATCTAGATACACCCTCCTATAAGCACATAGAAAATTTAGAAAGTATGAAGACAACATATAAAACAAATCAGCCAACTAGTTCAACCACTTCATTCCAACACAACAATTAAGTTACAACAGAATCAAGTTATCTAAGAAAATGCACACCTTTTGTACACTTCGCCAAATGTACCACCCCAGAGCCTCTTTCTAAACAGCCCCTCAGCACATTGATGCCCTTCCCATAACTCAAGCCCTCCCGTCACAATCCCGGGCACAAACACAACCGGATGCTTTGCCTTCAGCCCTTCCTTGGCCAGTTTCATCCCAGGGGGATCCGGCGACGGCCCTGTGATCGCCTCTGTGACATACTGCGGAAATGAAGCTGGCATCGCATTGAAAGAGAACAAGAGTAACCACCATATCGAGCATATACATCCTATAAACCAACAACAACTATCGACGCAATTCCATGATTTCCCTCTGTGCTTCTTATTCGAACTCAAATTCAGTTTCTCCGAATTTGCATTAGAAGTATCAACTAAAGAATTTTCCTTTTTCTCTTCCTTCTTGTCAGACACCGGTGGCGGCAGTGTTTGCTGAGATTTTTTCGGTTCAGAACCCTTTCTCCGCCGCAGCATCGAAATAAATATACGGCTTTAAATAGGATATCTATACATACAGGTCGAATTTATATCTATACAACTAACTCTGCAAAATTGAATGCAACTAAAAATTGAAGTAACTTTCGTTCACTTCTTCAATTGTTGGAGCAAGCTCACCCCCAACACAACCTTAATCATTATAAACCCAACAAAAAAACCTTAATCATTAATTACGTTCCTGACAATGATCCGATTGTATAAAAATCAATCATAAATGAAACTTAATTAAACAAATCAAGCCCTAAAATATAAAGGCTATAATAACTGGAAGACAAATTATTGTTTTCTCCGGAGAAAAATATGTAGCCGGGGTTGGAGATTCCGCAGAATGAAAAACGGGAAGAGATGTGTCGGTGAAGAGTAAAGTAATGGAGTGGACGATTGTTGGAGGGGTGGAAAATAGGAGGTGGTGGTTGGTCGGTGAAACGGCGGCGGGGGGAATGGGGCAGTTTATGACTGCATGGGTTTTGGGGTACCAGTCAAGTATTCAACCCAAGAGAAGTGACGTGTTATCAGTTGGGATGTGTCAGCGGGAAAAGGGTTTGTCTGACATTTGCAATGTAACCATTCAAACAATTGAGATATGTACCATGAGTGCTCTTATGACAGAGTCCAGTTGGTACTTGGATTACATTTTCTTCAAGAGTTCAAGAGTTCGATTTCAGAGACACTCAATGTTCTTCTGCTACTAGGTCGAAGAACTGGTTTGTGGGAGGGTGTTCTGCTGCTAGGCCGAAGGACTGATTTGTGGAATGATAAATTGTGGGTAACTGCGTAAGATCTCATCCAAAGTAGGAGACCGCTGGGCTCCTGATTTACATCCTCCATACATGATACTTGGAGCTAGGACTGTGGAAGTTCCCGGAACAAGAG
The DNA here is from genome assembly GCA_036186865.1 of Eustoma russellianum. Lineage (NCBI taxonomy): Eukaryota > Viridiplantae > Streptophyta > Magnoliopsida > Gentianales > Gentianaceae > Eustoma > Eustoma russellianum. Next base: position 2,968,951 of record AP025053.1, read on the forward strand.
ATTTCATCTTTTGATCCGAGATATGTACTATGAGCTGTTGTTTTGGCATCTTATAGTGCTAAAAGAAAAGGGCTTTATGGTGCAAAATGTCATATTCTAACTTTAAAACCCCACCGTCTGAGACCTTGTTTTAGACATCTTGAATGTAAAAAATTATATCTTGATTTTGATAGTTTATTCCATCTCATATCTAAAGAGTTTTATAAATAATATAAACTAGATCACTCAACTCTTTATAAATAATATAAATTAGAGCATTCAACAACTTTCTAGGTATAAAAGACTCAAACATTTTGCCGAACATCAAGTATGCAATGCATGACGTATGGGTAGATGATAACTTTGATTTCCTTGACAAAGTAATAGTTCCCATTTGTCTAAAGTTCATCATGGTTGACATTACCTTTTCTTTTAATTTTGCTACGACCACACGGTTGTAAGAAACATAAATGAAACATTGGTGGTCCGTAGGGGAATAGTCCAGCGTTGGAATGAAAGCTTTAATAATATCGCAAGATGACCTCCGAATCTTATTGCTAAATGGACAGGCCTCGATTCACATTCAATGGTGCTAATATATGAACGTTTTAGTATGTACTTTTTTCCTAATGATACTTATAGTCGATATTAGTGACTAATTTATTTTAACCCATCTTTCTGTTCAAAAGTTTTTGTATCTGACTATAAAACGTTTTTTCATTCTCATAAACGAATTCGGATGTCTCTTCATGGTTAAAAAAATAAAGTAAGCTAACAATCACATAACCCGCATTACACCTCTATTAACAAAGAAGCCTCTCAATACTCCCCGTCATTCCCGTTCCCCATGATTCCGACTTCGAATTCGTTTAGCTTAACGAACGGTTCGGTTTGACTCGTTTGTTGTAACGAGCTTTAAGATATGTTCGGATTCGACTAAAAACGCTATCTCTTTAACAAGACGAGCAATTCGCGAATAGTTCAGCTCCTTTTACTAAAAGAATTTAACTAGGTATTCGAACTTGGTTCGTTTAATTAAAATTAGCGAATGAACTCGAATCAAATACGAACCAAATTCGATCTGTTTACGAAAACTTTGGTTTTCTGAACATCCTTAGGTATAGCTGAAGAAGCATTCGTCCCTAGTAGCGCAAGTTTTTCCATCCCGCTAGACAGGTGACCAGCGGAAAACTATATGATTTGAGTGAATATTGGTCTAATCTCATCTAAGATCAAGTTTTAATATGGTATTAGAGCAGTTTAAATGTGGAGTCACGCCTTAACTGACCCATGGTTGACCATTTATTATCTTCCCTCACCAAAGTCAGATGTTCATACATGTCTTGTTTTTTTGTGGCTGAGAACGAGTTCTAAGACGCGTGTGTATGTCAAGTCATGTTGTCATGTGAGGATGAGTATTGAGAATATTGTCTGGCATTGGCCGTTTTGAGATAAAATAAATAGGTTATATGATGATGATGTACCATTATCCATTTGTTTAATGTTTTAAATGAATGTAAGTCTTACATAATAAATGAGTGATATAAGGATAATGTAACACCACTTATTGTTTTAAAGTTTTGAATGTATATAGACAACCAAGTTTCAACAAGCATAAACACATGTTTCTACAGCTTCAACATACAGAAAAGTTCGACATGGAAAGCTAGTTAACACGACATAGTCGGTTGATATATTTCTGATTTTTATAGAATACAGAAAAAAAATACACGAACAGTTGTTTTTATTAATATATGAAATTTTTCTATCAAAATTTATCTATGATTAGCAGACGACCTATTATGAAAACATGTCCCAATGTCCTACTCCACCTTTTCGCTGTAGGTTGTTTCATAATTTTGTTCGATTTCATAATTACCCTATTAATTATGTTCGTTTTTAAACTTACTTTGGTGCATAAATATATTAATGATAAGTAAGTAACTCCATATGCATGAAGTGTTAACTCAAACAAAATTTTAATGACAAGACAGTGATTGAATGATTGGATTTTAATAGTTATATTTCAGAAATACTATGGAAACAAGTCCAGCCGAGTTGTACCGAGCTCGGTCAAGGTACGCCGACCTGATCTAAGTAATGACTGGGCCAGAAAAAAAGACTAAGTGGACAAAGTCAGTCAGCCGAGCCGATGTGAACTAAGGAAAATGACGGATAAGAAAAGGCCGTCTTGAACTGAAGAAGAGCTGAGGTGAAATGGATGAAGTAAGACCGTGCTGAACTGAAGAGGAGCTGAGGTGAAGAGAAGCTCGGAACTAAGACGAAGTATAGACAATAAAGAAGCTGATGTAAAAAGGTGATGAGCTGAGGTGACGATGTGAATCACAAGTCAAGAAGCAACACTAAGGCCGAATTGTCATACTTTGTAAATATTGTAACTTAGAATTTTTTACAACACATAAGTCCGAGCAGAACAGATAACTAGATCGTTAGCTTTATATACGTTAAAAAACACTATAGCTGAACAATGACCACCGCACAAGTAGAAAAATAAAGCTTTTAGGAGTAGAATGATTAATATAAAAAAGAACCAACCGTGTAAATTTGAACCTTAACTTGAATAAATGTTAAATTCTTTCCATAATGACAAATACGACTATAAAACTGGAATAAGAAGAATACACCAGTACATTTTCTCCCAAGCATTCTAGTTTTTCTCTCTTTGGGTTTTCACTGCCTTCAGATCTTTCAGTCTTTCTGAATTTCTCTGGTGAGAAACCGGATCTTCTGTTTAATATTCCTGTGCCTAGTTTCTTCTTAAGTATAAACTAACATAGTTTTATTTATAAAAAATTACACATTTATTATATACCATGCTCAGTAAAGACATAATATTTTTATTTTAAGAAAACCATTCCTTTTGTGCTGAGCAGGGGGATTGGACAGATAATATTTGGGGAAGGATCTTGTATGCTAATGTGAGTCCACGTTCTTGTGTTCCCTCTTACATTGCTGCTGCCAGAGTTGTCTTCCTTCCTATGAATATAGTTTTTATTTGTTTTATCCCCACTTTTGTTATGGGTGGTCAGTCTTGTTTCTTGGTACTTAATGCATGCAGACGGGAGAAGTGGATTGATTGTGCCACTTAGTTATGAATCTTGTTTGTTCTATTTGCAAAAACTCATATCCTCATTCTGGAATCTTTACCATTTTAGTCTCAATTATTTTAGTATAGTATATAAATTAGAAATTCAACATTTTTTTAAATTGATAAAGGTTTTTATCAGACAACTCAAGCAAAGTGCGTATGCGAACTGGCCAATAATCATTTAATCCAATTAGGCCACCAATAACGTTTTAATCTAATTAGACCGGATACTATGGTGAAACTGGGCCAATAATCCTTTTTAATCTCATTGGATCACCAATAACTCTTTTAACCTAATTGGGGCGAATATCATGGCATAAGCAATTACTGCATTTGCATCAAATAAGGGGCACATTTGCGCTTGTCAGTTGCTTAAGCCTGGAATAAAACAAAATGACTCACTAAATTGCTTGCGCTTCCTTTATATTGTGAAGTAGCAATTGATTAACACAGCTTGACGCATCATTATGAGTCATCGAAAAACAACATATGTGTCTAACATATGGGTATGATTGCGTATATCCGACTCCCATACCCGGCCATAGACGGGAGCCTCTAAGGCAATGGAGTAATGTTGTTATTGTTGTAGTTGTTTAAGCCTGGATTATATAATATCTTGCGTTTGCATAGTGGACGTTTTCGTGGTTCTTTTGGGAGCTATTGGTGATGGAGAGCATGTACATTTTATGATAATATAAATTAGAAATTCAACATTTTTCTAAATTGATAAAGGTTTTTATCAGACAACTCAAACAAAGTGCGTATGCAAACTGGCCAATAATTATTTAACCCAATTCGGCCACCAATAACGTTTTAATCCAATTAGGCTGGATACTATGGTGAAACAGGGCCAATAACCCTTTTTAATATCATTGGATCACTAATAACTATTTTAACTCAATTGGAGCGAATATCGTGACATAAGACATTATTGCATTTTCATCAAATAAGGGGCACATTTGCGCTTGTCAGTTGTTTAAGTCTGGAATAAAGCAAAATGACTCACTAAATTGGATGCGCTTCCTTTATATTGTGAAGTAGCAGTTGATCAACACAGATTGATGCATCATTATGAGTCATCGGAAAACAACTTGTGTGTCTAACATATACGTATGGTTGCGTATATCCGACCCCCATACCTGGCCATAGGCGGGAGCCTCTAAAAAAATAGAGTAATGTTGTTATTGTTGTAGTTGTTTAAGCCTGGATTATATGACATCTTGCGTTTGCATAGTGGACGTTTTCGTGGTTTTTTTGGGAGCTATTGGTGATGGAGAGCATGTACATTTTATGATATAAATTAGAAATTCAACATTTTCTAAATTGATAAAGGTTTTTATCAGACAACTCAAACAAAATGCGTATTCAAACTGACCAATAATCACTTAACCCAATTCAGCCACCAATAACGTTTTAATCCAATTAGGCCGAATGCTTAGCCAGTTCACAACTATATCACTCTCTAATGGTTACTTACAAAAAATAATTTTGAAACTAGGCATTTTTTTTAACTTTATCATAAAACATAGCCCGTGTTTTGAAAGAATATTAGATTAAAAAGCTAGAATAGAGGAAATATCAAATAATGGTGGTGCAGGCGTGGTTGTGGAGGGCGTAGTATTATATTTATGGAGCAAAAGTCCAACACCTCTAGTCCATGGGTCCCACCGTCTCAGTCCCAAGCAGTTTCGTGGAGAATATAAATCAAGAGTTCAGCGGCGTCCTAAGTTGTCAAGACATTGACAGGAACTCACAGAAAGTGTCTACTGTAAACTGGGTCAATAATTCTCTAACCTAATTGGACGAGATATAATGGTATAGTCATTAGTGGCCCAGACATCAATAAAAACACACACTACGCGTGTTGATGTTCCAACCTGCGGCGGTTTCGTGAAAGTGTCGCATTCTCTCACCTTATTAGTTTATTTTAGGAGTATTCCTAAAGTGTGTTGCCAAGGGAGTGTTTCAAAACATTATTCTTTGTTATATAGTACTTTAACTATTAAAGTTGTATGTTATTCTAGTTTATTATATGTTTTCATGATCTTTATGTATGCAATGCCCTATATATAACAAAACCACGAAAGCATACAGCTAAACAACAACACATAACACATAATACACGTTCCCAAAAGTATACAGCAAAATTAAGATTAAAAAACAAAACAAATTTTTAAACGTTTAAGTCACTATTAGGATGAACAAATTTTTTACAAATCGGACCAAACCACCAAACCAAAGCAAACCAAACTAAGAAAATCAAAACCATGGTTTAGCAGTCGGTTTTAAAATTTTGAAAACCAAACCGTTTCATACGGTCCCGTTTTTGGTTTTTGAAGCTTCAAGCCGTAAAAACTGGACCGCACCGTTTTTATAAAATATATACATTTTATAAAATATACATTTTATAAATATGTAAAATATATTATTTTATAAAATATATAAGATATATTATTTAATATATTATTTTATAAAAATTAGATTACAGAGTTTGTGTAAAATATATATTTTTAAAATAAATAAAATGTAATATATATATATATATATATATATATATATATTGTAATTTCTTTAATTGTCTTGTAATTCATTTAATTGGCTATTTGGTTGTAATTTTAAATTTTTTGTTCAAAATTGTATTTAATTAAATAACCCAGAAAAAACCGCAAACCATACCAAACCGGACCGGTCAAACAGTTTGTTGACCGGTTTCGGTTTTACTATTTCCAAACTGTTACAAACGGTTTGGCTTGTAATACGTCCAAAAACCAACCGGACCGGATCATGTACACCCCTAGTCACTACAAATTGAATGAGAATTTCTAAATTCATTGAATTGAACCTTGGCACTTTTAGAACTCCAAAGGGTGTTTTGTAGGGGACTCCTTGTGTGAGTAATTGTGTAAGATTTCATCCAATCTAGGAGGCCGTTACACTCTTGATTTACATCCTCCACGCAGTTCCTTGGGACTGGAGCAGTGAAGGCTCCCGAGGTGATTTCACCTTTTCCTCCCTGAACTCCAATCTAGAGATCCTTGAAGATAGTGAAATTCTTGGATTGCTGTGCCACAATCTTCTCAGCTATACCCATTCCACCCGTAGTGAAGATGTAAATAAAAGATAGATAAATAAATAACCGACGTGTCTTTTTTATTAATCACAATAATTCGCTGATGATCCATTCATTTTCATTTGTGTGCATTGTATTCACTAAGAAATAAGTGCTAATATTTACTCCAATATCATCAAAAAATCATCGCACTAGAAAGAAGCAAAGGACAACAAGAGAAAACACTTAATCTTACCCTCTACGTATCTATAATCACCCTGCTTGAACTCCAGTTCACACGGGAAGGGAGAATGTCAGGTTTCTCTTCCATTCCTGAATTCTGAAGTTCATCATGTTGAGAATAACGATCCGGTTCGAAGTGTAATAAAACTGTGGATAGTAATTTAATATTCATTATAATCGTCGAGTATGACAGCAAAATAAATAGCAGTAAAAATGAAGTGAATCGATTTGGTAATACTCAGAAAAAATCACAATAACCTCCTAGACAGTATTACCATTCCACGTAAAATTCCAGGTTTAATCGGAGGGGTCACACACGGTCCCTCTTAAAATCCGACTTCGTTAGACAAAAATTACGTGCACGGTGTATTTATCACAATTCACCGTAAATGCCAGATAAAATACGGACACCAAGATTTACGTGGAAACCCTCTCTCTATGAAGGGAAAAAACAACGGGCATTGAGAACAACTTCCACTATTCGAAATAATGGAATACAATAGACAACTCAAGTTTAGACTTAAACTTGAGAAATACAAGAGAATTGAAACACTCAATATTTTCTTATACCGGATAAATATACTCTCACAACTCTGTTTTCCTCTATCTATTTTCTTTCACTCACTTCTCTCTCAAGAAGCTCTTGAAATGGTTCTTGCTTTGGCTTTTGATGTGTCTTCCATCTACTAAAACATGCATATTTATAGGCAAACAAAGATGAATAAACCATGTGTTTTACTATTTATATAGTGGCTACTTTGTATTTGTCAAAGTTGGTATGCCCACTAACCAAACAAAAAATTCTAATTTTTTTTGTTTCATACGTCTGGACACTTCACATCACGGTGGAAGAGGCGAACATCAAGTTTCTGATGTTGGGGTTGGGATCTCCTCACCTCCACTTTCCTCACCTTCTTTGTGACCGCGCGACACGTGGCAGCAAAGGGGGTGGTGAGGCTAGATGAGGGTCACCTGTATCTAGCCTCACCACCTCCTGCTGCCACGTGTCGCGCGGTCACGCGTCACCACACCCCCCTTGCGGTGAGGGGATCATATCCCCTGATGATGGCCTCTGTCACGCTTATTGAACTTGAACATTTAAAATCGAAAGAAAACTTACAACTATATCTATTACAAAGTTTTACAGACGATATAGAAGCATTCGAAGTTGGTGATTCAAGCTCTGGTAAGTTTTAATCTCATGAACAAGAAAACTCCCTAATCACATCAAAGAGTGAAAAGGTAAAATAGAAAAAAAAAAGTTTAATTAAGGTAAGAAACTACTATTAATAAAGATAAACTTCTGCTATGTCGGAGGCCAATCCTGTCTACATAGCCGGACTACTGACTGGCACTGCCACCGCCGGTGGCGAACGCCGAAGAACCGGTGGCTCCACCCGGGTCACGTATGAAATAGTAGGTGCTTTGTTAGCTTTTGCATTTTCCTTTTTCTTTGGGAAACCTCTTGTTTTTTTTCTTTGACAATTTATTTTACACCACAACAACATTACCCTATTACCTTAAATGTTCTCGTCTATAGCGAGGTATGGGGGATCAGATGTACGCAATCATATCTATGTGTTAGAAGCAGATGAAGATTGTTTTCTGATGACCCATAATGATGCGTCAAACTGTATCGATCAACTACTACTTCACAATAAGAAGCGAAACTAATTTAGTGAGTCATTTTGCTTTATTCTATCATATTTCTAAAATCAAAGAATAATATACCATTTACAATGGAATATTTCTAAAATCAAGGAATAATATACCATTTACCCCATTGTAAATAGAAAGTGACAATTTATTTTACACATGACACAGAAAAGAGGAACCATCAGAACATCAAATTTGAACCCCTAAAATAATGGGTTGGGACCTGCTAACCTCACTTTACTCACCTCTTTTATAACCGCGCGACACGTGACAGCAAAGGGGGTGATGAGGCTAGATGCGGGTGACCTTCATCTAGCCTCACCACCCCCCTTGCTGCCACGTGTCGCGCGGTCACGCGTCATCGCATCCCTTTTGCGGTGGGGGATTCTATCCCTAAAATAATATTATTCTAGTAATAGAGTCAATGTCAACACAATCAATGGTTTATATTATATGCACCCTTGCATCCATTTTTAAATTTAAACAAATTAGTTTCATGACTGAAAAATCTTTTCGCTTTCACTTTTTTTTATAAAAATTCCATCTGATAGTGCATAGCCCCTTGTTATAAGCATGACAAAAATCGCGAGATATAATATAAATAAACATATGCCTATGATGCCAATAGCAGAACCCCATTTAGACTAGGGGGTTAAGTGAACCAAACAGTTCACGAACTGTTTGAGTTTGATTTGTATTTGGTTCGAGTTCATTCGTTAATTTTACTTAAACGAGTCAAATTCAAACACCTATTTAGATTCGTTTAGTTAAACGAGCCAAACTGTTCGCGAACTCAAACCAATTTTAAAAGTTATAGCATTATCGAGCTAAACTCAAACCAATTTTAAAGCTCGTTTAGCTAAACAAACCAATCAAACGGTACGTTTAGCTAAACAAATCTAAATTTAAAAACCTAGTATTCGGCTCGGCTCGGCTCGATTCGTTTACCCTTAATTTAGACGGTACAAATACAAACTCAACTTAGTCAATTTAACATAAAGAAAATAAATTATTTCAAAAACCTAACATGTTTCAAATAGTCAATCGCGAAGATAAATATTACTTATGAATCCCGAGCTTAACTACTAGATTATTTAAATATTTCTCGTACTCACATCCACTATCGGTATACAACTAACAACAATCATATCCATTATATTCTAATACATCAAAAGCTATCGTTAGGATCTGGAGAGGGTGATAGGTAGACAAATAATACCTTAATTCTAAAAGATAGAGTTTGTTTCCAGTGAGACTCCGGTTCTATACGCACGTATATACATATCTACCGTCTGTATGGTTTCACTTATATATTATATGACTTGGACGGTTGGACGTGGGCAATAGAAAAAAGCAAAAGTTATGAGATTCATTGCGTGGTTTAGAAGTTGAAACCCTTATTAGCATATAATGAGGAGAGTTTGAGCGCGACATAAATCCCAAATCAACGCAATCTATAATGATGTGTAACGAAATTTTTCTACCATGATGATTGATTCTGCCATCATTTTCTTCTTGCAGAAAAATATCCAAAGTAGCTGCCTAGATGAATGACACGTGGTACCATGAAATCAATGATAATGACCCATTCTTTTCAATTATATAAATATGCCATAAAAGAAATTGCCCCATTGGTAACCCCGGCTACATTGATTTGTCATCTTTACCAAAAGAACACATGTGAACCAACATCTCTATCCTTTTACTTGGAGCATAAAGGTAATACTTTAGTCCTGTAGGCTTCTAATGTCGGTCAGGATCTCCTCACTGCCAAGTCCGTGACCCCCTCCGCGACCGTCCGACACGTGGCAGCAGAAGAAAGTTGTGAGGCTGGATGGGGTCACCCGCACCCAGCCTCACCACCCCACCCCGCTGCCACGTGTCGGGCGGTCACGTGGGCGGTCACGGGGAGGGGGGTCAGGTGATCTCGTTCGTCTAATGTCCCAATTCTAAAGAGCATGGTAGAGGATGCAAGTTAGAAGATCAACGGTCTCTTATGTTGAGAGGTCATATAGAGGGAGTCCGCACAAGCTGTCCACTGCAAACTGGGCCTTTGGCCCAGACAGCAATAAAACACCCACACTACGCGTGTTTCCGGAATCGAACCATGTACCTCTTGGAGTAACTTCCAATCCGAATATCAATTGAGCTATGCCCTAGGCTACCTTTACTACATCTATGTTATAATGTTAAGAAGAAAAAAAAAAGTTAAATCCAAAATCTTAAGGACTACCGTTATTGTCATCTTTAAGACTATATACACAATGTAAATTGATAAATGTATTTTAGTGGATAACTCCAAAATCTTTACACAGTAAATTGTTAAAATGTCTAAATTTAAATCAAGGTATTTGTAAGATTTAAACTACCACGCTATAGATCGTCAAGTTAGGATGACTTAAATACACTCTTTCCGTTTGCTACTATACTTTATCATGTAAACACAAAAGAATGTTTTCAGAACGTAATTCGGTTGATAATTTAAAATATAATTCAGCTGATAATTAAGTTGGTAGTTAGATATTAGATTATATTTAGATTGTGGATTATGGTAGTGGATTGCACTTTTAGTGATGAAAATTAGAGCAAGAACCTGATTAAGCCGGGAATAATAGCTAATAAGGTATGTAGAAAGTGCCATTGTATCTATAATATAACCTTTGGATTTTGGGCCCTTGACATGTTTTTGGGGTCACTGTTTACAAAATATTTGTCAGTCCTTTGGAACTGTTGTGCCTTCTTTTGAAGAATCCTCTTCAATCAGATCTATTCACCCTCAAATCCCTCATCTCTTTTTCCACCGTTCGTCACGTGGCATTAAAAGGATGGTAAGTCTAGATAAAGAGTGAGGAGGAAGAAGTGTATGAAGGGGGTGGAAGGGATGAGATCTCCTTACCCCCTTTCCCACCCCCCGCCACATGGCAGCAGGAGGTGGTAAGGCTAGATGAGGAAGATGGGGAGGAAGAGGTGTATGTGGGGGTGGAAGACACATGGCGAGCGGTGAGAAGAGAGGTGAAGAATTTGAGAGTGAGGAAATCTCATCCCCTTACTTTAAAACACTATCATTGAATGGAAAAAACAATGAAAAAAAAATGAAAATTTTGGTCAAAACATCATCTCTTTCTGAGATTATGTTCTTGTTGTGCGCTCCTATTGGAACTTAAAAAAGATGACATTGTCTCTAGTTCATATCCCAGTTAGTATTCGGATTGAAAATTTATTTCCAATAAGGTGTCAGGTTTAAACCGAGACATGCGTAAGGTGAGAATAACACTACTATTTAGATTTGAATAGCCAAAGGCCTGAATCCGTCCAATTGGGTGCATGATTACAAGTCCGATTTACAGTGGGCTCCTTCTGTGGGTTCTGACAACTAACTACCAATCTAGAAAACGGTTGAGCTTCTAATTTGTATCTTGCATAAAGCTCCATAGTACTGAAACAGTAGAGACCTCGTGGTCATAGATTTGGTCTTTTGCTTCCAGGAAAAGATGACCTAAAGCTGCTTTTTGCCTATTTTGTCTCAGAGCATCTTTAGCAGAGATGACTTTTAGTGAATGATGCTCAGCTCAATTCTCCACATTCAGATCCATGGATGGAAAAAGGTAGTAGCTTGACCCTGTCCTACCTTTCTAGCTTTAAAAAAACTTTGAAGATGATGTGACCACCTAACTTCCAGGCCCATGTGAAAGGAAAATGCTTTTGGATATAGGAAAAGGATAAAACTGGAGTTTCAAGCAAAAAGCAGATGTACAATCTCCATTCAAGAACTGCACTAAGAATCCAAACTCCATAGCAAGATGCATTAGCTAATTGACAGACTGAAAGAGTACAAAATCTCAAGTAGAACTTGGCTTTGTGGTATACTATTGCTCCTTCATGCAAACAGAAAAGGAAAAAAAAAAAGATTCCAAGGGTTAACCCAAAAACATGTACACAGTTATGAAGTTACCTCAACTATGAACAAGTCTCAAAACTTTATTCCAAAATCTGAATCATTTAAGTACAGCAACAACATTAGGTGATATAGTATAACTTCAATTCAATTAGATCTGCTGGTACAACACTTACAACCTAAGGATCTTGGGGACATTATCTTGTACCGACCCAGAATTCAAGGCACAAAAGACAGTTCATAATACAGATCAAGCAGGTCCATTGGACCACCTAAAGACATTTGTGCCCCCACTAAAAAATTTAGGAAGTTCCATTAGCTTTCTCTAACCAGGTCTACCCCTCTTGTGAGTAGCTTTCCCATTTGACCTCAAGTCTCCACTTGAGTCGCCTTCAGATGAAGTTTCCATGGACTTGGAGAATGAAGTTGAAAGATCAGAGTAAAGAGCAACCACCCTCCTAATGTTGTTGTTGAGCTCCCTAATGAGACCCACGTTTCGGCTCAAGTTATCAGGGATCTTGGACTCATGATTCTGATTAATCTCATTGATTAGCAGCCTGTTTTGATCTAATATACTCTGTGCTTGAACAAAGTTCTTCTGAAATGTTTGCAAGACTTTGCCATCTATCTGTGTGTCATTGCCTAGACCAGAGAATGCATCTCCCTCCATTTCTATGTCAATGGAATTTAATCAAACAGAACACCTGCTACACAAGAACAAGAAAAATGAAAAGGATACGGAGATCAAGAAAAGAATATTTTACATAGAATACTACAATAACTTTTCAAGAAAAGCTTATTACCATATCTTGGTAACTGTACTTTTCATACACAAACAAAAAGACCAGACAAATAAATGATAAAGCTTAGATTTACTCAAGACAATTTGGGGCAAGATCTGAAGTCAGAAGCTGGTATCATAACCCTGTTCTTATTCCAATTATACCCAGACAAATTGTATATAAAATGCCCAAAGATTTGTTAAACATTGATTTCATTATCACAAATTATCATTATATTGGTAGTACCTAAACTCTGTAAACAGCAATATAAAGGGAAGAGACCATTTCCACAAAAGGGGACAACGTTTCTAATTTGTAATCTCTAAAGTGCTCACCTAAAGGCTGAGCCCAGTACTTGAAAAGAAGAATCTCTGAAATCCAAAAGGATAAAAAGAAAAAAGTCAATACTAAATAGTGCTATGTTGACAGATATATCATATATCCACGAAACCAAATTGAAAATAATGATGGACACATATACCCAAATTTGAAGCATATACAACATTCTTGTTCTTCTACTATCCAACTTCAAGCAAGAAATGGTCCATAAATTTTTTTTTTCTTTTAAAAACACACAGACAGACCAGGTATGATAAGTATCTGCGTGGAATACTGAAAAAGCAGAAAACAAGGACCAACTTGGAAGTTCAAAAAGGCAAACCGTACATTACATTTTTAAGTGCCCAGAAGCACAAAGAGAATCAATACCAAAATAGAAAATCTTCATGAACCCACCGCATACTTCTAATCCTCAAATCACCAGAAACAAACTACAAAAACAGAGAAACACAAAGATCCCAAAACCCCAGAAGGTTATGCAGAATTATACCACTAAAAGGGACTTTCTTCAGAACTTCAGTCAAGACACATAGCTAGTTAAGCATTACCAGCTAAAATCTCAAAAGGGTTAAACCAAAGAACAAGTGTTGAGGTAAAAAAAACCAGCCAAGGAGAAGTGACAAAATTTTGGACCAGGAAATTATTTATTTCTGACAAAGGTCTTTCTTATTCATAAGAAAGCTTCATTCTTTCGTAAACTCAGAATATGGTGGGAAATTGATTTGAGCTTACTCACTCTGGAAAGCTGCAAACATGATTCCGTGATAGGGATTTAAAGGGGGGACGAATAGGGTGTCAGAGGTGGAAAAAATAGAAGGAAAGTAGCAGATTGAACTGAATCTGAAGAAGAGGGAGAAGGAAGCACCCTCTGCCTGATTTAGCCTGAATCTTTGAAAGAGAAGAGAAAGTGAGAAAATATGTAGATTTGATAGTCACGGCTAGGATGGAAATTTCATATATAGATATGAGCCATGGTGCATTGATTAAGGAAGCAAAAAAGTTGTATTAAATTAATATTATAATAACTATAAATGATTTCACAATGTATTAAATAATGTTTCTAAAAGAATTAGGAATAAACAAAAGAGATTCCTATGTCTTCGGATTCCAAATTTGTTGCTGCTGCTTCTCTTTTTTTTTTCATCATCTATGATACAATAGTATCATGTAGCATAAACAGTTGTGCATGTAACATTACTGGTAATAATAATTACATTTAACTTTAACTAGTCAAGTTTTTATGTCAACCACACAATTTTGTGAACTTTCCAACCAAATTATATGCAACAATAAGCTAGTCAAATAATGAATTAATTAAGCCATCTAGATAACAAAGTATCTATTTGTTATCCAATCACGTCAGCTACGAGTAATTGTAAGTCTTTTATGTTTTAAGAGACCGTTGAATTTTTGATTTACATCATACATTCAGTTCCATAAAGATGGAAGAATAAATACTCCAAGACTGAGTATTTGGTTTTTTGCAACTAGAATTCTTCAATCTAATGTAAACAAATGTGCAAACACATGTAAACCTAATGTATTCAAAAATTTCCTTGATGTGTTTAATTTATCCTTCTTAGGAATATGAAAATTATATATAATCAACAAATAAAAGTAATCATTCTTGAATTAATGTGATGATTGCGTTGTGAGAAGAAATGTTTTACCTTTCTATCATCTCTCTCAATTTTCATTCTGAAAAGTTGTCAGACGCATTCATCAAAAAAATAAATATATAAATTCTATTGATTAAATAAATATATAAATTTTATTTGACAACAAAAAAAATTATGCAATTGTTATCTATCATCATCATCATCATCTGGACACGTTATATCCCAACGACATCAAAAGCTATCGTTAATGTCTGGGGAGGGTAAGTGGTAGGCAGACAATAACTCTATTCCAAAGGGATAGAGAGTCTGCTTCCAGTAAGACCCCCGGCTCTATATGTACCTGCATAAATGACATGATAATAGAGATATGTTGTGCTAGTGTGTTAGTGAGGAAATTCAAGAAATACATAGAAAGGACTTTCGATATTAAAATACACTTCACGTGTATATGTACATGTAATGTAAAACAACGGTATAACATACGCAACCAAGTGGAAAGTCAACCTAAAGCGTATAGATATAAAAACATGTAAGATGTTGGAAAGTACGTCTAAAGTACTTTAAAACTTGCTCCAAGCTTATATAAAAACATGTAAGATGTTGTTTGGGAGATTAAAAAATGATTTGAACACTTTGGACTTGTAAGAAATCACTTGTATCGATCCATGTGTAAGTTGGATCGAACCAAGTGAAAGCTGAAATGAAGTTGGGTGTTTTGTTGGACATAGATCGATCATATCGATTGATTGATGTGTACATCGATCGGCCAATGTGGCATGGATGCAAAGGTTGGAGCTCTCTATTCAACATAGATCGATCATATAGATCGATCGATGTGACATCGATCGATCAATGTTAGCAGGATGTAAAGTTGGAGCTCTCTGTCCAACATCGATCGAAGTGACATCGATAGGTCGATGTGCCAAAAGTCAAAACTTTTCACTTTGAATTACATCTTTTGATCCAAGAATCATCTCCCTTCATACATGAACGTTATGCAACTGACATGGAGGTTAATTAAACTTCTGAAACAAGTTTTCAAAGTGGTATTTTACACAACCCAAGACCTATAAATAGTAGTCATTGATATCTTAAAGTAGGTGGAACATCTTTTGCAAAATCTGAAAAATTTCAGCATTATTATCCTCCAATACTTTCTTCTTATTCCTCGACTATCAAATACTTCTCTTTGCAAGTTCAATCTCTTTCTCGTAGAACAAACGAAAAAAGGAAACCGTTAAATCATTGGAAGCATTCGTTTGTAGTTCACCTTGCTCAAACCGGTAGATGCGAAATTGCTTTTAAAGACAATGATTTCTATCACGTCTCGACTATTACGTTTTATCAATTTTGTTTGGTTATTTCCATATGTCACTCATATTTTCCACAGATGCATCATTCGAATTCGCCTAAGAAGTGGAGCAGACATCATCCTGAATCCTGATGTATCTTCGAGATTACATAAAAGTTTCAGAAAACATATGTGTATGAAGAATTCTGGTCTAACCAAACAAAATGTCTACTATAGTATAGGGTCCTCCAGGAAACATTTTCAATCAATAAGAAAAATAATAGCCTATTGCAAATGTGGTCCTTTTTTTGTAATGTCGACACAGCCTTTAAGGTGAATTGAGTTGTACCTTTACAAGAACACTATTAGAATATATGTACAAGCACATGCTTATCTTTCATGTCTAAATCACATGTCAAGATGACTACCTAGTCTACATCATCAATAATAACTCTAATAATAATAATAATAATAATAATAATAA
Organism: Eustoma russellianum; assembly: GCA_036186865.1. Lineage (NCBI taxonomy): Eukaryota > Viridiplantae > Streptophyta > Magnoliopsida > Gentianales > Gentianaceae > Eustoma > Eustoma russellianum. The sequence continues at coordinate 2,985,397 of AP025053.1, forward strand.
TAATAATAATAATAATAATAATAATAATAATAATATCTTCTAATATTTTCACATCTCATCCCTATGTAAGTTTTTCTTTTTTCTCCATTTTTAATGGAGTCAAGAACACGTTTTTTATTAATTTTAGAATATGATTGAATAAAACAAAATGACTCATTAAATTAGATGTGTTTATTATATTGTGAAGTAGCAGTTGATCGACATAACTTGACGTAATTTTCATTGTGAGCCATCGGAAGACAATCTATATGTATTTTTAATACATGAGTATGGTTGCGTACATCCGACCTCTCATATTCTACCATATACGGGAACTTCTAAGACAATGATGTAATGTTGTTATTGTTGTTGTGTTTAAATCCCCTAGGACTGCAATACAGTAAAAAGGAAAGAACTCTTTTTAAGCTACTAATTTAATATCTCCTCAAGAAAAATAGAAAATATAATCGTTAAAGTAGGAACAAGAATTCATACATTATATTTAAGATCCAAGGTGTACATGTATAGCTAGTAAAAATGGAAGATATATATTTGTTTGCGTATTTGAGAACAATAGTAGGTGTCATTGTATTTTCTGGTATTAACAGATTCAAAACCTTATCTCCATCCTAGTACTTATGTTAAAAATAAATAAAATAAAATCAACAGGCTTGAAATAGGTAACAACAAAACAAAGGATAAAGGTAATGCAATATTCACGTCTGTCTCTTCTAAACTGCCCTTGTACCTACTTTATGAGTGCCTATAATTAATCAAATTTTATGGACACGCATGCTTTTAGCAGAATGGGATTCGCTCATCTATAGGTGAACGTGACCTGACCTGATACAGACACACGTTTTCTCTATTAGCTTATCTTTTGTCTAGTCTTACCACCTTTTATTGTTACTAGTGGATCTGTCACCGTATGTTATTCATTCACTTTCTATTCAAGCAACTGTTGGATACCCCTCCTAGTTGGAGAGTCCCAATGTTTGGAGTCAAAATACAATTACAACATTGGAGAGTTCCAATGTCTTAAGTCAAAAACAATTATGGCATTGGAAGAATTCCAACAAGGGAAGTTGGAATGATGTTGTGCTTTTCCGAGGATGTTTATTGCTTGGAAGACTTTGAAGGCCTTGTGCATTGAAAAGGCACAAGATTGAGCACTATAAATAGAGGTGCTAAGTGGAGCAATTGCAAGAGAGAACAAGAAAACAAGAAGAAAAATAAGAGAGGCAAATACAAGTGAGGAAGAGAAAAATTCGTAAGGTGCTGGGCAGTCTGCCAGCCTCCGGGAAAATTGCATTTGCCGAGTATTGCACCGTTGGATCGTCACCAAATTTTGACATATTGTTCCAAAGACACATTAGTACATTCTGAACGGTGAAGATGTGTTTTGGAGGAGTCTAAGTGTGAACGATACCTGTATTCCCGAGACTGAAATTTTCTGTCCGAAAATTTCAGCTTTGTATTTTGGTTCCTCTCTTGTATCTTGTTGTGTTCCAAGATTGTTTGGTTGATCTTGATGATGTTGTATTCCTCTAGCTGAGCCTAGAGAGACTTGGTTGTACCCATATTGATTATAGTGGAGATCGTTTAAGTGGCCTACGGGTCCCGTGGTTTTTTACTCCTACTTTGGGAGATTTTTCCACGCTAAAATTGTTGGTGTTCTTGTTCGTGTTTTGTTCGATTATTTCTCTATAGTTGCTATATTTGGGAGAGATTATTTTCTATTCTCCTGTGCTATCTCGCGGTTTCCTCTCAACAAGTGGTATCAGAGACAGGTTCTCTTGACTGTTTGCAACTATGAAAGTGAACACATCCAGGATGGTCAGTTTGAATGGCTCCAACTATAATGTTTGGAAAGGAAAGATGGAAGATTTGCTCTATGTCAAAGGCTTTCATGTTCCGGTCTTCTTTACCGAGAAGCCCGAAGGAAAAAGTGATGAAGAATGGAACCTGCTGCACATACAAGTTTGTGGATACATCTGCCAATGGGTCGGTGATAATGTATTGAATCATGTAAGCAAGGTGTCTAATGCGAGAACCCTCTGGACATCCCTGGAGGAGTTATATGCTAAGAAGACGGGGAATAATAAGTTATTCCTGATCAAGCAGATGATGTCTTTGAAGTATGATGATGGTTCATCAATGGCCGACCACCTGAATGCTTTTCAGGGAATTATGAATCAATTGGCGACAATGGGCATAAGCTTTGATGATGAGATTCAAGCTTTATGGCTTCTTGGCACTCTGCCAAATTCATGGGAGACATTCCGGACATCGTTATCAAATTCTGCTCCGAATGGTGTTCTCACAATGGAATCGGCTAAGAGTGCCGTTCTTAGTGAAGAAATGAGGCGCAAGTCTCTTGGTTCCTCTTCTCATGCAGAGATGCTGGTCACTGAATCACGAGGGAGAAGTCAGAGAAGGACTCAGAATAATCGTGGTGCCTCAAGAGGAAAGAGTCAAAACCAATCTTCGGATCGTGGAAAGTCTCGTGGGAGTTCCAACAAATGGTCAAATGTAGAGTGTCATCACTGTGGCTTGAAGGGTCATATCCGAAAGCATTGCCGAAAGCTGAAAAGAGAAATGAGAGACAAGAGTAGCCACAATGATGTCAAGAAAGAAGGTACCAACAATGATGATATTGCCGTTGTTGATGATTTCTTCATTATTTGTGATGATTGTGTAGAAAGTGTTAATATATCATCTGAAGAGATGGATTGGGTGATTGATAGTGGTGCTTCTACACATGCTACCTTTCGGCGTGATCTTTTCTCAACCTATGAGGCTGGTGATTTCGGAGTAGTACGTATGGGAAATAGAGGACAATCGAGCATTGTCGGAATGGGGAATATCTGTGTTGAAACTAGTAATGGAACTACACTAGTTCTCAAGGATGTGAAGCATATTCCTGATCTTCGGTTCAACATCTTATCTGTTGGAAAGCTAAGTGGTGAAGGATATTGCAGTTCATTTCCAGGTAATGAATGGAAATTGACGAATGGCTCAATGTTGGTTGCGAGAGGAAAGAAATGCTCAAATTTGTACGTTGCCAAATTTGGGATTTCCAAGTATTACATGAATACTTGTGAAAATGATAGCTCCTCGGAATTATGGCACCAGCGTTTGGGTCATATGAGCGAAAAGGGAATGAGCATCCTAGCCAAGAAGAATGTGTTATCCAGTGTTTCCGATGCAAGACTGAAGCAGTGTGCACATTGTTTGGCTGGAAAGCAAAGACGTGTGTCCTTCAAGTCCTCCGAAGCAAAAAGAAAGCAGGAGATTTTGGACTTGGTGCATTCCGATGTGTGTGGACCGATGAAGATCCGGTCACTTGTCGGTGCTTACTATTTTGTGACGTTTATTGATGATTATTCTCGGAAGATTTGGGCATATACCTTGAAGACGAAGGATCAAGTGCTTGATACATTCAAGTCCTTTCAAGCATCGGTTGAAAGAGAAACTGGAAAGAAGCTCAAGTGTATCCGAACGGATAACGGGGGAGAATATATTGGTCCTTTCGAAGAATATTGTCGGAGCCAAGGTATACGCCACCAAAGGTCTCCTCCGAAGACACCGCAGTTGAATGGGCTAGCCGAAAGAATGAATAGAACCTTGATTGAAAGAGTGAGATGTTTGTTATCTCAGTCAAGGTTGCCAAAGTATTTCTGGGGAGAAGCATTAAATACAGCGGTGCACGTGCTGAATCTCACACCTTGTGTGCCTTTGAAGTTTGATGTTCCAAACTGTGTCTGGAGTGGAAAAGATGTCTCCTATGACCATCTTCGTGTTTTTGGGTGCCTTGCTTATGTGCACGTTCCAAAAGATGAGAGATCCAAACTTGATGGCAAGACAAAGAAATGTGTATTTGTGGGATACGGACTTGATGAGTTCGGCTATCGCTTCTTTGATCCGGTTGCAAGAAAGCTTGTTCGCAGCCGAGATGTTGTGTTTATGGAGGACTATACCATCGATGATATTGAGAAGGTTGAGAAAGAAATTCCTACTCATGCAGATGAAGATCTGGTTGGTGATCAACCAACTACAACTGCTCTCACACCAAATGTTGTAGTTGATGAGCCTGATGTGACTCCAGGTGTTGAGAATGAAGTCCATCATGAGGAGGTGGTGGTTGAGCAGCCTGCTGGTGCTGTTGAGTTGAGACGGTCTACCCGTGGACCTTCCGTTCGGTACCCCCAGGACGAGTATGTATTTCTTACTGATGGTGGAGAGCCTGAAAATTTTCAAGAAGCTTTGGAAGATGAAAACAAAAAGCAATGGATGGATGCTATGGAGGATGAGATGCAGTCCCTCCGTGAGAATAACACCTTTGAGTTGGTGAAGTTGCCAAAGGGCAAGAAAGCATTGGAAAACCGATGGGTTTACCGAGTGAAGAAAGATGAAAATACTTCACAAGTTCGATACAAGGCTCGCTTGGTGGTAAAGGGTTTTACCCAAAGGAAAGGTGTTGATTTTAGCGAGATCTTTGCTCCGGTGGTGAAGATGCAATCCATTCGAGTTGTGCTCGGGTTAGCTGCTAGTCTTGATTTAGAAGTTGAGCAAATGGATGTCAAGACGGCTTTCCTTCATGGTGATCTGCATGAAGAGATTTATATGGAGCAACCTGAAGGTTTTCAACAGAAGGGTAAAGAAGATTGTGTTTGTAAATTGACAAAGAGTCTTTATGGCTTGAAGCAAGCGCCAAGACAGTGGTACCAAAAGTTCAGCTCAGTAATGGTTAGGCATGGTTACAAGATGACAAAGGCCGATCACTGCGTTTTTATACGGAGATTTTCTGATGATGACTTTATCATTCTTCTGTTGTATGTTGATGATATGCTGATTGTTGGAAAAGACTTTTCCAAAATCAATGAGTTAAAGAAGACCTTGAGTGAATCCTTTGCTATGAAGGATTTGGGGCCAGTGCAGAAAATCCTTGGGATTCAGGTCATACGTGACAGAAGTGCAAAGAAGTTGTTTTTGTCACAAGAAAAGTACATTGAGAAGGTTCTTCAGCGTTTTGGCATGGACAAGGCCAAAGCAGTGAGTATTCCGCTTGCTTCTCATTTTAAGCTCAGTCACGAGCAGTGTCCGTCTACTGATGATGAGAAATCGAGTATGAAGAATGTTCCATACTCGTCGGCAGTTGGTAGTTTGATGTATGTCATGGTTTGTACAAGACCCGATATAGCATATGCTGTGGGAATTGTGAGTCGTTATCTTTCAAATCCGGGAAGACATCATTGGGACGCCGTGAAGTGGATTATGAGATATCTCCGTGGAACATCGAATCTGAGGCTGACTTTGGGATGTGATTCTCCTACATTGGTTGGTTATTCGGATTCTGACTTGGACGGGAGCTTGGATGATCGCAAGTCTACTTCAGGATATATGATGACTTTTGCCGGGAGAGCCGTGGCTTGGCAATCAAAATTGCAAAAGTGTGTTGCACTTTCTACTACCGAGGCCGAGTTTATAGCCGTTGTGGAAGCAGCGAAGGATTTGTTGTGGTTGAGGAAATTCTTAATGGAGCTAAGAGTGAAACAAGCTAAGTATGTCTTGTTTTGTGATAATCAAAGTGTCATCCACTTGTTTAAGAATTCCTCATTTCATTCGAGGTCCAAACATATTGATGTTCGTTATCACTGGATTCGTGATGCGTTGGATACCAAGCTATTTGAGCTTGAGAAGATTCATACGGATGAAAATGGCTCTGACATGTTGACAAAAGTTTTGTCAAGAGGAAAGTTTGAGTTTTGCCGCATGGCTTCCGGATTGATGCCGCCCTCCAACTAGTCGGTCGGGGGAGTTTGTTGGGTATCCCTCCTAGTTGGAGAGTCCCAATGTTTGGAGTCAAAATACAATTACAACATTGGAGAGTTCCAATGTCTTAAGTCAAAAACAATTATGGCATTGGAAGAATTCCAACAAGGGAAGTTGGAATGATGTTGTGCTTCTCCAAGGATGTTTATTGCTTGGAAGACTTTGAAGGCCTTGTGCATTGAAAAGGCACAAGATTGAGCACTATAAATAGAGGTGCTAAGTGGAACAATTGCAAGAGAGAACAAGAAAACAAGAAGAAAAATAAGAGAGGCAAATACAAGTGAGGAAGAGAAAAATTCGTAAGGTGCTGGGCAGTCTGCCAGCCTCCGGGAAAATTGCATTTGCCGAGTATTGCACCGTTGGATCGTCACCAAATTTTGACATATTGTTCCAAAGACACATTAGTACATTATGATCGGTGGAGATGTGTTTTGGAGGAGTCTAAGTGTGACCGATACCTGCATTCCCGAGACTGAAATTTTCTGTCCGAAAATTTCAGCTTTGTATTTTGGTTCCTCTCTTGTATCTTGTTGTGTTCCAAGATTGTTTGGTTGATCTTGATGATGTTGTATTCCTCTAGCTGAGCCTAGAGAGACTTGGTTGTACCCATATTGATTATAGTGGAGATCGTTTAAGTGGCCTACGGGTCCCGTGGTTTTTTACTCCTACCTTGGGAGATTTTTCCACGCTAAAATTGTTGGTGTTCTTGTTCGTGTTTCGTCCGATTATTTCTCTATAGTTGCTATATTTGGGAGAGATTATTTCCTATTCCGCTGTGCTATCTCGCGGTTTCCTCCCAACAGCAACTATGGTCAGTTCAGGTACATGCAATAGTAAGATTTATTTTTGGATTATTCATTCTAGTGCTTCTGATCATATGACACATGACGAGAATATCCTACTTAATTATAATTATTGATAAACCAAAAACGGTTAAGGTTGATAATGGAACATGTGTATTGGTAACGGGAAGAGGAAGAGTAAAACTTACTAGTGAATTGATTATACATAATGCATTACATGTTTCTGCTTTAAATATTTATTTGATCTCAGTAGAAAAAATTACTCGTGATAAAAAGTATCTTCTTGTTTTTCATCTACTCGGTGGTTGTTTTAGGAGGTAACTATGAAAGAGATGATTGACAATGCTAAAAAATTAAATGGACTCTTCATTTTGCATGCTGAAGGCAGAAAACAAGACAAGAACCAAGTTGATTCCTTTAAGACATGCATGTTCAAGTATAGAATCAAAAAGGGAATTAATGTCCTAACATATTATGTTAGGAATTAAGAAAAAATCATGAGGGTATAATAGTCTTTTACCGGCATTTTGTTTTATACGGGAGGGGAAGCACATTTATTTCGTTCACCTTTCCCCTTTTCTCTTTCTTGTTGGTTACGGGCAGTTGCTGGCTGAAGGGGGAGGATTTTCCTTGCTGCTGCATTTTCCGGCTGAAGGGGGTATCGGGAAGATATAAGGAGGTAGAAGGTAAACGGTGGGTTCTTGAAGAATTTTGTATACAATTCCTCTGAGAAATCAAAACTCTTAAATTGAAAGCATCAAACACTTCTTTATCTTCTCCGTTTTGCTTCTAGATTTACTAATTTGGGTTTGAATTAAATTGCAGTCTTAACATATTAGGACAACCTAATTTCTTGTATGCATAAGCTTTTCGTATAAGTACATTTGAATGAAATACAATGTGATATTTGTAGTTAGCAAAGCACACTAAGACTAACTATCCAGCTAGGCTGTAAAAATCCATAAATATTTTAATCTAATTCACTCTGATATCTGGGGTCCATCTAGAGTTTTTAAATGGAACAAGATAGCTTATTACATTTGTTGATAATCGTAGAAGATTAACACTGATATATCTAATGAAACATAAATCTGAGGTGGGTCTTCAGGAACTTCAGTAACCTCACAAAAAATCAGTTTGGGACTACGATAAAAACTTTAAGATCTGATAATAGATTATAGTTTCTACACATATTAGTTAAAGAGTTTATGAATGAAAATAGAATTCATCATCAAACTTCTTGTGTTTATACTCTACATTAAAATGGAGTTTCTAAGAGAAAAAACAGACATCTGTTAGAAGTTACAAGATTCTTAATGTTTGCTATGAATGTACCTAAGTAGTAATGACTACAAGAAGAAACGCAGCGCTAGACTCTATTAGAGGTATAACAACTATAATTTGGCTAGAACCAAATATTGATCATATGCATATGTCTTTGAGGAAGGGTATACGAGGATGTAGGAGTTATCCTTATCCCTTATATGATGTTTTAGCATATGAAAAATTCACTTCATACTAGAAGACTTTCATCAGTAACCTAGATTCTGAGACTATACAAGAGAGTATTGAGGAGATTCTAGGAAAACCTCATTAGAAATTAGCTGTAGAGGAGGAATTAAATGTCTTAATTAAGAACAAAACTTGGGAACTTGTTCCTATAACTCCGAGAAAAAGACCCGTAGGCTATAAGTAGGTATTCTCCATTAAGTATAATACAAATGGGACAATCGATAAGTATAAGACAAGTTTGGTTGCCCAAAGATTTAACCAAACATATGGTGTAAACTATCAAGAAACTTTTGCGCCTGTGGCGAGTATTTTTTTATATTTTTATTTTTTATTATCATGCAGGTCTGTTCTGAAACAGCTCAGGAATCTTCTCTGAGTTGATCAGTCTAGATTCGACCAAGCGCACCATGAATAAAAACAAAAGCTCTGCGATTGTTATGTCAACTAACGTTCTTTCAAAGTCAACCTACTACTTGGTCACAAGTCATTTTCCCCATGTTTCAAACTTGTTTTGTCTCATAGCATAGCCTCATAGTAGGAATCACTTGCATTTTCTAATATAAAAACCAAACATCCCTTGCTCTCTTCTGATAATAGAAGCCATCTATTTCCTTAGTGTATTGTTTTGGTTGAAGAAATCATGGTGGAAACGCAATCGGATCAAAGAACCCCGTCTCTCTTCTCTCCATACAAGATGGGAAAGTTCAATCTCTCTCATAGGTCCGTCAGCTGCTAGTTTTCTGCCTTCATTTAAGTCACACGACACAGTCTATTACTCTAGCGATAGTTTTCGCTGTCGTTAGGATACAATGACCATAGTAGTTGTTGTTGTAGAAACTCTAGTGAATTAACAATAATAAAAGTCAACCATTGCAAATATGTATGCGCTTGAGCAATATTTCGGAGGCAGATTTAGTTTCGAAATATTCAAGATGAGTTATGGTTGAAATTTTTGTGGTGTATAATCTGTCACAGGGTGGTCATGGCGCCACTAACAAGGTGTAGATCTATAAATAGCATTCCTCAGCCCGGCCAAGAAGAGTACTATACCCAAAGAGCAACCAAAGGTGGCTTCCTCATCTCAGAAGCCACTTGCATCTCCCCAACTGCTGCAGGGTGAGTATTTCTCTGTGATCTTGTATAAAAAACGAGGTTATTTGAGTTGGTTCTTATCATGTCTGATAATTTGATGTATCTGATATCTGGGTCTGGGTCCAGGTATCCTCATGTTCCTGGAATTTTCACAAATGAACAAGTGAAGGCATGGACGAGAATAGTTGATGCGGTACATGCCAAGGGCGCGTTTATCTTTTGTCAATTGTGGCATGCTGGTCGTGCATCTAATGGTGGTATGTCTTTTACATCTAATGACAATTGGTCAGTGGATAATGGCATCTGTTCATCCAATCATGGGTGGTTGACTATTTTTAATGTGTTGGTTGATTTTGGCAGTGCATTATGTACATATACACGTTTATGAGTATTTTAATATCGGCAGCATCTTATTTGTATTTACTTGATTCCTTCACTAACATACTAGCATATCATACCCCTATTATTGTGTCATTTATGCATGTACATATAGAGCTGGGGCCAAACTTTCTATCCTTTGAGATAGAGGTATTGTTTGCCTGCCGCAAACCCTCCCCAGACTCTAGCGTAGCTTTTGCTGTGGTTGAGATATACTAGGTATGGTTGATTGATTGTTGATTTGGGCAGTGTATCAACCTTGTGGAGGAGCTCCAATATCATCCACTAAGAATCCTGTTTCAAACCGGTGGCCGATGTTGATGCCTGATGGCACCCTAGGGAACTACTCAAAACCAACATCAATGGAAGCCCATGAGATAGCTGAAGTGGTAGAGCATTACCGCCAGGCAGCTTTAAATGCAACTGAAGCTGGTTTGTTCCTAGTACATATTTGCAATCATGCTTCTGTTAGATTTTTGTTTTTGTTTTGTTATATCCTATCCGATTTAGATTTATATATATATATATATATATATATATATATATATATATATATATATATATATATATATAATAATCGATTTCATTCAACCTTTGATTCAAAGATGCCACTAGAAGACTTTTCATTTTTCTCTGCTCGCTCTCTCAAATTTTATTTGTTCTTCGCCACTTTGGGTTGTGGGGCTTACTTCCTATGTCCCAACTTAGCATTCTTGGGCCCTTTTCATGATGGGTTTTCGACAGCTATTCACCGTTACCTGTTGAAAGTGGTACAACATTGGTCTGACCTTGTTAGATTTTGGCTAGGGAAAAACCGTAAATCTTTCCTATTTTCGTTATTCTCATTCCTATACTTTATCTTATTCAATCAAAGTAGAGTGAGCTAGATGGAAATTAAGAGAAGATGTTTGTCACGTTTCCATGAGAATTTGATGCTTGTAACATTTTCATAATTCTTTGTGAGAGTAAAAGTTAGGACCTATATTTCAACAGGCATCCTTTGTTTTTATTTTTCCTTCACATATATTTCAAATGCCTCCACAATAGAAGTCAGGTAATGGAAAAAGGGTGCTGAAACTTGTAGCTATCTCATGCAGGGGATGAACTTTCAACTGGAAATGTCACCTTGGTTTAGCAAAACTTTATTCTTGCTCAGCTTCATTACAGTTATTCACCTCAACTCTTCTTTTCTCTGCTTTGATCACCTCGGCACGACAGTAATACCTCATCGGTTCAGCATAGCTCCATTTCAGCCACTTGGCTCTCTTACTTCCCCAGCCCGACCACTTCTATACTGAACTCGGCACTCCTCGACTGAGCTTATTTTTACATGTGATTCATAATATATTGAGTCGCACCTGCAGTATTGCATTTCAATATACCTGATGTATGTTTCTTCAGAAATCCTGCTGTAGACCTCCACGATACCACTTTGCTTTATCCCCTTATAAACCCTCTTGAATCTGACTCTGCATTTATATTTCGGTTGTTGCGAGCTTGTTAGCGTATCTTCCATTTACTTCTGTCATGTTGATATAACAGTTCAACTTTCTTGGCCAAAGATTTCTCTATTCCAAGTATTCATAAGATTTCTTGACATACAGGATTTGATGGCATTGAGATCCATGGAGCTCATGGTTATCTAATCGACCAATTCTTGAAGGATGGAATAAATGACAGGACAGATGAATATGGTGGACCTGTGGCAAATCGCTGCAAATTTCTAATGCAGGTAGTTCAAGCTGCTGTCGAGGCAATTGGTGCAGGCCGCGTTGCAGTAAGGATTTCACCAGCCATTGAATTTCTTGATGCCACAGACTCTGACCCTCTTAACCTTGGCCTAACAATAATTGAGAGACTCAACAAGCTTCAGCAAGGCGCCGCTTGCGAATTAGCTTATTTGCATGTCACTACACCTAGGTTCTTTATTGATGCAATTGCAGGATTAAACAAAAGTGATCTTAAAGAGGTGCATGCAAGGTTAGTGAGAAGTTGGCGAAGAGCTTATCAGGGAACTTTTATACGCAGTGGGGGGTTCACTAGACAACTTGGAATTGAAGCTGTAGCTGATGGTGATGCTGATTTGATATCATATGGCAGACTATTTATCTCCAATCCAGACTTGGTTTTACGTTTGAAGATAAATGCGCCTTTGAATGAGTGGGACTTGGCTACCTTCTACACCCATGATCCTGTTATAGGATACACAGATTATCCTTTTCTAAGCATGGATTCAAGCAGCAACAGCGCACCCTCCTTTCAATGATGACAACCTTGTCAAGCTTGAACTGTGTCTGCCATGAAGTTGATGTACATGTTGTTTAAGACAATTGTTATTGTACCAAATGGAATATTATTTATGATATAACATTTTTCACCATTGATTTTGCAAAAGAATACGAAGGATTTCCGAAATGTGCTATTAAGGTAAAGAGATTTTGAGCGCTTGAGACGAGCTAGCCCTCTTGGTTGTGTTAGGAAATGTGCCATAATTAGTGTAGGTGTAAATAGAGAATATCACAAATTATTCTGGTGTAAATGATAGGAATCAATGATTGATTGATTGTAGAGGAAATCAAGGAAAGGAATAAAACCTTTCCATAAAGGGACACAATACGTTAGTATATGTAGGACATACTTGTACACTATTCGATCATCCAAAAAATCATTTGAAGAATCCTTCAATTCACTATTGTGTGCATAGCCTTGAATTACTTCCTGTTCTTGACATGGTATCAGAGCAGGCATTATAATTCAAGACTGTTTGTTTGTTTTTTATTGGCTCAGAAATCTGAGTTCATCATTGTCAAATACCCTTCACAGCCTAGGCTTGTGATCAAGAATCCTACTGTTCTTACCATACAACTGCTTGCCCTACCAGCCAGAGCACTCTGAACCTGATACATATTCCGTCTACCGTACCTGCAATCAGTAAACAGTAGCCATGTCAACCCAAACCGAAGGAGAAAGCTCTGCAACAAAACCACAAAATTCTGATGCATTTGATTTTTCAGAACAATTTGCCAAATTTCTGCAACAAACTCTACATATCGCCACACCACCAGGAGCAGAAAGCAACCTGGTCCTTAAAGTCAAATTAAATGGAAACAATTATACCCTCTGGAAGAGACTGATGCTAATGGCCCTTAGAGGCAGAGGAAAGAGCGCCCACATTTCAGGGGTACCTCCACCTCCTCTGCCTACTGACCAAAATTATGCCCGCTGGGAACAGGAGGACCAGTTGGTCCTCACATGGCTTATAGACAACATTGAAGATAGTTTAATCAGCAGTGTGTCTAAATATCCAACGGCCAAGACACTTTGGGATGGCTTGGCCATTACGTATGGGTCAGGAGGAGACCCTATCCAAGTATACGATTTAATAAGCAGGCAACAGCCATCAAACAGAGCAACAGGACACTGGAATCCGTCTGGAACCAGTTTCAAGAAATCTGGATGACAATTGACACTTAAGACCCGAATCCCATGGAGTCACCCAAGGATATTCAGACCTATAATCAAAAGATCCAAGAATTCCGACTCTATCAACTACTGGTGGCAGAAGATGATAAATTCTCTCACATAAAAAAGGAACTGCTAAAACGAGACCCACGCCCAATCGCAGAAGTTGCGTACAATGAACTCCGCAGGGCAGAAATACAGGATGAGGTCATCACTCCTTCAGATCTCTCATCACAAGGAGTGGGTTATGGCTTGACAGCCAATCGGGGGACAGGAGGCAGAGGAAGGGGACGCAGACACGGACCAGACCGAAACACCACCCAACCACCACGCTCAGCCCACTCATCCTCGTGTGGTGGTGACAAAAACCAGCAGGAATGTAGCCATTGTGGAAAACGGGGACACACCACCGACAAATGCTTTAAATTACATGGTTATCCCGAATGGTGGGAAGAATACAAGCGAAAAGTCCAAGCAAAGACTGCTGCTGGACTTGCAGACGAGATTACAAGTGTAAAAAGGGAAGGCAACGAAGAAGAAAGCAAAAACGCAGCAGCAGCGCCGCAGCTGGCGGCTGCAGATGGTGAAGGTAAAAGGGTTGAGGCTGAAAGCCCTAACCCTACTACCGCTTTAAATACCCCCCTCTTACTGATATTGCTCCCTTGGTCCCTGTTCTCTTTAAAAATGCTGGTTTGGTTCAACATAATTCCGAATTGTCAAAATCAGTCCATAAAAATTCAGAACATCTAATGGCACCCCCAGATTTCCTCAATATGTCACCTCAATCCTCTGATTTACCTAATACTACACACAGGCCCCCAGATTCTCCTAAATCAATAACTAAACCCAACAATACACTATGTCTCACCACCAAGTGTACTTCACAATGGATTTTTGACTGCGGTGCTACTGACACTATGTCATATAATCCGCATGACTTTGTCACCCATACACCACCCCAAAAGACTTCAGTCGAGACTGCAAATGGTACTTCTGTTCCAGTCAAGGGTGGTGGGTCTATTTCCATCACACCTCAGATTACTCTCCGAAATTGCCTTTATGTTCCATCACTGTCTACAAAACTATTTTCCATTAGCCACGTTACCAAAGAATTGGATTCTATCGTACTTATGTATCCCAATTTTTGCCTCTTACAGGATATTCATACGAGGGCAATCATTGGGCGTGGCACTGAGCGTGACGGACTATACTATGTTGATGCGGTGGCGCAACAGGGACATTCTAATCTTTCCACCGGGACAGTCTCTCGACAGGTGTGGTTGTGGCATCGCCGTTTAGGACATCCATCATTTACATACCTAAAGTACCTTTTTCCTACCTTGTTTACTTCTCAGAATAATGTTTTTTCGTGTGATACTTGCCTCCGGGCGAAACAAACTCGGGCATCTTATCCTGCTACTAATACACGAGTCAATCATATGTTTTCATTAGTACATTCGGATGTATGGGGACCCGCACCCTATGCAACCCCCCTTGGCTACCAGTATTATGTTTTGTTTGTTGATGATTTCTCCCGTATGACTTGGATATATTTGTTAAAGCATAAATCAGAACTTTGTCAGAAATTCATACAATTCCATCAAATGGTCAAAACACAGTTTCATACTGATATACAAATCCTTCGATCTGATAATGGGGGGAATACCTAACTGGGGCATTAAAACAATTCTTTCTCTCCAATGGGATCATTCATCAGACATCTTGTCCTTACACTCCAGAACAAAATGGGTTCGCAGAACGTAAGAATCGTATACTCTTGGAGATGACTCGTGCTCTTATGTTTGAGTCTAATGTCCCAAAGAGTTTCTGGCCAAAGGCAGTATCCACAACCACCTACCTAATCAATCGCTTACCCACAAAAATTCTACAACATAAAACCCCACTGTATACTTTATCAACACAACACTCCATACCTTCCTTTTTTACCCTACCTCCTAAAGTATTTGGCTGCACCGTTTTTGTTCATACACCCAAACAGGAACGATCCAAACTTGATCCTTGTGCTGGGCGATGTATTTTTGTCGGTTATGGCACCACCCAAAAAGGCTACCGCTGTTACAACCCTCGAACCCGTCGCCTTCATACTACTATGAATTGCACCTTTCTCGAAACCGAATTTTACTACCTACCCCAATCTCGGGTTCAGGGGAGACTACTGATGGAACCCTGGATCGGCTGTCACTACACACATACTCGAAGATAGTTCCAACACGGCAAGTAGATGACACCGACTGTGCTAACGCTCCCAACTTAGTAGCCTCCAACACGCCAGTGTCCTCCGGTGAGTCGACCCCGATGAATACTGCATCAGAGGTAAGGATTGGTGATAATAATTCTATACAACCCAATGTCAGTGGTAACAATGACACAATCATCAATGCCCCTGAAGTTTCACAAGACCCATCATTATTTGACTCAACTACTCAAAATATAAACTATCCTGATCTTGACAATTCAGAGTTATGTATGGAAAGTACTAACATTTTTAATGAGCAGGAATTGAGAAGAGTATTACCCTCCAGGACCACAAGAGGCATCCCAGCAGACAGATATACACCTGAACGGATATCTCCGAAGTCAAGGTACCCTGTTGTCAATACCAATCGGAATATATCTGATACTGCTAAAGGTTTCTTTGTGGCAATCTGTTCAGAACAGCTCCCAAAGACAGTCAGTGAAGCCCAGAAATTTCCAGAATGGAAAACAGCCATGCAAGTTGAAATGGATGCTTTGAACAAGAACCAAACATGGAAAAAGTGTGTCATTCCAAAAGGAAAACGGCCTGTGGGATGTAGATGGATCTTCACAAACAAATATAAGGCAGATGGCAGTATTGAACGTCACAAAGCTCGACTTGTGGCGAAAGGCTACACCCAGACCTATGGAGTTGATTATTCTGAAACTTTCTCTCTTGTTGCTCGAATCGATACAATCAGAGTTTTCTTCTCCATCGCTGCCACCAGACAATGGCCACTCCGCCAGTTTGATGTGAAAAATGCATTTCTTCATGGAGATCTCAAGGAAGAAGTATATATGGAACCACCACCTGGTTATGAAGGAGAATACAAAACAGGATAAGGGTGCCGGCTAAAGAAAGCCTTATATGGTCTTAAACAATCCTCACGGGCTTGGTTTGGACGATTCACTGCAGTCATGAAACAGAATGGATATCGTCAGAGTAATGCAGATCATACCCTGTTCATCAAACGAAGGAAAGGTATGGTAACTTGTTTGGTTATTTATGTTGATGATATGATAATTATAGGTGATGATGTTGAGGAGTTGACGCAACTACGAGAACATTTATTCACAAAGTTTGAGATGAAGGATCTTGGAGAACTCAAGTACTTCCTGGGAATAGAAGTATTGAGATCTAAGCAAGGGATATACATCTCTCAGAGGAAATATGTGCTCGATCTATTAACTGAGGTGGGAATGCTAGACTGCAAACCATGTGATACTCCCATGGCGTTAAATCTCAAGTTGGAAACAATTGAAGGAGCTGAATCGACTGACAAGGGACAATACCAGAGACTTGTTGGAAAATTGATATATCTCTCACATACACGACCAGACATTGCATATGCCGTAAGTAGAGTGAGTCAGTTCATGCATAGTCCACAAAAGCACCACTGGGATGCCGTTGTCAGAATCCTGCGATATCTGAAGCATACACCTGGATGAGGGATTATCTTTAAAAATAATGGACATCTAAACATTGAAGCATACACCGATGCAGACTGGGTCGGTGATCCAGTGGATAGAAGATCTACATCAGGCTACTTCGCCCTGATAGGAGGGAATGTGGTCACTTGGAGAAGCAAGAAGCAAAAGGTAGTGGCACTCTCAAGCGTTGAAGCTGAGTTTCACGGAATAGCAAAAGGGGTTACTAAGATTTTATGGCTCCAAAAGTTGATCCAAGAATTAGGAATTGAAGTATGCTTACCGATCCGATTAATGTGTGATAACAAGGCAGCTATCAGCATATCTGAAAATCCGGTCCAGCATGATCGAACGAAACACGTGGAAATTGATCGTCATTTTATAAAGAAAAAATTAGAAGATGGGGTTTTGAATCTACCATTTATACGGTCTGAAGATCAACTCGCAGATATTCTCATTAAAGCTGTTTGTGGTCGAACCTTCGAAGCAACACTATGCAAGTTGAACGTTGGTGATCCCACGGTCCAACTTAAGGGGGAGTGTTAGGAAATATGCCATAATTAGTGTAGGTGTAAATAGAGAATATCACAAATTATTCTGGTGTAAATGATAGGAATCAATGATTGATTGATTGATTGTAGAGGAAATCAAGGAAAGGAATAAAACCTTTCCATAAAGGGACACAATACGTTAGTATATGTAGGACATACTTGTACACTATTCGATCATCCAAAAAATCATTTGAAGAATCCTTCAATTCACTATTGTGTGGATAGCCTTGAATTACTTCCTGTTCTTGACAGGTTGCACCAGTGTGTCTAGTTGGTCTCCACGGGCTTGAGAGGTCATGTCAAGCGTGAGAGAGTCCCAAGTCCGCAACCTGACCTTGCTTCAGCCATATCAGTTTTGAAACTCCAACTAAGGCTAATATTATCACAACAATATAGAGTTCTACTTTAACGTAAAAAAAACTTCTCAATCATGAATTTTGTCATTGTTACAATACAACAACAACACTACCTCATTGCTTTATAGTTCCGGTGGGGGCATGGGGGTTCGGATGTACGCAGTCATACTTATGTGTTAGAAACAAACAGATGTCTACTCAAGTCATCCTATATGACTATCGTATTCACTTTTCACCTTCCAAATCAGACAGGGAGTGTCCGCAGATGACGCATTTGCATTCGAACTATCAGCACTATTGCAACTCTCACTGCGACCCTAGAGTTTCTGCAACAGTGGAAATGCTTGTTGATTTCACAAGCCTCTTTGATATCCCACCATTGCTTCTACAGACACCCCAAGAGATTCCTTTCCGAAAAACAATGATGCACGGCCAAATTTTTGCGTCTCCTTGTGTACGCATTCTCTGGTTTCGAAATCTCTCTGATAGATGAAGAAGCCTCGGCATCCTCCAAGTTACTAAAGGATTTTGATTTTCCATCATGGAACTCTGATAAGCTCCTCCTGCAATAAGGCCATTTATGCCGGTTAGTGATTCAGAGATCCCAAAAATAAGTACTTAAAAAGTTAAACATCTAATAAGCAATCGTCCAATTCTTTGATGCATTACCAAGAAGCCAAGACCACTAGCTAAATAAGCATAGTTGTTACACTCCTCCTCCTCCTCATCATCATCATCAGGCTCACGGTGAGGTATGAGAAGTCGGATGTACGCAACCATACCTATGTGTTAGAACCACATAGAGGTTGTTTCCCGATGACCCATAATGAAAATTACGTCGCAATCAACTGTTACTTCACAATATAAGAAGTGTAGCCAATTTAGTGAGTCATTTTGCTTTATTCCATCATATTCCAAAGTCAAAGAATAGTGTATCATTGACTCTATTGAAAATAAAAATGAAGCATAGTTGTTACAATGCTGAATTTAAAATAGCATAAGACTAGCTAAATAACTTACACCCTATCCAAAAAAACAGTACTTGATAGGCAGAGGTTGCTCAAGTTCCTGCAAGGTGTGCCGAGAGCAACTTCTTTTGAATTGCTCTCAACCACCTCAGCTTCACGCAAAGACTCATCGTCACCGTGGAAGAATGCTCTCAACGACCTCACCTTCACGCAAGGACTCATCGTCACTGTTCCTCCCAATGGACAAAGTAGAAGAAGACGACTCCATGACGAAGTAGAAGAAGACTCCATATCAACTACTGCAGTAGTATCCTCATTATATAGAGCGCAACACTGCCAAACACCGACTATCCGACCCTATCTATGATCATCATCATTTATGTAACCGATGAGAGGAGCAACCGTTTCACTACTTTTCCCCTCAATGCAATTGTTATTTTCTGAAATGATTACCTCACCCACACATTGCGTCATTGGGTTAAGATCTCCTCATCGTAAAAGCTTCACCGCATTTCTCACCGTGCAACACGTGGTAACAAAGGGCGGTGAGCCTAGATGAAGGTCACCCTCATCTATCATCACCATCCTTCTCTGCTGCCACGTGTTGCGTGGTGAGAAATGAAGTGAGAAAAATGGGACCGGAGATCCAATCCCTGCGTCATTATCCTACTTGTATGTATCTACGGGAAAAAGGGAGGTATGTGAGAAGGATGAGGAAAACTTGAGCACGAAGAGAGAGATAAAACAGTTATGCCTCCGAGTCACTCAACTTCACCTGTGATATAGATGAATGACTCCCTTGCGGGTCTTGTAGAAACTGGTAAGGTTGTTGTTTTATGACTTTAATGTCACATGTTCAAACTCTCTTTTACACAGAGTATAAGTAAGGCTATCGCGAAGCTATACGGCCTCCTTCTGAACCTTACGCAAATGCGAAAGACTAGTATATCGAAAACGCCTTATACTCACTTCTACTATGTAATTCGTTCGATAAAAAGATTTCAAGACCAGCTTAAAAATTGTTAAAAATGCTGGCAAGTTGGATAACGAACTATATTCTTTTGGTACATTTTGTAGAGTTAAAATTGACTGCCAAAAGACATAAAGTAGAATTTGTTTGATCTAGGTTCTTCTTCCTCCAACTATAACGAGTGGTGATGAAGTAAAAATTATGTGACACGTGGAAATGAAGTGGATTGTTGATTTAAGATAAGAAACATGTAAAAAGCAAACCAGTAAATAGGAAATATTTAAGTATTATGTCGACAAGTCATTTATTATTAATGAATAAAGATTGACGAATTAGATTCGAGATTCTAGTATGGGAATCTAAAAAATGTGTTAAATCAACGAGATCACTATCGGTTTATTACTATCATGAAGAGCGGTTCGGTTAGATTTATTAAAGAGAGCTAAGCTGAAATTATTTCATTATTGTGAAGACAATGAAGAACATATTGACCCTTGACAATTATTTGTTGACAACTATATTACATGCATTATATATATAACTACAGAAGTATAAAAGTGCATCATATATATAACTACATATCTATACAAGTATATAATCACATGAGTATATAAATAACTAACTGTGTAAGTATTTTACTGTATACATATATGAGTATATAGTTATAGCTATATAGCATAATTTATAACTACATACTTATGTAGCCATATGTTACTAAAACTTATTATATACTTATCTTTATAGTTATACATTTATCCCATATTTATTTCATGTTTATTGTATATTAATTTGTTCGGTTGAAACCGATATTTCATCTCTGACCGATTTACCGGCAATTCTTGTACCATAAAGGGGCAAATAGGAATCAACCCAGTGAACCGCTGGTCCTGTCCGGTTCTAAACCGCCGGTCCCTGGTTCAAAATGGCCCCTATAAATAGGTTGGGATCTCCTAACCCCAATTTCCTCACCCCCTTTGTGACTACGCGGCACGTGGCATCAAAGAGGGGTGGTGAGACTAGATGCTGGTGACTCTCATCTAGCCTCATCATCTTTTTTACTGCCACGCGTCGTGCAGTCACGCGTCACCGCACCCTATTTGCGGGGATCCTATCCCCCTATAAATGTAACCTGACCATGTAAAGACATCGTTGCATTTCTTTCGAAGTATATGACAAGGAGGAAAAGCACGTGAGTTGGCATGGAAACAAGGGGTAGGGCTTTAATACAAAAGGATTCGTATCTGCTTCTTTCTCTCTTTTTTTTTTTCATCTGAGAAACTATATAATTGGTTCCTTAGTCCAGTTATTATTCGGATTGAATTTGCTCTAAGAAGTCAGTAGTTTGATTCCAAGGACACGCATAGTGTGGTGTTC
This sequence comes from Eustoma russellianum, assembly GCA_036186865.1. Classification (NCBI taxonomy): domain Eukaryota; kingdom Viridiplantae; phylum Streptophyta; class Magnoliopsida; order Gentianales; family Gentianaceae; genus Eustoma; species Eustoma russellianum. The sequence continues at coordinate 3,006,361 of AP025053.1, forward strand.
CTCTGCTGCTAGGCCGAATGCCTAGTTTGTAAAGGACACCTAATGTGGGTTACTGCATAGATCTAACTCAACCTAAAAGGCTATTGAGCTTCTAATTTGCATCATCTACACACGCTTTTGAGGTTGGACTGAGACAGTGAGGATCCCGGTGTGAGAGATTTCACTTTATGCTTCAAGAGAAACTATATAATTTTGTTTCAGAAGTACATAATTGAAAAATGTAATGTGTATCGGTTCTATATAGATCAAACAGCTCGTGTCTTTTATTTGGTAGACTTACATAGTCTCAAATTAATAAGAGTTTCTTTTTTTAAAAAAAACAAATCAAGAAAAGATTTGAGGGGAACAATTTAGTACAGAACCTAGTCCCGTAATGTTACAGTTAATAGAAAAAAGCAATATCGAGTTTCTTCTTTTCTTTTTGAGACACCTAATAGCTTGTTAAACAAATTTGCAAATTGTCAGTTATTATATTATAGGGGAAAAAAGGAACAGAATCGATATGATGTATCTTTTTATTCTTTTTTGACAAAGGATATGATGTATCTTTATCCAGGAAAAAAATAATATCATTAACAAATATAGATAAGATATTTTCAGTTGAGGTCAATAATAATAATAACAATAACTTTATGAAGCAAGGTGAAAAGCGGGTCAAGTAGAAATACTAAATCATCAGCATACTATGTGGAATACTTCATTGCCTATTTCAAGAAACCAAGAAAATGAACGCAGAGACAATCTTGAGAGTAACCAAATGCTTTTATTTACCATTACGACAGATTCCCAGATGTTGTAAAAGGACCAACAACGACATTTTTCGACTACTTTAAAGGTTCCCTCTTATAACAGATGTTGTAAAAAGACCATTACAACAAAATCTACATACACAAGTAAAGCTTCAGCAAATCTTAATGTACATAAAACCTTCAGTATCTTCATATTGTCTCAAGCTTTGACAGAGGAGTACATGTCTTCCCACATCAACTTAAGCAACAACAGGATAGGAAGCACAAGTGGCAACACCTGCAACCAGAAGAAAAGAACCACGAACGAAGAAGTCACATTACAAGTTTGCTCCATATATCATTTGGTGCAAATTTGATATGACATCTCCCCTTGTCTATAACTCTCTATATGTCCTTGGGTAATGGGTATACAAGGATGACTAGTGGTTGTTCTTAGAGCACAATAAAACTACTGATGAGTCATAGAATACAATGTTGAGAGACTTACCGCACATGTTTTTACCCATTTCCATCTTGAAGTATCCATTGTCACCCCAGGCACTTCCCCATGAGTTTTTAATGAGCCAGTAGGGAATACCATTCTCGACACCATAGCCAACAGCAACCACGGCGTGATTCACATCCTGCAAAGGTAGCAACAATACCGTTTTCTTGAAGCCATGTGCGCAAAACAGAGTGTTCATCAATACCGAAACTCTTGGGTATTGATTGAGAAAGCAGCAGGTTAAAGATACTTGGCCCTGTGAGCTTGGACCTCTAGTGTTATGCACTTATGCTATGAAAAATTGTATAATAAACGAGGCTCGAAATAGAGATGAAGTCAAAAGAATTTTGGATTTGGGCCAGAAAGCATTATATGACTGCACTATATTTTACTTGAAGAGGGAGACAAACCCCCTAAAAGAAAAGGATATTGTACCAAAGGCTCATTTTCCCTCTCCAACGAGCATTGTTTGTGGGTTAGAAAGCATGGAAAAATTTTAGTGCAAAAGGAAGCACACCATCCAGATTCCATGATATCTCTATAGAAAGCAAAAAAATGGAGCACCTTAAGAATAAAAATAATAACAAACAGAATAAAGAATTTCTTCCTTAATCTATTGTTTGGTGTGTGCATCTGTTAATACTAGTGCCACTAACTGTTTTCTCCTTCTATTAGGCACCAGTGGATGCTATATGATATTCATGAACTCAACTTGGTTTTGTCCACCCAAAAAAAAAGAGAAAGAGAGAATACTTCCTTTCTCAAACCAACCATAACAATGCACATTGTTCCTGTGTACACGAATGTTGGATAAGAACATAAATTTATAAGAATGAGTCTTCGTTATTGCAGTTTATCAGAATCGCAACAACTGAATGAATCAAACGTCTGAAAGCATTTCAGACCTCAACGTTCATTTCTTGAAACAGAGTGTTCACTCACCATGGGAGTATTGCCACAAGTGGTGCTGGTGAAAACTCCGCTCTCGTATAACCTGAACGCCTTTATAACTTGAAACGCCACACTTACAGGGCGAACAGCTCCAACAGCATACTTGAGTTCATCTTCTGCACCCTGTAACAGTTAACGTCATGCATCAATAACACTGGCAGCAAAATAACTGTCAACACTAGCACCATTTTAGGCTAAGCAGTCAATTAAAACTTTAAAAACAGCACAAAGTGTAGGTTACAGGTCAAATTGCACAAGCAGGATGGAACCAGAAATATTTATTAGTGCAAAGACAACGAGAAATACATCCAACAAACAGAGAGAAACTGAGAACGTTGTATGAGTAGAAACTTTAGCAATGCTGAAAGGACATCAAAGTTTGTTACCTGAGTAATGTTGACGGAGTCCACAACTCTCACACCAACTTTTTCATTGGAGAATTTGCATTCGCCATCCTTTCCTGTATATGGATACGCTTCCTCAGTTTCAAGTCCTCCGTTGTACTTGATATACTCGAAGGCTTGAGAAGGGAGACCACCGTGGCATCCAAAGTTATTGAAAGCTACTGCGCAATCCACAAGCTGCTGCTCTGACAGGGAAATTCCCTTCCCAAATGCCTGAGCATAAGCAGCTTCCAACGCTCCAGTGGTGCTAAAAGAACAAACACACAGTTCAAGGGAAATCTAAACAGAAGTCAATGAGCAAGAGGGATGATTATATTCAAGTTCTAGTGCACCTGAATGTCCAACAAGATCCACAGTGACCTTGATCTTTGACAGGACTAACGATACCAGTCTCCCTCCAGTCTTTCTGTAAGCATGACAAAACGAATTGAACAAGACTATTTACAGATTTTTCTCTTTACATATTTCTGTAATGATAGTTTGTAAAGACAATCGGATGAAGAATGAATGTGGATTGGTGTTTAAATAAGCAAGAATAGCTTGGCTCATGACATGGATCGATCCATGTCTCAGTTGGATCGATCCATGTGGCTTGAAAATGAAGTTGAGTATTCTGTCAGATATAGATCGATCACATCGATCGATCGATGCATGCTGAGTGCAAAGTTAAAACTTTATCTCCAACATAGATCGCTCGAAGTGAGTTGGATAGAAAGTTGGAAGCTACTGTGAGACATCGATCGATCGATGTCACATCGATCGCTCGATGTGCCAGCAGGTGTGACTTTTCATCTAAAGTTGCAACTTCTGCACCATGGAACCTCTTCCAACCACCTAACGACAATTTGAACGTCTGAAATGAAGGTAAAATGCCTGTATAAAGACATGTTTAACACATTTCAAGATGTTCTAATTCCTTGTTCAAGATCAAGTATTCTAAATTCTTCTCCCAACTTTAAAAGCATTCTCAAGTGAAAGTTCATTGAATTTCTATCATATTTGCTGAGGATAAGAGATTGTTTGGCTGTTGTATCCTAGGAGGAAATTTGAACCCTGCAGCAACTAGTGGGGTCAAATATTTCTTACGGATAGTGTTTGTACACGCTGCAAGCCATCAACTTTGCTCATTTTTCTTGTTGTTCTTGTATCCATTTTTTTTTATCAATTTCTACCTGTCTAGCTTGAGTTATATTCTTTTTTATATTATTGTACTGACACGGAAAATTAACTTTCAGATTTACCGTCTCAGGCAAGACCAAATTAGCGCGCTGAAGGTTTCCTTTTGTGGTTGCAGAACAGTTTTGAGCAGCTCCCAATCTGTGCCTTTTGAATTCGGGCCAAGTCATATCAGCGAACTCTGTTCATGAAGTAAAGTTAGCATCATGCATTTCTACACAGTAAAAAACAATAGCTTTCCACTGATTTCTTTCTTTCGTTTAGTTCATCCCTCAGACTCCTCTACCTGGCCCTCTTTTCATCTATTCTTTCTAAATGTCCCTCCTTCAAGGTAAGAACTTATCAGTATGATAGCATCAGACAAAGCCAGAAGACTAATCCTCCGTCCCTGCGGTCAGCACACAAAGTGGTAGGGGACTGACCAAATGGTTTGCTCTATTCACATGAGTGGGGATCGAACACCCAACCACATGCTTAAAGGACGAGGTGCTGAACCACCACGCCAACCATGTTGGTTGCATCAGACTCTTTACGCTGGAACCATAACTTACAATAAAAAGGAATATACTTTGATTTTCCACAGAAATTTGGCTGCACACTCAATAAACTTATAACGTTTGATATGGTCCAACTGCTAATCGAACTGTCCCTCCTTTAAGGTTAGTGCGAATTATTAGTATGATAGCATCAGACTCTTTCCCTTGGAATCTGACTGCAAATGAATAAAATTTATATTGTTTGACGTGGTTCAATTGTGATCGGAAAGACGTAATGCATATGAGGATAACCCTGCTACTTCTTTCCTTTGTCAAGGGCAAAATCGGTTTCATATGTCGCAGATTCGACCATATGAAATTTAAGGACCAGAAATTTTCCAAGTGAAGGCATCTAATGATGATTCAAGTACTGGATGAATCAGCAAGGATCGTCAGATGCAGTATTACTAGTTGGAGTCATACACTTAGCTTAGCATGAATTAGAAGCTTAGCCAACTGATAAAATCGGGGGTTCAATCAGTAAAATTTACTTCTACGTTTTTAGCATCTGTGATGAAGTGCAACAACATCTATACTTGCTAGGCATACAAACATAAACACGCACATCTGAAAACTCCATAGGTAATCAAGCAGTATCTATATGAGATATGTCTACACGCTGGAGAAGGGAGCAAAAAGCTTTAAGGAGAATATGGTCTGAAAAAGTATACTACTTCTTAGTAGAATACTCAGATAAGCAACAGTAAGAGAGAGGAAAAAAAAGGAAACACGAAAGAAAAGTCTGAAACTATACCGTTAACACCGAGAGTATAGGGCAGATTCTTCCTGTTATGCGATCTAATCATCTGTAAACTTTCCTTGAATACTTCGAATCTCATCTTAATCTCTGTTGCGGTCGCATACTTCTTCCCATACCTTCATTCATCATCAATTAAGAGTCCAATCACAAATCAATAAGCCGGCGAAATCGAAGCAGCAAAAACATTTAGCAGGTGTTTACCTATGAGCAAAGCGAGCAAAGGAGAGAGCATGGTGTGTGTTACCGAGGACTTCAACAAACAAAGCTTCAAGTTGACGTACACCGTCCGATACAACTTGCTTGATCGGATTCTCATCATTGAAGCTGGCGGACGTAGCAACGACGGAGGCGATCAAAACTGCGACAACGGTCAACGTCACCGGCGAAAAACGACCCATTTTGCTTAGGGTGGGGGAACGGGGGATTAGGGAGAAAAGAGTGTGATTAAAGGGGGATTTGAGAATTGAGAAGATGAGCACAGTGCAGGAGTGGTGATTTAATCTTTGGGTTAATTTGTCGGATTAGTTGCTGGGTCCCAAGAGATGGAGAGTTGGGGCCCATATGATCGATTAGTTAACGGTTCAGATTGTAGGAGATGTGGAAGCCTAAAGATTCATAGGAATCTTTGGAGTGACCAATGGGGAAATTGAAGGGGATAGGCCAATGTGGAATAATTGCGGGGAAATGACGCACGGGGTGACGTCTTATTTTTATATTTTTTTTATATATTGTGATAGCGTGAGAACTCGAATATCGTATAAATAATATTATTTAAAGATGTTTTCGATGCACTAGGCTTCTGTATCTGCGCATGATTTGAAAAGAGGTTGGATCGTTTCGCAATCTAATATACACAGCCTTACCTTAGCTAAAATAAAACCTTCTACCACGCGTCTAAATGTATAGGAATTTATCTGGTCTGAAGCATATGCCATTTTTTCTTTTTTTCCTCCTTAACAAAGAATAATTGTCACTTGATACACAGTTTCAATTGTGTCTTTCGATACAAGTTCACCTCCAACCTGAAATATGAATCGAACTCTAAATGTTAATACATTATTCGGTTCGTTTAACATCCTGATATTTTTTAATGGTTAAAAAAGAAAAAGACATTCTAACGTAAGCAAAAGTCTAAAATGTGTTTGTCCTCCAGCCATCAAAGACTACTTTTTGATTTCGTTTCTTTTAACGATGGGGATAGGGATGGAATTAGTGGAAACCTTTTTATGCGTGACAAGAAAATGGTTAGAATTTTGTCTGTATTAGAGAGATTTTTTTATACGTCAAATTTGTGTTACATGACTGATCGAATTAGTCTTGTTGATGTTCCATCCACTTACGGCAGATATTTCTAAGGTCCCAGGATGATATTTGTTGTTGCAAACCAATGTGGAACTCTTTTTGGGTAGATTTGCTTGTCACGTTTTCATTTCCAATGAATTTAAAGACAAACTCTTTTTTTATTTTGAAATCAGACGTATATTTCAGATCATACAAGTACCAATAGTTTGGTTTCTCAGTTTCGTCTGAGAAATAATTCGCCGATTTATATCATCAAAGCAAGGGGATTTCAAGGCTTTTTTTTAAATATGATTAAATAAAACAAAATGATTTATTAAATTGGTTGCGCTTCTTATATTGTGAAGTAGCAGTTGATCGACACAGCTTGACGTAATTTTCAGGTTATTGGAAAACAACCTCTATGTAATTTAACGCATGTGCATGATTGCGTACATCTGACCTCCAATACTCCGCCATAGACGGAAGCCTCTAAAACAATAGGGTAATGTTGTTGTTCCTCCTTCTGACTATTTTTTTCCTCTAAAACTCTTTTCTATAAATCAAAACTTAACACATATTCAGGTGTATTTGCATAGAGCTGACATAAATATGCGTACAAGTGTATGCTATTTATAAAGTACCCAATTTTGTTGGAATTGCAGGCCACTCTTGACAGTGCATCAGCAGCGGAATTCTCCTTCCCTGACCTGTAAATGGTCTCATAGTTATAGCCCAATAATTTGGATACCCATTTTTGTGGTTTTGGGGTCACTATGCGCTGCTCCATCAAATCCTTAAGCCCGCGTGAGTTTGTTTTGATATAGAATATTTTGTCCATCAAATAAGGGGAAAAAAACCTTCTCCGGTACACTAGTTTTTCGTATTTGTGCATGATCTGAAGAGAGACTGGATCTCTTTGCAATCTAATATATGCAGTCTTATCTTACAGTTTGTGCAATAGGCTGCTTCTGCGGTACAGGAAATAAGGATAAAAAGGCGTTTCCGGTGCACTAGGCTTCCGCGTTTGCGCATAGTCTGAGGAGGAGCCGGATCATTTTGCGATATGATATATGCAGTTTTACCCTACACTTTGTGTAAGAAGCTGTTTCCGCACCTCGAAACCACTTCTTATTATTAAAAAATATATTTTTTTTTTGTTGGTAAAATAGTCCAGCTGATGGCTGACATTTGTTTCAATCTGATAAGGTCTTTTCTGATGTTAATTCTAATCATTTACCTTGTGGGATGCGTTATCATGATTCATGCGTCAAGAATTTTCTACTTTTTTTGGCTTAACCAACTTCCAAAATTTCTGATTTCAAACTAAGAGTGGTTTTAGTTTTCCATTTATTTTACCTCAATGTGGTACTTTTTATCTTTGAATTGTCTTGGGTGGTTGAACTGAAACATTAATTTCTTTCATGTTGCCAAACTACCTATGTTTTAATATATAACTGCAGTGAAATTGTATTAAGATCATATGATATTTGGATAGATATTCACATTTAATTTCAGTTCTGTAATATTAAGCCGACCAGTAGCTAGGGTGTTAACGAACGGATGCGAACTGAATACTAGGTTTTTGAATTCGAATTCGTTTGGCTAAACAAACAGTTCAGCTCAGTTCGTTTAGCTAAACAAACTCTAAAATTGGTTCGAGTTCGGCTCGATAACCCTTTAACTGTTTAAACGAGCGGAATAATTCGTGAATAGTTCAGTTCGTTTTAGTAAACAAACCCGAATAACTGTTCGAATTCGACTCGTTTACCAACCATTAACGAACAAATACGAACCGAAAACGAACAATTCGCAAACAGTTCGGTTCATTGAACAACCTTGCAAGTAGCGGCATCATTTATGCAAGAGGAGGATGGTACGGTGTGGATAATTTATTTTATAAGCATAACTCATACGAATAATTTGTCATAATCTATGACACATTATACAAATATACTATGTGTATGACACTTGATAACGTACATGCCGTAATGTGTTTCACACACATACATAGACAAGCACGCACACACAACAACAACCATTCCCGTATATACTAACAACATCAAAAGCTATCGGTAGGGTCTGAGGAGGGTGAGAGACACGCACACGATACCTCCATCCTAAGGGATAGAGAGCTTGCTTCCAGTGAGACTACCGGATCGATATGTACCTGCATAGATGACACAATAATAGGAATATGGTGTGCTAGTGTACTCGTGAAGTAATTTAGTAAACACAAATAAAAAGCTTCCGATATTAAAGTAGCCAACCGTGTATATGCACAAATAATGAAAGACAAAGACAAAGACCAAAAAAATGCAAAGTCAATCTAAAGTGTAAAGATTATCTAAGCCCCTAAGTATACTTTAAGGTGTCCTTATATCAACCTAAAGTGCAAGCACACACTTATAACATATATAATATATGTATGAGTATACATATGTAGGTATCTTTGTGTGAAGGCGGTGCATTTGTTTATTTGTTTCAATATAGGGCGTTCTCAGTAGACTAGTCTCTCGTGTTTGAGTAAGGTTTTGGAAGAGACAGTATTGCTTTGTATCTGATGTCGCAACATTACCCTACACTTTGTGCAATAAATTGTTTGTGCGAGTCGAATCCGTAACTTCAAAGTCATAAGATAGAAGATTCGAGACCGGTCTTTATTTGTTTCAATATATCTATAGATATATGCCAATAAATGAAGAGTTATTTCTCCGTTATTGCGGCAGCAATATGAACATATAAGGAAGCCATCATTTTATATTTTTTAATTAGGAAAAGTGTTTCTCTTAATAGCTGAATACATTCCTTTTCCGCCGCAAAACAAGTAATAGCCTCTATTTTGTATACTTTTTTTTAGCTTCCTTTTTTTCTTTCCTTTATTTCTTTATTTTTTTTTTAAAAAAAAAGCCTTTGAAACGTAGAGATCATATGGTAGTTGAGAAATTTAAAAATCATGGATTGAGTACATTAATCGTATTGGTATTTTCTTATGGGAGTAACAGTTCATCGACACATTTTGTTTTATTATGAATTATCGAAAAACAACATCAGTGTGTTCCTAACACATGAGTATAGTTGTATACATCCGATTCCTCATACTCTGCCATATGCGAGAGCCTCTAAGACAATAAAATAATATTGTTGCTATTGTTTCTTAAAGCAACAGATGATGTGAAAACAAATGAGGGTCATTACATATGCATATTTAGTATTTATAATATAACTGTTGACGGATCAATTTACTTCAAAAAAGGGCGTTACCGATGCACTATGTTTCCGCGTTTGCGCAGAGTCCAAAAAGAGACGGGATTGTAATCGTGATCTGATGTACGCAACTTTATCTTACATTTTTATACAAAATTATGGTTCATATCTGCAAGGTTGCAGTCAAATTGAGGAAGCAAATTAGCTTTCAAAACTTTTGATTTCTGTGCGAAGGTTTGGTAAAATCCCATTAGGAAGGTGAAGTAGTTGTAGTTTGTTTTACTTTTTCTTTTCAGCTTGAAATTTGACCTTAAATTCTAAGCTGCCATAATTAATAAACTTCAGTATCAAACAACTCAAGCCAAGAAATTATCAAGATTGATTGATGGGAACTTCTTTTTCCCCCCTTCTGAACACATCAACACAGCATTCGAATTGGTTTCTAAGATTCTAGAAACATACAATGGCTGGTCATGATTTTTAGAAATCAACACGATTACCCCATTGCCTTAGAAGCTTCTGTCCACGACGGGCATAGAATGTCGGATGAACGCAACCATACTCATGTGTTAGAAACACACAGAGGTTGTTCTCTGATGACTCATAATGATGCGCCAAACTATGTCGATCAACTGCTACTTCACGATATAAATAGTGCAGCCAATTTAATGAGTCATTTTGCTTTATTCCATCATATTTTAAAGTTAAAAAAGAGCTTGTCATTCACTCCATTGAAATTGGAAAATTTCAGAATGGTTGAATATGTTGTGGAAATTAACAGCTTTAATGATGCATTATCTGATGATGTTTCACATATAAGTACATATAACTTTATTTTATTGTCAAACATTAGGTTTGTCCCGGCGGCTCTCAGTATTTGCATTTCGATTCCTAACATATAGTATTACGTTTTTTCAACACAATTGAAAGACTTGAAACTCGAGTTTTGAGTTGATTAACATGATATGAATATAAAAATTAACCATGGTGCTTTTGTTTTTCTTTCTTTTTATTGGTTACTTAGGGACCTAAACTTAAATTATGAGGGCATATGCATGGACACATACCTGATGTGCCTATGCTATCTTTTATATCAATTTAACTTAATACTTGTAAAAGTTTATCTCCTTCTATATCCATTTACAACTAGTATCTTATAAGTGTGAAGAGGACGAGTCTTGAAGTAATTGGTAAGATTGTTGCTTTGTGACCTTGAGGCTACGAGTTCGAGTCATGAAAACAGCCCCTTACACAAAAAAGTAAGGTAAGTCTACATACATCAAATTGCGAAGTCATCCGGCATCTCTCCGGATCCTACACAAATGCGGAACATTAATGCATCAAAAATGCCTTTTTATAATGTGAGCAAATTTAACTCGTGAACCGCATCTAACCGTTACTTAGAAAGTAGATAATATAAAAATAGTTTTCTAGAGGTATTCATTGTTGTAAAAGTACGTCAAAAGTACTTTAAAATGTGCTTCAAACTTATATATAAACATGTAAGATGTTGTTTGGGAGATTGAAAGATGATTTGAACACTTTAAACTTGTAAGAAAGCAATTGGATCGATCCATGTGTAAGTTGGATCGAACTTAGTGAAAGCTGAAATAAAGTTGAGTGTTTTGTTGGACATAGATCGATGACATCGATCGATCGATGTGGATAACATCGATCGATCGAAGTGGTGTGAATGCAAAGTTGGAACTCTCTGTCCAACATAGATCGATCGATGTGACATCGATCGATCTATGCTGGCATGATGCAAAGTTGGAAGTCTCTGTCCGACATCGATAGATCGATGTGCCAGAAGTCAGGACTTTTCATTTTGAATTGCATATTTTGATTCAAGTTTCATCTTCCTTCACACATGAACGGTAAACAACTGACTTGGGGGAGTTTAAACTGCTGAAATGAGTTTTAACATTGTCTTTTACACAACCCAAGGTGTATATATAGTATGCCTTGTTATCTTAAAAGATATACAACTTTTGCTAAAAATCTTAATATTTCAGCACTTTTTCCTCCTCCATCCTCTTCTTCTTCTCCATTATCAATCAACTCTAGAAGCAAGTTCAATCTTTCTCTCCTATAGCAAAGGAAAGGAAGATAGCCGTTATATCCTGGGAAGCATTTGCTTGAAGACTACCTGCTCGTTGGTAGGAGCAAAATTGCTTTAAGAACAATGATTATCTTGTCACGTCTCGGCTTTATTATCTACTTGGTTATCCATATTGCTATCGTCATTTTCAGTAGATTCATACCCCCACACGTGATACAAAGCAATGAGGCGAGGCTTCGTTTTCAAGCATGTCCGTTCGAAATTTTTCTCCCATGCCAACGAGCAAACTGCCTTATTCAAGCCTACATGGTGTAGTATTATCTATATCTGGACCCATTAGTAGCTAGCCAATCGAAACCAATTCTCTTAACCCCATGAATCAGATAGAAATACAAATTGATTAATATTCTATTTTTTCCCACATATTCCATAAAGGATATGCAGTTTTACCAACATTAAATATCATAGCACATACTCCATATCAGAATACTTCTGTTTATGTTTAATAAAATCTTTTTACTAGTACATATTCCTATTATTGTGCTATCTATGCAGGTATATATATAGTCAGGGGTCTCACTGGAATCAAACTCTCTATCCTTTAAGATGAAGTTATTGTTTGTCTGCTCCTCACCCTCCTCAGACCCTAGCGTTAGCGTTTACTGTCGTTGGGATATACTGGGTATGATTGTTGTTGTTGTATACTCCATACTTTTAAAAGATGAAATATTTAGTTCATCTTGATATGATGAAATTTTGATTAACATTTCAAAAATATCTGTAAGTCAGTCAACTATGTTGCGCTCAAAACACTGATTATTGAGATATTCTCCCCCATCCCCCAACAAAACAAATCAAAAAAAAAAAAAAAAAAAGATCAACTGAAGAAGAGGAATCATCATATCATCGACAAGAATAGATATGAAGATCACATCGTCAAATATTAGTCGTGGAACAATATCTACTAAAATTGGAAATTGAAATTAGAAGACATGTGGGCTTTCTCAGTGCACTATGTTCCTCCATTCGCACAGGGTCTAAAGAGAGATCGAATCACTTTGTGATCTGCGATGTTAGAAGACATGAGATTCACGTCAAACTTAACCGCACTTAATGTCTGAAAACCAAAACCTTAGATCAAATAGTAAAAGTTAAGAAGACAAAGTATACTAGAGGTAACTAAATTATTTACGTCAGAAAAAAAAAACATTTTAGTTGTAATTTCAATAAGAGGACATTAACACGTTTGAAAAGACGCCATAACCCTAAGTTTCAGTGGGTCTACAGAAAACCACTTGAGTGGCTAAAATAATATGGAAAAAAAATAGTGGTTAAAATGTTTCCGAAACAATAGTTGAATGGCCTCCAATATACTTTATCCAAAGTTAAATGAATGAATATGTAGTTAAGTCTAAAGTAACATTTAATACGTTTATGTGCTACTATATTTTTTAATAAGTCGTGTTAAATTTGCTTAAGTCAAAGTGTAAATTCATATACATGATATTGAACTAATTGAGTCAACAAGAATTGCTGAAGAGTTAGTAATTAGTTGTGTTGACAGTTAGATGACCGAGTTTAACTAGTTTTAGGGCTGTAAACATTAGTTTTATGGTGGGTGAAAAGTAACTACATATCATCCTGTTAGTTACTCCATTTTCGATACAGGATTGATCTTGCGCAAACAACTTCTTGCACAAAGTGTAAGATAAAGCTGCATACATCACATTGCAAAGCGATCCGATTTCTCTTCAGACTCTACGCAAACACGGGAGCCTAATGTAACAGAAACACCCTTTTTATAAAGTATCGACATATAAAGAAAAATCTCATATCATTTAGATGAGTATAGAATTGACATGTAAAGAGGAATCTCATGTCATTTAAATGAGTATGCAAAAGACACGTAGTCCATCGGGATGAGATCTCCTGCCTCACTTTTTCTTTATCCTACTCGTCACCACGCGACACGTGGCAGCAAGGATGAATGGTGAAGCTAGATACGGGTGAACCTAATATAACCTCACCATCCACCCTGCTGCCACGTGTCGCGTCGTGATGAATGAGGTGTGAGAAAGGCGGTAAGGGGATCCTAACCCTAGACCATCCACCACACACCGATCTATTATTCATTTTGGATTAATTATTAGATTGTCATATATATAGTTCCATATGAATATTAGTCTTAAACCAGATCATAAGAAACCGAATCAGTAGGCTATTGTTCGACCGTCTGTCAAGCTGAGCTTTATTGATATATGTTACAAGCATTTATTCATTAATTTTGTATTTAATAATCCGTCAACAAGAGATCAATACAATTAAGAGAAACTTTCCAAAAATTATGAGTTCAATTAAGTGGTCTCATAATTTTACTTGTAAAAAAAGCTTAGCTGGTTAATGGCTATTAGAAATAATCATAATTCTTCTACAATTGCAATCCTTATATAAAATTTAACCAATATCTTTTCAAATCGCTTTCTATTTTCAATAGAATCAACGACACACACTTCCTTGATTTTGAAATATGACGGAATAAAGCAAAATGTCTCGCCAAATTGGCTGCAGATCTTATATGGTGAAGTAGCAGTTGATCGATACAACTTGACGCAATTTTCATTATGGGTCATCGAGAAACAACCTCTGTATGTTTCTAGTGGTTGCGTACATCTGGCCTCCTATACCTGTAGGCGGAATTCTCTAATACAATAGGTAATGTTGTTGTTGTATGTTTTCAAAACCTTAGAACATGCTAAAGGTAAGGCAAAATATGATGCCTTCAATCACGCATCGCCACGTGTAAAAAGGCAGTTTTTTAAGGAATTAGCTGCGCATTTTTAAAAAAAAAACTGTTTTTTTTTACCCGTGTCAACGTGTGATTAGAAGCCTTCTATTTCGCCTCATTTCAGATTTGAACCTGACGGTTATCTAATGGGAATAAAAATGTCTAACTAAATTTAGACAAATACTTTGAATATTCCGACCGGTTGGAACGCGACAAGATTGAGGCGCAGGAAAGAATATATCGGAAGTTCTCGTAATGGATATTTGGTACTAATAGCCTGGTTGGAATCGCCTGACCCCCTTTAAGGAGGTATTAAAGGACTCTGTGACACGTAACACACAGGGGTTGTGAGGCTGAGTGAGAGTCATCCGCACCCAGTCTTACCATCCCCTGTGTGCCACGTGGCGGACGGTCTGAAAAGGGGTGAGGGGCTGGGAGGTTAGGGGATCTCCATCTCTAATAGCCGGTAGGCCAATCGAATCACTGCTTTGCTTGTTTCCTCAAAATATGACAAATCTTAAGCCTTTACAAAAAGAAGAAGAAAATAAATAACTCAAAAAGAATAAGAGCAGTCATATGATTTTTTTTATAAAAAAAAAATAGGATTGTTCTCATCAAAAATACAATCATATTTACTATTAGGTCCATTCGAATTCCTTCGTTTTTTTTTTTTTTTATGATAGCTTGTCAAGAAAGTTGCATAAAACTATTATGTTTCTCCTTTCGAGCAAGAAATGTTGTGTCCGTGTCAATGGTTATTTTGACTTTTTTATATCTAACATGTTCTTGGATAAAAGCTTAACTTATACAATGTTTATTCACTAAAAAAAGGTTGTTCATGGTGCAGTAACCTCTCACGTTTTGAGCAGAATCTGGAGAGGAATCGGATCGATTTGTGATTTGATATACGTAATTTTATTTTATATTCACTATATAAAATAAATAACTTTTACATTATGTAATGATTAAAATCAATTATCTTTCATTAAGGTACATATCAGAACATGAAAATGCATTTCATACTTAATATTTTATACTGTGCATGGTATTTATTATAACAAACTTATTCAGCCAAATAACTAAGATATTTCCCCCCCCCCCCCCCCCCAATTTTCTCTATACTTCTATCTGAAATTCCCCATTTTCTTTGTGCACATGCAACTTATATATCTAGATTTTTCTCCGCTCTCTATTTTATGGTTGGGTTGATGATTATTTGACTTATTTTATATCTAGCATGTTCTCTAATAAAACTTTAACTTAATTTATTAATATTTAATACTATGCGAAAGAATTAAAATTCGTGTAACGCAATGATAGTTTTTATACAATTGAATTATCATGAATCAAGGTACATAATATTAAAATAAATGTAATACATAATATTTTATGCTATCCACATTGAAAAGATATCTTATCGAATTTATTTAGTCAAATAACTAAGAGACAAAACCCTCTGTGCCGTCTTATTTTTGTCGTTTATAGATTGTTTTACTTTTTCCCTTTTTCTTCTATTGCATCTAACTTCTGAATGTTGATCCAATAGTTTTTTTTTTAATCCTTTCCTCTCTTTTTTTTTTCCAAGCAATTTTGCATATTTTAAAATGTTCTCCTCTTTTATTTTGTGTTTATGTCTATGATTATTTGATTTTGTGTCTACCATGTTCTTGAATAAAAATTCAACATATATATATATATATATATATATATATATATATATATATATATATATATTACTCTTGTTATTTCTTTTATAATTCATCAAATGTTGGCCCACAGTCCATGCAATTGCTCGAACCACAAAACTAATTAGTAAACCAAAAGGAAGTTACCAAAACAAAGAAAATATTAAAATGAACTTAAGAGGAAAACATATTTAAATATGAAACCGGCGTCTTTACCCTCTCCAATGGGGTGTTAAGCGAACCAAACAGTTCGTAAACTGTTCGAGCTTGATTCGTATTTGGTTCGAGTTCGTTCATTAATTTTAGTTAAACGAGTCGAATTCGAGCACCTATTTGAGTTCATTTAATTGAACGAGTCAAACTGTTCGCGAACTATTCGGCTCGTTTAAACAGTTATAGTATTATCGAACCGAACTCAAACTAATTTTAAAGCACGTTTAGCCAAAAAACCGAGCCAAATAATTCGTTTAACTAAACGAATCCAAAATCAAAAACCTAGTATTAAGCTCGGCTCGGTTTATTAACATCCCTTATGTGCAATAGCTGCTTTTAGTGTTTGTTCAACGGTCAAACGTACCGCGTGTTTCCCCACACGCACATAATTAACACTTTATGACCTTGGATTTTTTTAATTTGGCTTTTGCTAAAGATTCTAGTCATAGGTTGAGAATTACTTTTTTTAACTAAAGAACAACTCTTTCCAAATCGTTTTCCAAAAATGTGGACACACGTTAACTATACTATTTATTTAATTAAAAGCTCGAATTCAATTTTTGAGGGTAAAAACATGCTACTTAGCCAACTAAATTAGTGAACAATTTTTGATTTGAGTCATTTCACCACTTGGTACAAGAATTCTATTTTACAGTGGTGAAAAGTTGCATGCCTAAATACTTGAACCTAAAACTTATTAGTCTCAGTACCTCAATTCTAGCCAAGTGAGTTAGTTTTTGTTCCTTACTACATACTTTTACTCGTTAAATTGGTTGTACTTCTTATATTGTAAAGTGACACAGCTTGACATAATTTTTATTATAAGTCATCGAGAAACAACCTCTGTAAGTTTTTAACACATAGGTATAGTTGCATAGATTCAGTCCCTCCAAATTCCAACTTAAACGTAATACTCTAAGGCAATGAGATAATGTTGTTGTTATTAGTACAAAATGGATGTCAATTAGAATAATATAATCAAAGTTTCTTAAACACAAAAGTATAATTTTACTATGATAATCGAAATACGAAGTTGATTATTTGAAAAACAATTAGTTCTTTCGAAGGAACACACTTTTAATATTGCATATTTTGTACATTTAATGCTAATACTTTCTTCACCATAGGTTGCTAGAAAGAATCATAAAACTATTATCCAAATACTTCAGGCACAGAAAACGAATTTTAAAGTCAAATTTAGAGTTTAGACTTTAATTTAAATGAAACAAAGAATACATTTCATTGCGACTATTTTTGCTGTTCAAATAGCATGCTCATGACGTTATAAACTATAAAGAGCATAGCTCATTTGATAATCGGGTTAGAAAATTGTCTCAAGAAATGTTGCAAGTTCGAATCAGGACACACGCAGCGTGAGTGCAATATTGTTGTGTAGTCCAGTAATATCTATGCTATTGCATCCGATCTAATTGAGTTAAAAAGTTGCTGGTCCAGTTTGCAATATGCATCTTGAGTGGGTTCTGTCAAAGACTTATCAATTTAGAAGGCCGCTGAACTCTTAAGCTGAGATCTTAATTTGTATCTTCCACGAATCTCTATGAAACTGAAACAGTAAAGATCTACGAAGCTAAGGTATTGACCTTTTGATCAAAAAACTACAAAGAAAAACAAAGATCTTTTATGTCGTTAAAAAGTTGAAAGACGAGTCCAAAAATTACGGGGTTCAGATCAGGAGAGGCAGAAATTGAGTCAAAATATGAGGCCTCCAATCACGCGATAGCATGTATACAAGCAACTCTTTTTTAAAAAAAAAAAAAAATTTAAACCTCTTCATTTTGGTACACGTGATAACGCGTGATTAGAGACTTCATATTTTGATTCTATTTCTGTCTAATCTAAAATTTCGAAACTGGATTCAGAGTCCAATGCCAGAACGCAGAAGTGCTTTAGAAGGTGTGAAACAGCTTTCACTTGGTCAATAACCTTCCAAAATCTAAACCCACCAAACAAAATGGAAAAATAAAATAAAAAAAAAGTCAAAAAAGACTAACCAAGTCGTCGTCTGTTCCACCAAAAAAGTAGACCTCATAATCATGATTACCATTTATTTACTGACACTAACTTTTTCTTAATCCATTCTTGTTCCCTACTTAGAGGGAAATTTTAAGCCAAAAATAGTTGTTTTTTTTACTCAACTTTAGATAGCATTTATTTCGGTGTGTCAATATATAGAAATTCATTTATTGCTCTCTGTTGTATTATATTTTTGTTTATAAGTGTATTATCCCACATTCAATCCCAACTCATTGATTATAATGTGTAAAAACCAATAGTCCTACACTAGATAATATGCATATTGTGACATAACATATATAGATAAACATAAGTAATAAATACCAACCATGATTAATCATTTTCAAATAAGTAAGGACAAAAGCTCGAAGTTGTTGACATTTGGTACCTTTGCTAGGCCTATAGTAACATGGTCGGGTAATCGGGTCCAAACAGTTTTAGCGTCTGAAATCTACTGAGCGAATCGGGGTCTTTGCATATATAGTATCAAAACCGCCTACCTGAATATTAAGGTCTAGCAGGAGGATTTTATGTGGATTCAGTGAGGATGCTTGCCTATTTAAGGAGGAAAAATGCCCATGCTCACTATCTCGTATTGGATAATGTGAAGATTATAGTATGATATATATGAACGATCCTAATTGATAAATAACAACAACGATTGATTCTTTTATGAGGCATCAAGGACGTAAGCCAAAAATAGTTGGCATATAATACCGTTGTGAGACCCATAGTAACGTCATTCAGCCCTAACAAACCATAAAAGCTTGAAATATGCTCAAAATAGTTGACATACAATATTGTTGGCGTGTCCATAGTGATATAGTTGAGTCCTTCAAATACAGGGGATTGGAATCTGCTGTGTGAACTCAGATCGTTTCATAATGCATACTACATAAACTACAAATTGATAAGTTTTTTCTTGTGTTTTACAATATATTATGTCTTCTAGGCTTTCTTCATAATAAAATTTATTTCAAAACACAAACAAGATGTTGTATGTCTTAAACATTCGTATGTGTTAGTGAAAATTTATGTATATTTCAGGGAAAAGAAAAAGAAAACGAAAGAGACGTACAACGGACAAGTTGGGATTCTTCTAGATGAATTGACATGAAAACTCGGCAAAGTTTTCTTTTTGGTTTTAAAACTTATTAGCATTCGTGTTCTCCAATTTATGCGAGATTTTTTTTGACTAAAGGATACTGTAGAGTCTCATATGTGTATATACATACATACATATATGTATGTATGTATATATACATACATGTATGTGTGTTTCTGCGTATGTGCGTATATATGCATACATATATGTATGTATATATGTATGTATAGATAAGTACATATATGTGTGATATAAATATGTACTTGATATCTTTACAGTTATATCACTGAATTATGTGCAAATGATGTATTTCATTGTAAGTTGTTCTTGAAAGAGAGATATTTCGTTGTAACTCACAGGCATAATTTTTTGTTTTCCGCAATTTCATTTATGCCCCCGTGATTCTCCTCCGAATCATATTGTCAAGCGGTTTGTTCAGTGAAAGAGAAATGGAAAAAGAAAGGAATTAATGATTAATTATCTATTATACCTCCTAATGATTCCGTATGTATCTTTTAGTGGATCATTTTAAAATTTAAGCCCACTGTAATTACAATTTGATGAAACTTTAGATTACAAGATGGAATACATAAATTTTCACTAACATACACACGCGTCTTAGAACCCGCCTTCAATCACAAACCATTATATTTTTTCTCAAATTGGCCAATATGGGACGATCTTCTCAACACCCGCCCGCAACGTGGCTTGACATACACACGCGCCTTATAACCCGCCCTTAATAGCAAACCACTATATTTTTCTCAAATTGGCCAATATGGGACAATCTTCTCAATACCCGCTCGCAACGTGGCTTGACATATACACGCATCTTAGAATCCGCCCTCAATCACAAACCACAAGATAGACATGAACATCTGGATAAGGGAGACAATAAATGACCAGCCATGGGCCAAGCAAGGCGTGAGTCTACATTTTAAACTGGCTCTAATACCATATTGAAACTTGGACTTACATGAGGTGAGACACATATTATTTTCAAACCGTTAAGGGCATGAATGATGTTACCTCATCCTCGTATAACCCATATATTTTTCTCAAATTGACCAATAAAGGGACAATATTCTCAACACAATTACCCATCACTTAAGATTCACCGTCCATTTCTATCACCAAATATTATCGTACTAAACAAAAACTTATCAAATTAATAAAGTAAACATAACTTATAGTGGTGAGCAGGTGTTATTATAAAGGAGTTGTCTACCTCTATCTCTACGTCGGGTAGAGAAAGAGCAGTTGGCCATTTGAATATTTTGGCCTCTCCTCAATTCTTCATATAACTCCATTTCCATACTTTTTCCAACCTTCCATTTCTCCCATCTGCATCAAAGACTATCTTCATATTCCTTTCTTCTTCTTCACGATTTCCCTTCAAATATTCCTCTTCATTATATCAACTTCATCAAACTGAACCATTCACAAAGAAAAAATCTAACAAGAATATTTTTTTTTCACAAAAAATGACACTCAAGAAAGTCGCATGGCAATCTATGTTTTCGGGCTGTTTTAAAGCGAATAACGTTAAGGTTCGACCCAAGACAAAGAAAGTGGCCAGAAACCCGAGCTCGTTTAACCGGATTTCGATATCGGATTTGAGCTCTTCTACTCTTTCTGAGGACCTTTCTGTGTCTCTAGCAGGGTCCAACATTCATGCTTTTACACTTCAGGAGCTTAAAGTGATAACCCAGAATTTTTCTACGAGTAATTTTCTTGGTGAAGGAGGGTTCGGACCGGTTCATAAAGGGTTTATTGATGATAAGCTCAGGCCCGGTTTGAAGGCTCAGCCCGTTGCGGTTAAGCTTCTTGATCTTGATGGTTCTCAGGGTCACAAAGAATGGCTGGTAGGTTGATATGTCTTTCATTCTAGGTATAATGAAACATAAGTATAATGCTTTTTTTTTTTTGCGTTAAATAATTATAACTCGAAAGTAGTAATGAATATATAGACTAATGAGTGAAACAAAAACTCTACGTTTGATCACGATTATAATTTTATGATATTTCTTACTTTAGCTATACGTCATTTATGATTCTAATTTTGTTCTAATATCACGATGTATTGCGACGCTCTTTACGTAACCTAAAGGTTTTCAGGGGGATAAATACTTCTTAACATAACTCTTCACATCTTGGTGAAAGAACGAATTGATATATGAAAGTTTAGAACTGTCTTCTCGAATCATGCATAAACACGAGAGTCTAGGGTACGGTGAAACGTTCTTTTACTACATAGAAATTACAGGGATAATTTTCGTCTTGAACAAGTGTTTTTCGTCTTCTGTATTTTTCTTATTATAATTCTCGTTGAAGGTTTTACTCCTTTAACGGTCATTTTTGGATATTACAATTTAAGTTTTCTTTTATTTTTCCAGACAGAAGTGATATTTTTAGGACAACTGAAGCATCCAAATGTGGTGAAACTGATAGGTTACTGCTGCGAGGATGAACATCGACTTCTTGTCTATGAATACATGCCAAGAGGAAGTCTTGAAAATCAGCTTTTCAGAAGTACGTTCTCTTGGTCCCTTTTCCCCTTTCTTTTCCTATACCTAAATAAATAACTGTGCATCATATATTTATGTGACAAAACATTATTTTATGTGATCATATCATACGTTGCATATATATGAAGAATAATATTTACAAAAACCAAAAGGAACATGTTAGAAGTCATCTGAAGTTTGCTTATAGACTGAGACATATATAATTATTAATCACGCTCAATTATTTTTTGATTAAGTTTCACCGAGTCTTAAGTTTATTAGCTAATCATTCTGATTATATATATATAAAAAAACTATTATTTTAAGGAAAACACTGTGCCTTTTATTATATTGCAAAAATGATCAAAGTATGTAAAATTATAACTTTACATATGTGTTATACATCGTCTTCTTTACGTTATCAAATCACGTTTCAAATAATAATAATATAAAATGATATCTTAAAATTCAATGGAAGTTATTACATTAGCTCACAGACGGAGACATACTAGTTACAGTGAAATTATCCATTTTAGTTAAAATTTCACTGATGCTTCAACCCTAGGAGCTAATTCCACTAAAAAAAATCCTATGAGCTAATTATATTGATATAAATACTACTACCTTCAAGGGCAGGACTTTTGCCATTATCCTTTAGAATTATAGTATAAAATTGACAAAAGTATACATATAGTCTTACCTTACTTTTTGAATATATATATACTTGAATGTATGTGCAAAAGGACCAAAAGTAGGTGAGAAAAAGAATTTGTGAGTATTGGGATACAGGCGGACGTAATTTGGCAGAAGATTTTATGTATTCCGAACAGATTTTACCTATTCTAAACCAGACGTGTTGACAAATAAAGCGGCAAGGGACTTTGAGAATGTCAACGCTTTCTGATTCAGCATTTATATATCTACACGCCATTCATTCAGCCGGCTCGGATCTCTTCATCCCCACTTTCCTCATCCACTTTGTGACCACGCGACACGTGGCAGTAGGGGGGATGGTGAGGCTAGATGAGGGTCATCTGCATCTAGCCTCACCACCCTCTCTTACTGCCACGTGTCGTGCGGTCACGCGTCACCGTACCCCTTGCGGTGAGAGGATCCTATCCCCATTCAGCCGCATACGATGTCAGCAAAAATAAGTAGTGGAAATCTCGCTACATTTCAACCACACAGATTTTTCTTGTATCTAATATTATATAACTACGAGTATCTTCATCAACTTTCATCTTTATAGAATGAATTAGATAAAAAAGATTTAGAAAAATCTACATTATCAACTTTAATCTTTGTAGAACGAGGTAGATAAGAAAAGAGTACATGAAAAATCTATTACAACAACAATAACATTATTCTATTGTTTTAGATGCTCTTCGGATGTATGCAACCATACACATGAATTAGAAACACACAGAGGTTGTTTCGCGATGACCCATAATGAAAATTGCGTCAAACTGTGTCGACCAACTGGTATTTCAAAATATAAGAAGCGTAGCCAATTTAGTGAGTTATTTTGCTTTATTATATCATATTCCAAAGTCAATGGAGAGTATGATAAAGAAATGAAAAGTGGATAAATTTGGTGTATTCCTATGTAATTAACATAAAACTTGACTTTTAACTCCAAGATCGTTCTCACGGGTTGCTTAGCCTATAATCTCACCATACGAAACTTGTCTTTAATTTTGCAGGATATTCAGTGTCGCTTCCGTGGTCCACAAGGATGAAAATTGCTTTAGGAGCTGCAAAGGGCCTCGCCTTCCTCCACGAAGCTGAAAAACCAGTCATCTACAGAGATTTCAAAGCTTCAAACATCTTGCTCGATTCCGTAAGCATCTACATTTACATTTATCCGTTCTAAATTCAAAAAACAGTACTTCAGTTTTATTGTGTTTTAAAAGTAACTATGCAGGTAATAATTAATAAAATATAGATAAGTAAGAGAAAATGCCATCTCGAGATTTTGTTTTTTTTTTCTTCCGGTTAAGAATATTGTCATCACATTGCGAAAAATATATAGTTTATATGAATATGAGTGACCACCACCCAAAGCTTTAAGGTTTTGTATGGATATGTGACTCACTTCATGCCCAAGTTTTAACATGGTAGGGTTAAATTATGGACTCACAACTTGTCTGATTCATGGTTGGCCATTTATCGTCTCCCTCTACCAAATTACAGATGTTCATACTTATCTTGTGGTTTCCATGGTTGCCTATTTATCGTCTCCCTCCACCAAAATACAGGTGTTCATACTTATCTTGTGATTTGTGATTGAATGCGGATTATAAGACGCGTGTGTATGCCAAGCCACCTTGTCATCTGAGAGCGGGTGTAAAGAATATTGTCTCACATTCATCACTTTGAGAAAGAAAAATATATGTGTTATATAAAGATAGTTACCACCACCCATTCCCTTAAGTTTTTGAGTAGATTTGAGCCTCCCTTCATATAAGCTCAAGTTTAACACCTCCCTTTGATGAAATAGTTCGTCCAATTCACGAGAACCTTTACATCATCTGAACTGGTCTTCTTGTTGAAGTATTCTGCCGGCTAAATAGACGAAATATCCAACTAATTCTTAGTTTTTTTTTTAATTAATAAAAGGTAACTACCATAATGTGTGACATTTTATCTCTAAATCATTTTTAAATATGTGACTACAGGACTATACAGCAAAGCTGTCCGATTTCGGGCTAGCAAAAGACGGTCCAGAAGGAGAAGACACCCACGTCTCCACAAGAGTGTTAGGCACACACGGCTACGCAGCCCCTGAATACATAATGACCGGACACCTAACCTCAGCCAGCGATGTCTACAGCTTCGGCGTCGTTTTACTAGAACTCCTAACGGGTAGAAGATCCATGGACAGAACCCGACCCACCCGAAAACAAAACTTGGTGGATTGGGTACGGCCAATGCTCAAAGATCCACGGAAACTCTGTCGGATCATTGACCCAAGACTGGAGGGTTTGTACTCTGAAAACGGAGCCCAAAAGGCTGCGGCATTGGCGTACCAATGCCTCAGCCATCGGCCTAAACATAGGCCGATGGTGAGAACGGTTGTAGAAACTCTTGAATCGTTGAAGGATTTTACGGATTTATCGAGTGGGACGTTTGTGTATACAGCTCCTCCTGATGTCGATGTTGGTTTGAAGAAGGAAATTAACAAGGAAAATAAGCAGCTGCATCATAAACATCGATTGCATCAGGAAAGGAAATGTCGAGTTACAGATGTTAAATCACAAATTGTTTCATCGGAGTATATCTAGTGGAGGAAAAGCAGGAAAATAAAGATGCAAAATTAGCACGGAAAATTTTCAAGTGGATTGTATCTATCAAGAAAAGGGAAAAAAATTTAAGTGTGAATTCTGATCAACAACAATATTACCCCATTACTTTAAAGACTCTCGTCTATCGCGGGATGTAAGGAGATCAGATGTACGTAACCATAGTCATGGTTAGAAATACACAGAGTTTGTTTTCCGAGGATGAAATGTACATAATATCCATGCAGCAGTATTGAAGGATTACATGATAGGCTAAGTTATACATATAGTAATTCTCTAGGGGTCGTCTTCTTTTATCCGTCTCTTTCTCAATCAAGTATAAACAAATCATAATGGGATTGTGGTTTATTATTTATTCATTTATGTTTATTTTGTTTGTGAAAATTTAAATTCGGGTCTAGTACGACTCGATTGTACTAAGTCTTTAGACGTTATAGATAATTTTTTTTTTTTGGCATAAGACGTTATAAATTTAAGTTTATCGACGATTGCACTAGATATTGTTATGTCTATTTGCTAAGTAGCAAAGATGAGGTCATTGATGCTTTTAAAGATTATAAGAATGAAGTTGAGAATCAACTTAGCAAACGAATTAAAACAATTTGAAGTGATAGAGGCGGGGAATATGATGCATCTTTTAATGAAATCTGTTCAGAACATGGCATTATTCATCAAACGACTGCACTATATTCACCTCAATCGGATGGTATTGCAGAACGCAAAAACCGTACTCTAAAGGAAATGATGAATGTTATGTTGATAAGTTCGGATTTACCTCAGAACTTGTGGGGGGAAGCAATTCTTTCTATCAACGTCATTTTAAATAGGATTCCGTCTAAAAAGGCGGATAAAACCCCATATGAATTTTGGAAAGGCTATAAGCCTAGTTACAAATACTTGAAAGTGTGTGGGTGTCTGACGAAAGTTGCTGTACCTAAACCAAGACAAGTGAGAATCGGGCCTAAAACGATTGATTGCGTATTCATAGGTTATGCAACGACCAGTAGTGCATATAGTTTCTTAGTGCACAAATCAGACATTCCCGAGATACATGAAAATGTTGTCATGGAGTCGAGGAATGCAGTGTTCTTTGAAAATGTATTTTCGAAGAAAGACAAAAACAGTGAAGAAGCTAGCACTGTAAGCGAGTGCGTGAGACGACCCCTCAAGAGACCGAGGAACCTCGTCAAAGCAAACGATCCAAAATACCAACATCTTTTGGACCAGATTTTCTAACATACATGGTGGAAAACGAGCCAAGATCTTTCTCTGAGGCAATGACAACTCCAGAAGCTCCTTTCTGGAAAGAAGCAGTAAATAGAGAGATAGATTCTATTCTTCAAAATCACACTTGAGAGTTAGTGGATCTTCCTCCAAGAAGTAAACCACTCGGATGGAAGTGGATTTTTAGGAAAAAACTAAAAGAATATGGATCTATTGACAAGTACAAGACCTGGTTAGTAGCCAAGAGCTACAGACAGAAAGAAGGCTTTGACTTCTTTGACACCTACTCACCAGTGACTAGGATCACTTCCATAAGGATGCTAGTGGCTATTGCTGCAGTCTACAACTTAGAAATCCATCAAATGGATGCGAAGACTGCCTTTCTGAATGGTGAGTTAGAGGAAGAAATTCATATGGAACAACCCGAGGGTTCGTCGTCCCAGGTCAAGAAAAAAAAAGTGTGTAGACTTGTTAAGTCTCTGTACGGACTTAAACAAGCACCCAAGCAATGGCATTTAAAGTTTGATCAGGTAATGATGTCAAACGGCTTCAGGATCAACGAGTGTGACAAGTGTGTGTATATCAAGAGCACACCAAATGCCTATGTGATAGTATGTCTCTATGTACACGACATGCTAATCATGGGCAGTACTCGTGACATCATCTTGAATACAAAGAAGATGTTAACATGGAATTTCGATATGAAGGACATGGGGGTTGCCAATGTTATTCTAGGAATTAAAATTTCTCGGATGGCTGATGGTCTTGTTATGTCGCAAACTCATTATATTGAATCTGTTCTCAAACGATTCAATATGTTTGAAACAAAACCAATAAAGACCCCACTTGACTTAAGTATACACTTAAAGAAAAACCAAGGTAAACCTGAAGCTCAATTAAAATACTCGCACGTAATCGAGAGTCTGATGTACATAACGAATTGTACAAGACCAGACTTAGTTTGTTCAGTAAACAAATTGAGCAGGTTTACCAGTAATCCAAGTGATGATCATTGGAAAGCTCTTAATAGAGTGATAAGGTATCTGAAATACACAATGAACCTTTGATTACATTACACGAGATATCTAGCAGTATTAGAAGGATATTGTGATGCAAATTGGATATCAGATAGTAAGGACTCGAAGTTCACCAATGGATACTTATTCACTGTTGGTGGTACTGCTGCGTCGTGGAAATCCACGAAACAAACGTGCATAGCTCGGTCCACTATGGAAGCTGAGTTTATAGCGCTGGATAAAGTTGGAGAAGAGGCTGAATGGCTTCGAAATTTCCTAGAAGATGTTCCATGCTGGCCTAAGTCAATTTCTCCTATTAGCATACACTGTGATAGTCAGTCAGCTATAGGACGTGCTCAAAGCAGCATCTACAATGGTAAGTCTCGACACATACGTCGGAGACATAACACCATTAAACAGTTGATCTCTAATGGCGTGATTTCCATTGATTACATAAAATCAATGGAGAATCTTACGGATCCGCTTACAAAAGGCATGCCTAGAGATAGGATGTCAATTTTGACAAACGAAATGAGACTAAAGCCTATAATGCAAGAATCTTTGCAATAGTAACCCAACCTTGTTGACTGGAGATCACAGAATCTTGGTTCAATGGGACAAATAAGTTATGAAGCTTCAGTTTAGCACTTGCTCATTTCGTCGCATAAAAGTGCTGTCTGCAGAGAATATTTAGGGTAAGCTAAAGCTTTCAATGATGTCCTATATCTTGATATATCAAGTGGAGTATGGCAGAATACTCTTGATAGGAATCACCTATGTAAGTGTGAAGTGAGGCCGCTTCTATGAGAAGTCTGGGAGGCAAGATTTCTCTAAAACACTTTCTGAAACCAGGTTGTTCATGGCCAAAACGAACACAACCATGAGAACCAAAAGGGTGTTAAAGGAAATGTTGTGTGAGTATCGTTGTCTAGGTTCACAGCAAAGGCTGACTTGTTCAAGACATCAAGTCACTAATTAGCCGAGTGAATCCGATGGTACATCACTATGAAAGGTTCAAAGCCAGAAGCTACCTCTTCTGATGCAACATTTTTTTGTTTGACTTCTCCTTAGAGTCTGCGTCTGTATTTGCATTAATTCTCATTCACGTGGGGGATTGTTGGAGGAATTAAAGTTTGGGCTTTGGCCCATTAAGGAAGGTTGCAAAACTTGGTTTAACAATATATTTTGAGCTTAATTATGATTAGTTTTCGATAATGAAAATCTAAAACTAATAGGTCCTTAATTATCTACGTAACGAGTAGTTAATTTTAGGCTTTGGAATCACTCAATTACGATACCGGGTGAATGAGAAATTAATGCTCAAAGTAGATGGAAAACATGATTTAATGGGTGATGTGTCCTATTCTTAGGAGGCCACATCACCCTTATGGAGGAATACCACATTGGACATTTGGACATATTTAGCCACCTTATAAATGGCTAGAATGGACACTTCAGATGTGTCCTTAGGGCATGAGAAGTTTTTGACCGGAAGGAAGACCTAGAAAGTGCCACACGCACACGCGCGCACGCCGCCGCCCGGCCGACCGGACAGCCGGCTCGGCTCGTGGCTCGTGGGTTCGTGGGCCGGGCCGGTTTCTATATTTTTCGAGAAAATTTATTTGGGCTTTTGGATTAATTATTTTTTGTAGATAGTTAAAGGCTTCAGGCCTAGCTGCGCAGCGGCCCAAATGTTCTCCTATGTGCACGTCCGGTCCAGTATCAAAACAATCGGTCGGTTGTGATTGGTTGTTTAAATTAAATCGTTCAGTTTGATTATAAAAATTAAACATTCGGTTATGATTTAAAATCGAACGGTTATGATTTAAAATCAAACGGTTATGTTTTAAATCGAACGGTTATGTTTTAAATTTGAATAAACGGTCTCCTCCTATGTGCGATGAGATCAAACGGTTTTGATCTAACGATGGCGGAAAAGGCAGCTCTGATCCAATGGCTGAAATTTGAACTGACCTAACCGCCCAACCGAATGTGGTTTCCATCTAACGCTCCAAGTTTAATCCTGTATTTCGGTTTTCTATCTAACAGTTGTAATTTAAATCTTCCAAAACCGCCGGGAGGTTTTCATCTGACGGCTCTAATCGATCTACGGTTATGATCCGACTGCCATGATTCCTTCTGCGAAAACCAATTTCCAATCGATCCCTCTATATAAACAGAGGATGGGTGTGCAATCGAAACACACACTCATTCTCTGCATTCATCGCTTTTGCATTCATCCTCATAATCTCTGCATCCCGTCCAAGAGAAGTCAGGACACTCGAAGGTTCGCTGTAGTTCAAGTTCAGCAATGCTGCTCAACTGAACATGTACTTGTTGTGTCCTGGAAGACGGTTGGTAACGCCGGTTAGGCACAGTATACCAGAGTAATACGTCTTAAGGACAGAATCCTCGACTCGCCCCGGGTTTGGTTTACGGTTTACTGTTTACTGTTTTCATACGCACACACTGAACGATTGCGTCTTGTACAGGATTGATTGTTTCCAACAGATACTATCTACGCTTTAGGTTGACTTTGCACTTTTTTGTTTTTGTTTTTGTCTTTGTCTTTGTCTTGCATTATATGTGCATATACACATTTATGGCTACTTTAATATCGGAAGCTTCCTATTTGTGTTTACTGAATTCCCTCACTAACACACTAGCACCTCATATCCCTGTTATTATGTCATTTATGCAGGTACATGTAGAGCCGGAGGTCTCACTAAAATCAAACTCTCTATACATTGGGATAGGGATATTGTTTGCCTGACGCTTACCCTTCTCATATCCTAAGATAACCTTTGTTGCCGTTGGAATATAATGGTTATCATTGATTGATTGATTGATGATCCTTCTTGCATGCACGAGTGAGGGACGCTTTAGATATGAAAAATACAGTTCAGGAGGTGAGTTCCATTACTGTTGCTATCTCTAACTCAAAGGAGTTGATTGTCCATCAACAATTATCTTTGTTTTGGGGACATGTTTTTGAAGTACGGATTTGATTTCAGGCAAAGTGTGTGGCTGAAACTATTAGTGCTGGAATGGGAGCCTCCTTACAAGGATTCTTGAAGACTATTATCCCAGATTGATTGCCATGAAAAGTCTGCCCTCGGACATATTGCAGATATCTCTCTGCTTCCATGAATAAAATAGTTTGAGTTCCTGCAATTCTCCTTGGTTTCGGCTTAACAGACCTAAAGTAACACAAGAATCTGAAACAGTGATATTAATAGAAAATTAAATGGTTAACAATAATTACTATGATATAGCGTAGCCTAGATTAGAATAACGATCTATTAGTTGGAGTGGATTAAATACTGAAGCTCAAGTTTATATATCTACTTACAAAAAAAAAAAAAAAAATAGAGAAGTTTGTATATGTTGTAGTAGTACCGCATTTGTGTAGTAGTACCGCGTTTGTGCAGGGTCTCGGAAGGGTCGGATCATTTCACGGTCTGATGTACGCATCATTCTTTATATTTTGCATAAGAGACTGTTTCCATGGTTCGAACTCATGACCTCAATGTCATAAAACACCAACTTGACCAGTTGCAACTAGGAAAGATGGCGTTCCCACTGCATTAGTACCGCGTTTGCGCAGGGTCTGAGAAGGGTCAGATCGCTTCGCGGTCTGATGTACACATCCTTATTCCATATTTCGTATAATAGCTTATTTCCGCGGCTCGAACCGTGAGTTCAATTTCATAAAACAGCAACCTTATCTGTTGCAACTAGGAAATATGTGTACAATCGGTGTCTAGACATTTGAAGTTTTGTCAAATGTATACCGACAAAATTAGACCATGACACTACTAACCTCTAATCATTCTCAAAATTGTAATTCAAATCCAAGCTCGAACTCATTTTGATTAACGACTTCATGGGTTTCCGTCTTTCCTTTACTGCACGTAACCTATTTCTGCCATCAAATTTATTATGCTATCAGTTTAACGTTTTATTTTATAAGTTGATGTAAGATCTTTTCAAAATTCATTATTTTAAATAATATTTACCATTTAAATTAAATTACAAAAAATAAGATATAACTAAAGATACGATATAACTACTGCGTGACATGCCAAGCCAATTTCGCGACATGGCAAGCGCTTTATTTTCCCTGCAATAATGCAAACACTAGTTTTATAGTGTTTCAGCAGTAACTATATGGAATCCAATTAGTTAGTTTACACACAATAAAGAATTGACATATATAGAAGAATGATATATCATTTAGATGATTATATGAAAAGCAGGAGTTTCTCCCCCACATGTGGTTTCTTATTACTTGTGAAATAATTACTTGAATGTTAAATAGTTATTCCAGAAACACTTTAACATTTGTGTTATGCACAGGAAAACACAGATGCTGGGATACACTGAGCATATGTTGTTGTATTGTTGTTATGCAAAGGAAAACACTGTTGGAAAGTACGTTAAAAGTACTTTAAAATGTACTCCAAACTTATATATAAACATGTAAGATGTTGTTTGGGAGATTAAAAGATGATTTGAATACTTTAAACTTAAAAGAAATCACTTGGATCGATCTATGTGTGAGTTGGATCGAACCAAATAAAAGCTGAAATAAAGTTGAGTGTTCTGTTGGACATAGATCGATGGCATTGATCGGTCGATGTGGATGATATCAACGATCGATGTGGTGAGGATGCAAAGCTGGAACTCTCTGTCCAACATAGATCGATCGATGTAACATTGATCGATACATCGATCGATCTATGTTGGCAGGATGCAAAGTTAGAAGTTTCTGTTCGACATCGATCGATCACATCGATCGATCCATGTGCCAACAGTCAGAACTTTTCATTTTGAATTGCATCTTTTGATCCAAGGTTCATCTCCCTTTATATACGAACGGCATGCAACTGACTAGGAGGAGTTCTAAACTGCTGAAATGAGTTTTTCTAGTTGTTTTTAACACAACCCAAGGCCTATATATAGGAGGCTTTGGTATCTTGAACTATATACTACATTTTTGCAAAATTCTAAAATGTCACCATTGTTTCTCCTCCTACACTCTCTTGTTCTTCCTCTACTATCAAACACTTATCTTGTGCAAGTTCATCTTCCTCTCGTAGAGCGAATGAAAGGAAGAAGCCGTTATATCCTGGGAGCCTTGTGATGCGTAGTTCACCTCGCTCGTGGTGGAGACATTATAACTTTAAGTACAACAACTTTTATTGTGTCTCGGTTTTATAATATTCTTGTTGTTATCGTTTTTTTGGTGCCATATCAAACACTTTTTCTAACGAACACTTCTAGCAAAAAGATTGTATCATGGTTGACAAGAAAAAATTATTTAAAAACACGTGGCATGTCGTGATTGTTAGATTCAACTAAACATTCTCTAACCACGAGGACCAAAAGGACATCCTAGTCTTCTGCGTGTTATGTATTTCAATAATTGATTGCGGCCTTCCCATTTAGTAGGTGTAGCTCAAACGATTAAAACTTTGATGAGGGAGTGGTTCTCCCCTCACATGTACGAGAGGCCCATTAACCAGGCAGGATGTAAATCGAGGGATGTGCTCCACCGGCAGCCCTACAAAGGGAGAGGACACTCGAGACTCAGCCAGCCCAGAGGCAACCCTTGTAATATTTCAACAAGGATTGTCTCCACACGGACTCGAACTCGGGACGTCGGGGTTCTAGCCCCAATTACCTTTGCTACTTACCACTGGACTATGACCCTAGGGGCACAAACTGAAGTTAAAAGATGAGGTTTGATTTTAAATCTTTATAAGCACAAAGTGCTTTTAATTTAGTAGTTTCTCTCCACTTTTATAGTAGCTATAATGAAAGACAAAAGTCAAAATCAAACAAGTTTTACTGAAAAATAAAATGAAAATAATCCAAAAAGTATTGGTACACTTTTAGCTTTTGTATAAAAGTGAACAGTATAACAGGTGTAGAATCAATTATTGAGGGCTGGAGTGGTTAGAGACTTAAGAATATGAAATGAAGATAAAGGGGCATTGCCCCCATTGACTAATCAAAGCAGAATTACTGTTTTTATTTGGCTTTTCAATCTTATCACATAATCTTTTTAAAATGGATGCCCGACATTATTTTTAAGATTAGCGTTTTGAATATAAAAATACGCATATTAGCATGTAAAATTTTCACTAGTCAATAAAATGAATAAAGGGATAATTATCTTTCGATTAAAGTGGAAGTCAAATTTCTACTCACATTAACAAAATTGTATTTTTATTCTAAAAACACTAGAGATGAAAAATTAACAAATTTAAACGAGAGAATGTGTGGGAAATCATTCAACAAACTATAAAGGACCTAAAGATGAAAAAAAGAAGCATCCATTAATTTTGGAGGGGGAAAAACTGATTTTTAATTTAGTCATAAACATAGTACGTGCAAAATTCGAAAAAAATAGAGCAAATCACAGAATTGGTTTGCTAAATATAAAAGGTAAAGGGTAATTATTCTTAACACAAAAAAGAAAACTCGAGTCCTTTTAAGCATCTTGTAACGGGCCGCACATAATTGTATCTTTTGAGCAAGTCAAGTTCAAGAGAATATATTAGGCACACTGTGCTAGTTAATTTTTTTTCTATAAAATATTGAAACTAAAATATTAAAAAATATTATGCTAGATAAGTTTTTTCTACAATATAAATTACATTATATTAAAATTAGAAAAATTAACAGACAGTATTATTATTGTTATCCACGGTATAAAGTATCTTATATTTCTTTAGAGCAACAGGTGAAATCCTTCAACATGGGTCTCACCTTTTCAGCCTCAAAAAACATGTGTGAAAGATTCAAATCAGAAGCCCAGCGGTCTTTTAGATTGGGTGAGATCTTAAGCAGTGACCCACACAAATTGTCCCCTGCTAATCAGACATTCAGCTTCGTAGCAGAGGAATGTGGGTTGTCCCATGCTAATCAAGCATTTAGCCTCGCAGCAGAGGAACACCCATACTATACGTTTTAATGAAATCAAACTCTTTACCTATTAAAATAAGTCTTAATCCGAGTAACAACTGGAGTATGCAATCGGGCCATCTTCTATTTCCTTGTGTTTCATACTTTGACTATAAAAATCAGGCCACGTCTCGGTTCGCCGACCACACGGTTAAATTAATTAATCATCTTCAAACATTGATATCAATTTCACGTTTCTTTATAAACGAAGTCTTCTTCCTCATTTTCCTCAAAAATCTTCCTTTCCTTCAGCTGAAAATGGAGATTCCTGGAAATGGAGAAGGAAAAACATAGCTCGTCAGATGCGATTCCTGCGGATTCATGGAGGAATGCACTTTGGCTTATACATCGCGAATTCGAGAAAGATATTTTGGATTTTGGTTTTGTGGATTATGCATTGAAGCAATTACAGAGATGAGTAGATCAAAAAGGGTTTCGGACATTGAAGAAGGTTTGAAGAAGCACTTTAATTTCTGCAAAAGCTACCAATCCACGACTTCTCCTTTGAATTCCGACAGCCCCATTTTTGTTATGGGGAAGCTTTTCAGGAAGAGGCTGAATTTTTCGAGGACATTCAGTCCAGGAATTCAATAAGGAGAGTCCCCCCCCCCCCCCCCCCCCCCCAAAATAATGGTCATCATCCAAAATTTCATTATTCTGTCACGTTATTTGTAATTTTGTATACGATTTCTTTGTAAGTTGCAGATAGAAGCTAAAAATTTTTGGTTTGTTATTGTTGTAACCCGTAAAAAAATGAATAAAGTAAATTAATAAATAGTAAATACACATGTAATGGGCACATGTCCAAAATTAAAAAAAAGAACAAAAAAAATAATAATCTGCTGGTTGGGCAATAACCACCCCAGTAAATCACTCCCCTGTTTTCTCCCCCACACCGGTCAAAATACCCACTTTCTTGGCATTACTTTCTCCCCCACACCTGTTAAAATACCCACTTTCTTGGCATTACTGCTGAATCAAAACGTATGTGAAAAGTTGAGTACAGAGAGGGAACCCACTGCAAAACCCATTTTGGCTACTTTCCTATTCTTGTAGCTGAAAGGACCACCACACTATATTCTTTCCTTTCTTAATTTCCATCAGCAAACTTTCCACCATAGCCACCCTGTATTCTCTTTTTTTTCATATATCAAAATTCAAACTTTCTGGAATTGTGTTTTCCTCACCGTTGTTGAGGAGAAATGGCTACTCTGGCGGATATCGGTGTTTCTGCACTGATAAACATGATTGGTGCTTTTGCATTTTTGCTTGCCTTCGCTTTGCTGAGAATTCAGCCACTAAATGATAGAGTTTATTTTGCAAAGTGGTATGTTAATGGGAGGAGGACTAGTCCAAGGCATACTGGCAATTTTGTGGGGGAAGTTTGTAAATCTAAATGTCAAGACTTACTTCACTTTCCTTAATTAGATGGCCTAAGCTTTGAAGATGAGTGAAGCTGAGATTATTACACATACTAGCCTTGATTCGGCTATTTTCCTGAGAAGTTACACTATGGGCTTGAAACTCTTTCTGCCAATGGATACTGTGGCTCTTGTGATTCTCATTCCAGTGAATATATCTGATGGAACTCTAATTGCTCTAAAAAAAAAAGAAGACTTGGTTGTTAGCGACATCGATAAGCTTTCGATATCAAATGTCCGAGCAAAATCAATCAAGTTCTTTTTCCACATAGGTTTAGAGTACTTGTTCACATTTTGGACTTGCTTCATGCTCTACCAGGAATATGGTAGAGTAGCAGCAATGAGATTGAAATTTTTGGCTACAGAAAGCAGGCGGGCTGAGTAATTTATAGTTAAAATTTTGGAGATTCCAGAGGATAAGTTAGACATGTAGAAGCAGAGACGTTCACGGCAACCTTCTTCACGTTCGAACATAGAATAAGAAAGCTTAGTGACCGATTCGAGGTAAGTGGTCTATCTATGCTCGTTATACTATCATGCATCAGAGGTAAATAGTCTATTTGTGCTCGTCATGTTGTCATGCATCAGATGTAAGTGGTCTATTTGTGCTCGTTATGTTGTCATGCATCAGATGTAAGCGGTATATTAGTGCTTGTATGTTTATCATGCATCAGTGTGTTATTTGTTGCATATCTGTAATTGGATTTCCTCTATATGTGAATTGTGTGCATATGTGATATATGTGAACTGTTTGTATGTATGAGTGTGGATGCACCAGATTAAAGAAAGATGAGAAGAACAGAAATGAGAATGAAAATGAAAATGAGATGAAAGAAAAGAGAGTCGGGTCAGGCAGGTCGTCGAGCAGGACCGAATGGCCAACGGGCCGGTTGCGGTGGCAGGCCTCGACCCAGAACATGATATAAATGTAACTTAATTAATGGTAATAATTATAGAAAAATATAAATAAATATCAGAAAATTAGAAATAAATTCCAGAAATAACTGAACCTAGATTCGAGTGCCGGAGGATGGTGAGGATGGGCCAGGGGCCTCAGACGATTGTGTTGTTTGCATTCATGGCACGTGCATTGCATGATGGCGGGTCGTGACGTACGGGTCACAGGCGCTCAGGATGGTGTACGGTGGTGAGGCCACGACACTCAGGATGGTGTGCGGTGGCGCGGCCACGCACACTCAGTATGGTGACTGTGGGGTGTACGACCTACAGCCACTCAGTTAGGACCCGGGTTCATGCATTGCATGGTGGAGATATCGGCATTCCGTGTGACATGACTTCGTTGCGTGTGACATGCATAATAGGACATGCATCATGAAGTTGCGCATTATTATGTGGAGTGACTTACTTTATGCGGCTTATCTACTTCGTTGGTATACATTGTCTTTTTCTTTGTTTATGTGATTATTTGTTTGTTGTGTATGTTATACTTGAGAAGAGCATGCATCACGGTAAGGTAAATTGGGCTGATGAGTTATTTATTTTGTATTTATTTTCGAAGTCTTAAATGTTAAAGGTAATCGAGTGAAATTATTTGTGGACTAAGGACTTGTATGTTAACTATAAAGGTTATTTGTATTTGCTTCTGCATGTATGATGTCTATAACAGGTATATGTAGGATGCTTACTGAGCCTGTTGATTTGGCTCACACCACCACTCACCAGTTTTGCAGGTAAGAGAAGTTAGGGTATGCTTATACATGTATTAGTATATCGTGGAAGAGACGGGAGATTTCAAGACTAAGGATATTCAGACGGGACTTTCGAGAGTTGGTTGAGGCGGTTATTTCGATATTCGAGGTTTATGTATTTTCGAGATTAGTTTTTACATACATTTGACTATTGTATTGATTTCAAATTTTTTAGACAATGTGTTAATGATGATGACTATTTTATCGAGGGTTTAGTTAATGACTTCCGCTGACATCGAGTTATGTTATTATGATGACGTATACTTGATTTGTGTCGACGCCTTGTATTTTCCTTAGCGAGATACGGCGGGTGCACTGTTTCCGATGCTAGGGCTCGGGAGCGGGGCGCTACAGTTATACCAGCAGTTGATGAGTCATCCGAAAACAATATATATGTATTTTTAACACATAGATATAGTTGCGTATATCTGATCTCTCATACCTCGCTATAGTCGAGAGCATAATAAGGTAATGTTGTTGTTGTTATATCATCGGTTGAATAAATAGTCAATGATAACGATGACAAATGATTGGAAGAAACATTTATTTTAAAAATATTTTTCTTACACGCGCACACATAGTAATAAAAGAAGTAAGGATTCAAACTGACTTGGCACAATGCTAATGTAATGTGCATAATGCAATTGCTTTTAACACTATTGAGGGTGTTTGACACATCTTATAAATTTGTCAAACATGTTTATAGGCATTTTTGCCTATTAGATTTGTTTAGAAAAGAGAAAGGCAGTAATTACTTTTAAGCAAATAATGAGTCAAAAAACAATAAGTTGGTACAATTATATTTATTGTTTATTTACAATGTTCTAATCCAAATACTAGCTGAGTTATGTCCTAAGATGAGTTTCATACTCAGAAGGTACTAACAATCATCTTACTTAATCTGAGAGTTGTTGGACAAAATATTTATTCCAGTTAGTTAGTCAACTAGGGCTCTGATTAAACATGGTTATATAAACTAAACGTGCTACGTTCTACTAATGCAATGCTTGACTTTATATACTTTTTCTGTTTTAAATATATTGTTCAATCGGCTTATCAACATATGAGTAGATAAGTTCTTTAAAAACATGGTTATATAAACTAAACGTGCTACGTTCTACTAATGCAATGTTCGACTTTATATACTTTTTCCATTTTAAATATATTGTTCAATGGCTTATCAACATATGAGTAGATACATTATTTATATATACCTAGGAATATACGTAAATTTGGTACCAGTGTTACTAATTCCTTATATACCAAGTGTAATATTATCAAGTGGCGTTTGGGCAGGCACGTATTTTAATTGAGCCTAAAATGAGATATTTGAATTTGTTAAGTTTAGGACTCAGTTCGAGTTGAAATAACATGGCTCGAACTCGAATTTAAATATGATTTTATGCATGAGTATTTTAACATACTAAACTCGAATAATGATAAATTTGTTCATGATATAAGTCTTTATCGCCCGCTTACACAAGCTTGAATCGAGTTCAAGTACGTAAACAAGCTTTAATGATCTTGGACTCAAGAACTTAAATAATCATTAACGATTATGAGCTCGAGTACTTAAACAAGCATTAATCGAATATAAATAGACACAAGGATTAACCAAACCATTAATGAATTTGAGTTCAAATTTTAATATACGCTAGAGACGGGCTCAAGCCAAGTAGAAACATAATTGAGCTCAAACCTAATAACTTCTGTAAATATTCAACTCTATTAGAGACCTAAACTCAATAATAATAACTCATAACCATATTGACACTTCCCTTGAAAGTCGCTGAGACTGATGAGTATATATTGTAGTGTCGGCGTTCCAATGCAAGGCGTTTGTAGTCCTCGATACACATACTATTTGTATTTATATTTACAATAACAACATATATTCAATATATCCTGATGACAGCAAAACTATCGCTAGGGTCTGAAGAGAGTGAGCGGTAGTCAAACAACACATCTATCCCAAAGAATAGAGAGTTTGCTTCCATTGAGACCTCCATGCTCTATATATACCTGCATACATGACACATTAATAGGAATATAGTGTGCTAGTGTATTAGTGAATGAATTTAGTAAATATAAATAGAAAGCTTCCACTATTATATGCACAAATAATGAAAGTCAAAGACAAAAACAAAAAAAATGCAAAGTCAACCTAAAATGTAGAGGGTATATAAGCCCCTCAATATAGTCTAAGGTGCCCCTATATCCCTTATAAACCTCGTTAACCTTAATCATCTGTCTCCATAAACTTTTATACTAAATTATGTCTTTAGAGAAGTGCAAATCCAGTAGGTCATGCCTAATTTGCTCATTCCAAGTCAGTTTGGGCCTGCATTTATTCCTCTTCTGCTACAATGAGGCGTTCAACTGTTTTGGCAGATGTCGCTGTCTGTCTCCTCTTAACATGCCTAAACCATCTTAATATCTCCTCCTTTAGCTTATCTGCTATACTAGTCACCCCTAACATTTTCCTAAATACATCATTTTTAATCCGGTCTAGCCTTATATCCACCTCAAAATCCTCATCTCTGCCACCTCTATATGCGACTGTGTCCTCTTAATGACCTAGTAGTCCTTTCTATAATTGTCGGCCGCATTGTCACCATATAAAATTTTCTCTTTAATTTAGTTAAAAAATTCTTGTTACACAGCATTCCTGAGACCGTCCTCCACTTACACCAGGTCAGTCTGGACTTGCTGTGGTACGTCACACCAAAATAAGACTTATACTTTAAATAACGCCTCTAATGCAATGTGGCACCTCCGTAAACACCAAAAAAATAAAATAAAAGAACGTATTTTCTTACAAAGTAGGCCAAAAATGCAACTAAAGTCTAGTTTAACGATGTGATTGGCAGGAAATCTAGTCTTCTTTGTTACTACAAAATACTGTAGCAAAATTAGTGTATGAAATTTCTCTTGGAATAGAGGTATTGTCTGTCTACCACTTACCTTTCCTAGACCCTATATACTGAGTCTGGATGATGATGATGATGAAGAATTACCATCTATTGAGAATATTGTACCACATTGGTCACTTTGAGATAAAATACATAAGTAAATTGAAAATGGATTACCATCATTTATAGTCTTAAGGTTTTGAATGGATATAGACATTACCTGATGTAAACCCAATTTTGAACATATCGTCCATCTTCTGAGTATGAATATATGTAGACTAATATGTATGTCTGCATGGATCGAGTTAGTTGTTTGATGAAAATAAGCTTTTTTTTTAAGTTATATTTCACCACCCATCAAGCAGAAGTACAGTACATGGTTGATCTTTAGTTATAATATTTCCATTTTAATTACGAAAAAAAATGTCAAACCACTTACTGTCTGAAAAAATTATCTGAATGTAATCTGTCACATTACACATAGTTTTTTTTTTTCTTTTTGGTTTAAGCTCGATATACAAGTCATAGTACTGATACTCGTCAAATACTTCTTTTTTTTTTGTTCTTTTTTTTTATAAAAAAAAGTAGTTAATACTTGTCAACGACTTAAATAAGTCAATATTATCTTTAGGTTGAAAAGAAAATTAAGATAAATGCATGATAATAAATGCTTTTTAACCGATTCAAGACGTAGTTCAGTTAGTACTCGGACAGATACATTGCAGCTAGAAGATCATAGGTTCGAACCGGGATGTCAGTAATGACTTAGATCATGATATTCAACCCAATCCAATTGAGTTAAATGATTGATGACCCAATTTGCGATGACACCTGTGTATACTTATGTCCACGTTTTACTAATCTAGTTTTTCATTTATATCTTTCACGCACCTCACTTAGTTGGAAAAATGAAAAGATTTGGTTTTTAAAACTAGAGTAGATGCTTTTTCACCGTAAGAAACGATCGTTCACGATATAAGTTATATCAGAAGTTGAATATCTCACCGCCAGGACTTTATGCCTAGCTGCCACACCCGTTTCGAACAACATTATCTTAGAGAATCATAGTCAGTTGTTCTATTTCTAAAGGGTTGAGATCTCCTCACCCCCATTTTTCTCACCCTTTTTGTGACCACGCGATACGTGGAAGCAAAGGAGGGTGGTGAGGCTAAATGAGGGTCACCTGCATCTAGCCTCACCACCCCTTCTTGCTGCCACGTGTCGCGCGGTCACACATCACCGCATCCTCTTGCGGTGAGGGGATCCTATCTCATTTCTAACTGACTAATTTGAAAAAAGTGAAAAGTTCTGGAAATGACAGGTAGGCTGATAACATCTTTCATCTTGTTTCTTTTGTTTTTATAGATCTGTCGTTTAAAACTAAGTTTCAATTTCTAATAGAGTTAATGATACATTCTTTTTTATTTTGAAATATGATAGAATAAAACAAAATAACTCACTAATTAGATGCGCTTCTTATATTGTGAAGTACCAGTTGATTGACATAGCT
The DNA here is from genome assembly GCA_036186865.1 of Eustoma russellianum. NCBI lineage: Eukaryota > Viridiplantae > Streptophyta > Magnoliopsida > Gentianales > Gentianaceae > Eustoma > Eustoma russellianum. The sequence continues at coordinate 3,048,363 of AP025053.1, forward strand.
TGACGCATCATTATGAGTCATCGGTAAACAACATCTGTGTGTTTTTAACATATAAGTATGTTTGCGTACATCCGACCCCTCATACCTCGCTATAGACGGGAGCCCCTAAGATAATGGGTAATATTGTTGTTGTTGTTTTCAATTAAAACTACTTTACTCTTGAAAATTATGTTACTTTATCTATTTACATTATTATAGTTTTTAGTTGTTTCAATTCAAGTAACATCTATATTTTTTGAAGGGAAAATTACAGTTACCTCCCCTGTGGTTTTGCGTAATTATAAAATCATCCCCTGTCTTTTGTTATTAGCCAAAAAACTACCCTGTGGTGTGGGTTAAAATTGCACCGGTGAATTTACCTGTGGATGTGAGGATCACGCGATCCAAATATTGCCTTTCCGGTGAAATTCTAGCGCGTGGGAGGCAGGCAAAATTTATGGAGTCTAAGTTGACAAAAATACCCCCTTCTTCAACCCCTTTTAAAAACCCATTCCTCTTTCCCTGCCTGCGTTTTCAACCCTTCAGATGGTTTTTATCCTTTCCTTTCAAACGATCTTCGTTCAGGGCTGAGCTGGAAGAAGACATTCGGTCTGGACTGGAAGAACTGCAACCCTTGCATCATCTTGCTTAAAATTGCATCAATTTTTGAAAGGTAAGAAATTCTTCCTGTGATGAAATCACGTTTTACAGCCAAAGGAGGTACCTTGGCCCTTCGGTTTGTGAAAGTAATTGTTTAGTGTAATGGTTTCTTCTACCGGTCAAGTGTAATTTGTGGGTTGTGTATTTCGTTTTGAATGGTTAAAATCCTTTTTTTTGAATCCGTTCGTTTTGAGTATTCTTGTAGACACAACCTTGCTTTCTCCTTCCCCAATTTGTGGATTGTGGATTTCGTTCAAATTGGTTCGAATTGTGGGTTGTATTTCATTCTCCTGGAACAATAAAAGTAGAAAAACCGAGGGTTCTGTAATTTTCCCAAAACCGAGCTCAATGTTGTTTGAATTTCAGAAATGCCGAGCTCAAGCAGTAAAAGTGCTGGATGTAGAGATTTACGGTTCAAAAATCAGAGGTGTCACTGCGGTGTTAAAGTTCCACTTAAGATTGTAGAATATGCGCAAGAAAGCCGTGGAATGCTGTATTTCTCTTGCGATATATGTGGTTACTGGAAATGGTGCTATCCAGTCCGAAGGGGGGGTGTGTACGAGCATGAGATGGCTGAGCAATCAAGCTCAATTGGACCAGATAATGGTGTTGAAGCAGTGGAAAGAGATGAAGTTGAAAGAGAGCAGCTTTTGCGTACTGTTATGCAAGTAATAGAGAAGATGGATAAGAAGACAGATGTAACGAGGATGATGGTGTTATGTACATGGGTCGTTGTATTTGTCGGAGTGATATTTCTTATGTTCAAGTAGTTTACGGAGATATGGTTTCTGATTGAGTAATGTTCAATTTGTTGTTATGCACTTTGTTCATTGTATTTGTGTAATGCAACGTTTGTGTAATATTGTGTAATGAGACTTTGTTATGCCATTTGGCCATTAACGATCAAGTATAGCTGAGTCGAGGCTCTGCATGGCTCGCGAGTTGAAATCAGAAATTGAAATTGGCCCCTCCCTAAAGCATGCTAATGTTGTATCTCTGCTTGGCTATTGTAAAGATGAATCTGACATGATCCTTTTGTATGACTACCCTGTTAATGGCGTGCTACATGATCATCTTTGTGACTCTAACAGTTAAACAAACAGACCTTCACCGAAATCTGAAGTCAAGCAATATCTTGTTGGCATGTGAAATAGAACACTGCACACTAGTGTCGTAAATGGAAACAAAAGTAACCATGAACGCATATCTTCATATAATACCCATCACTGTATGCGAATAACATTAGTTGTACAAAATGACTGCTTAATGTATCATTGTGGATTACATAGCCTCTTTCATTTAATCGCATACAAAGATGCGATGTAATCCACACCAAAATAAACCCATTTTGAACCCCTCAAAAAATGCGATGTCCACAAACATTTTACACCGTTTAGCTGGACATGGTTTTTCTAGTTCCAACCGTGCCTTTGTTCTTTCTTGGACTGCTCCTTGGCTGTTTATGCATCAGGTCTTGGACTTTCCTTCGCACCTATACATGAAAGAATATTCAAAATTTTGTAAAACACGGGCATACAACATAAAACGCAGTTGAAGGTTTTTTCCTCACAATATGATAGGATGAAGTCGATGGTTCTGCTTGCTCGTTGCAAGTCTCCATGCACCGGTCCTCTAACTGGTCAGACTGAGGTAACTCCTCATCCTCAATATGTATAACTCCTTTGAAAGGTTTCCTCCATGGATACTGTAAGAAACTCATCAATATTTATACAACAGGCCATCAATTAAGTGTACAGAATTACAATAGCATAATGTCAAACATTGTTACCTTGAAAGAAACTCTGGTAATGCGTTTATTGAAAATGTTTGAAATTTTGCTTGAACTGTTGCTTGGTTTTCGGACACTCTGCAAGAATCTCAGGATAAGAAGTGTACACACAATTACAATCGAAAAGTGAAGGTAATAGCATTACACTTACAAGTTTTTTTGGTCTGTTAGGTCGATCTCGTTCATCAGCATCCAATCTCTGATTTTCATTGTGTTGGGTAGGCTGACTTTCAGCATCAACCATTGTCTGATTGTCATTGTATTCGGTATGCTGAATTTCATCATCATCTATTGTGTGGTTGTCCGATTGGTTAAACTGAAAATCATTATCCTCCATTCCCTGTGAATGTTTAATATGCAGTGCATCAAATCACATATAAAAGTTACGAAATGAAAGTTTACAGAATTACAATTGGTGATATTAACTATGAGTATATTACCGATTTACATCCTGATGTTCAACCTGTGGGGATGACCTATCATCAACATCCGTTGCCTGTGATTGCTATCATCCAGCAGGACACATGTCAATGACTGTTAATGAAAATTTATGCATCTATATGAATTTATGGTGATGCTTACCTGGTTATCATTTTGTTGGGCTGGCCTGCGTGAACAGCTTCGTTTATTATGGTGATCCTGTTACAATACCTTTTTGCCACATATGTAGACGTACAATGCTTGTTCTTGTACTGTCTACCACAACTATGCTCTCCCTTCAGGGTTTTGACCATAAACGTTTGTTGTCCTTGAACTGGAGATGCATGAATCCTCCATGAACAACCTTCAGAACAAACAGCAGTTATTCGACTTTTTTCATTCTTCACATACGTAAATGTGAACCCGTCTCTTATAGCCCAATCTTTCAGAGCATCTCTAAATTCTTGTGGACTCCCAAATGTATGGCCAACCCTAAGCTCGTATTTTTTATCCTGTAGATCACACTCCATATCAAAGGCCATTTGTGACCTACCCTCGGTGTCAAGTACGTCATACTCGTTTTCTGCATCATGTTGACCACCGTCTCCTACATCAACCCCCTCTCCACCTGCATCCCTTTCTCCGTCACCCTCATCAGAATCATACATGTCTTCATACTCCTCATCACGATATACAGAGCATTCACCTCCTAATACACCATTCACATCGTCATCACTTATATGTGTGCGGTCTATATCACCGAGACCACCCCATATTTCCTCATCAACATCAACTCTACTTTCAACGTCAAAAACCTCACCATCATCCATGTCAAAATAAGACCCCTTCAATTAAACTATCTCAAATCCGAACTGGAAGACAATATGCCAAACAGAATTTCAAGTAAATTAAGATAGGGAAAATTACAATTCACAAAGTAAGACCCCTTCAATTAAACTATCTCAAATCAGCACACCCATATACAAATTGAAATCCCTATAGGGCTAGGACCTGCAATTCCACAGCATTTACGAAAACCAACATTTACAAGTTGAAATCCATCAGCATACGAACTAGAATCTAGAACTGATGAGCAATTCCACACCATTTACAAAAACCAACATTTACAAAAACCAACTATTCCCCAGCATTTACCAAAAAAAAAAAATCAGGAAAAAAATTTGACGAAGATTAACAATAACCAACATGCATTATCAGTTCACAACTAGAATCTAACGACTACCAGTTTATCACCTCACCGATTAAGATGCAAGAGTAGTGTACACATTGACTTACAGTTTCGGTCCTTCACCCACGCGAAACAAAAAAAATTCCTCAAATATCCGATGTAGCTGCTAAACTAACGAGTTCCAACCCTGCATGCTCCAATCGCCACCAGATACTTCAGAAACCAGCACCGGATTGCAGCCCTAGAGTGTTTAGCGTTTTCGTTCCCAGCTAAAACCCCAAGCCTTTGTGAATTTTGAAATTTGTTTTTCAGGAAAAAACATATATATTAATTCATTAAGGGCATTTCGGTCACTTTGCATTTCAATCGGTGCATCCACCGGTAAATTCACCGGTGCAATTTTAACCCACACCACAGGGTAGTTTTTTGGCTAATAACAAAAGACAGGGGATGATTTTATAATTACGCAAAACTACAGGGGAGGAAACTGTAATTTTTCTTTTTTGAAACTTATATTAGTATATTTTTACATATCTTCAAGTTAGAAAAGAAGAATTGCAAAAACCACAAGAACAAGAAGTATAACCGTAACTATATATACTTATACAACATTTGAAATCAAGTTATGCTAAGCGAGCTGCATTTTGTACTGGGAATTTAAAACAATTGAACTATTCGTATAAACCCGAGACTGACAAAATTAGGGGTGATATCCTAACCCTACTTTCCTCATCCTTTTTGTGACCATGCGACACGTGGCAGCAAAGAGAGATGGTGAGGCTAGATGCGGGTGACCCTCATCTAACCTCACCACCACCTTTGCTGCCAAGTGTCGCGTGATCACACGTCACCGCATCACATTTACGGTGATGGGATCCTACCTCCAAAATTAGTATTAAAAAGATATATTTAAATTTTACTTTGATAATGTTCACGAAGCTTTCACCCTGGTATGCCAGTGATGCATTAACAAAAGAGTTCAGATAATGGTTCAGATGTGTAGAGGCCAATCGTAAGGCAAAATATAACGCTTCCAATCACGCGTCGTCACGTTTACAAACTGTTCTTTTTACAAAAAAAAATTTAAATCAGTAACCAGTTTGTACAAATGGCGTAGTTTGATGCGAGGTCTCATATTTTGCCTTACGGTTAGACTCTATATATCTGAACCCTTCATACACGACTTAAGCATGATTAAATAATATATGAGCAAAAATATTTAACCGATATTTATATATTCTTTTCCTTTTGGGGATAAAGATATTCTATATATTCTGTGAGGGAATTATTGTCCCCCGACACTTTTCACCGGGAGCAGTACAAGTCACCATCTTAAACCGCGCGCTTCTCTCACCTTTCGCTCAATGCAGCTCCACTCCGCGGCCGGCGGTAACGTTCTGGCCGCCCTTCTCGGCGGTTCTATGATTAAAGCACCTTCAGCTCGATTAATCTCCTTTGACATCTGAAAAACGTCATTTTCGGGTAATTATTTCTCCCATCATTTGGTTCGCCTATTGTTTTTTCACCTGCAAGCATTTGGCGAATTTACTTGCAATTTGACGTGATTTTCTCATTTATCATTCTGCATGTTGTGATGTTCTTTTATCATTGAATTTTTTTATGGCAATTAAAAATGTTGCCGACGCTTTGGAGCTTGAAGACAGGTTTGGTTTAATTATTCTGATAATCGATTGACCTGGGGATATGAATTTTTATGGATCCGGACATTCATTTCTTCTTTTTTGCGGATAACAGACGTTACGTTTTTGTGCTTTCTTTCGAATGAAATTTTCTACATTTTGAAATGCTGACTTTTGCATCTGGATTTTTACGTTTGCTCTGCTTTCATATTTAGTTCTTTTCTTCTCCTTTCCTTTCCCCTCCTCTACAGCCCCCCCCCCCCCCCAAGGGGCGTGTTTATTAGATGCGCACTCGTGTATTCTTCACAAGCCTGTTCTGTAGGCTTTGTGTGCTTCATCTTGGTGCGGGGATTTTTTTCCTTATTTTTAAGGAAAATTTACGTTATTATTTTTATTCTTTTTTTTCCCGGAAACTTAAATAGTAACCAATGACTGTGCAAAAATTTTATTGTGGAGTCTTGTTTAATGAGTTTTGTATTTTTCTTTTAAGTTCAGTGCGTATTGTCTGGTATTAAGCATTAGTGGAATCCCCTTTGAAGCATTGAGAAAGATCAGTACTCTCAAATTACTTATATGTTGCCTTACAAGCTTGTTTAGCACAGCCTATGTCATGTGGAAAGTATTCAATGAACTCCGGATCCAAGATGAGTGTTAATAATGCAGATGCATTATGTACTTGTTAATTGAACTTAAGCCATTCAAGTGGATGCTTTCAGAAAGTGAGTTGGCTGCTGACATCATCGAACTTTTTTATTTTATTTTTTACGAGTGTAAGCTCTTAATTGTGCATCAAGTTTGTAGTCAACATGTAATATGTGCATGGATGATTCTTCGATAATGATGACTGTAGAACTTCATTTTTTACAGGCAAGTGATTGGATGTTGAGGATAAAAAGAGGCGGTGGCTTCTATGGGTTGAGACACACACAAATGTCTCTCGTCCTCATTGGCTTAATGTGCATCGCTGTTCTGACATTGGCTTGGACAAAAAGTATACTTTTGATCTCAATATATCCACCCCAAAGCCATGTCTTACATGTGATTTCAGGTTTGTTTCAAAAGAGATAGTCTGGGTTACTTTAAAGTTTTTAGTTGATGTCTTTTTCGTTTTCCATGTTTCTGGATTAAACTCTGAAGCAAAACACTTAGTTGGTCTATGATTAAGGTGAAAACCTCAGCTTATTATACTCTATTTCTGGTGTCCAGATTATTTTTCATCCCAATAGTTCAAGTGCAAAACAGGATAAGAGGGAAAAATCCCTGCAATCCTAGCTAGGAGTATATCATAACAGAAGTAAAAGGCTTTTTTTTTTAACGACGATGTACAGAAAAAGTTCGCTTCTTTCTCATTCACTTTGCATGCCGTGTCTGATTTTCATGGTATTCTAAGCTGTCAATGTACTAGGTTTCCCTGATGTTTAACTCTTAGGATGATCCAACTGGGCCTTTTTCATTTTTGTATAGCAGTTGTAGTTGAATTCTGAGAATGTGTTATATATATACTGTTTTTGTCAGTGACCCTTGGTTTGTTTGTCTGGCCTCTCTATCTTAATCGCAGAGCAAAAATTATACAAGAGATTCATTTCAAATGACAAATCTGGTGTTCTCATGGTTGACCAAATAAACTTGAGCCTTGCTGATGCTTCCACCGAGAACAAGAAAACTAGAATACCATTTGGAGATGAAGACATTATACGAGGTAAAACCGAGTGTCTTAGAATGTCTATGCAAATGTACATGCAGATACATTGACTGTTCTATCCTGATGTGGCTATAAAGCAAACAGTTTTTGTAGCTGTAACTTTGTTGGAAACTAATACTAGTAACAACGTTTTAACGGTGGAGGACCTTTATCAGGTTCGCAGAAGAACGCAAATTTTTGATTGTTCCATCTTTGCTCACAAGTGCTATTTGTTTAATGCACAGTTAAAAGCCTACTAAAAACAGCTTTCCATCATTCGTAGTAAGTCACATTGTTTACCTGTTTATGGGGTTACTTTCCCAAACTTGTTTCAGAATAATGGTTGTGGAGATACACAGGATCCTGTCTTCCAAAGCATCATGATTTTATCTGATTTGCATGCTTCTGATAAGATGTACTTACTGCCATTTTTTTGCTCATCAATAGCTAGCTTTATGTTAAACAACTGAGAATCTCTTAGCTAGTGTATGTCCCTCTATACTGAAGGTGTGCTCATATGTAACTTTGTTGTCAGTCTAGGAAAACATCTATGGGATGAATATTAAATTTTTTTGGTACTTCCATTATAAATTGTGTTTCTGACATATATTTGCGACCCAGAAGTTAATGCAATGGCAAAAAGTGCTGGTGCTGAAATTTCTGTGAGTAGAAAGAGTGCTCAACATGGAAAACATGTCTTTCCTGCACCTAAGAGTATTTTGAGCTCTGCAAGATATACCGTTGAAACTTCAGTTCAACAAAATTACAGTCAAAATCCAGCAGCTACTACCACAAATTCAGGTGCACTTCTATTGCTTGTTATTCTTCTGTAATCATAGGTACAGTTGTAAGAATAATGTAAGAGTCCCGTAAACTCCGTGCTGCCATTTCTTTTGGCATATTGAATGACTTTATCTAGCTGATAAGTGCTTTTTTCCCATAAAATTGTGAGGTTTAATTGTCAAGACGACATAAATTTTGGAGCAGTACCTTTCTTAAGACATAAAAATTGCAAAGTGACAAAAAACCAAGATTAAGATGTATTAGGATCCACTATCAATAGAAAAGATGATCTTAGAAAGGAACTTGGGGTAGTACTTTTTGATGAGAAACAAGGGGCCTCGCGCTTGAGATGGTTTGACTACTTGCGTAGCAATCTCTGGATGCAAATATTAGGCATAGCGATATCCAAGAGCAGAATTCATGCTAAAAAAAGAATTGGCAAAAAAGACGTAGATGAACGCTCAGAAAGATACAGGACATTAGTGAGAAATGGTATATGATAGAGGGCAATTAATATAAAAGATCTATGTAGGTGCCCTTGTTATTGTTTTATTTTATTTTTTTATATACAAGAAAGATGGCTAATCCATGTGTAAATTTTGTCAAGCGTTATTTCCACAAAGTGATTTCTCTAAAATTTGTCATGAAAAGAAATAAGCTTAACGCACGTTTGTCAATCTCTTTCTTTTCTTTTCTTAATAGCTGAAATAAGTCACAGAACTTGATAGAGACAATGCCAATTTGCACTTTTAAATAGATGAGCTCACTCGTTACATTTAAAACAGATTTCTGTGGAGCATATTATTTGCAGATGACATTTTGCTGGTGGATGGACTAGTGAAGGAGTCAATATTAAGCTGGAATGTTGACGGGAGATGCCATAGAAGAAAGGATTTTAAATTGAGTCGAAAGAAGATAGAGTATATAAAATTTAATTTTAGCAACAAAATAATGACATTAGAGTCTTGTGTGAAACTGGGAGATCAAGAGATTCAATGGAGTAAGAGTTTTAGGTATTTAGTATCTACACTAGAGAAAAATGAAAGAATTGAAAATGATGTGAATCATAGGGTACAAACAGGATGATTAAAGTGGATAAATGTGTTACGTCTTCTTTGTGATAGAAAATTACCTTTAAAGCTTAAAAGGAAGTTTATAGGACGACATAAGACCCGCACTGCTGTACGAGTTTGGATGTTGGACAGTCAATAATGAGCATGAAGAAAGAATGCGATTGACAGAAATGAGAATGTTAAGATGGATGAGTGGACATAAAAAGAATGATTAAGAAATAAAAATATGAGAAGAAAATTTGGATGTCTCCTATAGATGAGAAGATGAAGGAGTCAAGTTTAAGATGGTATGAACATGTGCGCATGTGTTTTGCAGATTCACCTATTAGCCGGTGTGAGACAATGAATGAGGTGCATGTTAAACATGGAAGAAGGAGATCAAAGAAGACATGGAGAGAGACAATAACGAAAGATGTTACTTATACGACAATTGAGAGCGTATGGTCAGTGAGAGAGGATAATGGAGACACTTGATTAATGTAACTGATGTCATGTAGAAAGTTTTAGATTTAAATGAGAGCTTTAGGTAATTTGGCTGGAATCACGGTTGTGACGATATGAAAATTTTGAAATAAATGTATTCTAAAGGTACATATTATGCATTACATACTAGGAGACACAAAAGGAGGAGCGGATTTAGAATACGAATAAAAAAACAAAATAAATAAATAAATAAATAAATAAAGCGCAAGAGAAATAATTGGTCAAATAACCGACTCTACTGTAATGGGAAAAAGGTTTGAATCTTGTCCGTTTAATTGCTGAATAGAATAAATGAATAATATCTGCTAGTAAGAAATTTAGGGAAAATAGTTCACTGGTTTTGCGAGCTTCCAGATTAATTTAGTATTGTGTCGATTTCAGACTGCAATTTGGCTAAAGGTAAATGGGTGATTGATCAACATCGGCCTTTATATTCTGGATTTGGCTGTAAGCAGTGGCTATCTTCAATGTGGGCTTGCCGCCTGACACAGCGCAAAGATTTCAAGTACGAGAAATTGCGCTGGCAACCAAAAGACTGTGAAATGGGAGAATTCACGGGTTCTAAATTTTTGAGAAGGTAGCTTTCCTTTTCTCCTCGCAATGCCTCTGCTTGATTTCCTTTTAGAAGTTCTACACTGACTGATTTTGGGATTCACCACCCAGCGTACTTAAAGTACAACTGAAGCAATTTCTAGTAATCGTGTCACGACTGCCTAGGATTGCTAATTTCATATATGGGGCTTTCTTGATAAGTAAGACGCTTTGAAATGCTTCCAAATGCTGAGTTCTCTTTTTTCCCCCCTTTCAAACCATGTTCTTAAGTTTAAATTCGAAGTTTGTCCAAATCTTATTTCTGATCAGCTGGTTTGAATTTTTTGTTTTGTTTTTTTGTTTTGTTTTTGTTGCTTTTCCTTGTGTGGTTTTATACTGCGTAATACATGATGCTTGAACTTCAGACTTCTTTCCGTCTCTGTAAGTAGAGCATTTCTTGTTATGTGGTTCCTAATTCTGAAAACAAATGCGTGTAGAATGGAGAACAAAACTCTAGCTTTTGTTGGCGATTCCATAAGTAGGCAGCAGTTCCAGTCATTGATGTGTATGATCACTGGCGGTAAAGAGACACATGATGTCCTTGATGTAGGGAAGGAGTATGACATGGTTCAAGCTCACGGTGCTACACGCCCTGATGGATGGGCTTATCGGTTTCCCAGAACAAACACTACCATCCTTTGCTATTGGTCTGCTACCCTTTGTGACCTAGAGCCACTTGATCATAATAACACATCCACTGATGTAGCAATGCACCTTGATGTTCCGCCTTCTTTTTTGCGCAAGTTTCTTCCAAATTTTAATGTCCTAGTCCTAAACACTGACCACCATTGGAATAGGGGGAAGCTCAAGGCCAATCGATGGATAATGTATGTCGATGGTGCCCCCGTCAAGAATACCAAGCTTATTAGCATGGCAGGGGCCAAAAACTTTACCATTCACAGCACTATAGGGTGGGTGAACGCCCAACTTGCCAAACATCCAGGTTTAAAAGCATTTTACAGGACCGTATCTCCGCGGCATTTCTTTAATGGAGATTGGGATACAGGAGGAACCTGCGACAATACTTCTGTATCTGGTGAGAAGGAGGTGGTACAAGACGAGTCTAGTGATAGTCTTGCTGAAGAGGCAACCAAAGGCACTGGTGTGAAGTTACTAGACATAACAGCGCTGTCTCAGCTTAGAGACGAGGGTCATATCTCGCGCTACAGCATCCATGCTACACGAGGGGTGCAAGATTGCTTGCACTGGTGCTTACCAGGTGTCCCGGATACATGGAACGAAATCCTGTCTGCACAACTCTAGTCTTACCAAAAGTGTAAACGAAACATTATGCTCAGTGAGCAGATTTCGCTTGGCGAACCGGTTTGCCTCCTCGGCCAAAATGTGAAGTTTGTTTGATAGAAAGGCAAACTGGAGAGTGCTCTTAGCAAGTGGAGAGATTTGTGAGGAAGACTTCTCAGGTAGGGAAAATATGGCTCATTCTTTTTGTAGTCCGAATATGAAGTTAGACTCAGGATTTTATCATTCTTTCAAGTGTAATTATCGTACCCTGCAGTCACTTGCTTAGTAGTTCAATCATTTTCTAACGTTTCAGATAGGGTGTAGATTATAGCAACCAAGACGCCTGATTACTCCACATTATTTATGAGATATGGCTACAGGAAGAGTAGACTGAGGTTTTGATTTCCCCTTTTGGCCTTTGCAACTTCAAGGCATTTATTTTCAAGTCTAGTGTAGCAATCGACTCCCCCACTTCCATGCAAAAGCTCAGACAACATTTATCGCCGTACGCCAACGAGGTTTCCACCTCTCTTCTTTCCTTCCGCTCGCACTTCTTATCCATGAACAAATCTGTCACGCTGCAGAAACAGCAGACTTCATGTAACTGGTCAAAGTATTCACAACAGTGATCAACATCTGTCATGACTGTAGAAATAATAAGGAAAAATAAGGCTGAAGTCCGTTGTTTTATATTGCGTATATTGATGTATGTAGATAAAGAACAGTGTACAGTTTATTACTTTATTTTTTTTTGTTTTTTAGTTCATGTTACCGTTGGTAGGAATTAGCCGTTGGCTAATAGTATATAAATAGGAGTTGTAACATTTGAGAGAATAATCTGAAATCAGTCATTTCAGTCCCATACTTGCTATTCATTCTTGGATAACTTTCTATATGGTATTAGAGCCAAGATCCAGTCTGAAATTGTCGATTGATAAGAGAAAACAGCGTTCTTGAAGAAAACTCTGTATCAGATAAATGCAGTTGTTATTTCTCTCTTAGTCTCAACTGATCCTTGTATACATTACAGTATTGAAGCAAGGATTTACAATCTGTATAGATTGTCTCTCTCTCTCTCTGAAAGTATAAAACTCCGTTGAAGATAAAAGTGTGGAAGAAACCTACGTTGAAGAAGAAGAAAGATTACTCTGGAGAGAGGAACAAAAGAATTAAATTTTCTACTGGAAAAGCGAGTCTCTCTCTATTCCTATTAATTTGAAACGTACGAGTTGGACAAGAAAGAAGCGGTACGTGTCGAGTAAAAAGCCCAAAGTACACGTTAAAGCAGCAAAGTGTCAAGTCTGCATGTGTATTCTGCAGGCTGAAAAAACAAATCAGATTTTTCATAATCCTTTGTTTTGACAATAACACGAAAATCGAGGTCAGCTTTAGCCTTTGTTTTCGTCCTATTTCTTTTAAAGCGGTGCACTGTCTCCTAGGCGTCATTATTGCTTCACACTCTTATTTTTTACTCAACCTCTGTCTTGTACGGACGAATGCTACTCTCCTTCTTTTCTTACTACTTTATCGTTTTTTAATCATTTCTTGACGTGTCTCCTATTATATATTAAGATATATAGAAGAGGAGAGAAATTTCTTATTGATTCTTCAAATCTCACAAAGCTTACAACACTATGTCCTATTTATGGGACAATTTCAAGGCACTTAATAAATGGATCAATAACCCTTGTAATTCCCAATACATAGGGTACATGTAAGGTCATTCTAGATATTTTCAATACCACCTTGGACATCCACATACTATGTATTGTTACATAACACTCCCCCTTGGATGTCCAAATTTTATAGAATATGCCTCGTTAAAACCTTGCCAAGAAAAACCCAGTGGGATAAAAACTTGGACGAAGGGAAAAGAGTACATATTCTAAAAATTGTTTCGTGTGATACACTGCCTCGTTAAAACCTTGCCAAGAAAAACCCAGTGGGATAAAAACTTGGACGAAGGAAAAAGAGTACAGTGTTTGGATTAATCACACTCCCCCTGATGATGGTATAAGGTCCTTGAGCTGACGCATCCCAATATTGTGCACCACCTTTCGAAACGTAGCTGTAGGTAATGCTTTGGTGAATAAATCTGCAAAATTATTGCTTGATTGTATTTGTTGGATACTGATGTCACCATTCTTCTCAAGTTCATGAGTATAGAAAAATTTTGGTGAGATATGCTTCGTTCTATCTCCTTTGATGTAGCCGTTTTTAATTTGAGCAATGCAGGCGGCGTTATCTTCAAATAAAGTTGTCGGAGTCTTCCTCAACGAAGGTAGTCCACATGATTCTTGGATATGTTGTATCATTGACCTCAACCATATGCATTCGCGACTTGCTTCATGTAACGCCAAGATTTCGGAATGGTTGGATGATGTGGCTGTTAATGTCTGTTTGACAGATCTCCATGATATAGCTGCGCCTCCACAAGTAAAAACATATCCACTTTGTGACCTTCCTTTATGAGGGTCAGATAGATAACCAGCATCAGCATATCCTACCAGTTGTGGTTCGGATTCCCTTGAGTAAAACAAGCCCAAATCTGGTGTTCCTCGAAGATATCGTAAAATATGTTTAATACCATTCCAATGCCTTCGTGTTGGTGTAGCACTATACCTTGCCAGTAAATTTACTGGAAAAGCTATATCTGGTCTTGAACAATTGGCCAGATACATAAGCGCACCAATAGCACTGAGATACGGTACTTCTGGACCTAATAATTCTTCGTTTTCCTCTGCTGGTCTAAAGGGATCTTTCTTTACATCTAAAGAGCGAACCACCATCGGACTACTTAATGGATGAGCTTTATCCATGTAAAATCGTTTCAAGATTTTTTCTGTATATGAAGTTTGATGGAGAAATATTCCATTAGGCAAATGCTCGATCTGCAGACCGAGACAAAACTTGGTCTTTCCAAGACTTTTCATTTCAAATTCTTTCATAAGATAGTCAGAGGTAATAGTGAGCTCTTCAGGAGTACCAACAAGATTTAAATCATCTACATATACCGCAACTATAGAAAATCCGTTTCCAGATTTCTTGATGAATACGCAGGGACAAATTGGATTATTTATATAACCACTTTTCACAAGGTACTCAGAAAGACGATTGTACCACATTCTGCCAGACTGTTTTAATCCATACAAGGATCTTTGTAATTTGATTGAGTATAATCCTTGTGCCTTTTGATCACATGCCGCAGGCAATTTCAATCCTTCAGGGATTTTCATGTAAATATCATTATCTAGTGATCCGTATAAATATGCAGTAACAACATCCATTAACCGCATATCCAGGTTGTTCGTGGCAGCTAGGCTGATTAAATAGCGTAATGTTATGGCATCAATTACAGGGGAATATGTTTCATCATAATCAAGCCCAGGTTTTTGTGAAAAACCTTGCGCAACAAGACGTGCCTTATATCGCACGACCTCATTTTTCTCATTGCGTTTTCGTACAAAAACCCATTTGTATCCAATAGGTTTTATCCCTTCAGGGGTTTGGACTACAGGTCCAAATACTTTCCGTTTTTCTAAAGATTTTAGTTCTGCTTGAATTGCATCTTTCCATTTTGGCCAATCATTTCTGTGTCGACACTGTTCAATGGATCTTGGTTCAGGATCCTCGTTTAAAATATCACATGCAATTCCATAAGCAAAAACATGATCCATAGTAACCTTTTGTCTATCCCAATTTTCTCCTGTACTAACATAATTTAAAGAGATTTCTTCAAAATTTTGTTTACATGCCTCTTCTGGAGCAACTTGTTTATCAATATTCAACTGATCAGTTTCATTTTCTGTAGCGCTTTCAAGTTGTGAACTTGTTTTTGTTTCCGGAGTATGCTCTTCTGGAGCGTCAATTTGTACCCTTCTTTTCCGAGGGTTTTTATCTTTTGCCCCAATTGGGCGCCCACGTTTTAGACTGGCTTTTGGTATTCTGTCATTATGTCTTGCAGGGACATCAAGTCTAACAGGCGTATTCATTGCCGGAACATGGGATTTGGTTACCCTTTTACTCTCAATAAATGCATCAGGCAATTGATTTGCAATATTCTGCAAATGGATTATCCTTCTTACTTCTTGCTCACATTGATTTGTTCGTGGGTCTAGATGAGAAAGTGAAGGAACGTTCCATGTAATTTCTCGCCATTCTTCTGGAACGGGTATTTTATCTCCCCCTAATGGCGGGAAAACATTCTCATCAAAGTGGCAATCAGCATACCGTGCCGTAAACAAATCACCCGTCAGGGGTTCAATATATCTCACAATAGAAGGAGAATCAAAACCCACATAGATGCCTAAACGTCTTTGAGGACCCATTTTGGTTCGTTTTGGTGGAGCAATTGGAACATAAACCGCACAACCAAAAATCTTCAAATGTGAAATATCAGGCTGCTGGCCTGAGACCATTTGCAAAGGAGAATATGATTGAAACGAACTGGGTCGGAGCCGGACCAATGCAGAAGCATGCAAAACTGCATGTCCCCAAGCTGTCGTAGGTAAACTAGACTTTAAAAGCATAGGTCGAGCAATTAGTTGTAAACGTTTGATAAATGACTCAGCCAGGCCATTTTGAGTGTGCACATGTGCTACTGAATGCTCAACATCAATCCAATTGACATACAATAATCATTAAAAACTTGGGAAGTAAATTCTCCAGCATTATCAAGACGAATAGATTTAATAAGATAATCTGGAAATTGTGCTCTTAAGCGTATTATTTGAGCAAGAAGTTTGGCAAATGCTACTGTTCGCGTTGAGAGCAAACTCACATGGGACCATCGTGAAGAGGCATCTAGTAAGACCATAAAATAACGAAATGGTCCACTAGGAGGATCAATAGGCCCACAAATATCCCCTTGTATTCTTTGTAAAAATATAGGAGATTCAATATGAAGTTTTAGTGGGGATGACCTCGTAATAAGTTTTCCTTTTGAACAAGCGACACACATATAATCATGAGTTAAAAGAATCTTGTGGTTCTTTAAAGGATGCCCATGTGAGTTGTGTATTATTCTACGCATCATTATGGATCCCGGGTGACCAAGTCGATCATGTCATAACATAAATAACTTTGGATCATCGAACTTCTGGTTCATCACAATATTAGATTCGACTGGATGTATAGTCGCATAATACAATCCAGATGAGAAAATTGGAAATTTTTCTTTCACAAGCTTCTGGCCTGCATCATTATATGTAATACATAAAAATTCCATATTCCCTTCATTCATAGTTTCAATATGAAAACCATTAAGACGTATGTCTTTGAAACTCAACAAATTTCGTTTCGACTTGGTGGAAAATAATGCCATATTTATCACTATATGCGTACCACCCGGTAATATAAAAGTTGCTCTGCCGGAGCCCTGAATCAACGGTGTAGTACCAGAAATGGTACTGACATTTGCTTTTGCCAATGTTAACGTCGAGAAATATTTTCGATCTCGAAGAATTGTGTGTGTCGTTCCACTGTCAACCAAACAGATATCTCCACCAATCATCTGGAAAAAATCTAACATATACAATCATAATTATTAAACTTTTAAGAAAATTGTTAACAAACACAATTCATGCAAAATGTTATTCATTCATAGAAATGTAAAACCAAACAAAAAGAAGAACTTATAGAAATATGTAGTCATCAGTGCAAATTTTCATGCTAATCATAATGTATCATCATTCTTGATTATTTGCTTCATTAACCAGAAACTGAATTCCATTGTCATCCATGTTTGGTGCCATAAGGTAATCTTCAGGAGTCAAATCATTGAAACTATTAGGAATCACATCTTCATGATCATCATTGTTATCATAGTGTGCGAAATTAATTTCCTTTCCCTTGCCTTTATCTTTTTGGGATGCCTGATATAGATCGACCAAATGCTTAGGTGTTCGGCAAGTACGAGACCAATGCCCTTGGGCACCACAACGATAACAAATCTCATCATTGTTCTTGGCACGTGCACCATGTTTCACAGTCTTTGTATTCGCACGCTGTTTATCCTTAGTTTCCAACTTCTGGCGATTTGGTGCAAAGTTTCTGCCATGTCCACGACCTTTCCCATGACTATTATTGCTACCACGTCCTCGTCCACGACCGCGACCACGTGCATGGTTATAACGATTTGCATTCGCTTCAGGGAATGGCTGTGATCCGGTCGGATGAGAATGGTGGTTTTTCATCAACAGTTCATTGTTTTGTTCAGCAATAAGCAGACAGGAGATCAGTTGAGAATATTTTTCAAATTTTCTTTCACGATACTGTTGCTGCAGGAGCACATTAGATGCATGAAAAGTAGTAAAAGTTTTTTCCAACATGTCTGCATCAGTGACCTTGTCTCCACACATCCTTAATTTGGAGACGATCGAAAACATTGCAGAATTATATTCATTTACTGTTTTATAGTCTTGTAATCGTAGATGCAGCCAATCGTACCGAGCCTTAGGGAGGATCACATTTTTATAATGCTCATATCGTTCTTCCAAATTTTTCCATAATTCATATGGATCTTTGATACCAAGGTATTCAGTTTTTAGACCATCATGAAGGTGATGGCGAATGAATATCATTGCTTTGGCCTTATCTTGTTCACTGGCCTCAACACCTTTCTTGATGGTATGCCCAAGGTTCATTGATGTCAGATGGATCTCAGCATCCATGAATAAACTATATCAGAAATGATATATTCAGTCAAAACTATAGGTCTGCGTCAATATTATATACTTCTGGTATAATATGCTTCAGGCATACAAGCTACAATATATGCAATGATAATAATAGATTCAATAACAAAAAAAACTATTTGTCAAAATATACATACTTCAGGTATGATATCATTTAATGCTTCTAGCATGTAGATAATTCATTCTACGTTATAGCAGATCTTTATGCTTCGGGCATATAAATGATTCATGTCTTTGTTAATGCCAAACAATTCATGCTACAGGCATGTCAACTATTCATGCTTCATGACAATGATTCATGTTTTTGGAATAAGGTGATGATCCTCACCTTGGTGTATTTCAGCATCTTAACCTCATGGATCAAGGCTTACGATGATTATGACTATTGACACTCTAAGATGTGAACAACATGCATAAGTGCAAGACATATTGCACATCAATCAGCCATATGTACATAAATTAATAAAAAGAGACCAAAAAGAAATACTTAGCACATGTGGTTCTGCGTCAGTCATAGTGGCCAGACAAGAGAAACCAACAACTTATAACCATAATGTAAGCAACCGTGACTCTCCTAGTAGAATTGGTCAAAATATAAACTAGTCATGCTTTTAGACATGTTAATTATATCAATTATTCACGTTTCGAACGTGTTAACAATTCATGCTTCGGGCATGATGACAATTAATGCTTCAAGCATGTTAATAATTCATGCTTTGGGCATGATAAAGCGATTCGTGCTTCGGGCGTGATAACAATTAATGCTTCAGGCATGTTAATTATTTAGTCATGTCATTCTTCATGCATGATAATTATTCATACTTCAAGTATGTCAAAATAGTGATATTAATATACTTCAGGTATATCAAAACTTTATATTACATAAACCGAAGCGTGAATCGTACGACTGTTGTGATGAGCCACAGAAGGCACGTAAATGCAGCAATATTTCTAAAGCATTTCGTCTTATCAATTTCTTTTACAATTTAGTTTACTGAACTTGGTAATTAGCACATACGTTGGATGACTGTAATGTGAATAGCAACAGTGAAGGATACATAAACAAAAACTATGCTGAGAAGATATCATCTAAACAACCGATTAAGTAAACAAGAAAAAAAAATAGGAACTCACAGTAAAGACTTGAAGAGTTTTCGTGCTGATAACGTATTATATATTAAGATATATAGAAGAGGAGAGAAATTTCTTATTGATTCTTCAAATCTCACAAAGCTTACAACACTATGTCCTATTTATAGGACAATTTCAAGGCACTTAATAAATGGATCAATAACCCTTGTAATTCCCAATACATAGGGTACATGTAAGGTCATTCTAGATATTTTCAATACCACCTTGGACATCCACATACTATGTATTGTTACATAACATCTCCTTCTACTTGTCATTTCTTTTTTGCTTTTTGCTTCAAAAACTTTATCTTCTCTCTGCTTCTAAAATTCTTGTGGGTCCTTCCTCATCGATTTTTGGGTTAATTACCTTTTGCCCCCCTATCTTTTGGCGTAATAGTCAATATCCTCCTTAATGTTTAAAAATACAACTTTACCTCCCTTGATGTTTGTAAAATATACTCTTACCCCCTTTATTTAATTAAAAAATGTTATTTAAATATATATAATAAAAATACCCTATTTTGCCCCTGACTTCTTCTTCTTCATCTTCCTTGTCCTGCCTCGATGGAGTTTTCTTTTGGCCTCGATTTTTGTATCGGCTGCAAGGAGAACGAGATATGAAATCTCGGGTCCTGCTAATGAATCAACTGGGATTTCAGGGTCCTCCCATCTCTTGAATTTCCTCTGGCAGGCTAATGAATCTGGTTACCAGCATGTTTGGCCTGTGAGTTTGTATATTATTGAACAATTTCTAGCTTCATTTTCTGTGTTATTTCTCTATTGGAATACCTCAAAGTCTTCCTTATATCTTGATGTGGAGGAAATCATCACATGAAAGTTAGATTTTATTTAACAATCTGATGTTGCCTCACATAATAATCAACAGTCAAGAAGGATCCATGAAACTTGCGAATTTTGTTGAAATCAATTAAAACCAAGGCCTTGTTGGCATTTTCATCCGTTAAAGTTAAGGTGTAAGAATAGTTGCAGCGGTAATTGTGGTTGGGAAAAGTTGTTTTCTGGGAGAATCGTTTATCAGGCGACTTGTTTTAATGTTCATTATCGTCAACCACTTAATCAGCTGATTGTATTCTCTTGTTTGTATATGCCTGATGCTTCTTGGATATGCATGCTCCTTAATCTAATGGATAAAATGTAGAAGAGCACGTATAGCAGCTCCAAGTAGCTCTGCTCATTTGGGATTATGAAAACATGGAATTCAATTTTGACACTATGTCTGTCTAGTTCCTGTAAACAAGAGCAGGACTAATGCACACGATAGGAGAGAATTTTTCTGTATATTTTTCTTGATACTTTTTGTAAGTATACATCCACATTCTTATAGTACAATTCTGTGTCTAAGTATAGTAACTGAATCAATCAGATTAATTACAAATTAATCAGCCTAATTACAACCAAATCAATCACTAATTAATTTCTCCCTGATTGTATGCTAGTACCGGATTTTTTGCTCGTTTGTCTACACTCCCCCTCAAGTTGAACGGTGGGGTCTTCAACGTTTAACTTGCACAGAATACTTTCAAACGACCTTCCATTGATTGCTTTGGTGAGTATATCTGCAAGCTGGTCTTCAGACCTGACGAATGGCAACTCAATTATTCTACTCTCTATTTTTTCCTTGATGAAGTGTCGATCGATCTCTATATGCTTAGTCCTGTCATGTTGCACTGGATTTTCAGATATGCTTATCGAGGCTTTGTTGTCGCACAATAAAGGTGTGGGTAGGTTGACTGGTATGCCAATGTCTCTGAATAATTTCTGAATCCACAATACCTCAGTAACCCCTTTGACTATTCCTCTGAATTCTGCTTCAGCACTCGAGAGAGAGACAACTTTCTGTTTCTTGCTTCTCCATGTCACAAGATTACCTCCCACAAGTGTAAAATACCCTGAAGTGGATTTCCGGTCTGTTAAGCTTCCCGCCCAGTCGACATCAGTATACGCTTGAATCTTCAAATGTCCATTATTTCGAAACACAATACCTCTTCCCGGCGTACGCTTCAGATATCGTAAGATGCGCCACACTGCATTCATATGATGTTCTTGAGGGTTATGCATGAACTGACTTACCATACTAACAGCGAATGCTATATCCGGTCTCGTATGTGACAGATATATCAGTTTTCCGACCAAACGTTGGTACTGCCCCTTATCTGCAAGGGCCGCTCCGTCAACCATCTGCAGTTTGTGGTTTACTATCATAGGAGTATCACATGGTTTACAATCAAGCATTCCTACTTCAGTCAGGAGATCGAGAATGTACTTCCTTTGAGAGATGTATATGCCTTCTGTTGACCTTAGGACCTCAATTCCCAAGAAATACTTCAGTCCTCCAAGATCCTTCATCTCAAATTTGGTGAATAGGTGTTTTCGGAGGCGTCCAATTTCTTCGATGTCATTTCCTGTTATTACCATGTCATCCACATATATAATTAAACGAGTAACCAACTTACCTTTTCGCTTGGTGAACAAAGTGTGATCTGCATTGCTTTGTTTGTATCCATCTTGTCTCATGACCTCGGTAAACCTCCCGAACCAGGCTCGGGGGGACTGTTTTAATCCATACAATGCCTTCTTCAGCTTACACACTTCTCCTGCCCTGAATTCTGATGAAAAACCTGGCGGTGGTTCCATGTATACTTCCTCTTTTAGGTCACCGTGCAGGAACGCATTCTTAACATCAAATTGATGAAGAGGCCAATTTTGGTTTGCTGCAATAGAGAACAATACTCTGATTGTATCAATTCGTGCTACAGGCGAGAAAGTCTCAGAATAGTCTATCCCATATGTCTGTGTGTATCCTTTTGCTACCAACCGAGCCTTGTATCTTTCTATGCTTCCATCTGCTTTGTATTTGATTGTGAATACCCATCTGCACCCAACTGGTCTTTTTCCGAACGGAAGTGGACACTTTTCCCAAGTACAGTTTTTTTCCAATGTAGTCATTTCTACTACCATCGCTTCCTTCCACTCTGGCTGAGCGTATGCTTCTTCAGCATTTCGCGGAACCTGTTCTGAGCATATAGACACAAAGAAACTTTTAGCTAACTCAGATAATCCTTCTGTAGGAGTATTTACAGGATACCTGGACACTCTAGATAATTGTTCAGGAGAGTATCTTTGTGGAGGAACTCCACGTTTTCCCCGAGGTGGTAATACCCGAACTTCCTGCCTGTTAATAGAAATATCAGTGTCCATGCATATTGCTGGAGGATAATCAGAGTGAGTGTTTGTTTCAGTAGGTAAGTTTTGTTCAGTATCAAGACTTGGGGTAAACTCAAGGGCAAGCTCAGGATTAGATTGTTCAGTAGTTGTATCAGAATTACTTACCTCAAATGCGTCATTCATTCCGGAAGGATCATTTGACGGTCCTGTTTCCTCAGACTGTACAATATTGGGAGCTGTGTCGCAATCGGCGCCATTTACTTGCCCTGTTGGAACAACTGTTGAACAGGTGGGTGGTAGCACCAACCAATCAAAGGTTCCATTCCCGTTTAGTGGCTCCCCCTGAACTGAAGATGGGTTGGAGTAGAAGTACTCAGTCTCAAGGAAAACACAATCCATGGTGACATGGATGCGCCGGGTGCGAGGGTTATAACACCGATAGCCCTTTTGCGTAGGGGCATATCCGACAAAAACACACTTTTCAGAGCAAGGATCTAATTTTGTTCGGTTATGTTTGGGTGTGTGTACAAATACAGTACAACCAAAGACGCGCGGGGGGAGCGTAAGAAAGGTGGGCAATGAATGATATGTTGACAGGGTTTGTAGCGGAGTAGCGTATTTAAGGGCTCGTGTAGGTAGGCGATTTATAAGATAGGCAGCTGTGGATACTGCCTCCGGCCAAAAACTCATCGGGACATGCGAATCGAGTAACATAGCTCGGGTCATTTCCATAAGAATACGATTTTTTCTTTCTGCGGCCCCATTTTGTTCTGGAGTGTCAGGACAGGTGGTCTGATGGATAATGCCATTATTTTGTAGGAAATGGCTCAGATCTTTACTCATGTATTCCCCCCATTGTCTGATCGTAAGACTTGGATTTTTGTATTGAACTGCGTGTGGATCATATTATAAAAATGAACAAACTTTTGGTGGACTTCGGATTTATTTTTCAAGAGATATAACCAAGTCATACGAGAGCAATCGTCCACAAATATAACGTAATAATGAAAACCAAGCGGGGTATTATACGGGGAAGGTCCCCAAACATCAGAGTGTATCAAGACAAATGGATAACTGACCCGAGTATTATTAGCTGGATAAGCAGCCCGAGTTTGTTTCGCCCGGAGGCACGTATCACATGTAAAATGTTTTTCAGATGAAGGAAATAAAGCAGGAAATAGACGGTTCAAATAACTAAACGAAGGATGGCCTAATCGGCGATGCCACAACCACACCTGGCGATCAATCGTTCCGGTGGCAAGGTTAGACCGTCCCTGCTGCATCACAGCATCAACAAAGTATAGTCCTTGGCGTTCAGTACCACGCCCAATGATCGCCCCCGTATGAATGTCCTGCATGAGGCAGAAATTAGGATACATCAGAACGATACAATCTAATTCTTTGGTGACATGACTTATTGAGAGTAATTTAGTAGATAATGATGGGACATACAGGCAATTCTTTAAAGTTATGGTGGGTGTTACTGATATGGTGCCACTACTAGCAACAGGCACGGTGGTCCCATTAGCAGTTTTAATAACAGTTTTGGTGGTGGACGTGTGTGTGGTAAGATCAGAAACATCATTTGTCATAGTGTCCGTGGCGCCACAGTCAAAAATCCATTGTGAGGTCTTAGATGACAATTTTGGAGAGTTTAAGGATGTAAAAGTACATGGGGCAAAGTTAGGTCCTTGAGTTGACGCTGGAAGACACTTTGGGGGTTCAGGTGTAATTGTTTGGTAATTGGGGACTGAACTGTACACGCCACTTTCTGCAGGGGCTAAACAAATATTTTTATTAAAGGCAGGGGTACCGGGGGAAATAAATGAAGGGGTTTTTGGGGATTTTGCACTATTAGGGTTGGGAATTAAATTCCCAACCCCTGTACCTCCTTTTTCGTTGCAATTCTCGGTTGTTCCAGACACTTCCATAGCTGCTCCTTTCGTCCCTTCACTCCCCTGCTCCTTGAAAGCTTCTATCTTCCCAACTGCTGCAGTTTCTTCTGTGGCTTGGGCTATGGATGCTTGTCCCTTTCGTCTGAACTCATCCCACCAGTCAGGATAACCATGGAGTTGGAAGCATTTCTCTTTGGTATGGCCTTTCTTTTTGCAAAAGCTGCATTCTTGCAGGGATTTATCATCTCCACGCCTTGATGGTTTGCCTGAGCGTGGAGATGGCTTTTCTGAGGGTCCGCGCTGCCTGCTTTGTTCTGGTGGCAACTTTGCTACCAGTCCTTGACCAATGCCCTGTGATGATCTCAGATCTGAGGGCTGATTCACCAATACTCCTTTCTGCACTTCAGCCCTCTTTAGTTCGTTATAGGCTGCTTCAACTGTAGGTCATGGATCACGTTTGAGGATATCCTTCTTTGTATCCGAAAACTGGTCTTCAACGGCCAAAAGCAGTTGGTAAAGCCGATGTTCTTGAATCTTCTTGTTGTAGGTTGCGATATCCTGTGGGGACTCCATTGGATTCGGGTCCAGTGAGTCTATACTCATCCATAAGCCTTGGAATTGATCCCAAAGAGCCTCTAAAGATCGATTTCCTTGTTTGAGCGTATAACACTGTTTGTGTAAATCAAAGATTTGCAAGGGGTCACTCCCCGAGCCATACGTTATGGCTAGCCCATCCCAGAGAGCCTTTGCAGTGGTATATTTTGACACATTATTGACCAGGCTATCTTCAATATTATCAATGAGCCAAGTAAAGACCAATTGGTCGTTTTGTTCCCAGGTTTGATACGCAGGGTCAGTTGGCAGGGGGGGTGGAGGATCCCCAGTGATGTGGGAGCTCTTCCCCCTGCCTCCGATGGCTATCTTCATCAGCCGTCCCCAGAGACTGTAATTGGTGCTATTTAATTTTACTTTTAGCATCAAACTGGCAGGAAGTGGTGGAGATGGTTGTAAGTTCAGACTATGTTGTAGAAATTTAGCAAATTGTTCAGTGAAATCAAAATTAGAGGGCAGACTGGGTCTACTCTCAGATGAACTGGGTTTGCTGTTTTCTGGAACTTCTGACATGGTTGGCTTCCTTTTTGCAGGAATGTATGCGGATACGGAATCTTAGACAAAGGTCGAGAATGGGTATTTAGGCAATGAGGACAATTTAGATGGGTATTTAGGCAATGAGGACAATTTAGTCTGAGCCAAAAAGGTCTCAGAGGCACACGGGTATGATCAGTTTGCAAGGTAAGGCACACTTGGCAATGAAGAGAAAAACAATTTTGAGCCAAAGAAACTTTGGCACGTAAAGGCAATGATGAGGATGACTCTGAGCCAAGAAACTGCCCAGAAATCACAGTTGGCACGTAAAGGCAATGAGGCAATGACGAGGATGACTCTGAGCCAAGAAACTGCCCAGAAATCACAGTAGGCTTGATTAGGATCTAGCCCTCTCTGATACCATGTAAACAAGAGCAGGACTAATGCACACGATAAGAGAGAATTTTTCTGTATATTTTTCTTGATACTTTTTGTAAGTATACATCCATATTCTTATAGTACAATTCTGTGTCTAAGTATAGTAACTGAATCAATCAGATTAATTACAAATTAATCAGCCTAATTACAACCAAATCAATCACTAATTAATTTCTCCCTGATTGTATGCTAGTACCGGATTTTTTGCTCGTTTGTCTACAGTTCCATGCTTTAAATTATTGTCATTTTTCATCGATAATTTTCTACGTTTTTATTTGTTGAAATATTGTTTAAATGTCAACTGTGCCTTTTTGTCATTTACAAGAAATGAAATTCGGATGGCGAATTGTCGTTGGAAGCATTATCGGATTCTTTGGAGCAGCTTTTGGCAGCGTTGGTGGTGTTGGAGGAGGAGGCATATTTGTTCCAATGTTTACGCTCATTATAGGATTTGGTGGTGTTGGAGGAGGATTGCTATTGGTGACAGGGCAAGGAAGATGAAGAAGAAGAAGTGAGGGGCAAAATAGGGTATTCATATTATATATATTTAAATAACATTTTTTAATTAAATACAGGGGGTAAGAATATATTTTACAAACATCAAGGGAGGTAAAGATGTATTTTTAAACATTAAGGAGGATATTGGCTATTACGCCAAAGGATGGGGGGGCAAAAGGTAATTAACCCTCGATTTTTCCATACCCTTCATCTCATCATACTCTTCTCCTCTAAAGTATCAACCCTCTTTCATTTTTCATTGAAACTACCCCCACTACGGCTGAACTTCCAGAAATGTCTGAAGCTGCGACTGCTCTTCTCTGTGGAGGCGGAACATCCCTGGAACGAGTTCAAACTCAACTACCAAGCTCCGAGCTTGAAGGAAACTCCATCATGATTACTAATCACAAATTGACGGAGCATAACTATTTTCAATGGAGCAAAGCAGTTGAGATGTTTATTATAGGACGTGGGAAGGATGACTACTTGTATGGAAATCTACCAAGTCCTGCCCCTATTGATGCTGGATATAGACAGTGGAGGTCCGAAAATTCCATGATTATGTCATGGTTAATAGGATCTATGATTCCGGAGGTTGGAAATAATTTCATTCTATACTCAACAGCTGCTGAAATTTGGAAGGCTGCAAAGGAGTTGTTTTCTAAATGGGATAATATTTATGAAATCTATGAGTTGGAGTCACAATTGCAAGATATAAGACAAGGAGAAAATTCTGTAAGCACGTATTATTCTAGTCTCATCTGGTTATGGCAGCAGATAGATATGTTTGAGGAGCTCAAATGGGCTTCTCCTGAAGATGATAAGTCATTCAAACAATTTATTGAAACTAAGAGAATATTTCGATTCCTCCATGGACTGAACAAAGAACTTGATCAGGTCAGGAGTAGAGTTCTTGGTATAAAGCCTCTTCCTAGTTTGAGATCTGTTTTTTCTGAAGTACGACAAGAAGAAAGTAGGATTAAAGTTATGATGAGAAATACAAATATTTCTGTTAATGAAGGTTCAGCTTTGATAGCTAACTCTTCTGCACCTACTCCTAATGTGCCACTGACTATCACTCAAACTATTGTACACCAAGCAAGCAGTGGGCAACTGCCAGATAGTACTGGTCTTATCGTTAGGAAAAATCACACTGGAGACAATTGTTTCAAAATTCAGAGACTTAAACAAGCACAACTACAAAATGGTCCTATTTATCCAAGGTTTTCACCATGGAGAGCTGGGAGACAATCAATGGCGAATACTGCATCTGGTCATGTTGGATCTGAGTCCAAACTTACTCAACAAGTGGAGGCATTAGTCCAACTGCTCACTCAACAAAATCACATCAGCGGAGGTCCGCAGAATTTGCATGCCGAGCCGCAGAATATCCAGGCTACAATGGCATCATTGGAAGGTACTCAGTCAAATGATAATAGATGCTCTTGGATTATTGACTCCGGAGGATCAGATCATATGACTAACAACCTTGTCCTTTTAAATGATTTCAAACCTTTTACAGTCCCAAAATTAGTCAGAATTGCTAATGGTATAAATCTGAAAGTTTTAGGAAAAGGGAACTTTAGACTCACTGCTAATTTAATCTTGCATGAAAGGGAACGTTAGACTCACTGCTAATTTAATCTTGCATGACGTACTTTATGTGCCCTGCATGAGTTTTAACTTAATTTCTATTAGCAAGATAAGTCGTGATAATCATTGTTTAGTAGTGTTCTCATCTTCTGAATGTCTCTTTCACGTATGTTGTATGTTGAAGATGATGATTGGCAATGCTAGACAATGTAATGGGCTTTACATCATACAATCAGAAGAAAAAATGCCCGTAGTTCAAGATATTGAGTCCCAGAATCAGAAGAATGTCACAGTAAATTTCTTTCAGGAGACACGTAGTTCAAGATTATATAATGACTGAAAGGTATCTTTAATCTGAAGTGTTTTATGGGAGATGAAAAGGTGTGTTCATTGAGATATCACCAGATTGAATGCATTATGAATATTTCCGAATGGAATAGATATTTGCAGCTCGGTAAATGAACAAGCATGTTAAATTGGAACCTTGAAAACCATAAAACGGTGTCCAGATTAAATGGCTTGAAAATTTTCACCACATGATGATTGACTAGTCACTGTATGATGGTACGTCATACATGGGGTACAGTGAAGTTAAATAAATTTATGAATGTTGCTCAATCATAGAGAAAAGTGTAATATGAAAATTTATACTGAGCTGTTGTTAATAGAAGCAAGTTAAATGTATTTGAGCCCCGGGGCATAGTCTACTGGTAACAGACAATGTGATTGGGGCTAAAGAACCCCGACGTCCCGAGTTTGAACCCGTGTAGAGGCAATACTTTGTTGAAATATTACAAGGGTTGCTTCTGAGCTTCTGAATCTCTCGTGTCATCTCGCAGGGTTGCTTATGGGCTTCTGAATCTCGTATGTCATCTTCCTTGTAGGGCTGCTAGTAGAGCACATTCTTCGATTTACATCCTACCTGGCTAAGGGGCCTCTGGTACAGGTGGGGAGAACTCACTACTTTAACAAAGTTAAATGTATTTGAATGTACATTTACAGCTTGGCAAATGAAAAGACAGCTCTTACAGTGACATATACACTGTATGTCACGGTGTATGCATGAAATTCCAAGTTTGTATTTATTTGAAATTTTCATCATCACCATCATCCCGGTTTTCGTATACACCGTTCTTACGGTGTATGAATGAAATTCTAGCTTCTAATTCTTAAAAATTTAGTGAAAAATGTATTTCCGGTAAGTATTTTAAACCGTTATGTTTAGAAGGAAACCAAAAGAAAGTAAGGACCGCCACATCAAAGTTGGTGTTGAAATAACAACCATTAAATGAATAATGAAATCGGACGCATAATTACAAAACGCATTTTATACATTAAAATATCATAGTTCTTTTTCAAATAAATAAGATGTAGAACAAATTCGGTCCAGAATATAGACCGTCCAACGTCTTTCCTTCATTATTATGAGAACTAGAACGACATCCAGAGATACAATTAGAAAAATTATGAGCTAATCTGCCCCTTGATAGAGTTTTAAGTAGTGGCATAAGAAAAATGGCCCGTAGTTCAAGATATGCCTGTAGTTCAAAAGAGTAATCGAAGAACTAGGACTCGGAATAACTCTACCAATACAAATTTATTGTGACAATATATCTGCAATCAACATGGCTGAAAACCCTACTCAACATGACAAGTCTAAACACGTTGAGATTGATTGACACTTCACCCAGGAGAAGTTTGAGGACAAAGTTATTAATATAGAGCACATCACATCAAACAATCAAGTAGCAGATATCTTTACAAAATCTGTGTCCATATCTATATTTTTTACACTTGTTGTCAAGCTTGGTTGTATAAATATATACAACAAGCTTGACGGAGAATGTAGAAATAATAAGGAAAAATAAGGCTAAAGTCCGTTGTTTTATATTGCGTTACTGTATATTGATGTATGTAGATAAAGAACAATGAACAGTGTACAGTTTATTACTTTATTGTTTTTTAGTTACCGTTGGTAGAAATTAGCCGTTGGCTAATAATATATAAATAGGAGTTGTAACATTTGAGTAATAGTATGTAAATAGGAGTTGTAACATTTGTGAGATTTAATCTGAAATGATTCATTTCAGTCCCATACTTGCTATTCATTCTTAATTCTCTGACTGGATAACTTTCTATAATGACTATTTTTCTCAACAACATATTGTATGTGTCTAGATCAAGAGGGAAGCATCGTTGAATCAAAACTTCAAGTTCCTCAAAATCTTGCTCCCCTTTGATTGAATCAGAAAAGGCACTGACAAGCTCACACAGCATTAATCGGGTTGGGATCTCCTAACCCCACTTTTCTCACCTCATTTGTGACCACGCGACACGTGGCAGCAAAGAGGGGTGGTGAGGCTAGATGTGGGTGACCCTCATCTAGCCTCACCATCTTCCCTTGCTACCACGTGTCGTGCGGTCACGCGTCACTGCACCCCATTTACGGTGAGGGGAACCTATCCCGCATTAATCTGTGAGGTGTCAAATCATCATAATTTCTGGAATTAGACAGCATGGTGTAGTTCTGGAGAATATAAAGAATGCAAAAGCAGCACATTCCCTATAAATGGAGATATTGGCCGACCTACTATTGCCAAGTCATCAATAACTTTAAGGGCAACAGAATATTGTTTACAAGCACATAGCAACTTCACAAGTTCCTCATAGCATTCAATACTGGGTTTAATGTTGTTTCTCCTCATTTCTCAAAAGATCTGTAATGCATAACGTGGCCTGCAGACTTTGCAAAGACCAACAATCATGATATGCCAAAACTTTTTAGTGCTTTCCTGCCTGTTGATAAACAGCAGAATGTGATAACAATATTGATGAATTTCATTCATTCATTCATATCAATCGTATACAACTTTTCCTATACTTATACAACCGGATATCTACATATTTTTGGTAATGATTTTCTAATCCCTATGATTTCTCAATTACATCAATTACATCTCTACAATCACTCCCTCTTCATTACACACGTTTTACACACGCTTTGTATACAAGGAAAGAAAATATACTCTCTTAACACTCCCCCTCAAGTTGAGCAGGGGAATCAACAATGCCCAACTTGACCAAAGTTTCATCGAATGACCTCCCTGCAACGGCCTTCGTCAATATATCAGCAAGTTGATCTTCTGAAGGGACAAAAGGCAACTCAATAATCTTCTCTTCTATTTTTTCTTTGATAAAGTGCCTGTCTATCTCAATATGCTTGGTTCGGTCATGCTGTACTGGATTCTCTGAGATGCTAATTGAAGCTTTATTGTCACACATTAACTTGGTCGGAAATGATACTTTAAGGCCTAAGTCATTCATTAGCTTCTTCAACCATAAAATCTCCATGACTCCTTTGGCAATCCCTCGAAACTCAGCCTCAGCACTCGACAACGACACTACTTTCTGTTTTTTACTCCTCCAAGTAACCAGATTGCCTCCAACAAGTGTAAAGTACCCAGATGTCGAACGCCGATCTATCACATTTCCAGCCCAATCTGCATCAGTATATACTTTGATGTCCAAGTGTCCATTAATTTTAAAACAAATGCCACGTTGAGTCGTTCCCTTCAAATATCGAATGATCCTCATCACGGCCTCCATGTGATGATCCTGAGGATGATGCATAAACTGGCTCACTAATCCAACTGCAAAAGAGATGTCAGGACGAGTATGTGCAAGATAAATTAACTTTCTCACAAGTCGTTGGTACTTTTCTTGATCAGTACTTGGCCTTCCTTCTTCAACACTTAATTTTTGATTTACCAACATCGGGGCTCCAGCTGGTTTACAATCCATCAAACCAACTTCTGCAAGTAAATCCAGAATGTACTTTTGTTGAGAGATGAAGATACCATATTTTGATCGTTTAACTTCAATCCCTAAGAAATATCTTAGATCACCAAGATCCTTCATTTCGAATTCTGAGAACAACTGTTGCTTTAGTAACGCAATTTCCTCCATATCATCACCAGTGATGATCATATCATCTACATAGATTATCAGACACGTTACCTGTTGTCCTCTTTTCTTTATAAAGAGCGTATGATCAGCATTACTTTGCTTATAGCCTTGCTTTTTCATGAACGAAGTAAACCTTCCGAACCAAGCTCTGGGTGACTGCTTGAGACCATACAAAGATCGTCTCAAGCGGCAAACTTCATTTTCTGTGAATCCCTCTGAGAACCCCGAAGGTGCACACATATACACTTCCTCTTTTAATTCTCCGTGAAGAAAAGCATTTTTAACGTCAAACTGTTTCAGAGGCCAAGATTTTGTAGCTGCTATCGAGAATAATACCCTGATCGTATCAAGTTTGGCTACAGGAGAAAACGTCTCAGAATAATCAATACCTTAAGTTTGAGTGTAGCCTTGTGCAACTAACCTTGCTTTGTACCTTTCGATGCTCCCATCAGCTTTGTGCTTGACTGTATAGACCCATCTACACCCAACTGGACGTTTCCCATCTGGCAATGTAACTTTCTCCGAGGTGTTATTCTTGAGCAACACACTCATCTCCTCCTTCATTGCTGAACACCATTCAGGTTGTTTTAATGCCTCTTCAACTGTTCTAGGACTCATGATGTCACATACAGAGGCCAGAAAACCCTTTGCCTCCTTAACCGGATATATGGACCCCTTTGATACTTTGCTGGGAGAATACCGAGTTGGGGGCTTCCCCCTGTTCTGTCGAGGTGGAAGTATTCTTCCCTGAACTGCTGGAACATCCTCATTATCCTGTACAGTTTCACATATAGCAGTATCCAGACTTGGGGTGGTATATAAGGGGCTCAAATCAGAAGAACTTATAGAAGTTGAGGTGGATACCTGGATTTTTAGAGGACTCGGACTATCCGCTGAAGGTGTGTCATTGGTAGGCGCGGAAGCAGAGGCTATATCCATGCCAGGAAAAGCACAGTCGGCGTCACCTACTTGTCGTGTTGGAACCACTTCTGACAGACTAGAATTATGGAGCCAGTCGTAGGTTTCACCCGATGTCTCCCCCTGAGACCAAGACTGGGTAGTATAAAAGTACTCATGCTCAAGAAACGTACAGTCGAGGGTAATATGAACACGACGAGTGCGTGGATTATAGCAGCGGTACCCTTTTTGAGACATTGCGTAACCTACAAATACACATTTATCGGCACACGCATCTAATTTAGAGCGTTGAGATGAAGGTATGTGGATGAACACAGTGCACCCAAATATTTTTGGTGGTAGTGTCAACACGGATGGGACCTCGGTATGTGATGCAAGTATAGAGAGAGGTGTATGATGACCGAGAATTTTAGTGGGCAACCGATTAAGAAGATAGGCAGCGGTAGAGACTGCTTCAGGCCAAAAGGATTTTGGAACTGAAGACTCAATCATCATTGCTCGGGTCATTTCAAGTAAGATACGATTTTTCCGCTCGGCTACACCATTATATTCTGGTGTGTATGAACATGAAGTTTGATGTATAATACCCTGTTTGCGGCAAAACTCTTTTAGATCATAATTCACATATTCACCACCATTGTCAGATCTGAGAATTTGAAGTTTTATGTGGAATTGGGTATCAATCATATGATAGAAATCAACAAACTTGGAATACACATCAGACTTGCTTTTAAGAAAATAAATCCATGTCATTCGTGAAAAATCATCAACAAATATAACAAAATACTGATATCCAAGCATAGTAGACTGTGGAGAAGGACCCCACACATCAGAATGAACAAGACTAAACAGTGTTTTGACCCTGGTATTATTTGGCTTATAAGTGGAACGATGGAGTTTGGCACGCAGACATGTGTCACAAGATAAAGTAATATTTGAACGAACCAGAGATGGAAATAACAATTTCATATACCCTAGGGAGGGGTGACCCAAACGACGGTGCCATAACCATAATCTGTGTTCAGCAATCCCGGTGACAAGATTGGACCGGCCCTGTTGCACCACATCTGTCATATAATATAGCCCGTCCTTCTCAATGCCACGCCCAATTATCATCTTCGAGCGAATGTCCTGTAGTAGGCAAAAGGTAGGATACATTAGGAGAACACAGTTGAAATCACGAGTAATTTGACTAATGGAAAGTAATTTCGAAGAGAGACTAGGGATATATAAACAATTATGCACATGTAAATTAGGATTAACCGAAATGGTACCACCCCCAGTGACAGGAATAAGTGTGCCATTAGCCGTTTCAATATGTGTTTTGGTCGGGTTTGTCCATTCTTTAAAATCTGTGGGGTCATTGGACATCGTGTCAGTAGCACCACTATCGAGGATCCAAGTTAGGTTGGTTAAAGGACCTGTTTTGCAAATCTGGGCTTTGGAAGGACTGGATGGGCAAATATCTGGGGTAGATTCGGAGTTTGTGTAGAAACTGTGGGCTAGTTTGACATTTGCGGAAAATATGGGACTGACTGATATGTTTTTGGAAGGCAAAGGGCTGGAATTAGGTGTATGAAGAAAAACTGGCCTGGAACTGCATTTATGTGAAACCTGCAGGGCTGAAGAGGTTATTAAATCAGGGGCAAAATTGTCTAATTGACATTTATAAGGGTTGAAGGGTTTTACCCCTTCAACCCATTTACCTCCTTCGGCTGCAGAGTGTTCTGGAAGGCTCTTTTCTCCTGCCGCCATTGCTGCAGTCCCTGGAGCCTGACCTCCTTTCGCCTTTCCTTCCTCTTTTTGTAGACGCTTTCCCTCATACCAGTCAGGGTATCCAACAAGTTGAAAGCAATTTTCTCTTGTGTGCCTCTTTTGGCCACAGTGAGTGCATACGAGCCCTTCTTTGTCATCCCCACGCCGTGACCCACCGGATCGTGGTGGTCCCGTTCGTCCTTTGCCCCTTCCTGTTTTTTCATGGCCTCTGGTAGCCAAACCTTGTGTTGCCGGGCCCTGTCCGATCCCCTGTGATGATAAATCTTCTGAGGGGATGCTGTGTAAAACAGCAGATCTATCTTCGGCCCTTCGTATTTCGCAGTATGCTGTCTCTAACGATGGCAATGGATCCCTTTTTAGGAGTTCATTCTTTTCTGTGTTGAATTTCTCGTCTATGGCAGTGAGAAATTGAAACAGCCTTAAAGCTGCAATCTTTTGGTTATGAATGTTAATATCTGTTGCACAAGTCATGGGATTGGGTTCTTGTGCGTCAATTGCTGTCCACAAGTCCTGTAATTTATTCCAGCACACCTCAATACTTCCTCCTCCTTGCTTAATCTGACTAGCTCTCCTATGTAAATCATATGTCCGGAGAGAATCAGATCCTGAGCCGTACGTGAGTGACAACCCATCCCATAGTGCTTTGCAGTGGGATACCGGGTAACATTCACTACCAATGATGGTTCAATGGTTTGAATAATCCATGTGAACACAAAATTGTCCACCTGCTCCCATAGAGGAAATTCCGGGTCTGTTGGTGGTGGAGGAGGCGGAACACCAGTAAGGTGATGCCGCTTTCCCCTTCCAATTATGGCTCGCAGCACCAAAGGTGCCCAGACAGCGTAATTATGGCCATTTAACTTGACTGAAATGGTAAGATTTTCGGTGGAGAAAGGTATGGGTGAGTTTACGGTATTTGTGATTGATTTGGATGGGGTGTTTTGTAAAATATTGGCAACCTGGACAGCCAGGTCCGCCAGAGTAGGTGTTTGGGGTTCGTTGGTTTCTGGCTTTGACATATTTCTGGTTGTTTTGGTTCTTGATGTCAGGGAAATAATCGGGGATATGGCAAGATCACAAGCAGTCGGCTGAGATTGGTAATGGTTTATTGGTAAGGTACAGCACTATGCTGGGTCTGGTAGAAGGCTGAGACAGGTATACTCAAGGCTATGATGAATAATACTTCTGAGCCTAGATTCAACAATCACTCTGCAGTCTGGTAGGTGGAGTAGGATCACTCCTTCTCTGATACCATGATAAACAGCAGAATGTGATAACAATATTGATGAATTTCATTCATTCATTCATATCAATCGTATACAACTTTTCCTATACTTATACAACCGGATATCTACATATTTTTGGTAATGATTTTCTAATCCCTATGATTTCTCAATTACATCAATTACGTCTCTACAATCACTCCCTCTTCATTACACACGTTTTACACACGCTTTGTATACAAGGAAAGAAAATATACTCTCTTAACACCTGTTTGACAAATAATGAAAGAAATTTAGTGCTTCAGCCACTCTACCACCCTTCAGAAAACTTTGCAGCATTAGCTTGTCCGATAGTTTATTTGGCGAAACACCATTTTCCACCATCATATCGTACATTTTTCTGGCCAGGTGAGGCTTCCTGGCATGGCCTGCTCCATCCATGAAGAAATTGTAAATGTGACAGCTAGGCTCATAGCGAAAAAGTTGCAATTCTAGCAATTTGAAAAACCGTCTTTGGCCCTCGTCGTTGTCAGTATTCCACAAGGAGCAAACAACATCTCTAAACAATTTCCTCGTAGGCTTGTGGCCCTTTTCTTGCATTTCTATGAGAAGACTCGCTGCAAAATCTCCCCTACCTGCTCGGTTGAAGCCGTCGATAAAGGTGAAGTACGTACTCCTGGTGTATCTGCGAAGAGAATATTCATAAGGCAGTTGTAGGCCATGCTCCTTTCCATTTCCAAGGGAGTCAAGGACACATTCTTCCTTGACTTTGGAATATGCTGGGAATAAAGCAAAATGACTCACTAAATTGATTGCTCTTCTTATATTGTGAAGTACAGTTGATATCGACACAACCTGACGCATCATTATGGGTAATCGGGAAACAACCTCTGTGTATTTCTAACACATAAGTATAGTTGCGTACATCCGACCCTCTACACCTGTCATAGGCGGGGGGAGTCTTTAAGGCAATGGAGTAATGTTGTTGTTGTAGTTGTAGGCCATGCTATTCATAGAAAACCCAGACTCATCCTTGGATTCATACAACTCCAGGGCAGCATCCATCATCCCTGCTTTGCAGAAAAAGCACAATGTAATATTCATAGTAACCTCATCCGGCAATATTTTCTGCTCTTTCATTTCAATCAACAGCTCAAAAACCTCCTCGAGTCTATTTTCCCTCAAAAGCCTAGATACCAAGGAGTTATATTGATACAGGCCTGGAGTGTAACCAGCATTTTCCATTTTACTCTTGTAAAAGTCCAAGGCCTCATCTACCTTCTTAGCCCGAATAAAGTTCCTAATTGACAAACCATAAGCATACTCCTTTGAAACCGCATTTCACCAAACACTTGGAGGGCAAATCTCAAGTTTACCTACCACAGAATACCCAATCACCAATGTGTCATATAACCGTACTGGGCGCATTGTAAATCCGCCCTCTGTATACTTCTTCATAAATCAAGAATAGCCCAACTCGATTCGTCCTTATACAAAATCTGAAACATAGCATGAAAAGTGGGGAGCGTGTGGCTAAACTCACGTTGGCGGTCAGCCCAATCAATGAATCTGACACAATAAAATACATCCCAATGAGTTTTCCCATAGTTCAAAACATCAAGCACCAAGCTCTCCGTTAGTCTAAGGTTCAAAGAGTGACGTGACCCGAATGCATCAAAACCTTTTGGGTGATGAGCCAAAATCCGACCTGCTCAGAAAAGATCAGTCAAACGGTCAGTGTACTAGCAGGTCGGCTGTTTGACTGGCCAGCCTCGACTAGAAGGTCTTCATCTCGGCCACTACTATCTTTAGCTGAAAACAAGTCTGTTAAAGTGGCTAAGGCAAATTCAATTATAACCCTTGGTCAGCTCGGCCGCATGCCTGAGTCAGGTCGGCACTTGTTCAACATGACCGAGAATGGTTAGAAATACAGACTAAGGACAATTCGACATATTATATCTCGGCTCGACAATGCTTTAGTCAAAGCAGTTTATTACAGTCAACCTCAGCAAATAAGGGAATCAACAGTGCATTTTTAAGGGAAGTATATTCAGCTCGGCCTCGGATTACCTTCAGCCTCGGCTTTATATTAGCCTCGGATTCTAGTTTCGGCCTTGCTCTCATAAACACTTCTCAGAATATCTCGGATAAGATCAGATTAAGATATTAACTGTTGTCTGGGATCCACCAAGACAGCTCTGCAAAGTGCTTTCCAGATGTCAAGCATCAAGTGATTCAGTACACGGTCATCATTACAGACCGACCTACCTGTCATAGAGTCAGCCACTGACACAGCTGCAGTCACATGCATTTATCCCATCAGACTGCGCATCTGCAGCAGACAAGACCGCTATCTCAGACACATCACAATCCCATCATTGGACAGATGGACAGACCTCATCAAACGCTTATAAAATGCCTCTTTCCAGACGAGAAAGGAGAGGCGGATTTTGGGGAAAACAACTTCTGAAACCTCCTCCTAAGAACTCCACCTCGGCCAATATTTAAAGAGCCAAACACTCACTGAGATCTGATCATAGGTTTCATCTAAACCTTTATTCCAGCATAAATTGCATGCTAAAACACCCATGACTCACTTAAGCGTCGGAGGGTTTTCCCGGGACAGTGCCCTGGGACCTCTAACGTTTCTCTTCCTTCTTAGGTTCCGTTGACGGATTTAGACGGAGAGCTAACGACATACAACAAGGATCATCTCTGATCCACCCGGTGAGCATTTTCTGGACTCATCATTGGGTACTTAAAATCTCAAAAATACTATCAAACAAAGGATTTCTTCTGGTCATAAACCAGCGTTTGAAGCGCAAAATGATGTCTTTTATATGCAATTGATAAACCAAAAACAAACATCTGTTAGTCAACAACAGTCAACGACAAGTTCAGGTCTAAGAGATCAACTCCTGCAGTTCGGCAGAAACGCACCTCGGCTCGGTCATACTGCACTTCAGCTCGGTAAGGTACTGCTCATGAAAGCATCCACTTCTAACCAGAGCATATTCTAAGGGTTTCACCTCGGCCCCAAGTTCCAACCTCGGCTTTTACCTAAAAATGAATGTGCTTCATATCAGTTTAGTCAGATGAGAACAGGACTCTGTCCCACTTCTGCACTTCGGCAAGCTCCAGCTAGGTTTCAAACGCGACTCAGCTTCATTAAACGCGGGACCACATGGCCCTATGTACATTCCAAAGTGCGGATATATATCACACTATTCAGTCTACACACGCCAAGATCACATCAGTAGGTCTGGCAATCCCATCAGCAAACCTACTGGTCCCATCAGCAGGCTTATAATGTCATACCCTTAGTGCCCAAGCAAAAGTCCCATCCGTCGTCAGAGGCAAGGGGCATAAGGAAAGCAACAAAAGCAAGACAACAGACACAAAGAAAGAAAAAAAACTTTTTTTTCTCAACACACGCTAATACATAGAACGCTTCCAACCCAAACACTGTGAGATCTTTTCAATTGATCAAACAAAAAATCATATCTCAGTGAGAATGACCCAAACTGACTTGAGCGTCGGAGGTTTTTACCCGGGGTCATACTCCCAAGACCTCTGACTTCTGTTTCCTTGTGCAGGACATCCAGGGAGTTCTTCCAGTTTGTGGAGTCAGTTAAGCTAACGGCGGTTATTTTGTGTTGGAAAAGTACTTAAAAGTACTTTAAATCTTGTGATCCAACCTTGTATAAGAGATTGGATGAAGTTTGGAGTGTTTTATGAAGAATGGAAGGAAATGGGGCCGTTCCAAACACTTTAAGCGCCTAATGTAGGCATTCAAAGTGTTCTGGAACACTTCCAGACACTTGAAGCGCCTAATGTAGGCGTTCGAAGTGTTCGGGAACACTTCCAGAACACTTCGAACGCCTTGTATAGGCGTTCAATGTGTCATGAAGCGTCTAATGTCATTTTGTACAGTCGTTCGAAGTGACATTAGGCGCCTAATGTGTCGTTCGATGTCATATGAAGCTCCTATGTCATTTTGTACAGTCGTTCGATGTCATTTTGTACAGTCGTTCGAAGTGACATTAGGCGCCTAATGTGTCGTTCGATGTCACATGAAGCTCCTATGTCATTTTGTACAGTCGTTCGATGTCATTTTGTACAGTCGTTCGAAGTGACATTAGGCGCCTAATGTGACCCGACTGTTCACAAAAGATGCATCTTCTTTTCCAAATGACATCTCCTTTCATATTGAACGTCCATAACCGATCCATGGAGAAAAAATCTGCAGAAAAAGGGTCTTTTGAACTTGTCTCAAAGCCTATAAATAGTAGGCTTTGCTATCTTCAAAAGATACATGAAAAACTCTTGAATTCTTGTGAAAAAAATTCTGCAGCATTCTTCTTCTACCTTTCATTATCATTCTCTTCTTCTAAACAAGTTCAATACTTTCTCTCTAAGAGTAATAGAAAGGAAGTAAGCCGTTATATCCTGGGAAGCATTTGCTAGAAGTATACCTTGCTCTTTGGTATTGGCAAAATTGCTTTAAGGATAGTGACAATCCGTCACGTCTCGGCTGTTCTACAATTTTGTGTTGCCAATATTCTTTGCAATTTTCCAACAATCTTAAAGCAATTTCTGTTGAGAATATGGCAACAAGACAAGCACATGTTCCTCACATGTCCAAAATGGAGCCATTCGATGGTAAATTCTTCAAGCGTTGGGCAGCAAAGGTGTTGTTCTTCTTGGAGATGATTTCTGTTTCATATGTGCTTACTAAAGACAGACCAACAGATGAAACAGAAGGCAAAAAGTATGATGCTGACAATACTACGTGTAGAGGACATATTCTGCACTTCCTCTCTAACTCTCTATTTGACATTTATGTCAAATTCACGTCAGCAAAGGATATTTGGGCAGCACTTCAGAGCAAATATGGTTCTGAAGATGTTGGCAAAAGAAAGTATGTGGTAAGTGAGTTTCTAAAATTCCAAATGGTGGACCACATACCGATCAATGATCAAATCCACCAATATCAACAGTTGGTGGATAACATGGAGCAAGAAGGCATCAAAGTTGATGAAACTTTTCAAGCAGCCTCCTTGTTGGAAAAGCTACCTTCTTCTTGGAGTAAATACAAGAAGAGAGGTAAGCATGATGATGCCAAGTTGACTTTGGATGGAGTCATCAAGCACATCCGCATTGAGGAGAATAATCGGCTTGATGACAATGGACGAGATGAAAGGAACTCTCAAGCGAACGTGGTGGAGCACAAACCCAAGAAACAAAAGACTCAGCACAGTGGTAAAGGTAAGACATTTGTGTAGGGACAAGGACATAAAAAGATGAAAGGAGCGTGCTGGGTATGCGGAAAGCTTGGACACAGAGCGGCTAAATGCAACCAACGGAAAGGCCAACCGAGCAATCAAGCACATCTGGTAGAGTTCTCAAAGACAACCGACGAAG
Source organism: Eustoma russellianum (assembly GCA_036186865.1). Taxonomy (NCBI): domain Eukaryota; kingdom Viridiplantae; phylum Streptophyta; class Magnoliopsida; order Gentianales; family Gentianaceae; genus Eustoma; species Eustoma russellianum. The sequence goes on from AP025053.1 coordinate 3,089,724, forward strand.
TCATTGTTGCGGTCGTCTTATCTGAGGTAAACCTTGTCGGTAGTGCTTCGGAATGGGTGGTAGACACTGGGGCTACCAAGCACATTGCTACCATTAAGAATCTATTTTTTGAATATCAAGAAATAGATGATGGCGAGCAAGTTTTCTTGGGAGATGCACATGGTATCAAGGTTCTTGGTAAAGGAAAGGTGCTCCTAAAGTTGACTTCTGGCAAGAGACTGGAGTTGAACAATGTGTTGCATGTTCCTGCGATGCGTAGGAACTTGATTTCCGGAATACTACTGAACAAGGCTAACATTAAACTTGTTCTTGAGTCTGATAAGCTTATACTTTCTAGAAATGGGGAATTTGTCGGGAAAGGTTATTGCTCCGGGGGTTTACTTGTATTAGATGCTGTGTGTATTATGAATAATAAGAATGCATATAGTTCTGCTTACGTTGTTGACTCTTTGAATATTTGGTATGCAAGATTAGGACATGTTAATAAAGATGCATTAAAAGACTAAAGTTCACCAACCTAATCTCGTATGTATGTGAAGATGACTTTGGAAAGTGTGAGTTTTGTGTAGAAGCAAAACATCACAAGAAGTCGTTTAAATCTGTTGAAAGAACAACAGATAAGTTGGAACTCATACATAGTGATCTTGGTGACTTTAGAGGTTATACAAGTAAAGGTGGTAAAAAGTATTACATAACTTTTATTGATGATTTCACTAGATACACTAGAGTTTACTTGCTAGCACATAAAGACGAATCTGAAAGCATGTTCATCAGGTATAAAAATGAAGTTGAAAATCAACTAGACAGGAAAATTAAAAGATTGAGGACGGATAGGGGTGGTGAGTATAATGTGTTATCTTTACAAAGGTTTTGTGAAGATAATGGAATTATACATGAATTCACTCCTCCTTACACACCTCAATCTAACGGAGTCGCTGAAAGAAAAAATAGAACACTCAAGGATATGATGAATGCTATGCTTATAAGTTCAGGTTTGCCTAACAATATGTGGGGAGAGGCAATCCTTTCGACATGTCATATCTTGAATAGAATCCCACATAAAAAGACCAATAAAACTCCTTATGAACTTTGGAGAGGTTACGCACCTAACTTGAATTACTTCAAAGTGGGGGGTGCTTAGCCAAGATTGGTATGCCAGAGTTCAAAAGAAGTAAAATTGGTCCTAAGACTAATGATTGTGTTTTCATAGGATATGCTCAAAATAGTGCTGCATATAGATTCATGTTGGTTGATAATGGTTCTATCGTTGAATCTAAGAATGCTGAGTTTTTTGAGCATATTTTTCCTATGAAGAAAGAGTCATTAGTTAGTCCTAAATTTGAAAAAGGTGAGTCTAGCAAAACGTCTAGTAATGACACGTCACCTAGAAGAAGTAAGAGAAAAAGAGTAGAAAAGTCTTTTGGAAATGACTTTGTTACTGCATTCATTTTAGAAAATGACCCGACTACATATCAAGAAGCGGTAATGTCTATAGATTCTAAGTTTTGGAAAGAGGCTATCAATAGCGAACTTGAATCTATACTTAGCAATAATACTTGGGAGCTCGTAGACTTTCCTAGAAGTTGTAAACCTATCAGTTGTAAATGGGTTTTTAGAAAGAAACTAAAGGCGGACGGTACAATTGATAAGTTTAAGGCTAGGCTTGTGGCTAAAGGATTTACCCAACAAGAAGGAATAGATTTCTTTGACACCTATTCTCCTGTTGCTAGGATTACCTCCATTAGAGTGTTAATAGCTTTAGCCTCCGTTTATAAGTTAGTTGTACATCAAATGGATGTTAAAACAGCGTTTTTAAATGGAGATTTAGAAGAAGAAATTTACATGAAGCAACCCGAAGGGATGATAGCTAAAGGACAAGAGCATAAAGTTTGTCGGTTGAAAAAGTCTTTATATGGACTAAAACAAGCACTTAAGCAATGGCATGAGAAGTTTGATAATGCCATGTTGTCTAATGGATATGTTGTAAATGAAAGTGATAGATGCATTTACAGTAAATTTGAGAATCTTGATGGTGTTATTGTTTGTTTATATGTTGATGATCTGTTAATCTTTGGTACAAGTCTTGATGTTGTAAATAGTACTAAAGCGTTTCTATCATCTGTTTTTGAGATGAAAGACATGGGAAAAGCAGATTTAATTCTTGGTCTTAGATTGATAGAAAAATGTGGGGGTTATATGCTTTCTCAATCTCATTATGTTGAAAAGATTTTGAGGAAATTTAATCATTATGATGTCAAGCCTGTTAGTACCCCATATGATGCATCTATAAGATTGGAAAAGAATAAACGTGATGGTGTGTCTCAGTGCGAGTATGCAAAGATCATTGGTAGTGTCATGTATCTCATGAATTGTACTAGGCCAGATATTGCATACTCAGTTAATCGTTTGGCTAGATATACTCATAGTCCAAGTAAAGGGCATTGGGATGCTTTGAAACGACTATTGAGATATCTAAGGGGTACTATGGACTTAAGACTTACCTTTACCGGTAGTCCTGCAGTTCTAGAAGGTTATTGTTACGCTAACTGGGTCACAGATAATGATGAAATAAACTCCACCAGCGGGTATGTGTTTACTTTGGGTGGTGGTGCCATTTCATGGAAATCCTCTAAACAAACTTGTAAAGCTAAATCGACAATGAAATCTGAATTTGTTGCTTTAAAACTTGCTTGTTCAGAGGCAGAATGGTTAAGGAATTTACTAGTTGATATTTCTTTGTGGACTAAGCCTATGCCGTCTGTTTTTGTTCATTGTGACTCACAGACAGTTATTGCTCGAGCAAGGAACAAAATATATAATGGAAAGAGCCGGCATATCTGCTTGAGGCACAATATTGTGCGTGACTTGATTAGTTCTGGGGTGGTTAACTTGGAATACATAAAAACCGAGTTAAACCTGGCGGATCCCTTAACTAAAGGGTTGAACCGGAAAATGGTTCTTAAAACATCGAGAGGAATGGGACTTGTTCCGTTGGATGTGAATTCTCTATGACAGGAACCCAACTCACTATTAGTAGAGATCCTACAAACGGAGTTCAAAGTGGTAAAAACACGTTATAGAAGAGTTCTGTCAAGTACTATCACATATGTCCCTTCCTATGTTGATGTTCGAGGATAGTACTCACTGCATGTTTGAGGGTGAGATGTAAATCTATTAATGGATAATTCATAGCCATCAAGGATGGTGGTGTGTTGCAGTACACACTCGATGAATATCACCTATATAAGTGTGGAAGTGGGGCCGCTTCCTATGAGAGCCTGGAAAACTCTCTAGAGCGCTTATGAATCCTGGGATTGGGTGCAGGGCCTTTAATGCACCACACCGCGCACTTGTAAGAAGTTAGATAATAGCATGTCATTTGTGTGTTCATATAAACAGTAGTGAAATATGTGGTTCAAGACGGCTGTCACCCTATTTCCGTTTATATAACTGCAAATTGTACTACCGGCCAGTTCAAGACGTTTGTCACTGCTCCGTTATGTGTCATTATCTTCGTTTGATAGTGAAAAGATTGGTTTATATTCGTTCATTTGAAACTATACAAGCTTGGATCATGTGGAGGATTATTAGAAAAGTACTTAAAAGTAATTTAAATCTTGTGATCCAACCTTGTATAGGAGATTGGATGAAGTTTGGAGTGTTTTATGAAGAATGGAAGGAAATGGGGGCGTTCCAAACACTTTAAGCGCCTAATGTAGGCGTTCGAAGTGTTCTGGAACACTTCCAGACACTTGAAGCGCCTAATGTAGGCGTTCGAAGTGTTCGGGAACACTTCCAGAACACTTCGAACGCCTTGTATAGGCGTTCAATGTGACATGAAGCGCCTAATGTCATTTTGTACAGTCGTTCGAAGTGAAATTAGGCGCCTAATGTGTCGTTCGATGTCACATGAAGCTCCTATGTCATTTTGTACAGTCGTTCGATGTCATTTTGTACAGTTGTTCGAAGTGACATTAGGCGCCTAATGTGACCCGACTGTTCACAAAAGATGCATCTTCTTTTCCAAATGACATCTCCTTTCATATTGAACGTCCATAACCGATCTATGGAGGAAAAATCTGCAGAAAAGGGGTCTTTTGAACTTGTCTCAAAGCCTATAAATAGTAGGCTTTGCTATCTTCAAAAGATACATGAAAAACTCTTGAATTCTTGTGAAAAAATTTCTGCAGCATTCTTCTTCTACCTTTCATTATCATTCTTTTCTTCTAAACAAGTTCAATACTTTCTCTCTAAGAGCAATAGAAAGGAAGTAAGACGTTATATCCTGGGAAGCATTTGCTAAAAGTATACCTTGCTCTTTGGTATAGGCAAAATTGCTTTAAGGACAGTGACAATCCGTCACGTCTCGGCTGTTCTACAATTTTGTGTTGCCAATATTCTTTGCAATTTTTCAACATTTTGGATCATCTCTGATCCTTGGCGAAGATCCGGTTTCATAAACAATGCTTCCTGGGAGTTCGATGGTGAAGCAGAAGGGGACGAGGAAGAAGATTGCTGCAAGGTAAAAGAAGGGAAGAAGGATGTGGGGGCCATGTCGGGTGAAGAGGAGGTGGAAGTAGAGTAGAAAAGAGGAGAGAAGGAAAACCTGCGTTGCCTTGCATATGTGTGTGAGCATAACTATGAAATATCGGTCTAATATGAATGGAGGAAAGAAGCGCAAAGAGGTGGTGACATTAACGGATAAGCTGTGTTCATGGTGGTCACGGAGACGGCTGCGGCGGCCTGGTTGAGAGGTAGGGGAGTGGAATCATGGCGGTTGCCGAGCTGAGATTTATGTTCAGCTTGTGTAGATGCCCGACGCTGGCGACAATGGAAGAGTTCTTGTTTTTTTTTTTCTTATTTTATTTCTATTGTTGCCATTTTTTTCCTTATCATATTTATATTATGTGCTGGGTTTATCATGTGCATGGGGTTCATGCGGAGTCATCAGATCCCAAGCTCATGGTTTAATGTACGTTACGGCGATTTTCATGTGCACAGAATTCAAATGTGGCAGAAAAAATTTTAGTTAAAGTATGTATATTATGAGAAAAGAATCAAACAAATCAAAAAGCAAAAGCATCCAGGAAAGAAAAAAAAAAAGGAAAATAAATGAAAATCCCCTACAAGAATCCATGTTCTTTGAAATATACCTAATACAGTCTATGAAGCAGAAAGTAAATGTACATTTATTAAGTCCCAATTGATTTCTTGAAGCATTTAAGCTTAGATCATTACCCAAGAAGCTCACCATAGTCCTTAATTTTGAAGCATTGATTATCAATGGTGTCAAACAGGCTTCACTATACACATCTTCTAACTCTTCCTCTAAATCTATCCACCCTGGAACTCTCCATGCATCAAACATTTATCTCCTCTATTCTTTTGATTGCTTCTTTCATTTCCAGCCGTTGCTGATGATCACTCTCAGTGCAAGCAGCTGCAATATGGAGGAGTTTTCGCATTTGTTCCAGGGAATTCGTCACGCTCGTGATCTCAGGATCAATCAGCTCTGTCTCTCTCTTGTCATTGATCGCTGATCGAACCCAATGGATCAAGTCAGTGCCACCCTTTTGGTTATTCAAGTACTGGGAGGGGAATTTCCCGGTTACGATTTCGAGTATGATGATTCCGAGGCAGTAAACATCACTCTTGGGGGTGACTTGCTGGTATAAAATGGCTTCAGGGGACTTGAAAGCAAACAGGGCTTGTGCTGTTTGTGTGTTACTGATTAATGGATAGTAGGCGTAGTCTGAGAGAAGTGGCTCATAGTTTGAGGACAGGAGAATGTTGCTAGACTTGAGATTCCCATGAGGCAATTCACTTGTTGCAAACTCTGTATGGAGAAATCCCATTCCACTGGCTACTCCTTGGATGATTTTCAGGCGATTTGGCCAGTTCAATTCTGCGTGTGAAATACCGCGATCACCTACATAAAAAACAAGAAAAATAGTCAGTCAGTATCTAGTATATATCAAAGACAACAAAAACTATTGCAAACAAGAAAAATAGTAAGCATGCCAATTAATGGAAACTATAACAAGCTTTTTCTTACATTCAGAGTCCCAATTCTCCACCTATTTACACCATCAGATTGGTAAAAAGGGCACTAACAATCTTGGAGACTAGAGTCTTTTAAATCTTTATGAGAGAAGGGTACTTCTATTGAGGTAAAATAGTAGTTATAACTAGAAGGCGATAACAATAACAACATTACATCATTGACTTAGAGACTCCCGCTTATGGCGGGGTATGAGAAGATTGGATGTACACAACCATACTCATGTGTTAGAAACACACAGAGGTTCTTTTCCGATGACCCATAATGAAAATTGCATCAAACTGTGTCGACCAACTGGTACTTCATAATATAAGAAGCGCAACCAATTTAGTGCGTCATTTTCTTTTATTCCATCATATTCTAAATTCAAAGAATGGTGTGTCTTTGATTTCATTGGAAATGGAAAGTAGTTATAACTAGACCATTTTAAAATTTGTGATTTAAGGATGTAAGCGGTTAAATCAAGAGCACTAACAAAGTCATGAAGCAATTTAACATGTGAGTCTGTATAGATATTAAATTTGGATTATATGCTATATACTTATATCTTGTGTGACATGTTGATCAAAACTTAGACATACTAATAGTTGAAAATTTTAAGGGAACTGATTGATAAACTAACCATGCAAGAGATACAACAAGCTGCCTTTGGGGATGAACTCAGAGACCAAAAGCTTCTCATCTTTTCTGTAATGATATGCCAATGGTGTCAATATATTCTGGTGCTTTAACTTTCCAAGCTTTCTGATCTCTGCATCAAAGGCATCTTTGTTCAATTTGTTCATCTCTCTCAATCTCTTCACCACCACAGATGTCCCATTTGCTAGCACAGCCTTGTAGGCAGATCCCAACCCACCATTTCCAAGAACCTCTGCAGCTGCCTTCATCAAATCTTGCAATCCAAACAACCCCTTTTCCTCATTTACGATGCAAAGATCTCCACTTGACCTTTGTGAGCCTTTCCTTGACCAACGGCCCGATTCAGTGAGCTTCCTGGAGCTTGAGCTCCTTGAGCTCCTCCTGTTTGTAGAGGGAACCGCCACAGGCGCCATCTCATCAAGGTTTTCTTTTGCATATGTGTTGTAATTGTCATCCTTACGCCTGGTTTTGAGCACAATGGTCACCAGCAAAAGGGCTACAACAACGCCAAGAATCACCCATTTCGATCCTGACCCGTTTGATGGTTTCGATTCGTCAGGGGATTCTTGGTCTTGCTTCTGCTCTTGTTGATGTGGGTCATTTGATGGTGTTGATTCTTTTACACATTCCTTTATACCTTTTCCACAAAGGTTTGGATTCCCTTCGAAAGAATGGACTCCAAACCTTAACATCTGTTCAGGGATTTCTCCTTCCAAATTGTTGTCAGAGAAATCAACCACTTGTAAAGAATCCTGTCCGATCAAAGGAAGATGCCCTGAAAATTCATTATCGTCTACCCTGAGTTCAACAAGATTAGGCAAATTCCCTAACGACTCTGGAACCTTCCCTGAGAAGTTGTTTCCATTAATTCCAAGCTTCCTTAAAGATCCCATCTTGGCAAAAAAATCACCAGGGATTTCCCCTGAAAAGTTGTTATCATCTATGTACAAGTTTTTCAGGGCACTTAGCTTGTTAAAAGACGGTATCGGACCCGTGAAGCCATTCCCACCAATATACAATGCCCTGAGGCCATCTATTTTAGCCAAAGAATCAACATTAATATCTCCAGAGAGACCAATCCCTATGAGGCGAATCGATTGCACTTGGCCCTCATCAGTGCATGTAACACCAAACCATGGCTTCTCTTCATCGCAGGCAGAGGTGCCATTTTGCCAGGTGGGATCTAATGCTGTTGTGTTTTTCAATGATGCTTTGAATTCAAGAAGTGAAACTTCATTAGGCAAACATGTTGAAAGAGGAAACAGAGAGAAGATCAACAGGACAAAAGCTAATGACGGTGATGATGATGATGAGAGGATTCGAACAGAGGCCATGTCCTAGTAATTAGCCAAGATTTGACATCTTCCCAAGAAAATGTGCCGCTATTCGGAGAAATTGGAGTTCCCTGAAAATTTCTGGGGGAGTTGTTCTTTTTGTTGTTTTGGTTATTTTGAGTTTGAGATGTCATTGGTAACTCCACACTGCAATAATTTTTTCTTTCCTTTTTTCTTGTTTAATTTTCGACTACAGAATTTTGGGTGCAAAGAGAGGTGAAGTTTGCATTGACCATTTTAATGTTTCGAGAGGCATTTTCGGTTTAAAGATGGCAAATTTTGCCTATGTTCCGAAAGTTTAGGATAGTTATAGTATCCTTTGCGTGCATTAAAATTTTAGGGCCATGTATGCTTCAAGAATTTTTGTTGTCGTTGAGATATACTGGATATGTGTTGTTGTTGTTCTATGTCTCATTAAGTATACCATTTGGTTATTTTATTTGTTATCTTTTTGAGTGATGTTAATGTTTTGGATAAAGAAATTAAAATCTCGAATTACCTCAATTTAAATAAAATTTCCTAAATGACATTACAAACGTAAATGTATGGTTTGCCTAGGTATACCATTTGTCGATGTTGCACTTAACCTTAATTAGCTAATCAACTTCTTCTAGGACTTGCCACCACGTGAAGCCGTTCGTAGCCTGTTGAGGGTATTATCTTACATTGGATAGCTGAGGAAAAATTATATAGTTATATAAGGATGATATACTATCAACTATTGTCTTAAAGTTTTGAGTGGATATAAACATCATATAAGCTCAGGTTTTAGCATAGCCCACCGTAAATATACACTTGATATTTTGGAGCCATGGCTTCAACGGTGAGCGAATTACTAACTTGACGCACCGCAGCTTCAGGGTACTCTTTTGTTTCTTGATAATTAGGCCGCCTGACACGTTACTCCCGTATTTCACAAATGTACAAAATATGTTGAAATAGGCTGTTACTTTATTTGTGAATGTGTCAAGTCTGGTGTTATTGAGTCACACATCACTCGTACAACTAGTTCAATGTATTGTATGTAGGCTATTATAACGTATCATGTTAGACCATCTCTACGATGCATTGTATAATTGATTCTATATGGGTAGCATCTCATTGATGCTTTGCTTTTACCATGATTGATTCGATCGTATGATTTCTGGGTTTATCATATTTACATTTTCCCAAAAAAAAACTGACCAAGTTGCCAATGTGTTAACTAAGCCACTGGGAGCCGAGCCTTTTCATGCATTGATTCGTTAATTGGATGTTTGCGATCTTCCCGTACCAACTTAAACCGAGTGATGAAGGTGATTGACGTTGATTGCAGTTGCTTAGCTGTGTATTATTTGATTGTCATCATTATTGTAATTAATCTAGTATCTCGTTTATTACCATACTTGTATATATGATAACACATGATTGTAGGATTGATTGGCTAAGAGCCCAAGCTTTGTATTCAGTATATTAATGAAGTAATGGTCGATTGCCTAATGGAAATATACGGCAGAATTGCTATCTCCATCTAAGAGGCTGAACTCCTTTCCGTCGGAGATTGTGGTTTGCAATCCTTCCACTGGGTCAATATTCGTGAAAAATAAATAAATAAAAATTTCTACTTATTTCCAACAAGTTAGATAATTCATTTTACTAGCACGCAAGAAAATAGAAGATCGATCTCAACCACTGTGTCTATATATATACTTATATATTTATGAGGTGTTTCTGGTGTATTAGGCTTCCGCGTTTCCGCAGTGTCCGATGAGAGGCCAGATCGCGAACTCATCCTACGTTTTTTGTGCAAGAGGCTGTTTCTGCATCAAACTTACAGTTGTTCCAATACATGACATCAATATATATATATATATATATGTGTGTGTGTGTGTCAGATTTAAAACCAAGAACTTTTTTTTTTTAAGAATGAAACAAGAGTTTCAGGGGTGCATTTTGTGGATACAATGACTAAGGTTTTTGCCCCCACTAAACAGAAGCAGACTAGGTTAGGTTAAGACGTATTTGGTAGCTTTTCATAGAGTTGCATTCATTTGTCATGGCTTGAGATTGATGAATAATGAATTGTAGGTATTAAAAAGTCAGCTTATATGTCTACAAATAAATTATTAATCTTCAACGTAAGTATACAAATGCAACTTAATTTCCCTAAGGAAAGTTTAGACTTTGGTACGGGATGAGATCTCCTCACCGCGCGGTAAGTCACCGCGCAACCTAGGACGCGACACGTGGCAGCAGTAGGGGGTGGTGAGGCTGGATGAGGGTTACCCTCACTCAGCCTCACCACCCCCCTTTTTGCTACGTGTCGCGCCGTCACGCACGCGGTGAGGGGGGAGCGGTGAGAAGATCCTATCCCCTTTAGTACTAGTACATAGGATACCTTTTGCAACTATAGATAATGCTTAGGGCCCTGTTTTACGCGCATGCAGAAATCGTGGTTTTGTTGTCCTAGGGCATAGTTCAGTTGATACTCATGTTGAGATTTTCAATTGATACTCAGGTTGAGATTTGCTCTAAAACGTAAAGAGTTTGAGTCCAAGTATACGCACAGTGTAGGTGTTCCACTGGTACTAGATTGAATGTCTGGTTTGCAGTCACTGTGTAAGTCTTCATCCAATCTAAGAGGCTACTGAACTGTTGATTTGCATCCTCCACAATGCTACTTGAAGCTGTACGGTAGGGACCCTTGCTCCGAAAAATCGTGGATTTGAAAGTGAAAACATGACATTTGCATTCACTGACAAAAAAAATATTATAACTTTCAACTAGTGTTGCCAAATCTGTGATTTAATTACTTTTGCACAAAGAATTACAATTAGAATTCTTATATCTGACCTTGAAGGCGGACATAGGAGCAACTGATAAAGTTGTTGTTTTGTTACCTTGAGGTCTCCGTTCGAGCCGTGAAAACAACATGTTGCATAAAATGTAGGGTAAAGTTACATACATCAGATCGCGAAGCGATTCATCCTCTCTCCAGACCCTATATAAACGCAGAAGCTTAGTGCATCGATAACTTCTTTTATATCTGACCATCGGACTTCTCATCTAGTGAATGGATTCGTACATTCCAACTGACATGGTTTCTTATCTCTGATTACACAGAGACAGGTTTTATAATCAAAAGACAAATCTAAAAATGTATTTTTTTAAATAGACTGAGATCTATAACATAGTCTCGGTCAATAAAAAAAAGGTAATATTCGTTTTATTTGGTGATCTTAATTCAAAAGAAAGAAAACTATTCAAAATATCGTGTTCATCTCAATTTCGAAAAATGAAGCAAACTCAAAAGCGGATGTGATCTCCTCACCGCGTGATGAGTCAGCACACTCTCTACTATGCGACACGTGGCAGCAGTGAGAATGGTGAGGCTAGACAAGTGTCAGCCTCATCACCCAATGCTACGACGTGTCACGCGGTGACACACGCAGTGAGGGAGGAGCGGTGAGTAGATCTGAATCCGAAAGATCTAACACGTTCTCAATTGCCAACCTTTCATGAGCTCTAAATATAAAAATGCGGCCTATTATAAGCTGCCCAATGTATTTGCCCTCGTGTTTCCTTTTTCTTTATTTAACAATTGATTGCCCATGGTCAAAAGCTGGGGGTAAGCACGTATTTTACCAATTTTCTTTGCCTTCTCTCCCCCCCCCCCCCCCCCCCGCTTTTATGTAAGTATTTCTCTGGATGAATACTTAGAAATATATTTGCATTTTTGAGATCGTTACATCTCAGTTCTTAAATCTGTATGTACTACTTTTATACCAGAGCCTTCTCTCAACAGTTACAAGTTGGGACCTGTACTATTTTGAAATTTATATAAAAATGAAAAATAAAGGCAGAAATTAAAAGGGGAGGCAAATTGGCGTTAGACTTTAAAGAATAAAATTAAAAGGTTGCGTACAGGAAAATCAAATACGCAATGAAACAAAATGAGTCCAAACAGGGACTTACAAAATAAAACAAAACAAGCACGTGATGGCGAAATTTGGTAGTTGATATGAGATAGAATCCCTCATCCATTTTTCCTCGCCCTACGCGTCACCGCACGACACGTGGCATCAAAAGGTGGTGAGGTTAGATGAGGGTCATCTGCATCTAGCATTACCACCCCACCTTGCTACCACGTGTCGCGTGGTCATGAGTGAGGGACATGAGATCCCATTCCAGTTGATACGGGTCCGTATCTGCTCGTTGTAGATAGAAGTGACAGAATGATTGTGTAACATATGACAACGAAAAAACTACAACAATAATTATATACATTATATCTCAACGACATCAAAAGCTATTGTTTCAATCTCAAGAGATAAAAGAGAGTTTGATTTGAAACTCTCGTCTCAATATACATGACAAAAAAAAATGAGATTAGATAAAAGTTGCTAGAAGAGGAAATGTGAAGCTGCATGAGATTGAATCATGCTCATAATGGATTCCATTCGGTCGATAGGATGCCGAGTCCGTAGAAAATGCAACCGCAATTGCTTTTTCTACTCGGAATAAACACGTGCTTAAAATATTGGAGAAGATAAATAAACTTAATATAAAAATACTAACCTTAAATAAAGCTAATGTTATACATTCCTGGGAAAATATTTTTGTTAGATCAAAAAAAGTCTTAAGAAATTCAAATGACGATTCAAATGAAATGTCGGAAGATGAACGGTAAATGTAAAGAAAATAAAAAGAAATTTACTTAGCGAGTCAACGGTTCGAGCAACTGTAAATAAAAAATCTTGGTACTGGAAAGAATAAATGTAAGACAAAGTAATAAACCAAGAGAATTTGTTATGAGCCACTTCAATTTTGTAGAAATCAAGAGAATTGAGAGAAATATAGGTTTGCTAAGAAAGAAGTAAATAGACTATAACTAAAGTCAAATCAAATGCGTGTGAAGATTTTTATCAGTGGTTGGGCAAGAAAGAAATTGAAAGAGATTTGCATAAAATTTCTAGAGCGAGACAAAGAAAGATAAAAGATTTGACTCAAGTTAAATGTATTAAAGACGAAGATATCAAGATTTTAGTAAAATAATGAGCAATAAAAGATAGATGGAGAAGATACTTTGAGAAACTTTTTAATGGAACATTGAGAGATGAATTCGTATTGGCTGAGTTACGTAACTCTGAAAAGGATGGAACTGTAATAGATAATAGGAAAATTCGATTATCAGAAGTAGAAGATGATTTGAAAATGATGAACAATGGTAAAGCCATTTGACCCGACAGTATTTCAATTTGATGCAGATTCGTGTGCTAGAGTTCTATTGGCATTGAAGATGTGCCATAGTCTAATGTTTTGCAAATTATCTTTTTTATTATGTTTCTATTTTATTGATGTAATTAGAAGCTCAAATACCGATAGGATGAGCTTATGTTAAGCTTTAAGAGTCCTAGTTGTATCAAGCTTTTGTTTTCCTTTCTACCTTAGGTTTTGTTTTGTCCCTATGAATATAGCACCTATTCTAAACTTTTTTAACAGACTTTGATGAATAAAAATATTTTTCACATAAATTGTGAGTGGCAAGAATTGTTCTTGTGTTTTGATCTTTGATCACATAGATTTTACATCAACATCAAGAGCAGATGATGTGATATCGAATCGCCCCTAAGAAGATTGATAATTCACGCCTAGAGTTCTTGTAACAAAAAAGTTGTAGGATCATGCCAAATTTAGCAACCTTTGAAGGTTTTAGATCAACAATCAAATGAAGATTTTGCACATTCAAGGGTTCTAATAATTTCTTGATTAACGATCCGCAATTAAAGAAGGTTTAACATCGACACATGAAAAAGATCGTTCCTCATGCGCCTCAAGTACGCATTACGATTGTGGCTTGGAAATGCCTAAGGAAAGAAGGTATCATGTAGCTCATAGATCTTTTTAACAAGATTGTGAAAACCGAAAAGATGTCCGTCAATGGAGAAAAACACTTTAATACATCTGTATAAAAACAAAGAAGATATAAGAAATTGTGCAAATTACAGATGAATTAAGTTAATGAGCCACACAATAAAGCTCTAGGAGCGAGTAATTGAAAAAAGACTCGGTAAAGAGATTAGTGCTAAAAATTAATTTGGATTTATGCTAGAAAAATCAACTCTGGAGGCTACTCATCTCTTGAGAAGATTAGTAGAGAGATATCTAAAGAAGAAACATGATTTGCATATGGTTTTCATTGAGTTGGAAAAGTCTTATGTACTGTGGAGAGTGATTGAAAAGAAGTGTGTTAGAGTAGCGTATATAGAAATTATTAGAAACTTGTATCAGAACGCAATAATAAGCGTAAGGACTACAGGAGGACTAATTCCAGAGTTTTCATTACAGTAAATTTATGCTAAGCATTTGGATTAAGCCTATACTTATTTACTTAGTTATATTTGATCTCACTCGACACATTCAAGATATATTTCCATAGAGCATGCTATTTTCAGACGACATTGTGCTGATGAATGAGACCAATGAAATAGTCAATGCAAAGCATAAATATTGACGGAAGACACTAGAGAAAAAGGGCTTCAAAATGAGTCAGAAGAAGACAGATTATACGAAATTTAATTTTAGCAACAAAAGAATGACATCGGAACTTCGTATGAGACTGAGGGACCAGGAGATTCAGGTGAGTGAGAGTTTTGAACGTTGATGATCGGTTCTATACAGATATAAAAGAATTGAAAAAGATTTAAATCACATGATATAAACCGAATGGTTAAACTAAAAAAGTGCATCAAGTGTTCTTATTGATATTAATATACTTTTAGATTTAAAGGTATAATACCATACTTGTACAACGTGATATAATAAGTGATACAGGTGAGAAAGCCACCACGCGTCCCCTACCCCAACAATTAAACATAATGGGATTTTATGACCTATTTTCTCCTCACCTTATTTATCACCATGCGACACGTGACAGTATGGGTGAGTAATGAGGCTAGATGCGGTGACCCTCATCTAGTCTCACCATTCACCTCTACTGTCACATGTCGCGTAGTGACGAATGAGACGAGGATAAATCGGTCGGGGATCCTAACCCAATTAAACCGCCCATGTAATGCTCAGTGTTCTTTTTTTCATGTTTGCCACTACCCCAACCATCAACCTACACAAAAACCTCTCCATTCTCCATTTATCATTCTTCCTTTCACGCTAAACCTACTTACCCATTCCGAAGCATTCCTTTTTGTTTCTGCCCTTCAATTGACTGCTTTTTCCGTTAGGATTTCTTCTTTTGTTCGCCGGAAATAATGGCTTCGTCGGATGTTGATTATGGGAGGCCCGCCGGTCTGAAATACAACTTTTCCCAGACTTGTAATTTGTTGAGTCAGTACTTGAAGGAAAAGCGTAATTTTGGAGATCTTGGCCTTGGCTTCAGCCGCAACTTCGAATCCAACGGTACGCTTTTAGCTCGTCCTCGTCCTTCTCCAATCAATGTGTGTTGCTACCTTCCTCCCAAATAAAATTCATTTGACTTTTCAATGGAAATTACAGTGGTATTAAAAAACCTAAATAAAATTATATTTTGAAAAAATAAATTACTTTAGAACATGGTAGAAATTAGGTTAGGTTGAAAAGTCAGTATCACAATATATCTAGTATGGAGGGAATAATATTTTGGAGACATAGGAGAGGAGTGATTGAAGTAAACATGAAGATGCTGTCGGAAAATTTTCGTATTTTTCACTTGTACTCAGTTTGATGTTTTTTTCTCCTAGATGCTCCAAGGAAGACTATGGATCTGCTTCCGATGATTGAGAAGAATGGTCTGACGGAGGACTCTCCGGCCATGTCGCCGGGCAACTTGTGTTTGCAGAAAGAGCCCGAAAAAGCGCAGATGACTATTTTCTACGCCGGCAAAGTGATTGTATTGAATGACTTTCCGGCAGAGAATGCTAAGGCAATCATGGATTTGGGTACCAATGGAAGCCAGTTGAATTCCAAAGCCAAAACATTTGGCGTTAGCTCTATGATCACAGCCCTCCAAGTTGAATCTGCCTCTGAAAATCTGAAATCCTCTCCTAATACAAACATTTTCTCGAGTTTTGGAAATATTTTGAGTCAAGATACCCCTCTTGATACTATTGTCAATGGTAAGTTCAATTTCTTTTAAATTTTTATGATTCTCCTTGTTCTTAATTTTGTAGAATTGATGTAGTGCTAATAATTTGAATTTTGTCACTAATATTCTTGTGTATGTTGATTGGTTTGATGCAGATTTACGGGTTGCAAGGAAAGCCTCACTTACCAGATTCCTGGAGAAAAGGAAAGATAGGTAGGCCTCCAGAAACGTGATATTGATAATTTGGCTACTATTCTTAATTTTCACGTCATACATAAAAGGAATGTAACATAAGTACGGTGAAATATTGTACTCCTAAAATTGTGTACCCCTTGTTTCCTTTCCTGGGTGCTTCTTCGTTCATTTTATTTAAATTTTTTTATATTTCTTGAATCAAAAAGTTAAATCTCTATCCGTGGGGTCTCTATTGTCATAGTCTTATAGAGGTTTGTGTAAGAGGCAAATCAAGAACTCAACAGTTTTCTAAATTGGTAAGATGTTTTCAAGGCCTATATAAGGAGTCCACTGCAAACTGAACATGTAATCCTACATTCAATTGAGACGGATTTAGATGTTTGCCAATTCAGTCCTTTGGCAAGGGGGAGGGTCACATTCATATGTAATGGGTAGGTCAATTGGTCCACTGTACTTGTGAGTTTGGGATTTAGGTCTTTGCCAATTCAGTCCTTTGGCAAGGGGGAGGGTTACATTGGTTGAACACAAACCAGTAAGGATCTCTGTCAATTCCGGTCCTACAGGGTGTGTATGGATGTAAATCAGGTTCACAAGGCCTACTAGTAGAAGTTTGTTATAGCATAGGGGCAACACAAGGAGCCTATTGGCAACGAAGAAACAACCGACGGACTGGCCGACAGGTCATTCCACGGGCCAATAGTGCTCCCACACTATGCAACTAGCCTGGAGGGGGTTTAAACATTTTTGCCTTTGGCAAAGTTCGAACCCCTAACGTTACTTTCGAAATTCTCTTTCTAAAATTATTGGGATATGTCTTTGGAACTGGAGGGGTTACTTTCACATGTAATGAGTAGGTCAATTGGACAACTGTACTTGTGAGTTTATTTGTTTATGACGCATGTGGGTAAACGTGGGTTCGTGCCTGATAAACCGACATTTGTGTTTTATTTATTTGCATGTATTGCACATCCTGTTAGTAACACATAAATATCTAAATGGGAGTCTTTGATTTTATACCATCATTGAAATTGGATTTAAATAAAGTATGTAGAAAATTGAATTGATGGTCATTAAACTTGTAGCTGAAACTAGACCAATTGTATTAACACAAATTTTTAAAATGTTTGTGATTGCTCTAAAACCAATCAAATCTATATGATATATGTGAGTTTCTGTTTTGACCATTTACTCATTTGTTTTGTATGTAATTAATGTTATGTCGCATCATATTATTGTGTCACTAATTGATCCATGACCACCATAATATTATTTCGGTTGTATCAGTTGTTTTGTTTGTATCACAGGATCTCATCAAAAGCACCATATCAAAGTATGAAGCATGGAACAGCTGTTACAAAGCCAACTGAAAACAAGTCATGGTTGGGTTTGGGTTCTGAGTTTTCAGTGCAAATGGATCATCATATTCATTATGTTTGATTCTTTGGATGCCGCTGCCCTGATTTTATTGACATATAGCTAGCGTAGATCTAACTATATATATACAGCTTTGTTCTAATATATTTTAGGTTGGTGTGATTAAATCTAGAGCAAGCAGATTCCATTTCCTTTCTTTCTTATCTTTTTTGCTGAGGGTGTATTGTACGGGATGAGGATCTCCTGCCCGTCTTTCCCCTTACTTCACTGCTCACCGTCCGACACGTGGCAGCAGGAGGTGGTGAGGCTAGATGTGGATGACCCTCATCTAGCCTCACCACCCCCCTCCCTACTGCCACGTGTCGGGCGGTGGAGAGTGGGGTGAAGGGAAATGGGATGAAGAGATCCGGTCTCGTATTGTATGATGTACTTAGGGCTGTAAATGAACCAAGCCGTTCGGTTGTTCAGCTCGTTTGTTTAAGCTCGAGCTCGGCTCGGATAAAAGGTTAATGAACATAGCTTGAACACCTTTTTCTGTTCGAGCTCGGTAATTGGCACCGTTCGTTTAAGGTGTTCGGCTCGTTAATGTTGTTTGTGAGTTAAACGAACCAAGCTTGAACAAGTAAATATGTTCGTTTAAATAAACGAACAAGCTCGGCTCGTTCACTAAGTTAAATGAACAGAGCTTGAACAATGCAATGCTCGGCTCGTTCGGCTCGTTTACAGCCTTGTACTCCCCTCTACTCTCTGCTAATAGATATGAATTACATTTCCAGTATTTCAGTCCAAATGAGTATTATGGCAGATGTATATTAGATTATTTAAGGTTTCTTATATACAAAGAACACTACTTGAAGTCTATAAGTAATCTATATCCAAACTCACCTCTTCCAAAGACGGTATGACAACTTTCATCGTATGTACATTGTAACTACTAAAACTCGAACACGTGTCATTTATACTGTATTTCAACTAAGCTATTAGATAGAGAATAATTTACACTGTATTCAGAATAATATGTACTGTAACTATTAAAACTCAAACACGTGTCATTCAGAATAATCTACTACTTGATGTCTATTAATGATTACTAATGTATTTTAACATGGCTAATTTGAAGAATGAAGATCACTTGATTAATGTGATAGAAGTTTACATAAAATTACACTAATTACAAACGAAAATTATATATGTTTTGAGGATAATTAATTCTACTGTTGGACGATAGGCTTGCATGATGGTACGTTTCGGCTAAAAATCATGACTTCGTTCGTCAACCACTCAACTGATTACCTGGAATATATGCATGTTAATTTTCTCCATGTGCTTTAAGTATGTCTTCAATATATGATATTCCAACGACATAAAAAGCTCACACGGTTTTGAAAATTAGCCTCAAAGAGTGTTTCTAGGAAACAATTAACGAGATCTTTAGAAAAGATACATTCTCTCCGAACAAATACAATTGATTAACCAATCAAATGTATAAAATATATATGGATTATTTATATAAGTAATAGTCATCCTTTTCTATAGATCGTTATGTGTTATCGTTGTATTATATCGATGATTATTCTTTATTTACTTCCAGAACAACATATGTTTCCATGTCTTTGATTTTGAAATATGATGGAATAAAGTAAAATTACTCATTAAATTTGTTGCATTTCTTATATTGAGAAGTAGCAGTTGATCGTCACGCAATTTTCATTATGGGTCATCGAGAAACAACATCTGTGTATTTCTAACACATAGATATGGTTGCGTACATCCGACCATTTCATACCTTACTATAGAGAGGAGTCTTTAAATCAATGGATTAATGTTGTTGTTAACTTCCATAGCAACATAAAAAGGTTTGGCCTATTATACATACTCCTTATGCTTCATTGCCTTCAACAAAAAATGAATAGCATCTTCTGATGGCTCCGTAAGCCAAGGTGGACGGTTGCAAGTCACATAATTTTTTAATTAAATATGGGTTTTTATTCATATATAATATTTGATGCTTTTTTTATATCTAGAATTGCTATACACTTGTATATAAGTTTTACAATTTCCACATTTATTTTTTTTTTCCTTAAAGAAAAACTTCCACAGCTAGCTTTGAACGATATCATGCGTGCATCTATCTTCTCCTTTCACATGAAGTAAATTACGCAGAAACTTCTCGTGGACAGAGACAAATTAATGTTTTCTACATTATTCTTTCTTAGGCATGCTGCTTTCTTTCTTCTCCATTTGTTGTTTAAACTATGTGAGAGGGGAGGGGGGGGTAAGTCAATCATTGCTTTGTTTTAGTTTTTTTTTTTTCGGAAGAAAGGGATCTTTATTGATATAATATCAAAGTTACATCAACATACAATAGCCAAAGAGATAACCCTTTCTTGGATTTCTTTACAAACACACCACGGAAAGGGTAGTGCATGAATACTCCCATGAACAAGCTGGTTACACCAATACCAGAGGCTAGATATCGCCTGACGGAAAATGTAACGCCATTCTACATGAACAGAGGGATGCTGCCACCGCCCGTTAACATTGGCCATAATCCAATCAGGTACCGCTGATGCGTGGAAGAAAGTTTCCGAAATGTGTGGTGGGACAAGATGAGATCATATTCGATGTATCCATTGACAGTCACGAAGTACATGCAGATTGTCGTCATCAACATAGCCGCAGATTGTCATCCATTGACAGTCAATCATTGTTTTGTTTTAGTTTTACATAAGCCTAGTACTTTCTTTGCACTTAATACATCTACACTATTTTACCGATTAGATACAGTAGCAAACCGGTGAAAATGAAAGAAAAGGTTGGTAAGAATAACCCATTTCATTCTTCCACATTTAACTCAACCATAAGAATTGCATTTTCACAAAATCTTATGGATTTAGGGCTTTTAAAGACTGGTCGAAAAACAACTTCATGTGTTTCTAACATATGAGTATGGTTGCGTACATCCGATCCTTATCACCTTGTCAGAAGCGGAAGTCTCTAAGACAATAGAGTAATGTTGTTGTAAAGACTTTCCATAGAAGGCCTTTAGACTTAAATTAGTTGAGTAGTATTTATTTTAATTCTAAAAAAAAGACTTGTCACTTTATAGTAGTGCAAAAAAATACTCAACACCGCCCTCAAGACATAGCTCAATTGATACTCGAGTTGGGACGTTGCTCCAGAAAGACACATGTTCGAACCAGGACACACGCAGCGTGGGTGTAATACTGCTGTCTGGGCCAGTAATGTCAAAGCCATTGTATCCGATCCAATTGAGTTAGAGGGTTGATGTCCCAGTTTGCAGTAGACATCTTACAGTGGGTCTCTTGAAAACCCTTGTCAATCCTAGAAAACCGCTGAATTCATGAGTTGCATCATTCACAAAGTTCTTTAGGACTAGAACAATAGAGACCCATGGAGCTAAGGATATTGACCTTTTGCTTGAGAAAAAAAATACTCTAACACCGTAACTTAGGCGAATAATGTTGGTTCCATTCTTATATTATACTTCTCTCTTTTATCTTCTATACCCTTATCGTATGAATGATACATATGTTTCAATCAATCACAAAAAAAAAAAAAAACACCAAAGGTACGCAAGACAACAAGGTGGTATTAAGTTTAAAAATACACTAGAAATAGAATCATGTGGGACGTGGTGTTTGTGGACCAATCACAGTTGATAATTGACTAATAGAGGCAAAGTGGTTGGAAAACGTTTAAGCAAATTCACCTAAAAAGGATACGCCACACGACTTTATATTTGTCAACAAGTTTTATGTTGGTGGAGTAGTAACTAATGGCATATTAGGATATTGTCACATAAGATTTATCTATATATAAATCAATATATGATTGGCCAAAAAGGAGGAACTACATATATTATATACATTTGATTCTTCAAAGAACAAGTTGTCAATATATCGTATATATTTGATTAGTCAAAAAACGAATTATCATATTTGCTTGTAAAATTTGTCGATACTTGTCATGTGAAACACGCATCTCATCAAGTGCCTTCTTATTCAATGTCAAGACATCAAAGTTATTATGTCCCAAACGGGGGGATAGGATCCCCTCACTGCATAGGTGATGCGGTGACGCGTGACTGTGCGACGCGTAGCAGCAAGGGGATGGTGAGGCTAGATACGGGTGATCCTCATCTAGCCTCACCATCCCTCTTTGCTGACACGTGTCGAGCGGTCTCAAAGGAGGTGAGGAAAGTGGAGATGCAGGACCTAGCTAGCACGTCAAAAGTAGTGGAGGTCAATTGTGCATTAGGTTGTCATATGTCAATTTTTGTAGCTGCGAATTGTAAGATTTTCAAGCCTTTCAAGTTTCAAGCTGGAGACCACAGAAGTTGATTTGGTTTGGGTTGACCATAATTTGTTGATTTTTTATTGGATCTTAAGGGAACTGTGCAAAAAAGTCAAGTATATATATATCCTGCATAAAGATTTATTATTTACTTATTTTACAGCTCGTTGTTTATGTTATGTAACAACGCAGACACCAACTTTATAGGACAGCAGATCCGATATGTTCGGATGAGATCTGAGGAGGCCTCATATGAGGTAAAATATGAGGCATCTATTCATGCGACGCCACGTGTTCAAAAGGGTCCGCTGTTTATTTTTTTTCAAAGACCTTTTGTACTCGTGGCATCGCGTGATTGGAGGCCTCATATTTTGCCTTATATCAAACCTTCTCTGATCTCATCCGCGATACGTTATCACATTGTGGTTGGAGAGTAAAAAAGTTCTTTTTCTTTGAAAAAAAGTTATCAAAAGGTTACCATTGCATTGAAGGATTTATCGGTTGTTACCGACATTGAGTCGCCTTTTTTGGGAAAGATATTCAATTTCGTAATATTGCATAGTTTTAAAAAATATTTATATAGGATGTTTTATATTATTATTAAGTGATTTCTATTGAAAAAAAAAATATAGGATGATATTGTTGACATTTCACTTTCTGTTTCATATTGTTGGCTATCCTAATTTTGGCATAGTTCAAATGCTTATTAGATCTAGAGATTCTAATGCTACTGATGAAGCCGTATCTTCGCCAGGGGTCAAGGTGATCTCAAAATAGTTCCGTCAGTTAACGTGAAAGATTTATTAACTGGGATTGAGAATGTGTAGCTGGAATAGCGCCAAATATCCTGCACAAAGAAACACAGGTCAAAGGTCCCGGGGGGTTGGCCCCGGGAAAAACCCTCCGACGCTCAAGTCAGTTTGGGCCATATCTCTCTGAGATTATAAGTTAAAGGATGAGTTAGGAATTTCTCACAGTATTTGCCGAGGAGCAGGGTATGTGAATATGTTGTAAAGTCTGGCCTCCCCTCCTTTGTCTTGGTCTGCATACCTTTATAGATCTCTTTCCCAATCTAAGACTCTGATGATAGCTTGGAGAAGACGCTTTGTTTAGGACGGAGAGCCTAAGGCATAATAGGTATGCTGTGTGACCAATAGGTCGACTGATGTGATCAATAGGCCGGCCTGGTTGATGTAACTGATAGACCGGCTGTTGTGACCTTGGCGTTTTCAGGAAGACTAAACAGTTGTAGTCGCTATATTTGAGAAGTATCTCCGTTTGAGGGTCTCACGAAGTATTATCGTAATGGGTTCATTTGTTGTGGTACATAATTGACCTCTGCCGAAGTGCACGACCTGCTGTGGTACACAGCTGAACTTTGCCGAAGTGCGTGACTTGGCCTTATCTCGTGGAAGTGGTCTGAAGTACGATATATAGACATAGGATGACGTTGATGCCGAGGTGCATACCTTAGCCCATTCTATCTAAGGATGCCACAATGCCCTGCTGAAGTACCATTGAGGTTTGGACGGCCGTACTTAAGCGCTGAACTGCTGAACTGCAGTACTTGGAACGTTGAGCCACTAAAATTAAGTTGTTGACTGTTGTTGACTAATTGGATGGTTCTATTATGGTTTATCATTTGCCCCCAGATTTTGTGTGGCTGAGCTGAACTTCGAAGGCAGACAAATCTTGTTCTCATGACGTGGCAAACCTTCATTAACTACATGGCTATCTCTTTATTTATGCCATAGCTTCCGCCTTTAACGTAAGCGATAGTTCCGATGCTCTGTTATTGCTTTTTCGGCGATTCCACTTCCCGAGGGAGTGAAATGCATGAACCCTCTGCCCTTTCGAATTTCAAAATTCAAACGAAAAGGAGCACCTTTCTGTCTTCCCCTGCCTATAAATAGAGACGCTTTCCTTCCTTCATTCTGCATTATCCATTTAACTTCCCCGTCTTTTGATGCATGCCTTGGTTTTCCATAATGTTCTCCCTTTCAACCCAATCCTTCATTTTTATGTAAACATTTCCAAAATATGCGTATCCTTACTCACCTCAAGAATCTGGAGAATGCCCATGAGACTCAGTCCTTTCATAAAGAATTTGATTCTGAGGGGAACAATCTTTCTTCATAGAGATTGCTCCTTTCCAGCAATCCTTTTTTAGTTACCATTGCATCCCTGGCTTTAGCGCCTCTGTCATTTCTTGATAGGGATTCTCTTTCAACACGTCCCTTTCCAGCAAAGGTTTCACTTTGCTGTTTTGTAATCGCACAAATCCCTCTTCTTTCAGTGAAGCAAGAAACAATTGCGATTACATTCTTCGCAAGCTATCTTCAAGACATGGTAGCAATGAAGCAAGGGCGGCAACAGTGCGGCAAAATTTTATTCTGCCATGTAACCATAAAGGGGACGATTGCCAAGAAATTCACCTAGACCTGTATAAGGATCATTCTGAATTCGCTGCTCTTCATAGTCCAAGTCTGAGGCTGTATCCAGATTACTTAGTTCCAGAGCAGAATTGATCTCATAGAAGAGAGAAAGATTTGTACAGTAGAATAGGATCTTTCCTATAAATCGTTGTAGTTGTAATCGATTTTGTACTTCAATAAAAATCCATTTTTCCCAACTTCTTGTTCTTCGACTTCTTTCAGCCTTTTTTGACTGTCTTTGTCTTCAGTACGTGAAGTTTTATTTTGCTTCATTTCAATAGTGAATATTTGTCTTTGGCTTTGTAAAGCGTTGCTTGCTTTTTTTGCAAGCGTTTGTCTTCACCTTTTCTTGCTTTGTAAGTATCTGTCTTCAGCTTTACTTGCTCTATTTTAATAGTTTGCAAGTATTTGTCTTCAGCTATGCCAAAAGAGTATCGTTGGTATATAGTTTTTCTGTCAAAGTATTAAACTTCAGCTTTTGTACTTGGCTCTTCAGCTTCGTCACGCCTTAATGAATCTTTAAAAGCGGGAAAATCTTTGTCCCCTCTTTGTCATTACTCTCAGTTTTGCTGAGCTGAAACATTGGCGGACTTGTTGAGACTTGCTGAACTCCTCAATTCTGCTGAGGCAAAGATATAGGGAATTTATCCCGCTGTTGAGTCATGCTCAACCTTCTCAGACCTGCTGAGGTAAAGATATAGGGATCTTATCCCGCTCTGCTAAGATCTGCTCAGTCTCCCAGACCTGCTGGGGTAAAGTTAATGTTGAGGCCTGCTCAACCTCCCAGACCTGCTGGGATAAAACTATAGGGAAATGATCCCGCTCTGTTGAGACCTGCTCAACCTTCCAGACCTGCTGGGTAAGAATATCGGGAAACATGTCCCATCCTACTGAGACCTGCTCAGTCTCCCAGACCTGCTGGGGTAAAGTTAATGTTGAGACCTGCTCAACCTTCCAGACCTACTGGGTAAGAATATCGGAAAACATGTCCCATCCTGCTGAGACCTGCTCAGCCTTCAGACCTGCTGGGGTAAAGTTAATATTGAGACCTGCTCAACCTCCCAGACCTGCTGGGGTAAAAATATGGGGAAATGATCCCGCTCTGCTGAGACCTACTCAGTCTTCCAGACCTGCTGGGTAAGAATATCGAAAAATCTGTCCCATCCTGCTGAGACATGCTCAGCCTTCCAGACCTGCTGGGTAAAGATAATGCTGAGACCTTCTCAACCTTCCAGACCTGCTGGGTAAAAATATCGGGAAACCTGTCCCATCCTGCTGAGACCTGCTCAGCCTTCCAAACCTGCTGGGTAAAGATAATGTTGAGACCTGCTCAACCTTCCAGACCTGCTGGGTAAGAATATCGGGAAACATGTCCCATTCTGCTGAGACCTGCTCAGCCTTCCAGACCTGCTGGGTAAAGATAATGTTGAGACCTGCTCAACCTCCCAGACCTGCTGGGGTAAAGATATGGGGAAATGATCCCGTTATGCTGAGACCTGCTCAGCCTTCCAGACCTGCTGGGTAAGAATATCGGAAAATCTGTCCCATCCTGCTGAGACCTGCTGGGTAAAGATAATGTTGAGACCTACTCAACCTCCAGACCTGCTGGGGTAAAAATATGGGGAAATGATCCCGCTCTGCTGAGGTATGCCCCCACTTTCGTAGTGGGTGATAGATAGGCATAAATTATTAATCCATGCACCATATGATGACTTAAATTTCCTGGCAGATGAGCGCAAGAAGAGATAAGCCTTGATTCGATTAAATCAGGGACTGTTGTCGTCATATCATCCTTATATACTCAGGAAACCGTACCCCCCTTTCATCAGAATCTGAGTCCTCGTCACTTAGGAAACCTTGATGAGATCCTGGTTTACAACTCTCATCTGGAGGGGGCCTACCAAAGTCTAGCCTGTTGTGGAGCCTAGACCTTGGATTATAAAAGCGTTGCAGGTGTCCCAACTTGATAAGACGCTCAATCTCCTGTCCGAGCAGGCGACAATCTTCTGTATCGTGCCCGATATCATGATGATAAAAGCAATACAATTGGGAGTTTCTTTTGTGAACTGGTCCGGCCAGAGGCTGGGGTTCTTTTGCCAAATATTTTTTCCTCATGTAGGAAAGGATATGGGCTTTTGAAGCCAATAGTGAGCTCCTTTCCTTTCCTCGGCCTCCTAACCGAATCTTAACGGAGCACCTTTCTTGCAACGGTGTTTTACCTTTATCAACAACTTTTATGCCACGTTTAAAAGGCAGGGAAACTTTTTGATTGCATCTCAAGCTTTGGTGGCCAGGTTTTTGCTTTGGTTGTCTCGTCTCGGCCATAAACTCAACTTGACGCAAGGTACAGTAACCAGGCCGAGTAGGAGAATACTCCATGTGATCCAGTGGGTGAGAGTTATTAGAACGGGACCCACTAGACTTTGCTGCAGATGCCTTCCCCTTCATCTCCTTCACTACAGCTTGGAAAACTTCTGGGTTTTGAGTCACATAACGAATGGCTCGTAAGTGCTCTTCATATGTGAAAGTAATGGGGGTTGAGGATTCTCCCAGCTCCGTAGAGCATTGATCAGTTTGTTATTGAGAAGATTTTTGACTCCTCCTAGATGTCATGGGTTGTTTGGTTCCTTGACTATCTCTGTTACTCATCTTTCTCTCGATAGCGTCCTAAGATAATTAGAAAAGCTCCTGGTCAGTCGTTAAAGAAACTTCGAGTAGCTGTTTTCTGGGTTAAGGGACTAAGGGGCCCTCCTTCTAGCGCCAAATGATGAAGCCAGATCTTTACCAGGGGTCAAGGTGACCTCAAAATGGTTCCGTCAGTTAACGTGAAAGATTTATTAACTGGGATTGAGAATGTGTAGCTGGAATAGCGCCAAATATCCTGCACAAAGGAACACAGGTCAAAGGTCCCGGAGGGTTAGCCCCGGGAAAAACCCTCCGACGCTCAAGTCAGTTTGGGTCATATCTCTCTGAGATTATAAGTTAAAGGATGAGTTAGGAATTTCTCACAGTATTTGCCGAGGAGCAGGGTATGTGAATATGTTGTAAAGTCTGGCCTCCCCTCCTTTGTCTTGGTCTGCATACCTTTATAGATCTCTTTCCCAATCTAAGACTCTGATGATAGCTTGGAGAAGACGCTTTGTTTTGGGCGGAGAGCCTAAGGCATAATAGGTATGCTGATGTGACCAATAGGTCGACTGATGTGATCAATAGGCCGGCCTGGTTGATGTAACTGATAGACCGGCTGTTGTGACCTTGGCGTTTTCAGGAAGACTAAACATCTGTAGTCGCTATATTTGAGAAGTATCTCCGTTTGAGGGTCTCACGAAGTATTATCGTAATGGGTTCATTTGATGTGGTACACAACTGACCTCTGCCGAAGAGCACGACCTGCTGTGGTACACAGCTGAACTTTGCCGAAGTGCGTGACTTGGCCTTATCTCGTGGAAGTGGTCTGAAGTACGATATATAGACATAGGATGACGTTGATGCCGAGGTGCATACCTTAGCCCATTCTATCTAAGGATGTCACAATGCCCTGCTGAAGTACCATTGAGGTTCGGACGGCCGTACTTAAGCGCTGAACTGCTGAACTGCAGTACTTGGAACGTTGAGCCATTGAAATTAAGTTGTTGACTAATTGGATGGTTCTATTATGGTTAACAGCTACAAAGGCAAGACTCTTTGTTTTAGAAGGCAATGGATTTCATACATCTTTAAGCTAACTTTTTATCTGCCTTTCATTTGATATAAACTATTTTTATAAACATCTACTATAAGACCATTATGTGAAGTTGTTATCACACGAACATATACACGATACTTCAAAATGTAAAATTTTAAGAAGCAACAACAACAACCATATTGAGTATACTCCAACGACAACAAAATATATCGTTAGAGTATGAGGAGGGTGAGAAGCAGGCAAACAATACATCAATCCTAATGAATAGAGAGTTTGATTCTAGTGAGACTCCGGACTCTATATGTACCTGTGTAGATGACACAATAATAGGAATATGATGTGTTAGTGTACTAATGAAGGGATTAGTACATGAAAGATTTTAACACAAAAAAACCTGCACATCTGCTTCCACGACATGCTTAGACGAAAGAAAAAATGAAAATTTTGAAATAAGTTGTTCGTCAATTTTAAATAAACGAGCTGAGTTCAACATCTAATTGAATTCTTTTATATAAACAAATGAGTTAAACTCGAATATTCTGGCTCGTTTAAGCTGCTATAACATTATCGAGTCAAACTCGAACATGTCTTTATGTTCGATATATTAAACAAGCCGAACCAAACTGTTCGCTAACTTAAATGAATCCAAACTAAAAACCTACTAATTGACTTGGTTCGGATCGTTAACAACCCTAATTGTAGCTCTAACCAAGGGTTAAATAATGGGATAACGACTAGAAATCCCACCATAAAGAAAGAAAAAATAATAAATCAAGCAAAATCTCAAAGCAAGCAAACAAAAGAGAGAAGAAAAAAAAAGCTACATCTTGGAGATGTTTACTTGCTGTATGTTGGTATTTCGTACTCTATTACTGAATATTACAAATTATATTACTGGAGCATGGTTATGTTTCTATTTCTAATAGAGTTAAGAACACACTCTTTCTTGATTTTGGAATATGATGGAATAAAGAAAAATGACTCACTAAATTGGCTGCGCTTCTTATATTGTAAAGTAACAGTTGATCGACATAGCTTGACGCATCATTACGGGTCATCGAAAAACAACATCTGTGTGTTTATAACGCATGGGTATGGTTGCGTAAGTTTGTCTTCGGTCTTTAAAATAGTCGTAGTTTTTTATTTTAGATTGTTTCAAAAATGTTATTTATTTAAAAAAAAGTAAGAATATATTAGTAGTCAAAGTTTTCATACTACTATTTTAATCAAAATTTACGTGATTTATCTAGTTTACATCAATTAACTGACCTAAAGATAAGTGAATAGTGATCAAAATAGTTTGAATTTTTTTAAAATTAGATTCAAGTCAAACTATGACAATATTTTTAAAAACAGAGAAAAATATGAAAATGGAATTCACTTGACACAAAGTCTTAGTATGTTTTTGCACTTGACATTGTGGTATGATAATTGATTATCATAAGGTACTAGGGGGAAATGATGCGAATATGATTACAGGAGTGGGAAACGTAACAAAAACTGATAATGCTGTTTAAATAACTATTAGTGGGTAATTCTTATCTTATATCTAACCTACGAAGTTTTAATGTCTAATTGCCAAGACAAAATTGGGGATGGATGAAGATCCCCTTCTCTCGACTCATGCATTTCCACTTACTTCTCTTCTTATCCTATCTTGTACTTTTTCATGATAACGTAGATTTGGTTAAACACTCCGAATATCGAGCCTGCTCCAGAAAACCCACTACATTTCTTATTCAGCTCTATCTAATTTAAACAATTAGCCTTAGTGTTGTTTAAGTTATTGCTTCAAAGAAGGACAAAAGCATGGGTTACTTTTTTTTATACAGGTACAACGGCCCAAAACACCCTTGGCCCTTTTGGAGTAAACATACTCATTCACGACTATATAGTCTGGAAAAAGGGAGATAGTGGAAGCTGGGTTTCAAGGTTCAGTTTTTTTGTTAACGTCAGTCGTAGCTATTACAAGGGATTAGAATCAACTCACCCCCACTTTCCTCATTTTCTTTGTGACCACGCAACATGTGGCAGCAAGGGAGGATGGTGAGACTAGATGCAGGTGACCCTCATCTAGCCTCACCATCCTCCCTTGCTGCCACGTGTCGCGCGATCACGCGCCACCGTACCTCTTTGTGGTGAGGAGATCCTATCCCATTACAAGGACGTACTATTAGAAGGGTTCCTAGACAAAATTATAACAGTACACAGGAATACATGCCACATGGTTCCACCCTAGCAGCGTTTTTCTCTTTTTTCTTATTTTCTTAAATATTTCTGTGATGCGACTTTTTTTCTCTTATTTTCCTTTTTCTTTTCTTTTTTTCCTAGTGCATTTTCTCTCTTCCTAGCCAGATTTATACATATTAGCCGAGCAGTTTGGTTGCGTGTTTCTGTTTGGTTCATTGCCGAGTGATCAGAGTAACATGTGTAGAGCCAAACACCATGTTCCCACTTAACTATGTCTTAGGCTTGAAAACCCAATAAATCACATATTCACATCGGGGCCAATAATAACTCATTCGTCTTAGTAAAACTAAACAATGATACTACAACAACATTCCACCATAAACGACTGGACAAGAATACTCTGCATTAACAAAATTTCTTTTGGATGAGACGATGATTGTAACAGCATCTAACTCACCGACTCGGCTTTCGGCTTGCTGCCTTCTTCCCCTTCTTCATGGTCACACCCTTGATGGCTAGTGCATGAGCAGCACTTTTGCCTTCTAGCTTCTTTGTGAGCTTCACCACACTTACATGCCTTTCCTTGCTGCTGCTTTGCGCTCTGACCTTTTACTCAACATCTTGCGGTCAAGCGGGCCAATACGCATATGGCTCAAGTTTATCTTTCCTCTTTAGATCTCCACCAGCCTTCTTGCTTGCGTACTCCTCCCCGGTGTATGCCCAACCAGATTCTGATGATGTTTTCTGACGCTTCTGCGCTTTTCGCGAATTCCTGGATTGTTGACTTCCTACTTCACTCTTCCCATCAACGTCTGCATCAGGCAGCATTTGTTTTCTTGTTTTGGATTTTATATCCCCATCATTGATAACTAGACGTCCTTCAGCATCTACCTCGAGTTCATCATCGGATTCAGATTTCCGCTTTGGAGTTTTTGCTGATCGAAGAGCTGATCTAGCTTTCTACGGTCTAGTAGATCGAGTGGCTCATCCTCCATCTGATCAAACAAGTCTTGTTGCAAGCTCTTAGCGGACAAACGCTTTCCTTTAGTCCTGGATTTTCGAAATCATTTGTTAGTACAAATTTCTGAGGCTGATTGTAAAAA
Organism: Eustoma russellianum; assembly: GCA_036186865.1. Classification (NCBI taxonomy): domain Eukaryota; kingdom Viridiplantae; phylum Streptophyta; class Magnoliopsida; order Gentianales; family Gentianaceae; genus Eustoma; species Eustoma russellianum. The sequence goes on from AP025053.1 coordinate 3,121,116, forward strand.
ATATCACGTGCTATTATGAAGTAATGCACCAGTTACATCCATAGAAAAGAAAAATACAACAGTCAAAGTTATTGATAGACAGGCACACGCTAAACGCTTTAACTATGAAGCTATGTTATCAATAAACTCATATGTTCAAAAACTGACCGGGGGGTAGATGCTCTGGACTTTGACAGAGATGCAGACTTCATCCTTCGACCAGAAATTGTTTTCGAATCCTATAATCAGTATCACTGTTCTCAGTTTCTTCATCAGCAAAATCAGAAAATATTTTTGTATGATTCCATCTGCTTTTCCTGTAAATGTCATTAAATAAATACTAAGCAAATAAACAAGGAACTGCTCTACGAAGAAATTTAAAGATTGTGTAAAACCCTTGACGTCAAGTACCACCCTTGCTTAAACCTTCTTCTTCCCCCTTCTTATTCTTCTTCTTTAATTCTTCAAACATTTTTTTTTAAAAAAAACATAAGACATGCTAAAATGAAGTTATCGCACTAAACCCAGATGAGGCCTTCGCTTAGCTCGGTCGTTAAGGGCCAAATTATGCAAGGGTAAGAAGAATTCACCCTCCCATTACGCATCACAATACTTCAAAACATGAATACATTTTCAATTTGTGCAAGTCATCTATTTTCTCTCGCCTTGCTTACCTCTTAAGCCTAGAGGCCTAAAACCACCTTCATTCTCTTTCTGTTTCATTTATAATAGCAATTTTCTTCTCCATTTTCTATCACCTGCTTCACTGAGAAAACTCTTTTACTGTCTATCGCCGCTCCTCCTAACTCCAGCATTCAGTCGTTAATGATTGTCAACCAAAAACTCATTCTTCATTTGTACAATCAAAATTCCATTCATTAAAGATGTCTACGATTTCAGGTCAGCAGTGTAAAATCGTTTTAGATATGTAGTTTAGTTGGGTATTGAGCGCAATTGTGCAAATTGGGCTTCCTCCCATGCATTTATCTGATTCAATTTTTCAAGTCTAATGGAAGGTTGATTAGTCACGAAGGCAAAGGACCATTCAGGGATGGATTAACTTAGGGTGGAAACAACAGGTGATAAGAGAGGTATATCCAACCAACCATCGATATTTTCAAACAAGTCCTCCAAGGAATATTAAGTTCATAATGAGAAGCATCACGGACATAAGAAGATAAATCAACAGTGGTCAAAAACCCTCTGTCACATCTAAGCCGAGAATCATGTTTTAGCAATTTCTTCTTAATAAATTCCCCCGCCCACCTAGAAAAAGTTTAGGCTATTGAGATATGTTATGCATTTGATAAGTATAGTTTATAGTATGGAAAACCTGGAAGTCGTGGCTTTGGATGTCTGAGATCTGTTTTCCTCGGAGTTAGAAGCAAGTTTCCTTTCCTTTCGGCTCCTTGATCTAGCATTATACATCAAATTCTCAGGATTAGAATCAATTATGCTTGTTAAACTCGCCTTTAAATATATTACATTATACAACAATAGTGTTTTTCTAGCAAAACCTAATTCCCTAGTATTCAACAAACCTTTCTTATGTTAGTCAGAAGCTTCATGTGCTCCTCAGGCATGACTTCCTTGACAGACTCTAACCCACATTTCCTGACAAGCATTTCAAGCAGCAGCTTGACCTGTAGTTGATATATATAGTATGTAAATATTCTTCTCAACCAACCCCAACATGATGGACAGTATTGCTCCACTCCAAGTTCCACAGGAAAAAAGATGAACAGTCAAACTTATACCATAATCTATATTTTTTGCTAGATGTTCATCAGAATTTGAGAAAATCATGTGCAGATGTTGTATCACAAAACTACTCTCAACAAGCTTTTCAAACAAGACATGTTCAAAACCAGTAAGGTCGAAAGGGTTAAGTCTCTTACAAATTGTTTTCGGAAAGGCCTTTCCCTATTCCCAACAAGCTTGTCATACAAGTTGTGCACAATACAACCAGACCATGTTCTATCAACTGATGAAGATCATCACAGATTCTTAGTTCATCCTTAATAAGATTAGTTTATTCGGAATAAAGACACTGGTTGGTTTCAGCAAACTATATGGACAATGTTGCAATTGAACACATATCAGACGAGTCTATTAGAGTAATGTTGGAAATGAACACAAATCAACCGAGTCTATTAGAGTAAGTGGACCCTTTTTGGTAGGTAGAGTAAGTGAACCCATTCAAGACATCCACAAAAAAAGTAATAGAAAACTACAAAATGTGGCCTCAGGGAAGAACTACACAAACACTGCACCAAGTGGCAGTGCAGTCGCTACCACTGAATCTATTACATCGGCAAGCATCGGCAGAATATCTAATAGTTGAACTTGGTAGCAGTAGGATGAATATGGCAAAAGGAGGTGCTGGGACTTCACATAACAGAGCGCATGAAACTATTCCATTTTTTTCCACAAAGGACGACGTCACAAAGTCATTTTTCTTCGCCCTTTATCTAAAGTATATCATGGAAAGGCACTGATAGCAAAACTCAGCACTGTGGTACAGTATATGTGCATTTGACTGCAGATTGCCAATTAAAACAAAAAAATTGAGTTCAAAAAGTAAAATATTACAAATAACGTGAGTTCACATGAACGAAAAAGCATGGTCGCTGTTTTTGCCATAACCGCACAAACAATATCGAAATCACTCCAATAGAATGAATTACTTGTCCACGTTTGCAGCCACTGATAACAATCAGGCCCTTAATCCAACCTATATTTCTTCACAGAAACTGGACTGGGAAATCCGCAATTTTTAGTATGCTTAAAAATGTTAATGTATGGATGAATTTTTCTAAATATAATTAACACCAAATTAGCAGCAACTTACTAGGACTCTCATACACAAGCAATCAATGCACCTTTGAAGTCACGATCCGGTAAAATGCAGAGAGAAGAAAGGCAAACCTTAGCTTTGAAATGGTTCTTACTGCTGTTTTGCCAAAGTAATAAACCCTCCAACATTCCTTGTAAATGTATTTTCAAACCTTCAGCTTGAGATTTAGCGACCAAAACCTTCAGGAAACCTAAACTAGCCTACAAGCCAAATGAAAATTTACACACCCAGAGGCAGCATAAAAGAATAAAGGTACAGTGACAGAAATATAAACTTTCATGAAGAAGCATACCTTAATCACTTCCCTGTTCTTTCTCTGGAGCAAGAGAAATGTAGCTGGAAGGACATCATAAGCAGAAGATAAAAGATCAGAGAACTCATAGGCCAAACGAGCCAAGCCCTTAACAGCGGCACTAATCATATGAGGAGTCTCTCCCGCCAATCCTCCAGCAACCTACCAGCATCAGCAATCGTGAAGTTGTTACATGATGCACTTGAAACACACTAGATTCAGAGCAATACATAGATAAAAGCTGAAGGTTCTTTACCATTTTAAACAATTTCTGCAGGTTTTCCCTTGTCCCGCCTTTGTCTTCGTCACAGCAGGCATGGCCAATTTGCACAAGAATATCGTATGCTCTGTTCCTTGTTTTCTTATTAGCCTGCCAGGAAATATTTCAGCATCATCATTATGGACTGTGAACTCCAACACCCCACTCATACTAGAGAACAAGAAGAAAATAAAACAAGATTTTTCAATTTAAACTGCTTCTGTTGCACTGATAGCACCAGCAAACGACTAAGACTAAAGCCACCAAACTAGAAAGAAATATTGAGAAATCAAGACAACGTCAAGTCAATTTTTTACAAATGAAATCAGAGAAATGCACAAAAAAACAGTGCTCAGGCTTTAATCCCACTAGGTGAGGCTACACAGATCCTCATTTGCTATTGCACATCCTACATTTATTCTCAACATTACTCTTTCCCTTGTTCATTTTCCTACTATTGATTTTAGATCTTGCGAGACGAAAAGCACCACTAACCAATATGTATACATACATACACACACACACGCACATGCAAATGTCGTTTTGGTTACTATTCCTTTTACTTTGGGCCGCTAACATTATCAGTGACAAAATAACATAATGTTAAAAGCACATTAAGATTCAGGACCTTAAATGGACACATACCTCCTTAAGAGCAAGTATAATTTCCGTAAGAAAAGAAGCTATAACAACATTCCGATGCTGCTGAGACACATCCTGCAATAAAAAAACCGACAAAATTTGATCATCAGATTCATCAGATGACAGAAATTTAACACTTAGACAAAGCAAGTTGTAAATTGCCACCTTCAAGACATGGACAATTAAGAAGTAAAGACAATCAAGTCTATGACGCTTGGCTGAAAAATGACAAGAAGGAAGAACTTCAATCATCAAATTAAGCAACTCCTCAAGCCTTGCAGAAACAAATTCTTCAGATTGCTGCAGAAGTCAAATAAAGAAGCGTAGTTAATACGGTTGGGGATATGGTGAGAAATAGCATCTTTTGGGGGTTTTCCCCCCTTTTTCTTAGACTTTTGGAGGACAAGGACGGGCGGGTTGTTGGGCTACATTAGAGTATAAAGGACAGAATAGAGCAATATATGGCATGCATTATCTGTTGGGAAAACTCACCATGTTTTATGTTAATAATACCAAATGTCAGGTAACATGATAAAGTAGGTATGGATGTTTCAAAAAGGAGACCCTTAACATTGGATGACACACCAAAAGGTTGTTGACCTGAGGTCACAGATTCATGTTGTGAAACCCCTTTTACATTAATAAATATGGCAAAGCTTTTGGTTGCTTATATTAGTCTTAAAACAGTCTTAATCTCACCCTTCCTACAACCACACATGTGGAGTGCTCAAACACGAGATCCCCTCTTAAAAAGAAAAAAACTAAAGACAGCAGTTTGCTGACTGAAACTAGAAACTTATACAATAAAAAGACAAGAAGATTAAAAGCTAGAAAACAAATCACAAAATTCTTAAGCCTATAAGGGCGAGGGTAATCCAAGCTTGAGGAAAGTTAGACGTTCAGCATTGTCACAATGTTGATGTTTATCATCACCGAGGAAAAAATGCTTGCTGTGCTGACCTATGTTTCAATGTTGGAAATGAAAAACATTTCATAAAAAGAGTCAAAGGATCAGAATAATAGAGGTTAATTTGTAACAAGGCTTGTGCCAATACTGGATGAGCCAATCCTGTCAAAACTTATGAATTGGTTCAGCCGCCAAAAAGGAAATAAACTAAAGGGATCACGCATATCAACAAGAAATTTATAATTAGATTACCCTGAGAACTACAGAAAGAACTTTATAAGCCTTCTTCTGGATTAAACCCTCAGCATCCTGAAACAACCGTCATTCAACATAAAAAACTCTTCCGCCAAATCTGAAAATTTTTTTCAGGCAAACATAGACATAAAAACATGCAGAGGAAGCTAACCTTCAGTCCAGGTTTTGTGGCAACAAATAAAAGATCTATTTCTTTGGAATCCAACCCAGGCAGAAGAGAAGCCGCAAGTTCAAATAGTTGAGCCCTATAAAATGCACAAAATGAATATCAGGGGGACAAAACACAATTTGACTCCAGCTATCCCAATGATTCTGAAGGAGGGATTTAGGGCAAGTGTCTGACATGCTATTCTAGGAAACCCAGGAAAAGGTAAACCGAACATACCTAGAAGGGGACAGAATTGCTGCTGAGTTGCCCACCTGCATTGAATTGGAACTCACATTTTCTTCTCTGCCAGCCTGTTGAATTACCTTTAAGAGCTTCTGCATAGTAGTCTTGAAGAACCTTGTCACAACCTCCTTTTCTGATATAGCAGCAAGTTCGCCAATGGTGCTCTGCATGAAAGAAAATGACTATGAAACACTTTCTGTATCAAAAAAGCACAAACAAACAGTTCAACTGGTATTAAAAAACTGAGAACTGTTCAATTTCACGAAGAATATATAAGTCCGTTAAAAGCAAAAAGAAACAGCACAGCCATATCACTTCCATATTCCGGATCTTGCTAAATGGTACAACCCCAAAAATGACTTTAATGGTGAAACAAAATAATCGTGACAAATTTGACCAACTTTAGACCTTACAACCAATAATTATGAACTGAATAGACACTCTTTTTTTTGTAAATTAAAATTTCATATATAAGCCAAATAGGCGAATTTACAACACATATTGTCGACATAAAGCAACAAGCAGCTTATTCAAAGCGAATACAGGAATATAAGTGGCTTACAATATGTTTCTTGTAGCCAATGCCAACCTTTACAAACGTGGTCATAGGTGACCACTAGATCTAAGAACTTAGGACTAACATGCGAGTAGAAAAGAAAATTGTCAACCCGAACAAAAGTTTGCCTAAGGCAATAACAAAATAGGTGGCTTACGATAAGCTACCATATGTCAATAAACAGCCGTAGTAATCATATGAACCAACAAAAGAGAGTGGCGGCATGAAGCAGTGTTTACATGTAGGTCATAACAGCCAAGGTTAAACAAACTCATGCCTCCATAGCTAATAATCCTGATAAGATACAGGGATAGACATTGATATGAAATGCTTGATCTTCCTTTCTAATGCCTTATGCACTTGGGGAGTCCACCAGCTTCTTAGATTGTTACCGAACAAAACTAAAAAACCGCTAAATGTGTTTTAATTTTGATCCATGAAGATGTATTTATCACACTCAACTTTTATTACCAGCTCAGCATTGCGCTTCTTAAGTACAGAAACAGTGCGAGCACATAGACAGTAAACTCAGAGAGAGAGAGAGAGAGAGAGAGGAAAAGGGCATCTAAAAAGTACCAGTAAAGGTCCAGTAGTGTCCTTGGCGGATTTTAAATACACCCCTGATAATACAGACAACAGTTCACGCACAGAAGACCTGAGCACACTTAAGTTAGCAGTGGCAACTTGTAAGCTGTAATGGGCAAAAGCTCGTTGTTCACTGATGCAACGTTCGGAGACTGACATGTCCTCTTTGCCTTCATAAATTCTCTTATTCTGTTGAATGAGGATTTGCAAAGCAGCGCATACAATACCACGGACGTTGGGCTCTTCGCGAAGAGCATTTGACAGCTCTATCTCCAGATATTTAAAGCTACTAGCTGTGTCTGATGGGTAATTACAAAATGATGGCAACAAAGACCATAAGGAGTATATGATTCCATCAACACTTCTAGCAGAATATATTTTTCCTTCTTGCTCAAACTGTCATAACCAATCGAAAGCATAGGGTTACGTAAAGATGGAGAAGAAGCGAGAGCTGGAAAGCTAATAAAACAAATTTTTCGAACCTTCGCTGATTTTTGCTTCATATTTTGAACCATGGATATTACAGATCCAGTAAAGAAGCTTAACTTAGCACCTACAATGTACTGCTTTAGAATTGGAAAAAGCCACAAATTTGCCTCAGCTAGGTCTTCGGCGTCCAACTTGAGAGGCAGAAGGCTCAGGAAGGTTTCAGGTCCCATGGCACCAAGAGCTGATCCCAGGCATTCATGTAGCTTAATGGACAAGATAATCAATTGTCAGTCCTAGAAAGAAAGTCATAAATGCATATATCCAAGAAGTCTTGTCATCATGAAGAGAAATTGCAGGTTTGCAGGTTAAGGAGAACAGACAATACCTGCTTCCTAAAGGGAAAATCATCAGCTGGCAAAAATTGCATATCAGCCAGACTATTGAGTGTCCCCCTCAACAGAATTGACGAATTTTGACCTAGATGTATTTTACAAGCAATCATAAGAATACAATGTTATAGACGGAATTGGTTCATTATGCTAGAACTATCAAAGCTGCCAGAAGATCCAAGAAATCAAAACGCTGTATCTTTAACCTGGAAAATGGGAATTCGTAACAGGTAAATGATCAACATTTCTCTTGACCCTTTAATTGCTTTGAATATCCTAACACAATCCCCCCCCCCCCCCCAAAAAAAAAAAACAAGATGAAAGAAAAGGAAAAAAACGTAAAGTATTGAGTACTCCTCGAAAATGAATACTGGACTCCTTATGCATAAGAGTTACCCAGCACAACTGATAGTTCAGACCTTCTACAATCAAAGAAAAAGGAAGGTAACAAGAGAGGACATACCTAGTTTATCAAAAGTTGCAGAAACAACTTGTAATGATATATCCCAGACAGCAGAATAATGATAATCAATTAAGCTTCCAATTGTAGCACACACCTTCTCAATTATAGTTGGCATCGTTTTCCTTGCATCAGTACTACCGTTCAATTCAAGCTGTTCCACTCCTTGTTTGATCAAATCTTCATCAAGACAAGCATGTATCAGACTCTTATATGCTTGCATTGCTGCTAATATGGCCTCTTCGTGTTCAGATGCCAAAATATCTGCAGTCATGAATATATGACACATTGCACGATCAAAATCATGTACATAAACTCTGAAAATCGATTTAAAAGAACAGCAAACCATTAACTGTGAAATCATTCTACAATCGGTAGGTTTTTTCAGCCTTTGCTTTTAATATTTCTACAGAAAATTTTATCTTCGGTCTTTCACAAGCAAGGCTATCATACACTGGATCCAGATAAATTGATGCACAAAATTAATGGCAAATGGAGGTCTTTCCAAACAGAAAAGCAGCAGCACCCCAAAAAAAGTTTCAATAATAGAAGAAGAAAAATTTGTTAGAACTCACATTGTGCCATTGTATTTTGAGCAAGATATACTTCCTATTGCCAACCCCAAGCAAACTATTTTGTAATATCGCCTAATTAGGCTTATCTATGAAATTTTAACTTTAAAAGAGAATGAGAAAAAGAAAACAAGGACATGACTCAAAAAGGGAAGGTAAGGACCAACCGCCGAGAGCTGTGAATACGAGTGGAAGCTTGACAACACACATTTGCCGGCCAAGAGAATAAACTTGCCTCATCCCCATATCCAAGATTCGAGCTATGGAAGTCATGTTATCAGCAGAGGATTCGCTTACAGAGACCATGGCAGCCAAGGAAGATAATAGATCTAGAAGAGATTCCGGCGAAACTTCTACAGATTGGTTCAAACAAACAGCATTTAAAGCATCCATTATTCTCCGAGTAACATGGGGTTGTCTTAGCTCCAACAAAGATTTGAAGTACTTCAAAAGAGATGTTGAACACTTGGGAGTCAACCAGGGGAGGCTCAATTTCAGAGCATCAAGAATATATAAAACCTCCTGTGCTCTTTTTGGCCCTTCTGAAGCATTCTCATTTGATCCACCAGCAAGTAGAAGAAACCTTTCAAACACTTTCACAATGGTTTCACTTGCAGGCGCTAACAGAGGACTGCGTGAAGGAGTCCTCTGATAACGCATCAGGAGCTCATGGAGGCACATTTGAGACTGCTTTCTTACCTGTATGTAAAGTCTTCAAACATCTCACCACCAATTAAGAATATCTAACCAGAATGAGACCGTACATGACTTTAAACAAAGACAACCTGCAGCAGACTTGATATGGTCCAGCACAAACAATAAAAACAGACCTCTAGTGAAAACTACAATCCACAACTAATGCCTTAAAGCAAACACATTTGCCGTATATCTCTAAAAAGTCCGTCAATGTCCAAAAGGAAAGCTAATTCTCATAAAATTACATTGAGATGTTACAAAAGAAAAACAAGCACTAACCTTGGCTCTATCATCAGTGACATAACCAACGAGAACACCAAATATCTGAGCCACGTCAGACCAGGAAGCATTATCCCGAACTGCCATCAACAAATGCGTAACGCACTTCAAACCAGGAAGAATTCCGTTCGGTCCAAAGGATTTCATCCTGAACACCCGAACCAAAATGTCAGACAAATAATCAAATTTCTTCCTGAGAACCACCTCGTTCAAGCTGCTAATCACCACGGAAAGGATTGTAATCAAAGCATCAACAAGGTGCCCGGGGGTATCATTTTCGGGTGAGGTTAGAGAGGCGGAGGAGCGAAGAACAGGTAGCACCGAAATAAGCGACTGGTTTAAGAGGAAGAGTTTGCTCTTTTAATTCCTGTGACATTGCTCCGATGGCGGCGCACACATGGAGGTGGTGCTCGTCGGCAGAATTGCTAAAGCGGGAGAGGATTTTGGCGCATATGTCTGCGTCAGCTACTCCAACGGCTAATTGATCATCGTATCGGAAGTCTTCGACTTCAATTCCTTCCATTTCAGTTCGCCGGAGAAAATTTGAGGCGGAACTGAGAGGAGAGGAGGCTAGGGTTTAAAGTTTTGTAGCATACAAAGAAGGAAAGGTTTAGTATTGGAAAAAAATGGGTTAATTCCCCCCAAAAAAAAATGATGTTAGGAAATTTGCCAAACAAACCCCCAATGTTTAAAAATACATCAAAAAAAACCCTATTATAGATGGGATGAGATTCGTTCATCCAAAATCCTTCATATCTCTCTCTACCGCACGACACGTGTGGCAACAGAAGGAAGGTGGTGAGGCTAGATGAAGGTTAGGGGTGACGGATTTTGAGGTGAGCTGATTCAAACTCATTATAGAGACCTACGGTCTAATGGTCTTTTTCGGGGATTAAAAGGTAATATATTCTAATCCTGAGATCGGCTCACCCTCTTGAGACCTTACATAGAGTTTTTGATGTTGTTGGAATATAATGGATATGATTATGTCAAATATGCAATTTATCATCCAAATTCACCTAGTCGCCCACACTGCCATCTCCCCACGAACTGGACTCCCTCACCCCCAATATGGGATAGGATCACCTCACCTCAAGAGAGGTGTGATAACGCGTGACCGCGCGATACGTGACAGCAAAAGGGATGGTGAGACTCACCACCCTCCCTTGGTGTTACGTGTTGTGTGGTCACAAAGGGAGTGAGGAAAGTTGGGGTGAAGAGATCCCAACCCTCCAGTGCCCCAGCCAACCCTGTCCTCCTGTCTTGCCGTTCAATTTCCCTTCTCCCTTACATTCTCGCAATCCCATTCCTTTCGTCACGCCGCACGCCACCGTCCTGATCCTCCCAAGTCCGCCTTCTCCGCCACTCTGTTCCCTTCTCTCCCCTACATTTCTGCACTCTCGTATACCAGCCCCTTCTTCTGTCCCATTCTCCATTTCCGTCTCTCCCATCCATATCCATAAACCACAACAGACCGCATCCCTCCAGCATTCAGCAATTTTGAATAATTTGATGCTCCTCCTCGCCTCCGTTCCCTGTTTATCTTCCTAAAATGTACAGTTAATTTAAAAGGGTCCCATGTGATACAAATTATGAAACAAAAAAATAAAGGGAAAAGGGTTTCTTGAATGAAGTCTTGCTATTTTGCAATATTTACGCTTGTATGTATCAAATGAGATTTTATACTACCCAATTAAATGGAGAAAGGTTACATGACTGGTGGAGGTGGTGCGGTTAAAGACTACGAGATAGGCGGCGCCATAGATGAAGATAAAAACTGCACAGTAATATCAAGTATTATCATCTCATTCACTAACATTCAACGTTACTAGGTCACATTACTACCGCAGGTCAGCTAGTTAGTCCCGACTCCACAAGCAGGTGTCGGCCTCAGACCATTCATCTCGGCTTGGCCACATCGAACAAGCCAGACAAAGACTTAGCATCTACACCAGCTCGACAACAGCTATACCACTAGCCAACTTTTACACCATCTCATCAGAAACTGCGACAGTAACCGTGGACGGTGTTACAACACTCCCACCTCGTAGTTTAGGCTCTCATGCCTCCTGCTTGGCTCAGTTGTCCACTGCGAGTCAACTCAGACTGTGTTACCCCAACTTTGTTGCTATTTCTCCTTTTGCGCGCTCTAGGTAGTGTGATAGGGCCTCCAATCGTTCCGTCATCGAGAGCAATGGCTTGCTACATATCCGTCCTCCATGGCGTCTGGCTTCGGTCATAAATCAGCCTTGCACCTTTAGGAGGTATCCTGCGCATGTAGGGGAATACTCCAAGTGCTCACGCCTCTGCCGGGAGTCATATGAAGAAACTTCTCCGCGATGTGCGACCACTCGGGCCTTTCCCTTCATCTCTCTCACCACAGCCTAGAACACACTTAGGTTTTGGGCCACATATTATATGGCTCTGACGTGTTCCTTATAGGTTACTCGAGCTGCAGCATTTGAGGGCTTACGTTATTTATCGAAGTCCTGCTCCAGTAGTTGACAATGAGTGTCCTCATGTGTCTAGAAAGCTGAAGGTTTCTTGCCCCCACATTGAGCATTCTTTTCCATATTAAGGAGATGGGATATATGTTGTTTGTACAAACGAGTAAATATAGAGGCCTCTTTCTAGCATCAAATGACAAAGTGGAACGTTCACTAGGATCATAGATGATCTGAACGGTAACGCCATTAGTACCTCATGGAGACCTAGCTGGTCGATAGAGATTACGTTCTCATAAGCCTGCGTGGAACAAACGATATTAGAGGTCCCATATCTACTGGCCTGAGGAAAACCCTCCAAACTCAAGTCAGTAACGGGTATAGACACAGTGGTCGATTAAAGATATAGGATAGAACAACTTGTCTCAAGATTTTACCATACTGGATTGGTGCTTTTTTATGGTGTTTGTAACTGTGAGTTTGACCTTTTTTCTTCACCGATCCCTCCCCCACCCTTCACACCTCGTTAGGGGGTTGCTTCCTTTTTATGCATTTAGGACGATTAGTGCATGATAATGAGCTATGGGGTGTATTTCCCTGTTGGATGGCCTCGTTTACATGGTCGCCACGTGGTGACATGTGACACAATGTATGGCTAATGCTGCTCGCTGGCAGGTGCCTATTTTGACGTTTGGGCCAAGCTGAGTTGAGACCTTCCATTTCGGCATCGTGGTCGAGCAGTGAAGTTAGAGCGACATAGTCTGATCTGACCCGCAGTGGTCAATTGAGCTGAGCAAGAGGCTTGAGAACCTAAACTACGAGCTGAAAATGTTGTAGCACTGTCCGCGGTTAGGATCGCAACTTTTGTCATGCTGGTGTATGCGTTGGCTAGCATTATAGCTGTTGTCGAGCTGGTGTGTATGTTAAGTTTTTGTTTGGCTGGTCTGATATGGCGGAGCTGAGGTGAGTGGTATTGACGCCAACACCTGCTTGTCGAGTTGAGCTGAATCAGTATTGTGTTAACCTGCATCCCAAGAGCTGGACTGACAAGAAACTAGCAAAGGATGACTAGCTGACATGCGCTAATGGTAGGCCTAATAACGTTGACTATTACTGCCCGATGTTATAACATACTACGGGATTAATTCTCATTTTGCGCGCTTCACCGTGCTTTCTTTGTCTTACAGTTTATTAGGAGATTTACCTCGTCCGACCACAATATGAAGACGAAAACGTTGGGATTAACTTCTCTTTTTGCGCGCTTCATCATGTTTCTTGTGCCTTACGGTTCCTAAAGGATTCACCTAAGCAGATCACAATACGAAGACGCAAACTGTGAGATTAACTTCTCCTTTTGCGCGCTTCACCATGCTTCCTCTGCCTTACGATTCCTAAGGATATTCATTTCAGTCGATCATAATGTAAAGACAAAACTGTATGATTAACTTCTTTTTTTGTGCACTTCACCATGCTTCTTCTGTCTCACGGTTCTCAAGGGAGTTCACTTCGGCTAACCACGATTTGAAGATGCAAAATGTGAGATTAACTTCTTCATTACCAGAAAGATTCTCGTGCAACATGAGAAGCTACTATTTTCAAATGATTCACCAGTACCAGTGGGATCACACATTTCTTATGGAGAATAGTATGATTTTTCTAATTATGCTACTCTGTTTGCCAATCGTATATCATGTTTGCTTTTGCTAGGTCTTTCTGATTATCTAAGAATTTTCTTAGAATATATTGGATGAATGAGCAGATCGGATGTCATGTTTGATTTTGCTAGATCTTTGTGATTATCTAAGAATTTTTTCATAATATATTGGATGAATGATGGATTGATTATTCCTTGCTGCTTTCACTTTATAAACAACTTAGCATATCGTATATTTATCTACTTTTCGTAAATCATTTTTCACAAACAAGCACTTTAAAACCTCTTAAATCATAAACTTGTCTAACACCCACATCGTGCGAGTGCACCACTATTATTTATGAATTGAAGGAAATTTATCGTCTTAATTATATTTCCAAATAGTTTGGTTTTTAACTAATTTATAAAAGTAAATTTTCAAATACTGAATATTCGGAAATTATATAAAGCCTCAGCAAAACTTGCTTGAGGTTGTGCAAATTCTAGAACGGATAATGACATTTTCATACGAACCATCCCCGACTCTTAATTTAATTTGGATTTTTCACATCTCTTTGTTATTGGGACGAGTCAGATCGAATGGTTTTGAGTTTGATTTGATAAGGCTTAACAATCTGGTTTGATTCAACTCGTTTAATATGTCGACTTTAATGATCTATTTGAATTTGGCTCGATAATGTTATACATCTTTAAACGAGTCAAACTTGGTTCTGTTTGATTCAGTTTGTTAAATAAATAAATTAAATTAAATGTTCGAACTCAGTCCATTTAATTCAAATTAATGAATACATTCAAACCAAAAACAAACTAAAGTCGAGCTGTTTGCGAACAGTTCATTTTGTTAAACAGCTCTATGTGCTTTTGGACAAATTTGAAATGTAACATTTGGGACAAATTGAAAGATTATTGTGTACTGATCGATTTACCCTCGTTTTATTGAACACTTATTTGGTAATATGGGTTTCCGATAGTAAAAATCAGCCATAACCAACCCCAACAAATGTCTCTGTAAAAAAGGTTTCGGATTCAACCGTAGACGAAATTGGAACCGAATCTAGGCAAAATATCATTATCATCACTATCTAGTATATCCCAACGACAACAAAAACTATTGCTCTGGGTAAATCTAGGCAATACCAGGGACGAAATTGAAGGGAAAGGGTGTTTCGATTCGGTGCGGAAGCTTATCAGTGAACGGGAATCTTGAATCAATTCATTAGCAGAAGAGAAGACTGATTTATGTTGTTCCCCATGCTTTTGTCCTCATAGGTTGTGATGCGGGATAGAATCCCCTCACCGCAAGGGGGTGCGGTAACGCATGATCACGCGATACGTGGCAGCAAGGAGGGGTGGTGAGGCTAGATGCATGTGACCCTCATCTAGCCTCACCACCCTCCTTTGCTGCCACGTGTCGCGCGGTCACAAAAGAGGTGAGGAAAGTGTGGGTGAGGAGATCCTATCAATTGTGATGCTTGGTCCATTAAAGCTTGATTTGGTATTTTACTGTATCTTTCTTATGAACTCTGCAGTTTTCATTTTTAATGGAGTCAATGATACATTGTTCCTTGATTTAGGAATATGATAGAATAAAACAAAATGACTCGCTAAATTGGTTGCGCTTCTTATATTGTGAAGCAGCAATTAATCGACTTAATTTTCATTATAGATCATCGGGAAACCAACTCTATGTGTTTTTAACACATGGGTATGATTGCGTACATCCGATCCGCCATATCCCAGTATATGCGAAAACCTTTAAAACAATAGTCACGTATTTCTTGGATAGGTTTCTGGGCAAATGATACGCACCAATGGAAGTGGAAGGCAAGTATTTAATTCTAATGTCCTAGCCATCATATTTTGCTTGATCGTCTCCTAATCTCAATACTTATTCACCCATCCATGTTCATGAATTTGCTATTTTTATTCTATAATAATTATATGCTACGTGCCACATCATTCACGTCGTCTTAATATATATATATATATCGATCTATAGCGACTACTATTACATATTATGAAATTAAAGGAGATTATATGTCACTGACTAAACGGTTTATTTGAGAGGGACTCAGGTGTGGAGGGAGGGCCTTAGAGCAACTGGTAAGATTAATGTGTTGTGATCCTAAGTTCACATGTTCAAACCACGGAAGCAGCCTCTTACACAAAGTGTATGGTAAGACTGTGCATATCAAATCGCGAAGCTAACATTGTGTACATCAAAGCGATCATGTCCTTCTCCAGACCCTACACAAACGCAGAAGAGCACCGAGCTGGGAACAACCTTTTAGGTAGTCAGGTGCCATATAGTAACATCCATTTCTTGAACTAACTCGATCTCTAACTCGATCTTGAACGATATTTTCAATTACTCATCAAATAAGGAACAGTAAGTGTAGCCCATACACAAAAGAACTGGTTAGTGGTTGGACCATATTCAATGCCAACTATTCTCTAAGTTACTCTACACGATCTATTATTGTCAAACATTGTTCTACACTTTCTCAAAGTATAAAACATTGTTAGCAATCGCAGAATAGATTGACGAAATTCTCTTCATCCAAGTAAAATTTATACATACATTCATGCCATTTGTCATTCTTACACAACTTGACACAATTTTATTATGGATCATCCAAAAATAACTTCTTTGTGTTTTCAGCATGTGGGTAATGTTGTGTACACCTAACATTCTCTTACCCTGACATATGAGAGCTTCTGAAGCAAAAGAGTATTCTTGTTGTTGCTGCAGACAAAGACGTATAAAATTAACTATAAACACATTCATAATTCTTTTTCTTCTCAACTACAAGGAGAGACAGTCGAACGTAAAGATATTCTATCTAATGGATTCATCATACACTAACCTAGCTAATGCATCATACAGGTCTCACCACATCAGTTAGAACATGAAACACGTACAATAATAGATACTCAAACCTACATATATATATATATATATCAAAGAGCCATTAATTTTCCAATAGCTCAACTTTAATTCTCAATAGCCACGAGATTCATCAAGAAGATTGATAAGATAAAGAGCATTACTAGTAGCTCTCTCAACATTAGAGACCTTGCGTTTCACATCAGACCTAACCTTCCCATCAATCTCTCTGAATCCATCAAGACAACTGTCTTCATTTGTCAAAGCAGCACTAACCCACGTCTCAGCATTGCTCATATGCCATCTAAACCCACTCCCTCCGCTAAGATGTTGGAGTTCCGACAAGGTTTTGGTCAGCTCCTCTACAGCGTCGCCTATCTGTTCGATACAATCCCTGAGAGGGCCATGCTCTTTTTTGCTTCTGGTTTTGAGTTGGGACATGTAATTTGAGATCTTTTTCGCCCTTGTGAGGCTGATTCTGACGGCTGCTTTTGCTAGTTCTTGAGGGGTGTTAGAGGGGCCGGTGTAGGAAGAGAGGGTTCGGAGGCAGACGGTGGGGTAGCTGGCGTGGGCGCAGGCAGTGTGGAGGAGGTCTTTTGGTGGTGCATTGGGTTTCTTGAGGGCGGTGATGGTGGACAGAAAAAGGAGAAGGGTGAAATGGAAGAGAAAGGATGTGAAAGGGGAAGGCATTCTCGTGAGTTTCTTCCTGTTTCTTGTGGGATTTAGTTCTTTTGGTGGGAGTAATTTCTAGTAGAAGAGGATCAACATGTGAATGATAGAAGGGGGAAATATATTGTCAACTACCACTTGAGATACGTGCATGTTCAACTTGGATGTCCCTATTTTTGTTAAAAAACAATCAATGTTAAGCTCTGATACCGATTGTTAGGTCTGTAACAATCATTTTATAAGAGGTGAATAGAATATTGGATAATGTTTTGTTTTTCCTCAGTTTAACTCATAACAACTCTCACTACAAACCAAAAATAAGAAAGAAGAAGATGAGAGATTGACGTAGAGATCGATGTTGGACGGCGTACATCTGACTTTGGCAAAGAGTGACATCGATCGATTGGCTAGCGATCGACGTCACATTGATCTCTGTTTAAAGATCAATGTGAAGATCGACATTGCTTTTCTTGTACTTTCAAGTCTTTGTCATTTTCCAAATATAAATTAATCTTTTCTATACTTTTTCCAACATCTTTTATCTTTATTAAAACTTTCATACTCCAAACACATATGACCTAATTTTCTGCATATATCATGCTTTGTGTACCTACTCACCTCCTCATTAAATTAAAAAAAAAAAAGAAGAAGACGAAAGAGGATAAAAACAAAGAGGGGCTTAATGCCTGCGGCATACAACCTCACCATACATTGTTCGGAAAAATTCTTCAGCTGTCACAGTTAAACAATGTCATTTACATAATACTAGAATATATGAAATGTAATCTTATCATCACTATTAATATAAAGTAACATGATATGGTTAGCTGTTCAAATTAGTCACGTGTAATTACTACATTAGTTAGCTATAGTAGAGCACGTTTCCGGTACATTAAACTCCCGTGTTTGTGCGTGATCCGGAGAGGAGCCGGATCGCTTCGCGATCTGATGTACGCAGTCTTACCATGCATTTTTTTATGCAAGAGGTTGTTTTCGCGGTTCGAACCCGTGACCTCAAGGTCACAAAACAGTAATTTTACCAGTGGTTTAAGATCCGCCATTTAAATTAATTAGATATAGTACATCAGCAAATAACGTGGTGCCATGGTTACATGAGAAACTACTGAAAAGTGAAAACTAGTTGTATAATGATTCTTTAAGGAACAATTACCTAGCTAGCTGACATTAAATTCTCACTTACGGTGTAGATATAACAAATAATAAATAGGCGTGCGTACCTTTAAATTGAGTCGAACTTCTTTTATGCATGCATACATTAAGGAAAACAACAACATTATTACCATGTTGTAACGGGGTAAGAAAGATTGGATATATATAACCATACATATATATTAGAAACACACAAAAGTTGTTTCTAGATGATTTATAATAAAAATTGTGTTAAGCTATGTCGATAAATCACATCATATGGCATATTGGCATAGCACTTGGGTCCCATTGTCACTCGTACTTTTGCTCAACTTTTGTTACATACTCATGACCATAGCAGCTGTATGAATGGTTTTAATTTTTGGGTAGGTGAGTCACGTATATTAAACGAGACCCATCGTCAAAATTTCTTTTCGGCAAGTACGACGTGAAAAAATAATGATCTATAGCACAATTTTTAGGCCATCTCCAACCGGGATAGGATTCCCCTACCGCAGGAGGGTGCGGTGATGCGTGACCGTGCGACACGTGGCACTAAGAAGGGGTGGTGAGGCTAGATGCAGTTGACCCTCATCTAGCCTCACCACCCTTCCTTGCTGCCACGTGTCGCGTAGTCACAAAGGGGGTGAGGAAAGTGGGGGTGAGGAGATCCCAACCCTCTCCAACCATACACCAAAACACCCATTTGGTGCAAAAAAATACCTCCAACCATGCACTAAATGTTGCACCAAATAGGTGAAAATGAATAGTGTTGCACCTATTTATTGCACCAAATCACTATTCATCCGCCACATCATCATTTTAAGCTTATTAATAAAATTTTAATTTCGTTATAATAATTTTAATTTTGTTAATTTCGTTATAAAAATTTTAATTTCGTTATAAAGATTTTAATTTCGTTAATTTCGTTGTAAGAAAAAATTATATAACAAAAAATTATAGTAACACGTTAAGAAATAATCCATCTCAGTTAAATCAATGAATCATGAATACTTACGTTAAATTTATATGAATGTTAAATTTGTGTTAAATTATTTATAATAATGAATTAAAAATAGAATGATAGAAGAATCTTTAAGGAATATTCTTATTTGGTGCTGAATTTAGTGTTTGTGATTGGAGTATTTTTTACTGTTTATTGCATCTAATAGATGATTTGGTGTAAAGTTTGTTTTGGGTTGGAGATGGCCTTACCTATTAGAACTGCACCTCTTGCACAAAAGTACAGGGTAAGGGTAAGACTGCCTATATCATATCACAAATCGATCTAGTTTCCTTCCGGCCTCTGTACAAACGCAGGAGCCTAGTGCATCGAGAACGCTTTTTATGATTTAAATCATTTAACTTAATAAATTTGCAAAAACAATGAATATGAATATTATAAAGTTTTGGTTATGGTGTTCATTTTAATTGTTACATGCTATTTAACAAAAGATAATTATTTTTGACAGATGTGCCACTATTTTGAGGGAACATTGTTTATATAGTCTGTTAAATGAAATATATAAAAAAAAATGAGTTAATAGTTATTGTTACAAAATTAGTTTGGTTTAAATCATGAGTATAATAATAAAAAGAAAATGGAGCAAAACCTAACAATCATATGCAAAAGCCCAAAATTGATGGGATGGATTCCTTAGGGCATCTCCAATGGATGCACCTAAACATAGGGGTGTACATGGTCCGGTTCGGCCGGTTTTGGAATATGTTACACACCAAACTGTATGTAATGGTTTTGAAATTGTAAAACCGAAACTGGACCGGGACTGGTCAACAAACTGTTTGACCGGTCCAGTTTGGTTTGGGTCGGTTCCAGTTTTTACCGGTTTGCAAAATTTTTTTTACCTAAACATTCTGGTCGCCGAATTATCCTTTGCACTTTGCTGAAAGTTCCTTCTTCCATCAGATAAATTTTCAGAGTTTCTACTGTATCCGTGAGAATTCTTTTCAATAGTCCTTGGCCACTGCACTGTAGGCCTCTCATCCTGTTCCCCAGCAGGTGATATAGATTTCCCATCCTTTGGGACTCATCTTTTGTCCTCATACCTTCATCATGATATGGAGTTATCAAAACAAATGCGAAAATAAGATTTTAAGATTACAACAAAGGTGACAGATACAATAGACATACTTGGCACGAATGAAATTTTCAATCCCAACTCTATCATAATTTGGTGGTAATTCTGCTTCCCAATAATTGTTTGACTTCTCGTTTCCCATTGCTGAAGAAGCAGGAATTAGTTGCCCACATAACAGATTATAAGCTCTCTCATTCTCGAGGAGTCGCCACAGGGGGAAGGGGGGATGCTGGGGTGGAGCAGGGGAGCAAACTACATGAAATCTTACACTGGATGAATGCCACTTGCTCACGAAGCCACGTGTCCAGCGTAGCAGATCTCACCTGCAACCAGATCAAGAAAGATTAATAGCTGGTTATTCATCAGCAAACAACTTATTCAACAACACATTGCTTGCAGAAACATGGAGTTGAAGCTTTTTCTTTTCTTTTTTTCTTTTTTCTTTTGGAGTTGAAGCTTTTAGTCATACGCACACAAATATATGAGGAAGAAGACACATGAAAAAATCCACACTAAAGAAAGTTGAGGATAAATTTGCTCCTGATAAAAATTTATCAGAACACCAAACCACGTCTCAGATACTAAAAACTGACAATTTTAGCTCGAGTCATTGCCAGCCAAAAACACCTTTTTCTCTTTTACACATTTGTCAAGCTTCTCCTTCACCTTCTGTTGATTTCTGATTCTAAATATCAGATTACATATAAAAATGCAGGTTCGAGTTTAGACAGTCCCAGTACAGAAATTCTTTTTCCGTTTTCCGCCCTCCACCTCGCAGAACAAAACCCACGAAGAAAAAGTAAAAACATTACATAATTCAAAATCATAACAAATCCAAGCCCTCTGCCTTTTTTGCATTCGAAGTTGAAAAAACACGAGAAAAAAAAGATAGAGATAGAGAGAGGAAAGAAGACTAACCTGACTAAGACTGAAAGTCTGAAAGTGGAGACTGCGGTGGATGGAATGGTGGAACCTGCGGGATGCGGCTGCCGGCTAGAAGTGACGAAGAAAACAAAATGGGGGGAAATGGGAATTACTCAGAGATAGAGAGAGGATAGAAGACACTGCGTCAAGTGCTGGCTGCGGACTGCGTCACTGCGGTGGCTGGCTGCGGCTGGAACCTGCAATGGGAATTAGGGTTAGGGGTGAACTGTCAAGTGTGAACTGCTGATCGAAATTAGGGGTGAAGAAAAGGGAATAGCCTAGAATATTCTATAGCATTCTATTCCTTATTTCCTTAGTTTTTTTTTAAATAGGTTTTTCTAGTTTTTTTCCTGAAATATTAATATATTATATATAATATTTAATATTTATTATACTAAACCGGTCTGGTCCGGTTTTACGGTTTTATAATTTCAAAACCGAAACCGAACCGTAACAGACAGTCCGGTTTTTCTTTAATAAGTAAACCGGCTGTAAAACCATGGTTCGGTTTTAAACGGTTTGGACCAGCCCGGTTTGGTTTTTTGGTCCGGTTTTCATAAATTTTGTTCACCCCTACGCTAAACACCTATTTGGTGCAAAATGCATCTCCAACCAATCACCAAATTGTGCACCTATTAGGTGAAAATGAATAGTGTTGCACCAAATAGGTGCAACACTATTCATTGCACCAAATCACTATTCATCCACCACATCATCATTTTAAATATTAATTTAATTTTAATTTCATTAATTTCGTTATAATAATTTTAATTTTGTTATAAAAATTTTAATTTCGTTACTTTTGTTATAAAAATTTTAATTTCGTTAATTTCGTTATAATAAAAAATTATATAACAAAAATCTGGAATGAATACTTACATTAAATTTACATGAATGTTAAATTTGTGTTAAAATATTTATAATAATGAATTAAAAATAGAATGATAGAAGAATCTTTGAGGGAATATTCTTGTTTGGTGTTAGATTTGATGTTTGTGGTTGGAGTACTTTTTTTTGTTTATTGCACCAAATAGGTGATTTGGTGCAAAATTTGGTGTTTTGGGTTGGAGATGGTCTTAAGGCAGTCCATCTCATGATGATGAAGCATTTCAAACTTCAAACTTGAAAGTGAAACCGGTTGACACAATTTTTTAATGCGTAAAATACGATATTACAAGGCCAAGAGAGGTAACAATAACATTACCCTATTGCCTTGGAGTCTCCCGTTTATGACGAGGTATAGAGGGATCGGATGTACGCATTAAAAAATAAACTGCTAGAAAATTGAATGATACATAGAAGGAATAAGCGACGTAAAGAAAATTTTGTTTTTGTAAAGTCTTAAAATCAATAACTCTTAATCTGGAAACTTTAGCTTTAACCGCTTGAGATAGATCTCTACTAAACAAAACCAAAAAAAGTCATGCATTAAAACACACTACTTTGCGTCTACACAGATTTACAACTCCCCAGTCCAATTATCAGTTGGTTCTGGGAGGATCAAATCCATACTTTTATTGTACGGTTTCATTTTATAGTTTATATGAATGATCCGATCCGCAAGGACCATGATTGGGGCCACGTCCCATTTTGATTTCAAAAAGAATAATATTTGTATTGATTCTTTGTCAACACAGTAATTATGCTCCTCATCTAAGGAAACCGCAGGGAGAGCCACCGACTCGAAAGCAGAAAGAAAAGATCGATCTTCTTTTTTCTCCAAGATCGAGCTGTCTAAACTTCGATCCTTCTTCCAATTATGTTCTCGTACTCAATCCCTAAAAAAACATCAAGAGTCTTGTGGAGTATAATTTAAATATAATATGCTCTTGAACGAATATCTACCAATATATCGGTCTTTGTATCTGATAAATACAAAAGCAAGACAATGTCGGGTGCAGTAATACCATGCATTACAATGGCAGTTCTACGTTTCTATTTCCATTAGAGTTAATAACACACTTTTTACTTTAAAATATGATATAATAAAACAAAATGACGCACTAAATTGACTGATCTTCTTATATTATAAAGTAATAGACATGTTGACGCAATTTTCATTATGTGTCATCGGAAAACAACCTCTGTGTCGTATTACCGTAACACTGAAATCTTGCATCCTCGTGGTAATTGCATGAGTTTCAGCCTGGTTCATCAAATGTAAATCTTGCATCCTCAATTGGCGTTTGATCTTAGTCTTCGTATTTGGTTTTAGTAGGCAGCGAAATGAATCCCAACAATATCAAAAGTTAAATTTGTTTTCAGTGAAACTTCCGACTCTATATACACATATGCATATATTTTTCGATCTAAAATATTTCATTTTTAAGATTCTACAGATAACTTACCATTTGAACTCGAGCTCTACCAAAATTTAATAAAACTGTCACAAGTTAAAAGAATTTCATATTAATCCATGCTCGAACAAACAAAATCATGCTGGAAACTCGCGCATTACCTTTATGAGGGTTATATCCTTAATAAGAAAAGTTCGATCGAGTTTATATATGTCTGATTAGGGCTGTTCAACGAACAGAACAGTTTACGAACTGTTCGAGTTCGGTTCGTGTTCATTCGTTAATGGTCGATAAACGAGCCGAATTCAAACAACTATTCGGGTTCGTTTACTAAAATAAGCCAAACTATTCGCGAACTATTCGGCTCGTTTAAACAGTTAAAGGGTTATCGAGCCGAACTCGAACCAATTTTAAAGTTTGTTTAGCTAAACAAACCGAGCCGAACAGTTTGTTTAGCCAAACGAATCTGAATTCAAAAACCTAGTATTCGGTTTGACTCGGTTCGTTAACACCGCTATGTCTGATGCATCTTTGAAATGAAGCTCCTACTTGCGACAACAACAAAAATTGTCAGATCAAATTGCAACTTTACAACACACAATTTATTGATGGAACATTTTCCTCAAGTCCTCAACCTGTACCCTCGGTAAATATAACTCAAGATTGAAGAATCCTAGAAAAAGTTTGCCAATTGCTAGCACTCACAAGTTGTAGCACATCACCCGGGGTTAGGATCTCCTCACTCTCACTTTCCTCACCTCCTTTGTGATCACGCGACACGTGGCAGCAATGGAGGATGGTGAGGCTAGATGAGAGTCACCTGCATCTAGTCTCACCACCCCTCCTTGCTGTCACGTGTCGCGCAGTCACGCGTTACTGCACCCCCTTTGCGGTGAAGGGATCCTATCCCCATCACTGGGGCTTGTGAATGAGGTGAGACCCATATTAACTCAAAACTTTAAAGAATTGGGTGGTGTTACCTCATACTCCTATAACTCATATATTTTTTCTCAAATTGGCCAATGTAGGACAATATTGCCACGTGGCTTGATATACACATGCGTCTTAAAACCCGACTTCAATCACAAACCACAAGTCTGGCATTAACATCTTGATTTGGGTGAGAGGACACAATAAATGATCAACCATAGGACAGACAAGGTTTGAGTTCACATTTTAAATGGCTCTGATATCATGTTGAAACTTGAGCTTACATGAGATGAGACCCGTATCCATTCAAAACCTTAAGGCAATAGATGGTGGTACCTCATCCTCATATAACCAATATATTTTTCTCAAATTGGTCAATGTCGGACAATATTCTCAACAGTAATATCTACTTAAATCATTAAATAAAACTATATAGTTTCATTTTGGTATTCAAGTTTGGTGGATGATCTCAAATTACTTTTACTTTTAAATTTTTTTGGTGAAAAGGAGTACGGAAAATCGGGGTCCATTTCTATGATCAAATGAATGTGAACCTAAATAAAATCTTGTGATTAAAAAGTTATGGTGGTCACCTTTCAAGTACAAATGCAATTGTAAAAGGAGCCATGACAGCATCATGTGCAACCTGCAGGTACTAGAAGATGCTATCCCTTTGATATAAGAGTTTTTTTAAAGTAGGAAAAAAAATACTTGTCACTCGAAATAATTGTTACACTTAATTTGGTTAAGTTGTTAAATGTAGAAGTTACACGTAACTTTGATACAGTAACGTCATATTATCATATTGGTGAGCATAATTGATAAGTAACCCGATTTGAATGTGTGACTTTAAGATTGTTACACTTAATCTGGTTAAGTTGTTAAGATTAGATGTTACACGCAAGTGTAACTTGTAACTATAGTATTTTTTCGCCATATATGAAAGAACTAAGGTGTCGTTTGGTTCGTATTTGGGTATCAGAATTAGAATCGGAATGTGTATAACATGGTATGTGTTTAGAGTATATGAGTTTGGGGCTAAAAGTGATAGTTGTTTGGTATTAAAGTGGGAATGTGTATGGAACGTATCGGAATTGAAATGAGTATCGAATGTAGGCGGGCGGAAAAATTTGACCGGCTGGAACAGTGACCGACCGGCGACCGGCGGCGTTAACCTGCCATATCCCTCATTTCCCACCATTCCCCCATATTGATAGACAAACGGAGATAATATGTCAAAAAACGATATCCATTACCAAATACTTGGATATCAAACCGAACCTCATACCTCCCATTTCTCCAAACAAAACTTTAATGGTTTTGGATTACTCCAAACTCATTTCCTTAATCTTAACTCCCAATCAAACACCTTCTAAATAAAACTCTCTCGTCCAAAAAGAAAATATTATCAGATTGGTGAGCATAATTGACAAGTAACAGGATTTGAACATATGTCTTTTAAATTTTGGGGCTTCAATCTTAAATACAAGGATTGCGTCTAATGAATCGAACTTTTCTTTTCTTCTATTTTAGGTACGACTTTTTCACTTATTACATAATACACCCTTCGTTCTAAAAATATTTTTCTAATTCTTAAACATAATTTAATAGTCAAACTCTTTTGGTCATTATTTATATTTTACCTTCAATTGGTTACTCGAGGTAAAATAGAGAGAAATCATAAATGCGTTATTTGAAGGGAAGGGTATTATAGAAACTTTGAATACTAATGCTTACTCTTTTTAAAAAGTGGACGATATTTTTGGAACAAATCAAAATAGAAAGATGGACAACATTTTTATGACGAAGGGGGTAGTTTTATTGTGTTTACTTTATATTCTAATATTGTAATGTTCGAGGATGGACCTTGGAACAACTGGTAAATGTAGGGTAAGGCTGCGTATAACAAATCGCGAAGCGATCCGATCTCTCTCTAGACCTTGTGCAAACGTGAAAGACTAGTGCACGCCATTTAATAATATTGTAATGTTCAAATAAAACAAAAAATTAAGCGCATTGCTTTCCAGTTTCCACCCTTTTGCAGTTTATTAAATCTGGATTCTTCGTGCGAATGAACAGATCGGTGTCGTATTGAGATGGAATCATGTGATCTGTATTCGCAATTAACAGCTCAACTGTTTAGGCTGAAACCAACAAAAACAAAATTACACGCAAAAACTTCACGGATGAGATCTGAGGAGACCTCATATGAGGCAAAATATGAGGTTTTCAATCACGCGACGCCACGTGTACAAAAGAGTCTTTTTTGAAAAAAGAAAAAAATAAACAGCGGGTCATTTTATACACGTGGCGTCGCGTGATTGGAGGGCTCATATTTTGCCTCGTACGAGGCCTCCTCAGATCTCATCCGAAAATCTCATTGACAAAAGCGTCGCACATTGCGAATGATGCAACTGTTGGTTAATATTAGGTCAATTTTTGGCTTTTGTATAAATAGGCATTACTTTTTTCATCAACGTGTTTGTCCACGGTGGAAACTTTTCACTATAGAAGCGTTGTGTTGAATATTGTTGTCAAAAGGTCATATCCTTGAGAGCTCCCACAGCTCTAATCCTAAAAATCATTATGAAGTATGCAAATCCTGAGTTCAACGGCCCTCTGAGTTGGTGATGAATTTGCGTAAGGACTCACACAAGGTGTCCCCTGCAGACTAGGCCTTCTGCCTAGCAGTAGCGAAACACCCACACTGTGCGTGTCATGGAATCGAACCCTGAATCTCTTGTTAGCAAATCCAACACGCGTACTAACTGAGTTATGCCCTGAGACCGATTGTATTAAATATTATGTTGATGTATGTTCGACTCATTTATTTATGTATAGTTCAATATGTATAGTTGGTTGAATTAAAATTTATTGGACGATCTAAACTAAAGTCCCGATCATGATATTTGGAAGCATCATATGAAGGGAGTTTTTCTGAGGTATGTACTAGTAACAAAGGACACAGGCCAATTTATTGTTAATTTGGCCCTATACATTAGTATAGTGAATTAGGATTTTTCTAATATTTTTTACACCATTTTTTCCTCAAGAAATAAAAGAGCCCCTCCAATATACATAACTCTATTTTACCAAACTTCGTAAATTATTGTAAAAGTCCAAAAAAAACTTATATCGAATAGTAAAGAGGTGGTGACACGATATATACGTATGACGAAAGTGTTAAATGTCAAAAATATTAATCCTTTTTGAACTAGCGGAGACAAAAACCCCGGTTCAGTTGATGCTCAGTTTAGATTGCCCATAGTTATGTCATCGGCTGAAAACATACACCAAACATGGAATCGGCTGGGTAAATTCATATCATTACAATTATGCTATGAGAGACGACTAGCATTTTCGAGACAAAAATACCAAATTTGAGACGCTAGGGAATCGTGGTCCTTTAGTGGAGGTCTAGTGAGGATACATGTCCATTAAGGCGGGTGAGATGTAAAGACTCCAAAAATCATATATCGAAAAGACAGAGGATGGGGACATAATGTATAAGTGTTATCCAGATGTTAAATGCCAACAATGATTAATCTTTTTTGGACCTACGAGGACGAGAAATTGATTTAGTTGACAGTAGTGCTTGCTCATAATGACGTTGTCGGACCCGAACAGACGCCAAGCCTGGAATCAGCTACAAAATTCGATTCAATACAATTACGATATCAAAGCCGACTAGCATCGCCTGGCAAAAAAGAAAAATCAAAGATGTTAGGAGGATTCTAGTCCCTTAGTGGAGGTCCAGCAAGGACGCTGGGCCATTAGGAGGAAGGGTGAAATGTAAAGACTCTAAAAATCACACATCGACTAGAAAAGAAATAGCGACATAATATATAAATATGATCTAAGTCTAAATATCAACAGTGAATAATCATTTTCTTGCCAGCAAGGACTAGAAGAGTTATTCAGCGAACATTCAGTAGTGGTTGTCCATAGTGACATCGTCGGACCTGAACAGATGACAGACCTGAAATCGGCTGAGTAAATCTGAATCTTTATAATTGCCGTGTTGTTTGTCTCTTTTTTCTTTTGTATGTATTGTTCTCAAATAAAAAGACTCTCTTCTTTAGACGCTATATATATGTTCAAACAAAAGAGTTATGTTTCAACATATGATCTCATGGTTTTCAATTTTCATATGATGTTTCTGATCGGAAGTAAGGGGTTGTATATATAACACATGTCAAAGGTAAATAATAAATCTATAAGTTTGAACTTGATTTTTGAAATTAAAGTGCATAATGCACTAGTTGAGTTGTTTAATGAATATAGGAACATAAATGAGATGTCATATTTTAGCAGGTGGAGTCATGGAATTCTAGCAGGATTCCATGATCTATATCTCTTGCTCAAATGAGTTGCTAGGCTCAAGTTCAACATCAATGGATAAATCATATTCTTTTTGGTTAGGATTTGATAATTTTGTAAAAGGAGAGAACGTATTTAACCAGCAAAATATGAGTTGGAAATTTATTTGGAGGGAATGAGTATATATGATGAAAGATGGAGACGATGACTTAATTTTTGATGTTTTAGAAAGATGGAGAAGTAATACATGTAAGTACAAAATGATGTCTAAGATGACAAGTGATATCTTAGCTATTCCTGTATACAGTTGTACAAATTGATGTCTAAGATGACAAGTGATATCTTAGCTATTCCTGTATACAGTTGTATCAGAATATAAAGCGCCATTTAGAATGATGTCTTAGGCCCAAACCTTTTTTGCATTAATTATGTGATATGTAATCCATTTATCTGTCTTATCTAATCGCGATGATAATGCATGTAAAAATTATTTTACATTTCGTTTTACGATTTTCACACAGTAAATATTAGCTTCAATTTCATTTTACCAGTCTTCTTTGTATTACGAAATTGTTCATTAAATGATATAAAGTTTGGTTGGTGTTGTAAAAGAAATTAACTTCAAGAAATAGTACCAATATCGTAAACACCCACATAAATATTAAACAACAGATGATGGACAATGAGATAAACATAATTTACAAAAAGCATAATCGGAAACAAAAAAACCACCTTTGAAATCGATTACATATAATATACACAAAAATGAAAATAATTACAATGATTCCCCTTAAGGAAGGGCGTATTATGCTTTTCTTCGAGAGTCGATAAATCATTAAACTCAGGTCTCAACTCCTCCATTAGTGCTGCATCATCACCACTACCACTATAACTACCCCTAGTGTGAGCTGCCATAAGTACGTCTATGTGCGGAGTCACGTAGCACAAGTACATATTAAAAAAATATCGATTTGCTATAATTAAGTCAATAACAACACATAATGGAAATGATAATAAAAATAATAAAAATGTTAGGCTTAGGATTATGGTTATGATTAAGATTCAGGTTCGGGTTTGTATTAGGTAGATGGTTTCCACCCTAAGGTGGCTTTGGTTTAAAACGTCATTCAAAATGACATCTTAGGAATACCTTTAAGACATCATTCTAAATGACGTATTACCTGTTTTACTTTTATTCCAAAACGTACAATATTTATGAAATTTCTTATTAAAATTATAATGTTTTTCTGATTTTCTCTACTTGTGACATCTCTTGCAAAAGTCCAAAATCACATTAATCATTAACCTTTCCTTCTTAAATATATTTTTACAATTGTCAAACACGAAAAATTTATACATGTTGAGAGGTACATACAAATTATCAACCGGGGTGAGATCTGAGGAGGTTGGAAAGGAGGCAAAATATGAGGCCTCCAATCACGTCCCGCCACGTGTAAAAAACATTGTCAGTGGTCCCACCACATTCAAATTTTTTTTTTTAAAAAAAAGACAATTTTTTTACACCTGGCAACACATGATTGGAGGCCTCATATTTTACCTCCTTTACAACCTCCTCAGATCTCACCCGATTATCAACCAAGCCTACTTAATAATTTAGCTCCTATACAATTCGTGCACCTACCAAGCAACCACTGCTCCACCGCCGCACGTCCACAATGGGGCGGCTCTCCTCCGTCTACAACCTTCCCACAACTGCACTACGCTTCCGTCCAACACCGTCAGGTCCTGGTATCTATACCATCCCATGTTCCCCATTCTCATGTTCATCATTGCCTTCCAATCGTTCCCTATCCAATGCATATCCTCCAAACCAGCATCCTCAACGATACCGCCGGCGGTATCGTAATCGTTGACGTCTTCATCTACAAAATCATTCTCATCCTCCTGGTAATATAGAGCGAACTTCCGGCTCGTCCGTCCTACTTCTTCGAAAAACGAAACAGGCTCCGGCGATGATTCAAAAGAAGTTGACACCGGTCGTTCGCCGGCGATTTTCTCTACTGGTGATGACGAGGGACACCAAGTCGATTGATGTGTCAAGGAGTCATCCAGGATTTTGACGCGAGGAGACGAGGATCGGAGTCTCCAGACGCTGACGGCGGCGGTGACGACGGCTATCCATGTCCAAATGCTGTTGACCGCCGTTAAGAATCCGAAAGTCAAGTAACTGAATGCTAGAGCTTCAACCGGAGATTCCAAAGCGTTCATGCTTTTTCTCGTGGATTTTGATCGTATTTTGTCTCAGACACACTCAGGAAAGGGAGATGTGATGGCTTCCAGTCAGAGTCAGGTATCCCTCTCTATGTGTTTGTGAAAATGTTGGTGAGAAAGAAAGGGACATTTAAAGGAGAGGGAAGGGGGAGAAATGGGGGCCGCCCGATGAGATGGAGGAAAGGCATCAGAAAAAAGATGCTGAGAATCGAGGGTGAATATGCTGCGGTGGATAAAAGAGGACGAGAGTGACACGTGTGTGACGTTTAGAGGCTGCTGTGGCCGCAGTGTATCTAGGTTTGGTGGTTTGAGATCTCCTCACCCCACTTTTTTCACAACTTTGTGACCACGTGACACGTGACAGTAAGGAAGGGTGGTGAGGCTAGATGCAAGTGAACTTCATCTAGCCTCGCTACTCCTTGCTGCCAAGTGTTACGCGGTCACGCGTCACCGCACCTCCTTCGGTGAGGGTATCCTATCCCAGGTTTGGTAACCACTAGAAGTTTTTTGAAGGAGAGTGTGGTTGTGCGGTCAGTAATTGGCCGAAAGGCTCACAATTTTGTCCATATAAAACAATCATTTATCTTGGATGACCAAAATACAAGCCAAAATCATGATTATCACGTTATAATTATGGTTTTTATGTATATGGTGGATTTATACGTAACATAATTATGCTATATATCGAAAGACTCATCTAAATAATGAAAAGACTCCTATTTTTGGCTGGTTTGTCGGACTTTTTCGTCGAAAAGATCAGAATTCCACGTTTTTAAAAAGATGAGTAATCAAAATGTTACTAAACAAAGATTCAGAGCCAAAACATTGAACTAGCAATAGTTTAGAGATCCATGGTATATAGAGAGATGATTAAATAATGAAAGATTATATCGTCCTCTATTTACGGCTAGTTCGTTGGAGTTTTTTTTTTTGCCTAGAAGAATCATAATGTTACGCTTTTAAACATATGAGGGGCTAAAATGTTACAAAAGAATATTAAAGGCCAAAACATTCTCCTGGAAATAGTTTAAGGACTCCAGGTATGCTTTGCCCCTTTTTTTGCTTTAGAGGACGACGAGCAAGATATTTATTCACATTTAGAGGGTGTTTGGTTTGGGTTTCTCATTAACGATATGGGTTTGGAGTAATCCAAACTCATAAAATTTGTTTGTTTAGAGAATGGGGTATGAGTTCAGATGATATCTAAGTATTTGGTAATGGATCAAATATACTAGTCTCGTCTATCAATAGGGGGAATGGGGTATGGTCGGTCAACGTCGGTCAACGCCACTGATCACCGCCTGGCCGCTGCCATCACTATTTTGTCTGGTCAAATTTTTCCTGTCAATTTTTCGGCCTCCCACATTCGATAACCATTTCAATTCTTGATACGTTCCAAACACCATCAATGTCAATCATATTCATTCGCACTTCAATATCAAACAACTATCACTTTTACATCCAAATCATATACTCCAAACTCATACTCTTTCATACTCATTCCGATTCCGATACCAAAATACGAACCAAACGTCACCTTAGAGCATTTGTTTCTATCAGCTGGTAATTTTGGACACATTATCTAATTTGTGTCAAAATCAGATTGAAGACATCTCATCCACCAAATCTGACACGAGCATGACCTATCAAACTCGAAAGTAACTTGACAAACTGTCAATCTAACATGTTCATATTTACATTATCAAACTCGATTATCTATCTATCTAAACTCGATATGTTTGTCATTGTTATTCTCTTTTCCACTATCAAATGGTCTCTATGCAGTCAAAAAAAAAGAAAAACAAAAAACTGTTGTCTAAGAAAGATGAAAGTACGAAAATCCTCGGAAGTTGCCAAAAGGATCATTCTCCGTTAAACTTCTTGTTGACTTGTCCTATACTTAAAATTATACAAATTTTTATGATCCAACCTTAAAGTTGCCTAACTATTCACATATTTAAATACATGAAATTCACACAGAATATCCCTTCTCGTGTATACTTCATCCTTTCTACTTTATTAATGTTTCTCTCAGTTCGAGAAACACAGGATACTTCACTTTATAAGTATTTGTATGTATTTGAGAACATTATAAGATTATAATAAACATAAATTTTATTGTGGTCATTGATCAACTAGTGGCCAATAAAATGATGACAAATAAGTTTTATCTACATACAAGCAAGGGGTAATTGGCCAAAACAAGGGGTCGATAAATTTTCTATACATTTCATTGGTCAATGACCAACTAATCATACTTGGTCATTGACTATTGTAAAATTTGTGTATAATAAACAATAGATACAACAAAAATTGGAGAAAGTGACAAAAAAGCACTAGTAACCTAACGATAAGGTACGCTGAAGTAAAATTCATTATATTGTATACTTCATGCGTTTTTTTTTTTTTTTTTT
>AP025053.1:3154692-3302246 GCA_036186865.1 Eustoma russellianum
TTTAAGTCCTTTTTACGGAATAGTGTACACATTTATTTTTCCTGCTACATCAAATCTTCTATGATAGTAATAATTTAACGAGTTCAAACAACAAACAGCAAATAAACATGGATTAAGAAAAGATTTATAGCGGAAATTTTTGTGTATTAAAGCTAACTGAGTTTAGTAATCATCTAATTTAAAATAAATATCCATGCCAATATGGGAAACGGTTATATAGAAACAATTCAAGGGGTCAATTTGTCATGTACGTATAGGGCTGTAAACGAGCCGAGTATTGCATTGTTCAAGCTCTGTTCATTTAACTTAGCGAACGAGCCGAGCTTGTTCGTTTATTTAAACGAACATATTTACTTGTTCAAGCTTGGTTCGTTTAACTCACGAACAACATTAATTAGCCGAACAACTTAAACGAACGGTGCCATTTACCGAGCTCGAACAGAAAAACGTGTTCAAGGTCTGTTCATTAATCTTTTATCCGAGCCGAGCTCGAGCTCGAACTCGAACAAACGAGCCGAACAACCGAACGGCTTGGTTTTTTACAAACCTATGTACGTAAAAGCTAGGAGCATGTTGTTAACGAATCGAACCGAACCGAATATAAGTTTTTAAATTCGGATTTGTTTAACTAAACGAACTGTTTGGCTCGGTTCGTTTAGCTGAACGAACTTTGAAATTGGTTTGTGATAACACTATAACTGTTTAAACGGGGTGACCAATTCGTAAATAGTTCAGCTCGTTTTAGTAAAATAATACAAACATTTGTTCGAATTCGGCTTGTTTGCAGACAATTACAGAATGAATATGAACCAAACTTAAACAGTTCGTGAACTGTTCGGTTCGTTGAACATCCTAGCTATGAGTTTCAATTTGGCGCTTCTGCTTCTATTATTCTAATTTAAATATGAAAAGTAATTTGGACATGAGAAGATAGAGGTATTGACGTTCTTTTTAGCGGCACAAGTCACTTACCCTTCAAAATTTTCAAGTTCAATGTTTTATTTTGTCAAAGAAGTCAAGTATTTAGTTTATAATGTGTTATTCACATTTAGTTGGACTTATGCCAAGCATGTCTAAGAAGGCGGACCTTGTAACAACTGATAATGTTGCTGTTTTGTAATTTTGAGGTCATTGGTTTGATCTGCAGAAACAGCCTCTTGTACAAAGTGTAAGACAAAACTGCGTACATCAGATCGCGAAGCGATGTGACCTCTCTCTAGCCTCTGCGTAAATGTAAGAATCTATTACACCGAGAACGTCTTTTTTATAACAAGTATGTCCAAACTTTCATCACATGTGTTCGTGTTTTACGACAAGATTGTTTATACCGCATTGGTGTCGAATTCATAATAATTTGCTGAAATTAGTCTATGGCATGTACAAACACCACAATAGAATGTGATGCCAATCGTTAAGGATCTCTTAACCCTATTTTAATTTTATTTTTCAGAGTTTACATAATAAAAATATGTACTTTGTTGGTCATTTTAATAAATTGTAATGGACTTAAACATATACCTAACGCTTGCTGTTCAGATCGTAGATTACATCTAACGTTATAGGTTTGAGTATTGTCAACCAAACGTAAAAGTTTGGATCGTACCGTTAGCTCTCGTCTATGCTTGAACAAGTTTGAGTGTAGATTTTTTGTAAACACTAAACATTGTGCATCCTAGGTAAAAAAAACTGTTTAGTGATCTGATTTGCATTTCCTACCTAAACTAACGAGATGAGAACTCTGGAAGTATGTAGCAACCTTCATACATCCAAGAAAAAAGACAATTATTGCTCCAATGACATAGCTTAGTTGGTATTCGGATTGACATTTGCTTCAAGAAGTTAAGATTTTGATTTTAGGGACATGCACGCTGTGGGTGTTCCACTGTTCGGCCTGATTTGCGGGAAAACATCCTGTGTGAGTCACTGCGTAAGTTTTCACCCAACCTAAGAGGCCGTTATTTTTCTGATTTGCATCTTTCACAATATTTTTTGGGACTAGGACGGTGTAGCTCACGCTATGGCCTTTCCTCAAGAAAAAGACAATTATTATGTTATTGAGGATGACTTAAAACACGTGATTATTGTTGTTTGGTTAGGTGAGAAGGCGTGGATGGCAGAAGCTGAAGACAAGAGGCTAGGAGGGATACAAGTTTTCTTGTGGCACTCAAAGAATTGTGAGTTTTAGATAAAGAAAAGTGGTGACCCTCAATGGCTCACCATCCATTGAGGTTTTATTCTCTCCGTAGAAAATACACAATATATATATTGTACACTGTATAGATAAGAAACCGAGATAGCCGTTGGATGTAAATATTACCGTCTGTAAATATGACCGTTGAGATAGAAGATCTTCTTCCCACTTATATATATAGTTGTCTAGGTATAATATTTTACTTTTAAACAAGAATTCAATAATACTTGATTCTTCTTCAACTTTGTGCCCGCATTATTTGCACTTCATATTTTTCTTCCTTCCACATGTTTCTTCCTTCTCCAATTCCTTCAATTGTTTCTTTAGAATTTCTACACTGTCATCCTATAACCTAACTTGAAACAGCAGCTTTTAAATTGGTTCTAAACCTTTGTAGTACGACACAACGAGTTTCAGTAATAAAGTAAATTACTATCTAGATAAAGAAGACAGAAAGGTAAATATGATTTATTTCAAATAAAATGTATTGAGGAGAATAATGTATATTTCATTTGTGCGAGCAAAAAGACTAAATCCATGGTCTCAGGATTTCTACTGTCATAACCCTAAAAAGTTAAAAGATGCAAACCAAGAGTTTAGGTGTCTCTTAGTTAATTGAGATGTTGTAAGAATTCACACAAAAGATCTACTATAAACCGGTCCTATAATTATGCACCCAATTAAAACGGTGAGGCCTTTGGCAATAAGACTTAGGTGGCGTTTGGTTGGGGGATATGGGAATCAGAGAATGGGTTTGGAAGCATCCAAACTCATTCCGGCTGTTTGTTTGGGGTAAATGGGAGAATGAATTTCATTTTGATATCCAATTATTTGGTAATGGATATCGTTTTTTGATATAATAGGCCCCCCTTATCTATCAAATTGGAGGAATGGGGGAATGGGGAGCCGCCGATCAACGCCGGTCAACGGCGCCGGCCACCGGCCGCCGGTCCGCCGGCCACCGGTCTGCCGCCCGTCAGCCGCCGCCCGCCGCCACCGGCCACCGGTCCGCCGCCAGTCTGTCGCCGCCGTCGACCACTATTCCGGCCGGTCACTATTCCCATTCCCATTTTAATACCAAACAACTATCACTTTTAACCCCAAACCCATATCCTCCAAACCCATTTCCTATCATACCCATTCCGATTCTAATTCCGATTCCCAAGTGTGAACCAAACCACACCTACTCTCAGTTTGAACTTAGCATTTTTCTAGAAGAAATTTCCCCACTCGAGTGGTCATGCATTGGATAACGTGTGTCATGATTCAGAACAAGCCACTAGACATGTGTTATTCTTCCTTTCATAAGTTTTCATCCAACAAGTTACGGTTGAAAAAAAATAACGAAAAAGAAATACAAATGAATAATTAAAAGGTGCTACTTTGGTAAAATTTGTCTTATGAGTCATGATTAATGAATGTGATGGAGCAGATAACGCCGTTATCGTTGCAATTAGATTCTTACATTTAAATAAACCTTTGCTGTTACACATGCACTAAACATCCACCTACAGATACTATGCGATGAAGTAAGTGTTTTCTATAAAAAAGGGTTTATGAAAAAATATTTCAGAAGATGATTTTTTTGTGT
This sequence comes from Eustoma russellianum, assembly GCA_036186865.1. Lineage (NCBI taxonomy): Eukaryota > Viridiplantae > Streptophyta > Magnoliopsida > Gentianales > Gentianaceae > Eustoma > Eustoma russellianum. The sequence goes on from AP025053.1 coordinate 3,158,475, forward strand.
ATTTTTGGTATCATCGTTTATAGACTTTTTATGTTTTAAAAATATTATCGCTTTTGACTTTTAAACTATATTATAAGTTATACGACTTTGAAAAATCAATAATAAAAATTATTTTCGAGTCAGAATGAGTATCATGCATCTATATATAATATAATATAAATTTTTTTTACCTCACTAACACACTAACACAATATATCTATATTATCGTGTCATTTATGTAGGTATATATAGAGCCGGAGGTCTCACTAAAAGCAGACTCTCTATCCCTTGGGATAGAGGTATTGTCTGCCTACCACTTATCCTCCCCAGACTTTAACGATAGGTTTTGCTGTCGTTGGGATATACTGGGTCCGGATGATGATAATGATGATGAAACAAAATTAACCAAACAAACAAACGAGGAGACATGTCTCTCACCCAAATTTCCTCATCTCACTCCAAACCGCATGACACGCACAGGGTGGTGATGCTAAATGCGAGTCAATCTAATCTAGCTTCACCATCTACACTCCACCACGTATCGTACGGTAGGACTGGAGCGAGGGAATTTGAGATTAGAGGATCCAAACCCACAAACGGACATCTTGACCTTTTCACCGGTAAAAAGATAAAACTTATTGAATTGACGTCTAAAACCCTACCGCAAAACCCCGCGATGCTAAACGACGATCATTTTGTTTTCTGTTAGCTAGAACCGGAAACTTGAAGGCTGAACATTCTGCCTCGGTGCAGGTTGGGAACCGAGGGCTGATTTGGCGACTGATAGTGGCGCTAGAAGGTACCATAGCGGCGATATTTAGACATTCTTTTGTTCTAAGGAATGTAATTTTCCTTTTTCCTTTCTTTTGACTTTTGAGACTGATGATGACTTTGATGTGAAGGAAGCACATTTTCTGAAACTTTAGCTTCAAGGCTTTTTTCGAAGCCGCGGATACATGAGGTTGTGAAATTTTGGGAATCACGAACCTTTCAATTCTTTCTGTCGGCCAAAATTTCTGTCTGGGGCATCTTGACGCTATGAACTCTCTTTGCGGGCGCTTATGTTTGTCAAATTTTTATCATTTATTTAAATTAAAACGAGATGACTCTCTGGATTTGTAGTTTTTGTGTTCAAAATTTGTGCTTTTCTTTTTGGTGGGGAGGATCTTGTGTTGTCTTTGGTGGAAAAGGATAAAACTTGCAGGTCTGAAATGTGGGTTTTTATTTTCCCACTTTTTCCCCATCTACTCCTTTCAGTGTTACGTTTCTTGAGCTTTTCCTTTTTTTTCCCTTATAATGTAGTCACAGCGGAGAAAACCAAAGTCTTCTTTCAGGAATTATCTGATTAAAAGCTGTATTTTCTCTTTCACGACATCAGCTAATTCATTTTGCGGTCAGTCCCCTGAATCCAACTCCATGTTCTCTGCCTGTGATTTTTCATTGCAATAATGTTGGCAGGCTTATAAAGCCAGATAAACTCAATATGGCTTTTAATAAACCCTGACTTAAAATGTTTCCGTAGCTGAAAATTCAATATGCATTTCTTAACCTTCCTTGTAGATTATTGCTTGTGAGAAATGGCAAATTATGCTGGGTGTGGATTTTCTGGTAGCCTAATTATTCCCAGGGAAGGTACTGGCTGCATTCGCAATTATTCAAGCTTTTGTCTCAAGGTATCCAGTCACTCCATGGCTTCAGTTTCATTGCCTCGAATGTTGCGCTCATGGCTGTTGCCAAATGAGAAAATAATAGGTTGCAAAAGAGGAGGGCTTTTATCATCCGAAAGTAGCGTCAAATGCAGAGCCCTTCAGGTTGAAACGGATAATTCTTCATTAGCGGGGAAGAAGTTTCATCTGGAGGATGTGATTGAGGCACAGCAGTTCGACAGGAATGCACTCAATGCTATATTTGAGGTAGCACAAGATATGGAAAGAATTGAGAAACATTCTCCTGCAAGCCAAGTTTTGAAAGGGTATTTAATGGCTACACTTTTTTATGAACCTTCAACTAGAACTAGGCTCTCGTTCGAGTCTGCCATGAAACGCTTAGGTGGGGAAGTTTTGACCACCGAAAATGCACGTGAGTTCTCATCAGCAGCCAAGGGGGAGACACTTGAAGGTGGATGTTGGATCCTAATCTCACTTATAGTTCAATTTAGTGCATATTCCAGCCTAATACTGATTAACTTGCAGACACAATAAGAACTGTTGAAGGTTACTCTGATATAATTGTCATGAGACACTTTGAAAGTGGGGCTGCTAAAAGGGCGGCTGCTACTGCAACTATTCCTATTATCAATGCCGGAGATGGTCCAGGGCAACATCCCACACAGGTGGGTTATATGGTGAAATAGTTCTGTAGTATAATTTTCATTATCATATTTGTTGTGCTGTCCAACCCCCCCCCCCCCCCCCCCCCCTTTTTTTTTTTTTTGCATATGTCACTATGCACTGATGTCATTTATCATCTATGTTGTATCTGCATGTTAGATTGCTACTTTTCTAAAACAGGATTGTCCTAATCATATTCAGTACTAAACAACATTCAAGGTAATTTATTGCCATTCTGTTTCAAATGAGATCTGTACAAGTTCTTGTTATGGGGAAACGAGTGATGAGTATTGGGACCCTGGGTAACCCAGATACTTGTGGCATGCTTCTGTTCTGATTTAGATTTTATTATGAACTGAAAAAATAATATTGTGTACAGTTATCCTGTGACAAAGCTTGAATTATCTGTGTACACTTATCATGCGACAAAGCTTGAATTATCTGTGTACACTTACCATGCGACAAAGCTTGATTTCTTGTAAAGTGATATAAGGTTCCCTATGTTTGCGCACCATGCCAGCTGCATATGTAAATCGTGGACCTTGTATAACAAGGTCTTTGTTCTGTGCAAATTGTCACTGTATGTCAGTTGTGATTTCTCTGTTGTATATGAGGCAGGCTCTTTTAGATGTATACACAATTCAAAGGGAGATTGGAAAACTAGATGGAATCAAAGTAGGACTTGTTGGGGATCTTGCTTACGGCAGAACTGTACGATCACTTGCCTATTTGCTTGCCAAGTACCGGGATGTCAAAATCTACTTGGTATCACCAGATGTGGTAAAGATGAAGGTATATTGGCAGACCCTTTTAATTTGGTTATGATTTCTAGTTTTGCGTTTAATAGCAACTAAATAAGAAGGTTTCTTCGATTCAACTGATATCTATTTGGACTTTGGAGAGAATGTAGGACATAATTTGTGATGTTTGGCAAATAATGATGGCAAAACCTAAAATGACTTTTTTTTTTTTTGCATCATCTCATTTTGAAAATCTCAATTTACACTTTCAGGATGATATAAAGGACTATCTAACATCAATGGGAGTTGAATGGGAAGAAAGTGATGACCTACTGGAGGTTGCTTCTAAGTGTGACGTGGTGTATCAAACTCGTATTCAGAAAGAGAGATTCGGAGAGAGAATTGATCTTTATGAAGCAGCTAGAGGAAAGTATGTAGTAGATCAGAGTGTTTTAGATGTAATGCAGAAACATGCAGTGATAATGCATCCTCTCCCAAGGCTTGACGAGGTCCGCTTGAGCTTCCTTCTTTTTCTTTAGTTTTCTTGGTAGTCAATCTTTATTCTTATTTTCCCCTAATACCAAGTATTACTCCTTTGCTTGTGATGCAGATTACTTTGGAAGTGGACAAAGATCCCAGGGCTGCTTATTTTAGACAAGCTAAGAATGGTCTATACATTAGAATGGCTCTGTTAAAGCTATTACTTCTTGGTTGGTAGAAAATATCAGCATTTTCAAGACAATTTTGACAGACTATCCCTTGTTAAAAGGCATATCAGACCAAGAGCTAGTCAATAGAGTTGATGTTCAAACCTTTTTCTGTGAATATAGAAAAGCTTTTTCCCATCGCAAGTGCTTCTGTTGAGATCTCACAAGCTCTATCTTTCTCCAATGGTCAAATTACTGGATTCTGTGCGTGTAATCAACCGAAAATGGCGGGGTTTAGTAGGTTCAAGGTTCAGTAGCATTTTTGGCCTTCAGTTAGGTTCAGTTCCATCTCAAACACTTGGTTGGTGTGCAGCCTTATGTTGATGCTTTAGAGTTTGTAGTAAGGTCTGAGTTTGCTTTTTGAGCTTCTTTTCATTGTAATAATAATTTTGTCTGTCTTGTTTGTTCGAGGGAAAATGTACAAAATTCATTTTTTTTTTTCCATATTTATTCAAGAGGTTTTGTTATGACAATTTTAGTTGTTGGACTTCTGTCATTGTTGACAATTAAATTATGGTTTGGAACGCATGAACAAAGAATGGATCAATAGCCACAAATATGTCCTAAAGGAACAGTGAACTTTGTGTATCAAGCTTTGTAGTCCATTTTGATCTCAGGACTCCTGCACTAGTTTGTTCCAAGTGCTATATTTTTCTCTAGTATCAACCAAGTCAGCTTGTTTCTTTTCACGTATATCATATATCATACGCATATGTACATCCAAAGTTTTCATTTGACACATTCTTTCTTGACTTTGAAATATAATAGAATAAAACAAAATGCCTTATTAAATTGGCTGCACTTCTTATATTGTGAAGTAGCAGCTAATCGACGCAGCTTGACGCAAATTTCATTATGGACTATCGGAAAACAAGCTCTGTGTGTTTCTGAGGCATGAGTATATGTTGTGTACATCCGACCTCCCATACACCACCATAGGCGGAAACGTCTAAAGCAATGAGGTAATGTTGTAATTGTTGTTGATATATACATCCAAAGAAACATGCATATACGTATAAATACACATGCATGTATGTCGATTTGTGTGTGTATATATACATAAGCATGAATATATATATATATATATATATATATATATATATATATATATATATGTATATATACAGACATGTTCACGCGTATATGACATGAGTATTAAATGACTTAGACATGAGTTTCAGAAGCTTAACCAAATAAGTTTATGGACCAGGTTTAAAAAACATCTTAGATGGCAGTGATCAATCATATTTGTGTTCCTTTGAGTAAAATAAAGATTTGTACTGATTCATTCAAATCATCTAACTCAATACAATTTAATTTATTAAATTACACATACTAATAACATAAAATAATTAACGTGTTGTTCATCTTAATTATTATAATACCTACAAGTATCATCTTTAATTTGTATAAATTAATTTTGTTCGATAACTAGGAAAGAGATAAAAAAATTCATACAAAGACGCAACAATAAAAATCATGACAATAATGACAATAATTGCCTCATGACTACGGTTATTAAATCAAAAAAATGCGGACGCCGACGCCTCACCGTCGTTACATTCATCGGTGACCAATGCAAAATTAAGGTCTGAAACCCTAACAGCAAAATCCCCACCACCGGAAGATATCAGGAAGAAAGTCCTAGATCAATGGAGGAATCTGGGGGGTTCATGGTGCAAGTTTGACGATCATAATAACTTGGTCATCACCGCCATTTCTTCTGCCTTTCACAAATCGAAAGAATCCTTATTTTCATCTGCTGCTTCAAGTCCTCCTCCTCCTCCTGAACTCCCACCACTCGTGCTCGTCAGGCCTCCCAGGTGATCCCCCACCCCTCTTTTTTTTCTTTTTTTTTTCTGGGATTTAATATAAGTTGGCAATTTTTTTAGTTTGTTCGTAATTACTGAGCCAATGAGGCCTTACGGTTAAGGTTGAGATCCACTTGTGTTGAAACTTAGTCTTGCATAAAGTGAGTTAAATCTTAAGGTAATGAGTGGTGAAATATCAACATCTGTCTTTATGTTGCAACGTATTTGATCTACACATGCGTATGAGATACCATCTTCGATCACAAATCATAAGCCATGCATAAACATTTAACGTGGGCTAATCTTTAGATTCTGTCTTCAATCACAAACCAAAAGACATACATGAACATTAACTTGGGTTCACATGAGGAGATGTCCAAATCTACTCAAAAATTTAAGGGAATAAGTGGTAGTCCCTCATCCATGACAATATTCTCAATACTCTGACCTCACGTGGCAACGTGACGTGGCTTGTTATATACGCGCCTTAGAACCTAACTTCAATCACAAACCACAGGACAGACAAGGTGCGAACATTTAGACTTGGATAAGGGAAGACAATAAATAACCAACCATGGGCTTAGCCTTAGAATGCATCCTCAATCACAAACCATAAAACATGCATGTACATTTAACTTGGGTTTACATGAGGCGAGACCCATATCCACTCAATACCTTAAGGCAATGGGTGATGGTACCTCATTCATAACAATATTCTCAACACTCATCCTTACGTGACAGCATTACATCGCTTGACATACACACGTGCCTTAGAACCCGTTCTCAATCACAAACTAGACAATGGATGGCGGTACATCATCCGAGACAATATTCTCAACACCCGCCTCACGTGGTAACATGTCATGACTTGACATACACACGCGTCTTAGGACCGCTCTCAATCACAAACCTCAAGCTAAGCAAGGTGTGAACATCTGGACTTGGGTGAGAGAAGACAATAAATAGTCAACCATGGGCCAGACAAAGTCTCTAATACCATGTTAAAACTTAGGTTTACATAAATTGAGAATCATGTCCACTCAAGACCTTAACACAATAGGTGGTGTTATCTCATCGTCATATAACTCATATATTTTTCTCAAAATAGAGAATGTGAGACAATATTCTCAACAATTTGAACAATTTCTTCACGTGTATAAACATCAATGAAACTTATTTTATTTAACTCTACTTCCTACCTTTTTTTTCTAACAGATATTTTATGTAACTTAGTTTGTTCCTTGCGAAACTTGGTTGAACTAAAACTGGTTTTGTAACAAATCGAATTCTATTCTTCTCAATTTTGTTAGCAAAAGGTTGAATGCTAACCCCAAACGCCCTCCACACTTTCGACCGGATGAAGCTGGAAGGATGTAAATCAGGTAATCAGCGGCCCGCTAAGGAGAGGCACAGAACACGTAGACCCACACTAGCGGCCCACTCTCAAGACCCGCATTGAAGTCTGAAGATAAGGCAGCCACAATGCAGGCTGCGGGATTCGAACCTTACACCTTATTATCAAATGTGCCCCTCCGGAACCAACTGAGCGGCTTATTCTTCTCAATTTTGTTGGTTAGTCATGTTGAGTCTGTATCTGTATAACCCGCATAACTTTGTTAAGGCATTTTTAGAGGACCTAAATTTGCTGTGATTTGATCAAAGTGATCCTATGTCCTTAAAGAAAAGCAGAGCAGTTTTCCGGTAGGAGTTTGATGAGCAGAATTGGAAAGCATGCACTAAAGACTTAAGAATCTTGTATAAAAAGCTAATTGCTTTCTCCGTTGGAAGCATTGGCCTCCGGTGCTCTTCTTTTAATGTCTGTAATTTGGCTGGAGAGATTTCGTTTTAGTAAGTTTTGCGGATTGTGCTAATACTTTGCGGAAAATGTTAAAAGCTTTCTTTGCCATTATGCTGAATTTCTGGAGTGAGTATGGCAACGCTTCTATTTGGTTATTTTGGTTAGAGTGCTATTGTGAATCTCACTTGTGATTTACTTAAAATGACTAGAAGATGCACAATTAACATTAAGAATAGTAGGAATAGAACATGTGGTTGTAATGGAATTAGTCTTCATTTGAGTCTTTAAGTTCTTGATGGATTCAGACAGAGATATATCTTGAAATTGTCTATATCTGGTGCAAAAGATTGTGGAATGACCCAAAGCAAAATATCTGATTTAGCTGAATGGTCTCTGGAAATTTGAATCAGAAGACCCGAGATTGAGCTAGCTTTTCTGCGTAACAGTCTGGCCTATTCTGAAGCACTGATCCGTTCGTATTAAGGCAAAAGCAGAGACCAGGAGAAATCAGTCATTGTATTAAGTTGACTGCTGTGATTTAAAACTCAATATAGAAGGTTGAAATCTGCTTACTAGAGAAGGCAAAAAAATTATTTGTTTTCTCAGGAGAATAGAACACTTCCATCCTTTCTTGTCATTTCTACATTAAAGACATATATTAGTATTAAACTTAGATGAGAATATGATGTCTACTGCTTAATGTCAACTTTTAGTGATTTACTAATGCCTAGTTACCTCCGGGAAACGTTTTTGTTGTTATTTAGATGGTGCATTGTAATGTTGCTGTTTTGTGACCTTGAAGTCATGTATTCAAGCGGCGGAAACAACCTCTTGCACAAAGTATAGGGTAAGACTACTTACATCAGATCGCGAAGCGATCCGGTCCCTCTCCGAACCCTGTGTAAACGCGGAAGCCTAGTGTATGGAGAACGCACTTATTTACACAGTGCATTGTCAGTTAAGTTTCAAGGGAGTGCGTAAAATTTATGGTGCTGATGGTTATGCTAAGATTAAGTTTTAGTTTTTTATTGGTGCCTAGTTTCCTCGTCAAAGATATATTTTTGCTGTTATTTTTACTAACAGTGCTTTGTAAGTCGAGTTTCAAGGAAGTGCTTAAATTTTGTGGTGCTTGCGGTTATGTGAGGTTGTGAACTTTGTTCAACTTTGATGTACCACACTCCGTACCTCTCATAGGCTTTTGATGTTTACTTGAATGCATGTATCAACAGCACAAGATTCATCATGGATGTAGTTCTATGCAAGTGTCAAAGATTAGGGAAAAAGTTGATATATCACTCTCACATAAGACCTGATATTGCATATACTGTGTAGTGAGTCAACACATACATCAACATCAGCAAGAACACATGGAGGTGGGCATGCGAATAATACAGTACTTAAAAGAGACACAAGACAGGGTCATTTTGTTCAGGAAGAATGGACACCTAGATATTGAGGTCTTTATTGATACTGACTAGGCAGGTAACCCAAATGATTAAAGGTGTTCTTCAAGGTACTTAGCATTAGTTAGATGAAACTTAGTGACTGGAGAAGTTAAAAAAAAAAAAGGATAGTTGCTATATCCAGTACTGAGGCAGAGTGTCGAGGCATTCCTAAAGGAATAATGGAGATTCTGTGGTTACTTAAGTTGATGAGTGAGATTGGTTTTTTGCTCAAGACTCCAACCTGGTTGATGTGTGATAACTAAACGACAATATGCACCTCTGAAAATTCAGTACATCATGATATGACTAAACATGTGGAAGTGGACCTTCACTTTATACAAGAAAAGATTGAAGAAGGAACAATTGTGCTCTCTTTTGTATGATCTGATTACCAGTTGGCGGATATCTGTACAAAAGCAGTCAGTGAAAGAATATTTGACTCAACACTGTGCAAATCGGGTATTAAAAATCCAAATACTCAACTTGAGGAGACTGATGGAAAGCAATAATCTAGGGATGTGATTACATCAATTGAAATCAATGTATATTGTATTTATCTCCTATATTAATTTCTTACCATAGTTAGCTGTATTATAGTACTATTTGTAGAACCTCTGTGTACAAACAAAATCAATGAAAAACGATTTCATTCACAAACTCAATAACGAATAGGAAGAAGTAAAGCGTAATTGTTGCACCAAGTGGTATGTTGAGTTGGTATAAGTGTTCTAATTAAAATGAGTAATATATCATTTGGTTATAGTACAATGAAATATTGACTAACTCGAAAAGAATGACACATTTGTGTTGAAATAGTTATGCCAAGTGAGCATGTTCAGGTCTTTTATCTTCTACGTTCCGTACATTATAGTTTTGTGTATATTGCAATCTTGGACAGAATTTCCATTCTTTTGTCTACCCAATTGATTTTTTAAAGTTTCTGATCATGTGATGACAATAATACCTTCCCCAGGAATAATTCTTTTTCACAAAAAGTATATTTAACTTGAGATCATGAATGATTTGCTTCCACCTTTACAATATGTCTTGTCTTGATGCTCAAGTAAATCTATTGATCTTTTATTCCCAAGGCACATGGAGAAATCATCAACCAATATGAAGATTTATTCACACTTCTATATGAACTCTTGCTCTTGTTCAATTACCCCATTGTCTTAGAGGCTCCCGTTTATGGCGGGATACGTGGGGGTCAGATGTACGTAACCATACACATGTGTTAGAAACACACAGAGGCCGTTTTTCGATGACCAATAATGATGCGACAAGCTGTGTCGACCAACTGATACTTCACAATATAAGAAGTGTAGCCAATTTAGTGAATCATTGCCTTAGAGGCTCCTGCCTATGGCGGGGTACGGGGGGTCGGATTACGCAACCATACCCATATATTAGAAACACACAGAGATCGTTTCCCGATGACCCATAATGATGCGTCAAACTTTGTCGAGAAACTGCTAATTCACAATATAAGAGGTGTAGCCGTGAGACATCTAACTCTTATTCAATTGAATATGAAAAATTGGAAATTTATGTTCACATGTATAAAAAGCAGTAGATCAAGATCTGATGAGACATATTGGTCTAGAACAAACTGGACTTCTTGAGTTGGTATTGTCATCACTACTTTTGTGCCAAATCATTGAGCAATGGAAGACAATGGAGGAAGCAAGCTCAAGGAGATGTTCCAGAAGTGGCAAAATGTTACATTCGGACCAAAGGAGGATCAAGAATCGCATAAAGAAGGCCACAACCATGGGGGCATTTCCCCTGCAATTAGCCGGAGGCTGAGGAATTGCGAAGCGTATTATGACTCCGACGAGGATGGATGCCAGAGCCCTGAAGCCCTTCATGGTGTCCCCAGAGGGTACTTGGCTGTGTATGTCGGCTCGGAGCTTCGGAGGTTTATCATTCCGACCAGTTATCTAAGTGATCCTTTGTTCAAGGTGCTGTTGGAAAAGGTTGAGGAGGAATTTGGATTTGAACATAGTGGTGCTCTCACAATTCCATGTGAGATAGAGACATTCAAATATCTCCTTAATTGCATGAAGAATCATCAGAAAACTCAGTCTGAACCTGAAAATCAAAGTTCAGGTAATAATCCGTTTTCCGTTTCCATTTTCTAAGTTCAGGCTGTTTTACATTTCAGTTGGTTTTTGTTCCCTTTGCATGGAGCCAAACTTTTGGCTCATTACTTACTTAACATCCATTCTTATTGGATAATGATTCATTTACAGCCGGTTATCAAAACATATATTAAATTTTTTTGCAAAGAAACAGACACCAGCCGATCATCAACAAGTTGAATGGCTGTAAATGAACCATTGTCCAAAAAAGAATGGTTCTTAAGTGAGTTTCATCAACGTTTGTCTACTGAGTGAGATTCTTTCCTCTGCATGGTATACTATCTAACCTAGTTCAACTGGGGTACATTGATTTAACAGAAAGAAACCAAAATCAAATTGATATTCCATGAAACTCGGCTTTAAGATACTTGTGGATTGTACGCTGAGATGAAACCAGTGGAAGAAATGAAGGAAAGAGGAGCTGGGTGTAATTTAAGGCATAAACATAGGATAGAGACAAAGTACTTTAGCAATTTTCTTGTATTTCGTTCATTTGTTTTACACTGTATATGTTCCCTATTTGTAGTGGTAAGAATATGCTTATACAAGGAAAGAATCAATCTATACTAATTTACAATTATGCTAATTGCACTAATCAAGCTCCAGAGAATATTCACAATTAATGGCTTGATTTATCTAATCTTGGTGAGTCACATATTTCCTTCTAACACTCCCCCTCAAGTTGAATTGTGGGGTCTACAACATTCAACTTGCGCAAAATATCAGCAAAAGATCTTCCATTGATGGCCTTGGTAAGAATATCGGCAAGTTGGTCTTCAGATTTTACAAATGGTAATGTTATGCGCTCCGAATCGAGTTTCTCCTTGATGAAGTGTCGATCTATCTCCACATGTTTCGTTCGATCATGTTGTACTGGGTTCTCAGATATACTGATTGATGCTTTATTATCACAGAACAGTGGTGTAGGTTGATTGATAGGTAATCCCAAATCCTTGAACAACTTGTGCAGCCATAGTATTTCCGTGATCCCTTTTACGATTCCCCTAAATTCAGCTTCAGCACTTGACAGAGCAACAACTTTCTGCTTCTTGCTTCGCCATGTAACCAGATTTCCTCCTACAAGTGTGAAGTACCCAGATGTGGATTTTCTATCAACCGGATTTCCTGCCCAGTCCGCATCGGTATAGGCTTGAATGTCAAGATGTCCATGGTCCTGAAACAAAATTCCTCTGCCAGGAGTATGTTTTAAATAACGCAAAATACGCATGACAGCATTCATATGATGTTCTTGTGGTCTATGCATAAATTGACTTACAACACTTACAGCGAAAGCAATGTCTGGACGAGTATGAGACAAATAAATTAACTTACCGACCAGTCGCTGGAACTGACCTTTGTCTGCAAGGTTTGCATCTTCTATTACCTGTGGTCGATCATTTACGGCCATGGGAGTGTCGCAGGGCTTGCAATCCAGCATTCCTACTTCTGCTAGGAGGTCCAGAATGTACTTCCTTTGTGAGATATAAATTCCCATTTTTGACCTAAGTACCTCTATTCCAAGAAAGTACTTGAGGCCCCCAAGGTCTTTCATCTCAAATTTAGTGAACAAATGTTTTCTGAGTCGAGCCATTTCCTGTTTGTCATCTCCAGTAATAATCATGTCATCCACATAAATAATTAGGCATGTTACCAGTTTACCTTGTCGTTTGATGAACAGAGTATGGTCTGCATTGCTTTGTATGTATCCGTCTTGTTTCATTACTTCAGTAAACCTTCCAAACCACGCTCTGGGTGATTGTTTTAGTCCGTACAAAGACTTCTTTAGACGACACACTTCATCCTTTCCAAATTCCGTAGAGAACCCTAGATTGGCTGTCACTCTATAATGACTCGGAGGCCGTTCCAACAGGGTCAGTAGATGGCGCCGACTGTGCTATAGCTCCCGACAAAGGAACGCCCCCTGACGAAGTACCCCTTAATGATCAAGCAGGCATGAATGTTCTGTCAGAGTCAAAATCTTCTTGGTGGGTAGAGTATGAGTATGGAAGTCCTTAGGGTCGTAGGACATAGTATCAGTGGCACCACAGTCAAAAATCCAAGGTCCAGTTGAGGTTTTATTTTGTCGGGTAAAAAAGGCAGTTTTAGGAGGTTCAGGGGTCTGACTGTGATTATGGTGAGATGAGGGGGCAGCTGTGTGATTCTGGAGAAGGTCTGGGGCAATTTGGGCATTTATCTGAAAAGGAGGGGCCGGAGTGTCACTTCCTGAGTTTCCATGGACCTGTATATCATTACGTAGAACAGCAGGGGGGTTATTAGTAAATACAGAAGCAAGGGGGGCCACAGGGTAATTTTCAAGGGGGCAATCAGTAAATAGGGAAGCAGGGGGGACTATGGGGTAATTAACAGAATTGCTTGGGGTATAAAAAGGAGGAGGGTTAGGGTTTCTAACCCTAACCCCAATACCTCCTGCTGCAGCGCCGTAACCTGTCTCTTCTCCCCCGCCACCCTCCTTCCAATTCTGCTGGTCTTCAACCTGTGGCCCCTTTTCTCCGGTGAAAGGTTGCTCCTTTCTGTTGTGGTCACCTTCCCCGGTGACCTGTGCAGCAGACCCGTGGGTTTTTTTCTTGAAGTCATCCCACCACTCAGGGAATCCGTGGAGCTTGAAGCATTTTTCTTTAACATGCCCCTTTTTCTTGCAATGGGAGCATTCCAGAGAGGATTTATCCTCCCCCCGCCGTGATGGATTTCCTGAGCGGGGGTGTTGAGCTCCCCCTCGTCGGGGAGTCTCTGAACTGGGCTTGTTGGTCCCTTTGCCCGTCAATCCTTGGCCTAGGCTCACATCCAAGGAAGGTTCTGAGGATGTGAGTCTAAGAAGCTTGTCTTCAGTGTCAGATCTGCGCAGCTCCCCATATGCAGCTTCGGCTGTGGGTCGAGGATCGCGTTTTAAAATCTCCTTCTTGGTGGCAGAGAACCTGTCATCTACTGCCATCAGAAGTTGATACAGGCGTTGTTCCTGTATGAATTGATTGAATTTTTGAATGTCCCTTGGACATTCCATCGGGTTTGGACTTTTATTGTCAATAGTCCTCCACAAACTTTGTAGGTGATTCCAGCAGTCATCCAGGGAGCTTGTCCCCTGTCTCAGGGTGTAAGCCCGTTTGTGTAGGTCATAAATCTGAAAAGGGTCAGCTCCTGACCCGTATGTTATGGCTAATCCATCCCAAAGGGCCTTTGCGGTTGGATAGCTAGATGCATTATTCACCAAGGTCTCATCCATATTATCTATTAACCAAGTGAAAACAAGTTGATCATCTTGTTCCCACTTGGTATACGCTGGGTCAGTCGGTAGGGGGGGTGGAGGAACCCCTGTGATGTGGGTGCTCCTCCCCCTACCCAGAAGGGCTCTTCGCATAAGGTTGCACCAGAGAGGGTAATTGCCAGAGTTTAATTTTATTTTCAGAACCAGATTTTCAGACACGGTTGAGGAAGGGATGGGGTTTTGTGATGCTGGGACTATTTGACTCTGCAGAAATTTGGCAAATTCTGCAGAGATGTCAAAGTTTTCTGGGAGTTTTGGCATCTTATCGGATGATTCTGGTTGGTCTGACATGGTGATGTTTCTGTTTGCAGGTTGGACTGATACACTTTCTGGTGAGATTGGCTAGACAGACGTTTGGACGGACCAGTGAGGGCAGATATGGATACTTGATATTCTTGATAGCAGAGGGTAAGGTATATGGTTGGCAATGATGACTCAAGATCTGAGCCACCACAAAGCAATCGAATACTGGCAGTGATGAGACAAAATCTGAGCCAGGATGATATTCAAAAACAGAGAGGAATACTTCCTGCTCTGATACCATGTAATTTAAGGCATAAACATAGGATAGAGACAAAGTACTTTAGCAATTTTCTTGTATTTCGTTCATTTGTTTTACACTGTATATGTTCCCTATTTGTAGTGGTAAGAATATGCTTATACAAGGAAAGAATCAATCTATACTAATTTACAATTATGCTAATTGCACTAATCAAGTTCCAGAGAATATTCACAATTAATGGCTTGATTTATCTAATCTTGGTGAGTCACATATTTCCTTCTAACACTGGGAAGGGCTGACAGTGAAGGAAGGGGTGGGGGTGCAGAATGTTCCTGCGAAGAAGGAGGTTTTATAATTATTTAAAAAAAAAATTCATATTCATTAGGGAAGAAGATGATTGGTAACAAAAGGTATAAATTTTTTATTTTAGTTTGATTGGAAAAAATGGTCTTTTACTATCAAATTCAAGTGTATTTTGTAGCATTGAAGGGTCTTTAAATTTAGAGCCGGGTCTCACTGTCTCTGTACTTTGGAATGGAGGTATTGTTTGGCTGCCTCTTATCTTCTCCAGACCTTACTGATAGCTTTTGCTGTTGTTGAGATACGCTGGGTATGTGTTGTTGTAGTATTTTCAAAAAAGGCAGACATCGGTTTACTACAATTAACAGGCTAATACTCGCTAGGAATAACTTACCTGGATGAGTAAGATATCTCTCGTTCTCTTAACGAACCAAGTATTGTCGAATAACATGAAGTTGAGGTACCACCACCCATTGTAATGTTTTGAATGAATATGGATCTTGCTTCAGATAAACCCTCAAGTTTCAAGTTTCAACACGGTACGAAAATTTAGCAGCTAACAGACACTAGCAGCTAACAGACACTACAACCCCTGGGCAAACACATAACGGTACTTTGAAATAGAGAAAGAAGAGCCTACTTGTTCTCTAACACTCGGCTCCTCTGCCTGCTCATGATTCAGGTTAATACTGCTGTTAGTACTATCATAATTTTGAATAAACACAAGTAATTAAGTTAGTTATAACACGTTGATAAAATTTTAAAACGGCCTAAAAAAGAAAATCTAAACTGTAAAAGTGAGGCGGATGAGTTTTAATCTGATATAGGACTGTAAATGAACCAAGCCGTTCGGTTGTTCGACTCGCTCGAGCTCGGCTCGGATAAAAGGTTAATGAACAGAGCTTGAACACCTTTTTCTGTTCGAACTCAGTAAGTGGCACCGTTCGTTTAAGGTGTTCGGCTCGTTAATATTGTTCGTGAGTTAAACGAACCAAGCTTGAACAATTAAATATGTTCGTTTAAATAAACGAATAATCCCGGTTCGTTCGCTAAGTTAAATGAATCGAGTTTGAACAACGTAATACTCGGCTTGTTAGGCTCGTTTACAGCCCTAATCTGACATAATAACCCCATTTCTTATGTTTCTGGACTGGATTATGCTTGTTTGGGGTTGCAAGCGTTGAGCAGTCTTTAAGAATTTCCTTTTTAGAGAAAACAAAATAAATTTTGGATAGCTGCTGATTGACTACTGATTATTTCCCATAACATGGCCATCACCATAGACGATTACAACAACATCATCATTGTCACATTGTCTTAAAGGCTCCCGTATATGATCGGAATATTGAGGCGTCGGATATACACAACCATACTCATATGTTAGAAACACACAGAGTTTGTTTCCCGATGACCGATAATGATCAAGCTGTATCGATCAACTGCTACTTCACAATATAAGAAGCGCAACCAATTTAATGAGTCATTTTGCTTTAATATTTCATCATATTCCAAAGTAAAAGAATTGTGTATCTTGACTTCATTGGAAATCAAAACCCACCATAGACGATTGATTATATGAAAAAAAAAGGTTCCAACTACATATTGCTGTTTAAAGCCCATTAAAGTCGCCTACGTATTCTAGAACCTACAAAGTTCTTGGATACTCGCCAGAAGATTTGGCATAAATAACAAAGGGAATGACAAAATACAAATCTATTCTTTTCAATTTATATGTGTAAATCAGTTGAATGATACAAAAATCCAGCTTATGCAGAATTATAGAAGACTACATATTTGTGTTTATTGAATTCTCTCACTAAAACACCAGCACATCATATCCCTATTATTGTATCATTTATGTAGGTACATATAGAGTCGGAGGTCTCACTGAAAACAAACTCTCTATCCTTTGAGATAAATGTATTGTTTGCACCATCTCCAGACTTTAACGATAGCTTTTGGTGCTGTTGGAATACTGAGTGTGATTGATTGATTGATAGAGTTAATTCAAACAGGTTTGTTCAATTTTTTTTTTTTTTTTTTAGAGTAGGGGAGAAGGGGGAGGGGGGAGGATTGGTTTGTAAGATCTTTGAAAATGTGTGTTTGATCGGTTGTCACAAATGACTTCTAACTTCTAGGCCTCCAATAACACGTTAGTTGTCTCAATATCAACTTTCTCGACCCTTTGACCATGGCGTTTTCTTGGATCTAAAAAGGTCTTCACTTGACTTCGAGGTAGGCTTGTCAAAACTTACCAGATATCCGACGTCCGAATTCGAATTCGGCTGTCCGAATCGAATATGGTAAGAGCTGTACATTCGTTTCACCGTATTCGAATTCGTATCCGAATAGTATTAGAAAAACAAATACGAATATGGTATAGTCATTACCGTATCCGAATATCCGTATCCGAATAGATATTTTTAAAATTAAATAAAAATATATAATAAAATATATAATAATATATAAAAAATATGTAAAAATATTTATTTTTAAAATTTTAAAAAAATATATATGAAAATATGAATACCACTGTTGTAAATTTGCTGATTTCGAATTCGGATATCCGGATTCGGATATTCGAACAAATTTGAAATAGATATAATACGGATTCGGATATCCGGCACCGAATTCGAATCCGAACAAATTCGAATTCGGATGACTTCCTAAATATCCGTCCGGATTCGGATACGAATTCGGATATAGTTAGACAAAAACGAATTCGAATACGGATACTGTGTTACCGTATTCGTTTTATCTGTTTGACATCCCTACTTCGAGGGTTCTTATATTTCTATTCTCAAAGAATTTCGTAGAAAATATAAATGAGATCATTCAGTGTCTTTTTAGATGAGAGGTCTAAAACTCAGCGTTCAGAAGGTGTCTGAGTTCAAACTCATTCTGATATAAATAGCTGAAAATATGGCTCAAACACTCAGACGACGGCTTTTAAGATGGAACCGGAAACTTTTGATGTAATCTATCATTCGAATATCAGTTGATCTACGTCATGGAAGCAGATCATCGCCTTTTTTTTATTGTGATTTTGAATGATTTTGTGGTGGTTCACTCCAACTGTCGTCCCATATTGAAAACAGAATAAAAGAAATAATAGAATATAAATATGACTCTAAATACTTAATATAAATTTGAATTAATTAATTTCAAACTAGTAAAGGAGTGTGAAAAAAAATGACATTTTATACTTGTATCTGAATTCTTGGGTGTTGCATTCGCAATCTCTTAATTACCAAATAAGATGAAAATGATTACCAGATGAATGTCAATTTGACAAGAACCACGCGATTAAAAACAGCTTCAAGTATATTTCTTATTCAAAGTATGTTTATTGATAAATGTGTCTATATATATATATATATATATATATATATATATATATATATATATATATATATTAGGAGTGTTAACGAACCGAGCCGAACTGAATACTAAGTTTTTTAAACTCGAATTCGTTTAGCTAAATGAATAGTGCTCGGTTCATTTAGCTAAATGAACTTTAAAATTGGTTTGAGTTCGGCTCGATAACCTTATAACTGTTTAAACGAGCAGGTACATATAGAGTCCATACGTACAAAAGTGTTAGCCTATTTTTTTATATATATATTACAATTGTACTAGTTTGTCATATTTGTTCACTTTATTGTAATACTTTTTATATGCAAGTGATATTTTGGAGATAACATCCTTTATTGATATCCCTCTCTGAATAACTCTTTCCAAAGAAAAAATAAAATTAGGTCACATACATCTCAAAGTGCACCGTATTTGTGACTTTAGTTACTTTTTATTGGAGAGAAGTATTTAAGATGGCGAGCCTTGAAATAACTGGTAAGATTGTTGCTTTGACACTTTAAAGTGACAGATTCGAATCGCGAAAACAGCCTTTTCCACAAAGTGCGTACATCAGATTGCGAATCGATCCAACCTCTTTTCGGATCATATGCAAATGTAGGAGTCTATGTACTGAGAACGCATTTTTAAAAGTATTGAAGAGTATATACTATTGACTCGACTCGTGATATTGTTAGCAAAAGGTTGAACCCCAACCCCAAGGGTCTCCTATAACCCGGCCCGACAAGGCAGCTGTGAGGATATAAATCAGGTACTCAGCGATCCGCTAAGAGGAAGTCACAGAACACGCATACCCACCTTAGAGGTCCACCCTCGAGATCCATATTGGAATCTGAAGATAATTCACTCACAATGCAAGTTGCGGAATTAGAATCTTGCAACTTGTTAGTTTAATTTCGGCATGAATTGATTCGTCAGGAAACTGAATTTAGCTAATGATTTTTTTTTTTTTTTGAGGAACTAACGATTTCTTTATAAAGTTTGGTATTGTTCTGACTTCTGCAAATCAGCTACCCAACAACCACCAATTCAACCATCAAAATCCACCATAACCTCTGTCAGATGTGTTTGAGCAAATTGAAAGAGATTGAATTTGGCGAAATTGTAAATCGTGGTTAGTAACGTACTTTGAGCTTAATTATAGTTAGTTTTCATTAATAACAAGTGGAAACTAATGAATACTTAATTATCTACGTAACGAGTAGATAATTTTAAACTTTGGAATCATTCAATTACGATACGGGTGAATGAGAAATTAATACTCAAAGTAGGGGTAAAATAAGAAGAAATCGGCTCAGTTCAGCTTGGCTCAAGCTTATGCTCAGGTTGCGGATCGGTTCACATCCGTTGGAGAAATTTTGTTTGAATTGCTGCATTTGAAAAACGGTTAAGGCTTAATATATACACACGCGCGTGTGCAAACATACATATACATTTTTATTGTTGGCAAAAGGTCGAACCCCAACCCAAAGGGCTCCCACTGCCCCAACCCCAAGAAGCTGCGTGGAGGATGTAAATCAGGAGTCCATCGGCCTTCTAGATTGGGTGCGATCTTATACAGTTACCCACACAAGGTGCTCCCCACAAACCAGGCCTTTGGCCTGGCAACAGAGGAACACCCACACTGTGCGCGTCTTTAGATTCGAACTCATGACCTCTTGTTGTCAATACTCAATCCGAATATCAAATGGACTGTGTCCTATGGGCACATTTTTATAGATATACAGTAGTGGGAGAAGGCTACGTGTGGGGAAAAGCAGGGGGACTTTGTTTCAGGGAAGAGACAAAAAGTAAAAGGCGGATCCAGCTGGGGAAGGAGAATTGGGGAAGTTGAAGAGAGGATAGGATCCTCTCACCGCAAGGGGGTGCGGTGATGCGTGACCGCGCGACACGTGGCATGAAGAGAGGATGGTGAGGCTAGATGCAGGTGACCCTCATCTAGCCTCATCACCCTCCCTTGTTGCCACGTGTTGCGCGGTCACAAAGGATGTGAGGAAAGTAGGGGTGATAGATCCCAACCCGTTAAAGAGGGATAGATTATAGGTCGAGACTTGTGATAGCATAAACCAAGTCCAGCTTTTATCATTTTCGTACACTGTCAGTAGCTGGAGATCTAGATGTTTCTATACATTTCTAAAAGGTTAACCCTTTAGAAATCAGTCCCAAAGTCCCTGCCACATCCAGTCTCAAAGGTATTGTAGGGATGTAAATCAGGTACCTAACAGTTGGTCATATACACAGTAGTCTATATTAGGAGCCTCCAGCACTACAGGCAAGCCTACAGGCCAAGGAAGCTCCCACACAATGCATTTGCTGGAAAGGGGCTCTCTTACATTTGACAAGAATTGAACCCCTGACCTCCCTTTAAAGAACTCCTGCCCGGAACCAGTTGGGCTATGTCCTGAGGACGTTTCTATACATTTCTAGAGTCGGGATAAATCATGCAAATACAGTTTTAGTAGGCATCCCCACCTTCTTTTGGATTGGGATCCCCTAACTCCCACTTTCTTCATCTTTTTTGTGACCGTCCGACACGTAGCAACAAGAGAGGTGGTGAGGCTAGATGAGGGTCACCCACATCTAGTCTCACAACCTCTCTTTGCTGCCACGTGTCGCGCGATCACGCGTCACTGCACCACCTTTGCGGTGAGGGCAGCCTACCCCCCTTCTTTTAACTTGGTTTCTTTGGATACATCACCAATTTAACGTCACCCTGGGTGCAATTCAGGTAGATGCACAAGGTAATGCAAGCATAGTAATTGACCAATGGAGGTGCAAATAAGTAACAACTAATATATATGTATATATACATACACCTAAAGAGCGAGCTTCATATTTGGAAGAAACGAATAAGTGATTACATACCTATTCGCTTGTTCTATGTATTTCTATTTTGCAAAACGGATTCTCAGAGTTATTTCGAATGTCGTAATTGATTGCAAAAACTTATCGATCTGTTTGTCAACTTTTAGGTCAACTTATTTGGATTTATAAGCTCCCCGGGATGTATACTAGGAGCCCTGGGTCCTGCTCGCTAGCTTCCGCACAAACAAAAAAAAGGTAAGTGCTTAACGAACAAAAACAATGTCTTTTTGCATAATATAGATTCCAAACTTTCATGATCTACATGTAAATGAATTGAATTACTTATTACATAGTCTATCAGTGTGCGTGTGTCTCTCTCTCTATATGTATGTATATGTATGTATGTATATATATGTATAGCTTCCACCCAAACAAAAAAAAGGTGAGTAGGTGAGTGCTTAGCGCACAAAACAATGTCTTTTTGTATAATATGGATTCCAAAGCATTCATGATTTAGATGTCAATGAATGGAATTACTTATCCGGTAGTCCATCAGTGTGTGTCTGTGTGTGTAATATATATTTAGATGACACTTTACAAGTACATCTTGACACGGACAACATTTCTTTGGTACTTGACACGTCAATTAAGGTGTTAACTTGCATAAACAATTACATAGAAGCATAGACTGACTGACTTGTAACCACCATTTTGACATGAACAATATTTTGTTGCAAAACATTGGTAAAGTTGTTGCATGCTCATACTTTATGCCAAGTGGTGATAGGTTGTCTAATTACGACCTCTTGACAATTACTTAATAAGTTGCCAAAAATCATGCCTATGTACTACCGTACATTCATTAGTTATCATCATTCTTGTGGAGTGATAAGCCAACCATTATTATAATGCATGTAGCATGATTTATATAAATATTTATATTACTTCATGAACAAGTCACTAAACTTAATGGATTGAACTAATCATTGTGATAGTTATTTTTATATCTTGATTAATATTCAACAGGGTAAATATGTGATTTCTGCAAATTATTTTGTTCTTTAGCTGTACAAGTAAAAAAAGAGGTTCCCGGTATACTAAATTTATGTGTTTGCGCATGGTTTGAAGAAGGGCCGGATCGCTTCGCGATCTGATGTATGCAAACTTACTTTATGTTTTGTACAAAAAGCTGTGTCTGTGGCTCAAACCCGTGATCTTAAGATCAGAAAACAACAACCTTACCAATTGCTCTTTTAGCTGTATACAAGTATAGAGTTTACCTTTTCTTAAACAAAATCAACCATATAAAATTAACTTTAAAGATGAAACTATTTTGATCTGAAAAGTCTGTATCATATTTTATGCATATTTTATAAATTACACATAAAGAAATAGTATAATAGTCTGACAATGACTGGCTAATAAGCAGACAAAAAGGGATAAACCTTATTTTAAAGAGTGAGCTGTAGATTGAGAATTTTAATGAGCAAAATAATTAGCCTCATTTTCTCAAAACATACAACAACAAACATATCTAATATATTTCGACAACATCAAACACTATGCTGGAATCTGAGAGTAAGAGTTAAACAAACAATACTTCCATTTTAAGAGATACAGAGTTTGATTCCATACAAATAATACCTCCGTAAAATCTAATTATATTATTACAACCTCCCCTTTCATTAGTTTCTTTCTTCCTCTAAGTAGGAAGGTATACACTTTAAAAATGAATGATGCGACTTAATAAAAAAGATTATTATAAAAAGAGGTAACCTAAATTTTATGAATTAAGGGTGAGCATTATTTTCACTTCTTTTGAATTATCGTCACCGGAACACCAAACTCCAATCCATAAATTTGTCTCTCCATTATGTAATTTTACTTCACCCAAAAGATATTTTTCTGTTTGTTTGAACTTTGATTCTTTACCACCCTCTTATAATTTGTGAACATATATATATATATATATATATATTAAAATTGGGGAGTGGAATCGAACTTAAGACCCGGGAATGGAATAAATGCTACTCAACCGCTAGACCTAAAGGTTTTTCGCAACATATATATATGTATATAATATCCACTATAATATGTTAGTCAAACTAATTTTTATAAACATGTAAAGTAGTGAAAAATTGAAAATACTCCATTCCAAAATTAGTTACTATAAATTAATTTTTTTTATATCATTGTTTTGCCAGCTCTGTTAATAACCGGAGTGTAAATTTTTGTATGAAAAAATGTTATATCCTGATTCTTCTGATGTTCAATAAACTTTGTGTAAGATATAAAACAGGTTATTCAACACCTTCGTGAGAGACCCAAGACTTGATGTGCACAAAGTGTCTGAGCTCAAACTGTTTTAGTATAAAAAATTAATGACAGCATGCAAACAACCATACTACGATTGTCAAAATTAGAATTTAAAACTTATATACAATTTATCATTCAAATACTAACTAAACGCTCATCGCCTTCATATAAATTCTTGTACTACTTTTGTCCACGAGTAACTTTGTCTGTGCCCACATAGCAAAACGAATCTACTTTCAAGATACGCTTTTCAGTGTTCTTTTCAAGAAAAGAAAAATCATCTTATAAGCACAAAAAAATGATCTTGACAAAAAAAAAAAAAAAAAAAGCTATCAAATTTCAGTGTGTATGTATAAATTTAAACCGAAAGTTTAATTAACTTAGCTAAAAAAAAAACAACGTAACAGAAAACAAAGAACAGTAACAAAAATTGAATTACAATCACAGGCTAAAACACCTTACAAGAAAGAATGAAATTACATAAAAATAACTACTATTTTAATATCATTACTCATTAAGGCCTTCTCCAATTAAGATTAGCCGTGTAAAATGGGTTAATCATCACCGTTGATCTCCGCCAATCTTCTCTACCCTTTTATCTACACCGCTAATCATTATTATCTCAAGAACAAAATATACAGTATACCAAATTATACATAAGGATGACCTCACCCAATCATCTCCTCTTCGGAAAGCACTTACTTTCAGTCACTCTTCAGTTAGAAAAGAAAGAAAAAAACTCCCTCACGCTTTCCTCATTTCAATTCAATATGCGTAAAATTCAACGAGCTCGCCCAAAGATTCCGGTTGAGGATCCGTATTTTCAAGCATCCACAGCAAATGTTCAAACATCACGACTTCA
This sequence comes from Eustoma russellianum, assembly GCA_036186865.1. Classification (NCBI taxonomy): domain Eukaryota; kingdom Viridiplantae; phylum Streptophyta; class Magnoliopsida; order Gentianales; family Gentianaceae; genus Eustoma; species Eustoma russellianum. The sequence continues at coordinate 3,182,866 of AP025053.1, forward strand.
CAGCCGACGGTAATGTACTCACCGGACTCAGCGGAGGACCGGTCGACGAGCTCCTGGAAAAGTGGGTGGTCGACCACGTCTGACCCGATGAGGTACCGGCGGCGAGACTTGCCGACGAAAACCAGGTGAAGGTTTTTGTTTGAGGAGTAGACATTGTCGTATGAATCTTCGTCGGAGTTGTTGCTTGCGACAATGGGGGCGCCATTGGCCTTGCCGAGATTGAATGATCGCATTTTCTTCAGAACTGATTTGATTTTGTTGAGTTTGCTGCCTTTGGCCATGGTTTTTAATACACTGGAAGGTGATCGGAGGGGTGAATTTCAGATTTCCGGCGGTGCCGGAGGAACGGAGATGATGAGTAAGAGAGGGAAACGGATTTGGTTTGGTAGGGAATTTGTGGGTTTTGAGGAAATGGGAAGGAAGGTTCCTATTATAAGGGTCGGAGACGAGGGGCAAAATCATAAATACAGTGTATTCGTCTGGACCGGACCGGTCTGGTTTAGAGGGTCCGATGTGAAAGGTGTGGGCCAGGATTGGTTGTCAATGAATGTAGCGATAGTGAACTTGGTCCGGTTCGACCGTTTTTTAATTTGAAAAACAAATTGTTTTTGTACTGTTTTGATTTTTGGAAACAAAAATCAATACGAAACAGTTCTCTTGCTATGTTTGATTTGGTATGAATTCAATTTTTCGTGGTTTATCAAATTATTTCAACGTCTCAGGAAGCAAAAAAAAAAAAGAAGTTATATGACAAAAAAAATTATCCGGTTTTCTTTAATAAATTCTTCATAGCAAACCCCAATCCCAAGGACTCCCCACACCATGGCCTGACAATACAGTTAGTAGGATGTAAATCAGGTATTCAGCGGTCCGCTAAGAGGAGGTACGGAACATGTAGACCCACACTAGAGGATCATCCTCAAGACCCACATTGGAGTGTGAAGATAAGACACCACAATGCCGGCTGCGGGATTCGAACCTTGCACCTTCATAACAAATCTGTCCATTCGGAACCAACTAAGCTATGTCATGTGGGTTTCTTTAATAAATTCATGTGTTATGTATGAGAGGAGAGAGGAGCGCATATAGATATAAACTTTGGGTTAGAGAATGTAGTAGATAAAAAATAAATTAAAATACCTGCTTTTAGAAAGGCAGCTAGAAATGGTTACGAGTAATTTATAAATGGGAGAGGTTGCGCAAAAACTTGCAAACTTTATAATGCTTAACTAATATAATGTTGTTATAAACTCGAACAATAATATAAAGAAAACAACAACACCAAGAAGTAGATTGTATAATCTCTGTATTCTTCCAAGGTGTCACAAATCTTATAAAAAGTTGTCCTATTTATAGGACATGGAAATTGTAACCTATTCTTAAGATTAATACCCACTATCAACATGATCCTTAGTGGGTGTTAATGGCCTTAATATTTGGGCATTCACTTCCTTAGTGGGTGTAAATATTTGGTATTCACTATCCCCACTAACACAATAATAATTCACAATACTCCCCCTTGGATGTCCAAATTTTATAGAATATGTCTCGTTAAAACCTTGCCAAGAAAAACCCAGTGGGATAAAAACTTGGTCGAAGGAAAAAGAGTACACATTCATAAAGATTAGTAAGTGTGATATACTGCCTCGTTAAAACCTTGCCAAGAAAAACCCTGTGGGATAAAAACTTGGACGAAGGAAAAAGAGTACAGTATGTATAGTAATCACACTCCCCCTGATGCTGACAAGAGGTCTTTGAGTTGACGTATTCCAATGCTGTAGACCATCTTTCTAAATGTAGTTGTTGGTAGTGCTTTGGTGAACAAATCAGCAAAATTCTTATTTGATTGTATCTGCTGGATATCAATGTTGCCATTCTTATCAAGATCATGAGTGTAGAAAAATTTTGGCGATATATGCTTCGTTCTGTTTCCTTTGATGTAGTCATTCTTAATTTGAGCAATACATGCAACATTATCTTCAAACAATATCGTCGGAGTCTTTCTTAGTAAAGATAATCCACATGATTCTTGAATATGTTGAATCATCGATCTTAACCATACACATTCACGACTCGCTTCATGTAATGCTAAAATCTCAGAATGGTTGGAAGATGTGGCTGTTAATGTTTGCTTCACTGATCTCCATGATATAGCAGTACCTCCACAAGTAAAAACATATCCACTCTGTGATCTTCCCTTATGAGGGTCAGATAGATAGCCAGCATCAGCATATCCCACCAATTGTGACTCAGAATTCTTTGAATAGAATAAACACATATTTATTGTTCCACGAAGATAGCGTAAAATATGTTTGACACCATTCCAATGTCTTCGTGTTGGTGTAGAGCTATATCTTGCCAATAAATTCACTGAAAATGCTATATCTGATCTCGAACAATTTGCAAGATACATTAAAGCACCAATAGCACTAAGATAAGGTACTTCTGGACCTAATAATTCCTCATTATCTTCTGGTGGTCGGAATGTATCTTTCTTTATATCTAATGATCGTACCACCATAGGACTACACAATGGGTGAGCTTTATCCATATAAAATCTCTTCAAGATCTTCTCCGTGTACGTAGATTGATGAAGAAAGATTCCATTAGGCAAATGCTCAATCTGCAGGCCGAGACAAAATTTGGTTTTTCTGAGATCTTTCATCTCAAACTCTTTCATGAGATAATTAGCAGTTTTAGTGAGCTCTTCAGGAGTTCCAACAAGATTCAAATCATCAACGTATACAACAATTATAGAGAACCCATTTTCAGATCTCTTGATAAATACACATGGACAAATTGGATTATTTACATATCCTTCTTTAATGAGGTACTCACTGAGGCGATTATACCACATCCTGCCAGATTGTTTTAGTCCATACAAGGATCTCTGTAATTTGATTGAGTATAATTCATGTGTCTTTTGATCACATGTTTTAGGCAATTTTAATCCTTCAGGAATCTTCATATAAATATCATTATCTAAAAATCCATATAAGTATGCGGTAACCACATCCATTAACCGCATATCAAGGTTTTTAGCAACTGCTAGGCTGATTAGATATCATAATGTTATTACATCAATTATTGGAGAATATGTTTCATCGTAATCAAGCCCAGGTCTTTGTGAAAAACCTTGCGCAACAAGACGTGCCTTATATCGCACAATTTCATTTTTCTCATTGCATTTTCGTACAAAAACCCATTTATATCCAATGGGTTTTATCCCTTCGGGGGTTTGGACTACTGGTCCAAATACTTTGCGACTTTCTAATGATTTCAGTTCTGCTTGGATTGCATCTTTCTACTTTGGCCAATCATTACTTTGTCGACATTGTTCAATGGATCTTGGTTCAGGATCCTCATTTACAATTTCACATGCAATACCATAAGCAAAAACATGATCAATAATGACCTTTTGTCTATCCCAATTTTCTCTTGAACTTACATAATTCAAAGAGATTTCTTCAAAATTTTGTTCACTTGCTTCTTCAGGAGCAACTTGTTTATCAATTTTAGACTGATCAGTTTCAATTTCTATAGCGCTTTCAAGTTGTGAACTTCTTTGCTCTTCTGGAGTATTCTCTTCGGGAGCATTAACTTGTACCTTTCTCTTTCGAGGGTTTTTATCTTTTGCACCGACAGGGCGTCCACGTTTTAAACTTGCTTTTGGTATACCATTATCATGTCTTTCAGAGACATCAAGCCGAATCGGCGTATTCATCGCCGGAACGTGGGATTTTGTTATCTTTTGACTATCCGTAAATGCTTCAGACAACTTATTTGCAACATTTTGTAAATGAATTATCCTTCTTACTTCTTGCTCGCATTGATTTGTTCGTGGGTCAAGATGAGAAAGTGGAGGAACGTTCCATGTAATTTCACGTCGTTCTTTAGAAAACAGTACTTTGTCTCCCCCTAACGACGGGAAAACTTTCTCATCAAAATGACAATCAACATATCTTGCCTTAAATAAATCACCCGTCAGGGGCTCATATTACACGTGTGAGTATTATACAATTGTACGTATCATTATTTTATCTGGGTGACCAAGTCGATTATGTTTTGGATTAGCGAACTTCTGGTTCATCACAAAATTACATTCGGCTGGATGTATAGTCGCATAATACAATCCAGATGAGAAAATTGGGAGTGTTTCTTGAACAAGCTTCTGGCTTGGATCATGGTCTATAAAAATTTCATATTCCCCTCATTCATGGTTCAATATGAACGCCATTAAGATGTATATCTTGGAAAGTCAATAGTTGCTTTTTTCGACTTGGTGGGAAATGATGCCACATTAACCAATATATGTGTATCACTTGTTAATATATTAGTTGCTCTTCTGGAGCCTTCAATCAATGTCGTAGTACTCGAATTGGTACAAACATTTGCTATTGCCAATTAGAACTCTTCTGGAGCCCTCAGTCAATGTTGTGTGTGTCATTCCACTGTCAACTGGACAGATGCCCATATCATTCATCTTGGATAATAGGGCAACATCAAATTTAATTTTGGAATATCATCTCAGAAATAGTCAATGGTGTTTCTTCAGGAAACAATATTCATATATTAATCAATGCAATGTTACCAATCTAGGCAAAATGCACTAATTGTCTCTTGCCTTCATCCTGCTGGGATGTTTGGATAAAGATCAAGAAAATGCATTGGTGGCAAGTACGGATCAGTAGTCTTAGGCTCAACAGTAGTAACAAGTCTGTTTAGTCGGCACACCATTTTCATAGCCTTGGTATTCTCTTGAGGCTTTTCCTTGTTTTACCACTTCAGGTGGCATGATGTAAAATTTCTATAACATTCATTACCACGACCACAGCCACGTATATTATTATAATTACTTCCATTCGCTTCAGGGAATAGTGATATCTGGTCTGGTGATAATACTGGTTTTGCATCGAAAATTCATATATGAGAATACGTCTCAAACTTTCTTTCCTGATATTGCTACTGCAGGAGCATATTGGATACGTGAAAGTTAGACATGTATGTATTTATTCTTAATATATACAGGTAAAATATCTGATAAAACAAGATATTTACTCAAAACTACAGGTTTGAGTTAAATGTTATATGCTTCAGGCATAATAAATAGACATAATAAAATCGCACTAACAAAATTTAATAAAAAAACTGTATATATGAAAAAATTGAATATATGCAAGAACATAAAAATTAACAAACTTGATAACTTGTCATTTAGAAATAACTTAGAACAAACAAATTAGAAGTGTTGCTTGGGGCATATTCACTACTCATGCTTCAGGCATGACAACTATTTGTGCTTCAGACATATCAGCTATTCATGCTTCTGGCATGTTGACTATTCATGCTGCAGGCATGTCGATGACTCATGCTTCTGACATGTTGATTACACATGCTTCCGGTAAGTGAACTATTTGGGCTTTTAGCATTTGAACTATTCGTGCTTCTGACGTATAAATTACACATGCTTCTGGCGTGTGAATTACACATACTTATGGTATTTCAACTATCAATACTGCGGGTATATCAATTATTCATGTTTCCTGGCAACTATTCATACTGCGATCATGTCATTTATTCATGCTTTGATCATGACAATTATTTGTGCTTCAGGCATAACAATGATCCATGCTTTGACTATGCTAACAATTTATGCTTCGGGTATGATAACAATTAATGCTGAGTATGATAATTTCATTCTTCGGGCATGACAACAATCCATGTAGAACAAATGAATCACATAATGTTATATGCATTTTCAAAGGACATACATATGTATAGATGTGTACATATATGTACGCACATACATTCATGTGTCTCTGTGTATAGTCAAAACTACATGACTATGATCTTATTACATATTCGTTTGAAGGAGGATAAGTGGCAAGCATATATGCACACAAATTAGAGAACAGACCATATAAGCATCCTATCTATTCTTGAAGAATTAGCCAGAAAGATTTGGAAACTGAAAAGAAAGCGAAAGGGAGAGAGATCCAAAACGAACAAGAGTATATCATGCATTATAAATCTTTGCCAATAAAATTGTGTTGCACATGAACAATCATGTCATGGTTCCAAGTAAGTAGTAACCAGAGCATAACATTTATTATAAAACTTTGCAAATAAAGTTGTATAGCATAAGAATAATCATGCCAAGGTTTCATATAGGAGTCCAATATACTTTGTTATCCAGGAATATATACCAAGACCAATAATGCACTCTGGACAACATTCTTGATGATAAACAACTTATGTATGGACACATGCAGATGCACAGTGATGTAATTAGGATGCTAAACTGGTCCATCGAAAGTGACAGACTACCAGAAATTTCCTAAACTTAGAAAAGACTTGAAGCTGCAACTCATGACAATCAAAAGAAGAACATACAAAAGAATTAAATCCATTCAAATGCTCATAGAATAGTGACTTCTGGAACATATATCCACCACTATCGCAAAGAATTTGATGATAATCATTAAATCATGTCAACGAAGACCGGCAGCTTAGCATCCCACGAAAGCTTGTTGCTTTTATAAAGCCAACCAAATGTTTAAATTGTTTTCTGACGTTAGTCTCATAACCAAGCGAATTCCGTTCAAGAGTTGTTACTAATTAATCAACAAGTGTCTCGGTATCAAAACTTCAGTTACCCAATTTATTTAGTGCAACAAAATCATTTTGAATATGTAATGGCAGCATACGATTTGATTAGAACTAGTAAAAACTAAGAATAGAAAAGACATTCAATTTTTTTTATTTTTTGTTTACCATTCATCTTGAGTGAGTTAAGATTAGAACCTGAAAACTTTGTATGGCTTCGATTTGCGTCCTATACCAGATGACAAGGACTCCATTTCTTGCTTGGACTTCATGATGCCAAAGCCATTGGTGGCGGCAGGTCCTTCAGTGAAGACTTGAAAAATTCGTAGAGTTCTCGTGCTGATAACGTGTTATAAACTCGAACAATAATATAAAGAAAATAACAACACCAAGAAGTAGATTGTATAATCTCTATATTCTTCAAAGGTGTCACAAATCTTACAAGAAGTTGTCCTATTTATAGGACATGGAAATTGTAACCCATTCTTAAGATTAATACCCACTATCACCATGATCCTTAGTGAGTGTTAATGGCCTTAATATTTGGACATTCACTTCCTTAGTGGGTGTAAATATTTGGTATCCACTATTCCCACTAACACAATAATAATTCACAATAAATGTTTCATATGTTTTTTTATCTAATCAAACATAGATGAATAATACATGACTTATTTGCTTTAAACAACTTTGACGTGACCATTCCTTTTATTTGCCCATATATTATTGGATACTGCCAAACCATACTGAAAATATTATGTATGAAGTACTACATTTCATCAGAAGCATAATCGTACTTTAATAAACAAGAGCATAATCTTAATATGTGACTTGAGTCACGGATTCGAGCCGCAGAAACAGACTATTGAACAAATTGTAGGATAATATTACGCACATCAGATCGCAAAACGATCCGAACTCTTTCTAGATCCTCCGCAAACGTGTGTGTATATCAAGCCACGCTGTCACGTGAGAACGGATATTGGCTATTTATTGTCTTCCATCACCAAATCCATATGTTCATGCCTGACTGTTTGACCATTTATTGTCTCTCTTTACTAAGTCTAAATGTTCATGATTGTCTTGTGGTTTGTGACTGAGGGCAGGTACTAAGGCATGCGTGTATGTCAAATCACATTGCCGCATAAGAATGGACATTGAGAATATATTCCCACATCGTCCACTTTTAGAAATATATGAGTTATATGAGAATGAGATATCACCGTTTATTGTCTTAAGGTTTTAAGTGGATATGTGTCTCAACTTATGTAAATCCAATTCTATCACGCTCAACAGCCAATAAGCTTTCAAAACAAGAAAGAACAAAATTTTAATGCCAACCACTTAAAAGTCTTAATCCATTGTAATTGAAGGAAGCCAAATTTCGGAAACGACAAGAAATAAAGTATGCATATACTTTCCAACAGTAAGCTTGTTAAGGTACCACCCAGAAATCCAAATATGCTCTTTACAACAAATTAGGACTTTAGACGTCCTAACAGAAGCACCTACTTCGTAATCTACGCTAAAATTACGGTGATGGGTCCTTCAAACCGATCAATGATGACTTTTAAGGGTTCTTAATTGAGGGTTGTTAAACCGAGTATTTAAAAGTGATGGATAATGTTTTTTATCGTGAAATTATAGCGTGAAAATTGTGATGTAAAAGACGTAAACTAATAAACAAAATTGAAAAGATGTAAATATACATACTCTATTTTGTACCTTTACGTCATTCATATTGTCGCTTTGGCGTTATAATTTTTATGATAAATTGCAATGCTCAAATGTGATTAGTTTGGAAGCTTGTCTTTCGTACAAGAAAAAGAAAGAAAAAAACACAAAATGCATAGACGTATATAGACAACATATATGCTTTTTTTTTTTATTAGAGGGCGGGTTTTGGAACAACTTGTAAGGTTGCAGCTTTGTGACCTTGAGATCACGTGTTCGAGCAGCGGAAATAACATGTTACACAAAATGTAAGATAATGCTGCGTACCTCAGATTGCAAAGTGGTCCGACCACCCTCTAGACCCTACGCAAATATAGGAATCTAGTGCGGAGGGAACGCTTTTTTATATGTTTTTACTTATCAATCATGAGCCAAATTTCTTGGGTTCAAAAATGATAATAATCATGCATCTTATTCATTGACAACGTTCTTTGAATAAAACCTATGTTGCTGTTATATTTTTGAGAACTACTTGTATGTATCATACTATGAAAACATGATTTGGTGCTAACCGACAGCTTTATCCTATATATTATTAGCTACTTTAGTGATATATCGTTTTATCCGATGTTAACTCAGTTGTTATTCGGATTGAGAAATTGCTTCAAGAAAGGTCGCAAATTTAAACCAGGACACGCACAGTGGGGTGCAATACTGCAATTCGGGCTAGGAACGACTATAACATTGTATCCGACCCAATTGAGTTAAATGGTTGTTGACCCAGTTTGCAGTATACATCTTGTGTGAGTTCCTGACAATGTTTTACCAGTTTAGGAGGTCGCTGAGCTCCAAATTTTACGTCGTTCACACAGATCCATGAGATTGAGACACTAAAGACCTCGAGAGTCAAATATTTGGCCTTTTTCCTCTAAGATATTAAAACGTTGATACTTTCTGCCAGTGAGGTCAAAAAATCATAGGTTATACTACTATTTTGTGTTACAACATTGAAAATTAATAACCAACTTGTCTTTATAGTTTTTTATTTTACGATGTAATTAGGGCTGCAAACGAATCAAGCCTTTAGCGAACCATTCGGGTTCGATTCGGTAAGAATTCGGTTCGAATACGAATTCGAATCATACTTTGAGTTCGAAATATTTAACGAATCGAATTCGAACTAGTTATTATTTGGTTCGATGGTTCGACGAAGGCTCGATTAATGGCTCTATTCGGCTCGACTAAAATGGTATAAAAACATTTACTTATACGAATTTTGTAATTTTACGGTATATAGGAGGGTTTTGCGAATCGAATAATGTTCACGAATTATAATCGAGCTTCGAGCCGAACCGAACTTTTACTTAAACTCATCGAATTCGAATACAAACTGAATTTCAGGTTCGTTACGAATTCGAACTCGAATCCGAACCTCAAAAAATATATTCGAATCGAACCTGAATTTTACATTATTCGTCAAAGTTCGATTCATTTACTTCTCTAGATGTAATGTTTATTGACATTTATTATAACCTTCATTTGATGTGACATTCTTTTCAACAGCTGTATCATGAAACAAAACACACATAGCTAACCTTGAAATGACAAAAGTTGCTGAAAAATTGGGTCAAAATACAAACGGATGAGATCTCCTCACCGCGCGGTGAGTCACTGCACGGCCCAAGACGCGACATGTGGCAGCAGTAAGGGTGGTGTAGCTATGAAACTTGGTCAGTTACTTAACCGAGACTATGTTTCATTAGTCAGTTTCTAATTAAATCAGCCATGATTTCATATTCTTTAAATCATCAAAATCATGACTTGTCCGGACTCCGGGTCCATAATATAATAAATACTATTTTCGTCTCAGTTTACAATTAAAATTTTGAAAAATATAAATTATTAAGGAAATAACATTTCACGCATTATATGATTATGAGAACGATTTTTTGATTTTCAGTTTTGTCCTTTGATACATTATTTTTTTTATGATTAATACAATTTGTTATTGTCACATACAAAGATAATTTCAGAACTAACCATATCTTAATATATCTGTAACGAAAAATGGACAATGTTTGAGACTTAAAAAAATACTATAAAACTCAAATGAAGTAAGAGATGTTTCTCATTAAGTCATGTAGAGAAACTGAATAATGGAATAAAGCAAAATGAATCACTTAATTGACTGTGTTTTTTATATTGTGAAGTAGCAGTTGATCGACATAGCTTGACGTAATTTTCAGTATGCTTCGTCGAGAAACAACATTTGTGTATTTCTAACACATGTGTATACTTGTGTACACGTTAGGGGTTCAAATTACTGCCAATAACTTATATTCAATAAATTTTAGATTTGCTGAAGTAATACAGTTTCAAAAGATTTTTTTAAAAGACATTTTCGATTTATTTATATCTTTCGGAAACAAGATAACAATAGGAGTTTGTTACTAGTTGAAGGTCAATCTTTTATAAATAGATAAAATTGTGAATTGACAAAACGGTCCCGTCGGTTGCTATCAGTAGCATAGTTGCGTGACGCCCCAAGGGCATAGTCCAGTGGTAAGTGACAAAGGTGATTGGGGCTAGAACCCGACGTTCGAGTTCGAGTTCGTGTTCGTGTGGAGACAATCCTTGTTGAAATATTACAAGGATTGTGTCTGGGCTGGCTGAGTCTCGTGTGTCCTCTCCCTTTGCAGGGCTGCCGGTGGAGCACATCCCTCGATTTACATCCCACCTGGCTAAGGAACCTCTAGTATAGGTGAAGTAGAACCCAGCCCCTCATAAAAAAAGGGAAAAAAAAGCATAGTTGCGTGACGCTTTAGGGACTGAAGTTGTGAGTACATCTCCCCTACTTTGATCGCTTCACTTGATACAAAGTCCCCCTTCCACACCGCCCTCTAGTACCCACCACCATCTCCTCCAAACCAGAACGTAACCATTTGGTATTTAGGCCCCGAATGCATAGTTTATTTGGTATTTGGATTGTAACATTGTTCTAGAAAGACGCGTAACGTGGGTACAATACTGATGTCTGAGCCAGTAATAGCGAAGCCATTGTATCCGACTCAATTGGATTAGAGGATTGTTGGTACGGTTTGTTGTAGACACCTTACAGTGGGCCTCTGGCAAAATCTTACCGACCTAGAAGACCGTTGAACTCTTAATTTGCATCCTGCACAAAACTTCTCGAGACTAGGTGTTAGGGTGGTACGGAGCCGGGAGTATTGCGCTTTTGCTCCAAAACTATTTGGTATTTACTTATTGAAAGTCACATTTATACCCTACCGTAATGTATTTTTGGTCTGAGAATTTTAAAATAGGTAATCCGACCAGCAGAAAACAATTCCTGCTCTTTATTATAATGTAAAAAGCCGAAAAGAAGTTCGTTACTGAAAGCGACAGACATGTGCAAAGGAGTTCTGAATATTAATTTTGATTCTGGAATTCTTAATTACTGCTAAACTTGTCAGAATGTTCTGCAAATAATTTTTTTTTTTGTTTCTTCTCGTGGTATATTAGGAAAGAAATTCTTTTCTTTTCATTTTTTTAATTATCTTTAGTCAATTGGCAACGAGCATCTTGCGGTAACTACCACAATTTCGCGTTTTCTGACTTCATTCGGTAGAGTTAGGAGAATATAACCAACAGCAGACTTATTCGATAAAGGAATAATGTTTATCCATTTTGTCAAAGTTTTTTTTTACATATTTAATACCAAAATTAGTTTAATATTGAAATACCAAGAAAATTATTACATGTAATAATTTAATACTCATCATGTATCCAAGTATTAATTGATTGGTTCCCCAAGATAGGTATTTGCTAAAGCGGTAGACAGTAAAAGCCTTTTAACATGGAACTTTTGTTTTAAAAGAGAGATAAACAAGGGATGTTATATTTATTTATTTGGGGGGGGGGGGGGGGGTGCATAAACAAGGAATTTGTTTATTTTTTTATGTGAATCAAACCTCTATTAGACCATGTGTCTTCGAATATAATTGTTGATATGAAGAAAACATAAAACACATCTTCGTATATAACAACAACGCATACCCAACATATCCCAACAACAGCAAAAACTATCGCTAGGGTCTGGAGGAGATGAGATGCAGACGAACAATACCTCCATACCAAAGTATAGAGAGTTCACTTCCAGCGAAACCCCCGACTCTATGTGTACCTTTATATACACATAATGAACGAAAAAATAATGAAAGACAGAGACAAATAGAAAAAAAAACACAAAGTCAACCTAACATTGAGAGAATATCTAAGTTCTTTTACATACTCTAAGCTGCCTCTATATCCTACCTAAACCTTGCTAACCTTAATCTTCCGTCTCCATGAGCTCCTACCCTGGATCATGTCCTCAGAGAGATGCAAATCTGGTAGGTCATGTCTAATCCGTTCCTCCCAGGTAAGTTCGGGTCTGACTATACTTCTTTACCCTCTACAATTAGGCTTTCAACTGCTCTGACGGACGCCGTTGTCTGTCTCCGATTGACATTCCCAACGTCTCTGTGTGTATCTGGTAAAAAATGGCTAATCATGTGGTTAACTCATGTTCTTATTTTTGAAGTCCAAATGGATGTATCCACACTAATGTGGGAAGAAGACAAGGCTTATTCCCCATCCAACTTGCCGTATGAAGGGTTGTTGTGGGCTTTGATAATCTCTATTTGTCTAATAATTTATGTGTTAATTCTGAAATCTGATGCCGTCCAACTAATAGCCGATCAAACTGATAAGATTTAGACAGCTTTACGTGAATGTAATGTTGGATGACTATTGTATTTAGCTGTAGGGAATTGAGTTTTGATATCAAGAATCTAACATGATCATGATATCACAGATATACTTTATTAGTTTTTATTCAACTTTGTTATTTTATGTCTTTAAAAAATTTTCCAATCGAACGTGTCAGATAATCAGAAAACGAAAGTTACCATTGGGTATAGTATATGCATCTGAGAATATTTGTTAAATTTTGAAACTTACAAGCTTCATAAAATAGTAGAACATTTAGAATACACATCTGCGTGCAAATGAACACACAACTTGGAACAATTGGTAAGGTTGCTACTTTGTGATCTTGATGTCATGGGTTCGAGCCACGAAAATAGCCTATTGCACAAAGTATAGGGTAAGACTGCGCTATCAAATCGCAAAGCGATTCGGCCCCTCCCTGGACCCTATTGAAACTTGGACTTACATGAGGTGAGACTCAAATCCACTCAAAACCTTAAGGTAATGGGTGGTGGTACCTCATCCTCGTATAAACCATGTACTTTATCTCAAAGTGTCCGATGTGGGACAATATTTTTAACGCATGCCCTCACGTGGCAATGTGGGACAATATTCTCAACATCCGTCATCACGTGGCAATGTGACTTGACATACACACGCGCCTCAGGACCCACCCTCAATCACAAACCACAAGACATGCATGAACATCTGGACTTGGTTGAAGAAAGACAATAAATGGCCAACTATGGGTTAGGCAAGGTGTAAGTCTACATTTTAAACACGCTCTGATATCATGTTGAAACTTGGAGTTATATGAGGTGAAACTCATATCCAATGAAAATCTTAATACAATGGGTGATGATACCTCATCTTCGTATAACCTACATACTTTATTTCAAAGTATCCGATGTGGGACGATATTCTCAACAGACCCTGTGTAAACACGGAAAACTAGTACACCGGAAACGCCCTTTATCGGCATGCAAATGCAAAAGAATAGAACATGCGTTTGACATCTAATGTGAAAAGATTATACAACCATGTTGAAAAGCGATAATATTTTAATCTCAAAAATGCTTTAATATATAGTTCTGGATATAACTTTTGCACAATTACAAAATCATGATATTTACTATAGAAAACTTTTTTTTTGGTTGCGAAAGATACTAATTTGGAAAACTGAAAATCTTAAATTCAAGATTGTACTATGGAAATTAAAATTAAAACTGCAGCCTTGCTCGATGAAGACCGATGGCCATATATATTCCGTGAAATGTTTTACCTGATCTGGACACAGCGGAACAAGCAGTTATTCGAAGATGGATATGCTCGCGCTGACACTGATAGTCTAGTATGTAGTGTATATGACAGAGTTAGAAATATTCGCCTAGTTTGGGGAATTGATAGAAACACAGATAGGGAGGAAGTAGATAGATATATATAATGTAATATACAGAAGTTTTCTGATGGTTGTGAATAAAAGATCCAATTTTCCCCAAAAAAAATTAGTATTTTATGTGAATGAGACTTGAGTTTGTGGTTAAATCATTCCGCTGTCATAGGAACATCTCTCCTGGTTCAAAACGACATGTTACAAGCGTTATAAATTTGTTTGATCAGGTGACATGTTTTTATTTTTTTTTTTTGTCTCTATGTCTTAAAGGGGATAGGATCACCTCACCGCAAGGGGGGGTGCGGTGACGCGTGACCGCGCGACACGTGGCAGTAAGGGGGTAGTGAGGCTAGATGAGGGTACTGCCACGTGTCGCGTGGTCACATAGGGGTGAGAAAAGTTAGGGTGAGGAAAACTCAACCCGTCTTAAAGGGAAGCAAAACAAAAGACACTCCGACTGTAATGTTGTCACAAGTGCCATATATGGTCATGTTTAAAGTCTCCCAAAAAGACAGCCACAAAATTAGCATGATTTTTGAACCCATCAGAAAAATGAAACACCGACTCGCCGCCGTTGTTCCGGGTGCAAGTTG
Source organism: Eustoma russellianum (assembly GCA_036186865.1). NCBI lineage: Eukaryota > Viridiplantae > Streptophyta > Magnoliopsida > Gentianales > Gentianaceae > Eustoma > Eustoma russellianum. Next base: position 3,197,881 of record AP025053.1, read on the forward strand.
TGGATAATATATCCGTTCTAAAAATATTGTTTTAACATATTCTATTCTACTTAGTTACTTGAGATAAAATAAGAAAAATCATGTAATTGTTAATTGAAGATGTATTATAAAAACTTTGACAAACAATACTTACTATTTTTCAGAAATTGAATAATATTTTTAGAATAAACTAAAATAAAAATTAAGGCAATTTTTCCAAGACGAATGATTTGATTGGAATGTCGTTACGATGTACAACGATGAATATATGACAATATCATTTACGTGTTCTTCACAACCAACAACAACAGTGTACACGTGTTTCAAAGAAAAGGCTAATGGGAACTAGTTCTAAACAAGAAGGCATTGAGGATGGGGTTCCATACTCATACGTATTGTTAAAGAAATTATGAAACTTGTTAAAAGGCTATTCAGTTAATTAATTGTTGTATATTTTCAATTTATGAATTTCAATCAATGTGTAACAAGTATCGTATTAACGCGGAATAAGTATCAGTGACAAATTTTTTATGGTCCTCGCTACATTTTATAAACAAACTCTAACCCAAAGCCTATCATAACCTAACCATAACTTTAACTCTAACCCTTACCTTAACTTTAATCATAATTCTAACTTGAACCCTGACCTTAACCCTTATCTTTAATCATGGATTTACTAATTCAAACTAAATCGATACCGAAATTAAAAACACAACAAAGGTGTAGTTATTTTAAATGCTAAAATACAAATGATATTAACAAAAATAAACATTACAAATAAATACTCAGTTGCAACAATGATAGAAATGACACTACACATTACATATAAATATAACGATCCTAAAGATTATTCCAAAGTTATCTTTTCTTATTAAAACTATTATATATATTTTTGACTTTCATGAAACGTGGATACTATTTTAGCTTTCAACTTGGTGAAATGACAAAAACAAGGCATCCAAACGGCCCCCATACCACTGGCCCATGTGCATTCAAATGATCAGGCTATGTAACATATGTCAAGACAAAGCAAATTATTCATGGTTCAACCAAAAAGGAAAAAGAAAAGAACACATGGATGCAATTACTTATGTTTTCCCTTGGGGCAACTAGTCAACAATCAGGGGCACCTACTTCAAGCCTCCATGCTCACATTTTCTCAAAATGGATTGATGAGGACCGATTCGTTATTTAGATTTTTTATTATAATTTTGAGTGTGAGTCATGTGGGCTCCGATGACCAAAAGGAAGCCTGGCATCTTGTGTAGCCATTGTTGGTAGCCTTTTCGCCCTTGTTCAATTTTAGAAGAAAATAAAGTTAGCTCAACAGGGAGTGTGTGTTGATGTTTAAATAAGCAAAAATAGCTTGGCTCATGACATAGATCGATCTATGTGGTTTGAATATGAAGTTGAGTATTCTGTTGGACATAGATCGATCACATCGATCGATCGATGTCACATAGATCGATGTACCCTGAGTGCAAAGTTGAAGTACATTGTGCAACACAGATCGATACATAGATCGATCGATGTGACTTCGATCGATACATAGATCAATCGAAGTAGTTTGGATAAAAAGTTGGAGCTCTCTGTGAGACATCGATCGATCGATGTCACATAGATCGATCACATCGATCGATCGATGTGCCAACAGAAGTGACTTTTCATCTAGAATTGCAACTTATGCACCAAGGGACATATCCAATCACCATGCAACGGCTATAGACGTCTGAAATGAAGTTCAAGAGCCTATAAAAAGGCTATTGCAACACATTTTCAAGACATCTTGATTTCAAGTTAGTCTATGCATTAAACGTTCTTCTTCCTATACAAAACACTCTCAAGTTGAAAGTTCATTTGGTTTCTTTCTTTATTGCTGAGGATTGAAACTTGTTGGCTGTTGTATCCTAGGAGGAAACTTACCTATAACCCTGCAGCAACTAGTGGAGGCAAATATTCCTTACGGAAAGCATGATACACGCCTCAAACCATCAAACTTACTCATTCTACTCTTGTTCTTACATCCATTTTTATTAACAGATAATTTTCTTGTTCCATTACAATGACGGTCTCAAACTTTGAGTAGGCATTGCTTATGTTACAGAGGAAGATTTCTGGTTGAGTTCTATCCAGAGGCAAACAGAGGTTTTGCTTATTTTTGTTAGTCACGTCTAAAGGATTTGTATATCTGGATTGGAAAAGATTCAAGAGGAAAATGGAAAGTAGATTCTACTTGTAGATAAAGTATATTTAGTCAATTCGATTTTCCTCTTCGGTCTAAGTTTTCCCATTTATGTTCTGAAATCTGTTAGTGTTGTGACAATGGTGAAGTTTAATGAAGTTGGATCTTCACCAAGGATCAGAGATGATCCAGAATAACGTCGTTAAGTCTGTTTGGATTTGAGAATTTGAATATCTTTCTTTTTGACCTGCACAGGGAAGTAAAGATCAGAGGTCCCGGGGATATGACTCCGGGAAAAACCCTCCGACGCTCAAGTCAGTTTGGGTCATTATCAGTGAGATATGATTTATGTATGACGAGTTGAGAAGTTCTCACAGTTTTTTAGTAGGGAGATCTCTGTAAATTTGCTCTTAGAGTGGAGAAAAATGGTTTTCATCTCTGTTAGGGAGATCTCAAGTATTTGACTTCGGCTTTCATCTTCGGCTTTGGCTAGATTCGTAGTGCAAATTCTTGACCTCATCTCTGTTAGGGGCCTTATATTACTTGGCTGGGCTGCAGCTCTACTGAGCTTTAATTTAGCCAATAACTGAGACGCAAGCCAATAATTCCACTCTTTTGAAACGAAATAAACTTGTTATTTCACTTGACATTTCATGATCATAATTCTGGTACTGCCTTAGAACACTGTTTTATTAAGCTTCAACACTGCTGATAGATAGACAGACGATTTACACTTTTTCTAGTCCTGCTAGTTGTGGATGATTGTGAATCCTGTTCGCAGTACTTTTGACCCTTTAATGGGTATCTGCCACAGGCCTGCTGTGGTCTTATTTGGTCGAGTCCTGTTCGGCCAACTCAGTCCTGCTGAGTTGATGATTGTGAATTCTGTTCACAAACTTTTGACCCTTTAACGGGCATTTGCCTCAGGCCTGCTGAGGTCTTTCTTGATCGAGTCCTGCTCAGCCAACTCAGTCCTGCTGAGGTGGGGTACTTATAGGGAAACCTGTCGCAATCATATGTTGAGTACTGCTCAACTGGCCTAGCCATGCTGAGGTGAAATACGTCACTGATGTAAGAGTCTGAGGTGTGTAGAATGTCAAGTCCTTGGTAAAGTCTTGCCTTTCAAGGTTTGTAATTTGTAAGCTTCGGCTGATCGCACCTCGACTATTCGATAAGGTCCTTCCCACTTGGGATTTAAGGTCCCTGTTGGTGCTGCATGACTGGCTTCATTGTTGCGCAAGACTAAATCACCCACTTGATAAGATCTTGGTCTCACTCGAGAGTTATAGTACTGAGCAATTAAATTTTTGTATTGAGCCATGCGAACGTGAGCTTGCTCCCTTTTCTCCTCCAACTCATCCAAATTCAACCGCATCACTTGGTCATTGGTCTCAGCAGAGTAATGAGCTGTCCGAGCATAGCTGGAACCAATTTCAGCTGGGATGACTGCCTCTGTGCCATATACTAAGGAAAAAGGTGTTTCCTTAGTAGAGGTAGAAGGAGTAGTCCGATATGCCCATAATATGCTTGGGAGCTCATCTACCCAACTTGCCCCAGTTTTGTATTGACGTTTCCTTAACATGTCCTTGATTGTTCTGTTTGCCAACTCAACCTGCACATTTGCTTGAGGGTATGCTATCGAAGTGAATCGTTGTTCAATTTTGAGTTCGACACACCAACTTTTAACGGGGTCATCAGCAAATTATTTTCCGTTGTTTGAGATAAGAACTTGTCGGACTGAACCTGGAGCTCGGGGCAGGGGTCCAACAAGATCTATTCCCCATTGCACAAAAGGCCAGGGACTTGCAATTGTTGTGAGTTCTTGACTAGGCAGATGTGAAATTAGAGCATAGACTTGACATGCCCTCTTTCTAGCGCCAAATGATGAAGCTGGATCTTCACCAAGAATCAGAGATGATCCATAATAACGTCGTTAAGTCTGTTTGGATTTGAGAATTTGAATATCTTCCTTTCTGACCTGCTTAGGGAAGTAAAGATCAGAGGTCCCGGGTGTATGACCCCGGAAAAAACCCTTCGACGCTCAAGTCAGTTTGAGCCATTATCAGTGAGATATGATCTATGTATGAAGAGTTGAGAAGTTCTCACAGTTTTTTTAGTAGGGAGATCTCTGTAAATTTGCTCTTAGAGTGGAGAAAAATGGTTTTTTTGGATCCTCATTCTTGTGTCCGTTGTCTTGCTTTTATTTTTCTCTTGCGTCCTCTGCCTCTGGCGGTAGAGGGGACGTTTTCTTATGCAGAGGGACTATGATACTGTAGGTCTGCTGATGGGACCAATAGGTCTGCAGATAGGACTACCAGGTCTGTTGATGTGACCTTGGCGTATGTAGACTAAATGGTGTGATGTGTATCCACACTTTGCACTGTACATAGGGTCAAGTGGTCCCACATTTAATGAAACCAAGTCGCACTTGAAGCCTGACAAGAGCTTGCCGAAGTGCGGAAGTGGGACAGAGTCCTGCTCTGACCTAGCCGAAGTGATGCATAGTACGTCCTTTTTAGGTAGAGGTTGAGGCTGATGCCCGGGGCTGAAGTGAAACCTTTTGGCGTACTACTTAATATTCCAATAAGAAGTATACGCCTTATAAACAATACCTTGCTGAGCCGAAGTGTAGTATGGCCGAACTGCAGGAGTTAATCTCTTAAACATGGATTTGCCGTTGACTGTTTGTTGACTAACAAATGTTTGTTTTTGGTTTATCGTTTTGACCCCAGATTTTGTGTGGCCAAGCTGACCAGAGAGGGCGGACAAATCTGTTCTGCTAATTCAGTGACGTGTCCATCATTAATGGGGCCACCCACAACATTTAAGGCCGACACAAGTTACAACAGAATCAATTATTGTTTTTCAGCGGTTGAAGTAATCGAAAAAAGGGGGGAAATCGAAGCGTTATGCCCCTTCAAATTTCAATTCCCACTTTAAAAGGTCGAATTCTCCTCTGAAAGATTTTCTTTTTTCTCCCTTTATTTGCAATCGTTCCTCCCTGAGCACCTTCTCCTTCTCCAATCTCTTTCGCTTTTAACTCCGGCAGAGCTTCCTTCTTCCCCATCTCCGGCGAGTCCTCTTTAGCCTTCAAAACTCTGTAAGCTCTGCTTTTCCCTTCACTTCTATGGCTTTCACTATCTCTTCTTCTTCTTCTTCAGACTCTCAAAATAAGTCTTCCCCCTCTTACCCTGCAAATCTTGGGGGTGACGATGGGGTCACTCCCCTTTCTCTGAGAGATCGGAGTCTAGCAGGGACAACCGCCCTCTGAGGAGGTTGCGCCGTACTGGCAAACCCTCCATGGTTGCCCCAGAATCTATGGTGCCCTCAGCATCTGTTGACAGAGGTGCACCATCTCCCACGGTGCAAAGCTTAGTGTGCGCCTTGAAAGACACGGAGCTCTCCCGTGTATGCCACGAGTACCATATTGATAGGTATACCTTTTTTCCCATTCTTCCCATTTCCCATCAAACTGCCTATGACCCACCCGTAGGGTATAAAGCAGTTTATGAAGAGTATTTCAAATCTGTCTTCAGTCTTCCTATTCTAGCTCCTTTATTCTATATCTTAGATTTTTACAACCTTAGGCTGCCTAAATAATGACCAATGGTTTAAAGGTTATCCGTAGCTATCTGCTCTACCTGAGAGTTGCTGGAAAAGAGTTTTACCTTCCTGTTTTTAGGGGGATGCTTGTGTGTTAGCACAAAGATAGTTGGTTTTACTTTAGTAGGAGGTACCCTAATAAAGAAATCAACCACGCCATTAACATTCCCACCTTCACTAAGAATTGAAAAGGTTGTTTCTTTTTTATAAAGAGTATAGGGTTACCCGAAAGAAATTATTGGAAGTCCGGCAATGCAGATGACACAAGGCCAAGCGGTAAATCCTGCGATGAAGCCTCTAGATTGTTAAACCTGCCTATGGCCGTAGACTGGAAAAAATGGACAGGTCAGTTATAAGGGCTGCCGACCTGGAACACTTGTGGCCAGAACATAATTTTCGGACCCTCAGCTCAGCAGCTTTGAAAATAGTTCAGGGTATGTGGCAAACTTTCTGAATATCTTTGATTTGCCTTAATATTTCCCATGCATTTTGACCAATTTGTTTGTTGGATTTTTAGGAGCTATGGTGTCTGAAGCCCTTGCCAAACTGAGGAAAATGGCTCCCAAGAAGAGGAAGCGAACTGAGGACAAGCTTTCCTTTTCAGAGCAAACCTCTACCAAATCTTCTTTTGAGGTGAAGGTGCTTCCTGCTGTTCCTGCTTTAGGTGAGATTGGAACTCAAGGTATGGCTGCATCTCTAACTGGTAGAATTTAATGTATCTGCCTGGTTTCATTGTCCTTTGATCTCTGCTTTTTTGGTTGTAGCTAAAACTTCCACTGGCCCCATCCAGACTGCAGCCCCGGTTCCTGTTCAGGCTGCAGCTCAACCAGTGGATAAAGATGGGGAATCTGAGACTCCTAATAACAACGGGGGATCTAAAGCTCCCATCTTAGCCCTTCCTCCTCCTGCAGTCGAAGATGAGACAGTTGTGCCTCAGCCAAGGCCTGATTCCTCTGAGGCCTTCCCTCTTGCTGAAGTTGGGGAAGATATTCCAGAGAAAGGAGATGCTAGGGAAGGAGAACCCTCCCATCAACGTCGTCGCGGTAAGAGGACAATGAAGTTCTCTGATACGAATTCGGCTACTCATCCTGGGGTAGCCAGAAAACTGACCAAGATGTCCGTGCTACCCCAAGATTGGGAAATTTTTGGTTGCATGGAGTGGGACACAGCACTGAACTCATACATGAGCAACATGTCTTTGGTAAGCTTCTCTGAGAGTTTCTAACTTTTTCAGTTTGATTACTTTAAAGTTTCTTCTCTGACTAATCTGGTTGCTGCAGTATCGAGTTCAGGAATACAACATGCTCAGACGGGCTGAAGAAATGTGCAAAATGGTCGTCCAACTTTCTGAGAGCAATGCCAACTTGAGGAAAGCTAATGATGAGTTGGCTGAGGCAGCAAAACCTAACAACGCAAGGCTGGATGAAATGGATGCAGAGCTGAAGACATTGCAATCTGAAGTTCTCTCCTTAACCTCTGAGAATTTTAAGCTTAAGGAAAGCAATGAGGAATCAGAACCCAGCTGGCCATCGCACGTTCTGAGCTGCTTGAAGCGAGAGAAATGGTATCCAATATCGGAACATTTGCTAATAAGCTTCAAGATGATTTGAACTCTCGCCAGAAACAAGTGGAGGAGGAGCAGAGGAGCAAAGAGGATCTGGCTCGGCAACTTGAAGCAGAAAAGAGTAGTAAAGCTGAGCTCACTCAGCAGTTTGAGCTTCGCACTGAAGAAATAAGGAAGACCGCAGTTGCTGAGTTCAGACAGTCTGAATATTTTTCAGACAACCTCTTGATGATACAAAGCTCCGTGCTGGCTATTGGCCAGACTTATGCAATAGATGCTTGCTCTGAAGTTTATCCAGCCTTGGATAAGAATCCTCCTCAGATTGCTGATCTCTACAACCCTGAAGCTGAAAACTTGTTTGATAATCAGTTGGCGTTGTTCAAAAGTGGTTCTGATCTCCGGGACCCAGAGGATCAAGATTAGCCTAGGATTTTTCGTTTTATACTTCTCAGTAGTTGTAATAGTTGCATTTCTTAAATGAAAATATCATTTCTTCCCGTTGATGTTCTTTAGCTTGCCTTATTCTTATTTTTTGAATTCTTACAAGTATTTGACTTCGGCTTTCATCTTCGGCTTTGGCTAGCTTCGTAGTGCAAATTCTTGACCTCATCTCTGTTAGGGGCCTTATATTACTTGGCTGGGCTGCAGCTCTACTGAGCTTTAATTTAGCCAATAACTGAGACGCAAGCCAATAATTCCACTCTTTTGAAACGAAATAAACTTGTTATTTCACTTGACATTTCATGATCATAATTCTGGTACTGCCTTAGAACACTGTTTTATTAAGCTTCAACACTGCTGATAGATAGACAGACGATTTACACTTTTTCTAGTCCTGCTAGTTGTGGATGATTGTGAATCCTGTTCGCAGTACTTTTGACCCTTTAATGGGTATCTGCCACAGGCCTGCTGTGGTCTTATTTGGTCGAGTCCTGTTCGGCCAACTCAGTCCTGCTGAGTTGATGATTGTGAATTCTGTTCACAAACTTTTGACCCTTTAACGGGCATTTGCCTCAGGCCTGCTGAGGTCTTGCTTGATCGAGTCCTGCTCGGCCAACTCAGTCCTGCTGAGGTGGGGTACTTATAGGGAAACCTGTCGCAATGATATGTTGAGTACTGCTCAACTGGCCTAGCCATGCTGAGGTGAAATACTTCTATGTCACGGATGTAAGAGTCTGAGATGTGTAGAATGTCAAGTCCTTGGTAAAGTCTTGCCTTCCAAGGTTTGTAATTTGTAAGCTTCGGCTGATCGCACCTCGACTATTTGATAAGGTCCTTCCCACTTGGGATTTAAGGTCCCTGTTGGTGCTGCATGACTGGCTTCATTGTTGCGCAAGACTAAATCACCCACTTGATAAGATCTTGGTCTCACTCGAGAGTTATAGTACTGAGCAATTAAATTTTTGTATTGAGCCATGCGAACGTGGGCTTGCTCTCTTTTCTCCTCCAACTCATCCAAATTCAACCGCATCACTTGGTCATTGGTCTCAGCAGAGTAATGAGCTGTCCGAGCAGAGCTGGAACCAATTTCAGCTAGGATGACTGCCTCAGTGCCATATACTAAGGAAAAAGGTGTTTCCTTAGTGGAGGTAGAAGGAGTAGTCCGATATGCCCATAATATGCTTGGGAGCTCATCTACCCAACTTGCCCCAGTTTTGTATTGACGTTTCCTTAACCTGTCCTTGATTGTTCTGTTTGTCAACTCAACCTGCACATTTGCTTGAGGGTATGCTATCGAAGTGAATCGTTGTTCAATTTTGAGTTCGGCACACCAACTTTTAACGGGGTCATCAGCAAATTATTTTCCGTTGTTTGAGATGAGAACTTGTCGGACTGAACCTGGAGCTCGGGGCAGGGGTCCAACAAGATCTATTTCCCATTGCACAAAAGGCCAGGGACTTGCAATTGTTGTGAGTTCTTGACTAGGCAGATGTGAAATTGGAGCGTAGACTTGACATGCCCTCTTTCTAGCGCCAAATGATGAAGCTGGATCTTCACCAAGGATCAGAGATGATCCATAATAACGTCGTTAAGTCTGTTTGGATTTGAGAATTTGAATATCTTCCTTTCTGACCTGCTTAGGGAAGTAAAGATCAGAGGTCCCGGGTGTATGACCCCGGAAAAAACCCTCCGACGCTCAAGTCAGTTTGAGCCATTATCAGTGAGATATGATCTATGTATGAAGAGTTGAGAAGTTCTCACAGTTTTTTTAGTAGGGAGATCTCTGTAAATTTGCTCTTAGAGTGGAGAAAAATGGTTTTTTTGGATCCTCATTCTTGTGTCCGTTGTCTTGCTTTTATTGTTCACTTTCGTCCTCTGCCTCTGGCGGTAGAGGGGACGTTTTCTTATGCAGAGGGGCTATGATACTATAGGTCTGCTGATGGGACCAATAGGTCTGCAGATAGGACTACCAGGACTGTTGATGTGACCTTGGCGTATGTAGACTAAATGGTGTGATGTGTATCCACACTTTGCACTGTACATAGGGTCAAGTGGTCCCACATTTAATGAAACCAAGTCGCACTTGAAGCCTGACAAGAGCTTGCCGAAATGCGGAAGTGGGACAGAGTCCTGCTCTGACCTGGCCGAAGTGATGCAGAGTACGTCCTTTTTAGATAGAGGTCGAGGCTGATGCCCGGGGCTGAAGTGAAACCCTTTGGCGTACTACTTAATATTCCAATAAGAAGCAGACGCCTTAGTAAACAATACTTTGCTGAGCCGAAGCGTAGTATGGCCGAACTGCAGGAGTTAATCTTTTAAATATGGATTTGCCGTTGACTGTTTGTTAACTAACAGATGTTTGTTTTTGGTTTATCAAAGTTCGTCTAACTCAACCCACTTTTGCTTGGTGTTTGGAAGTTCAGTAAGCAGCTCTTAAACATACGTAACTTATATTCAATAATCTACAATTTGAAGATGCTACTATTGAGTCTTAACCTTTCACGTTACATTCCATTTGATAGAGCAAATCTTTATTCTTCATTCCAACTCTATTTCATTGGATTAGATGAAGGCCAAATAGGAATTGTTCACCCCAGCTCTGTAACTCATTATGCAAATGTTAAGAGCAATTTGAGGTGTTGTTTGTCTGCCTCTCACCCTCTCTAGACCCTAGCAATAGCTTTTGCTCTTGTTGAGATATACTTGGTATGATTATTGTTGTTATAAAAGTAATTTGAGGGTACTGTTTCTGAAGAACCAAACCTAAGGTGAATTAGCAAAACCACTCTCTTCTTTGAGCTATGAAAAGAATACGATTACAGTGAGGTTGTTCCATCACCTTTACACATTATTTGTTAAAGCAATTTAACCCTGGGACATGGTGAAGAAGCTGAAGTAGCATTATTCATTGGGATTATACTGGATGAACAAGAGCAACATGTACAAAAAGTCTCACTATATATCCCGTTTCATGCCGCTGTAAGATTCTACAAAAGGATCTGTCAGCTTGCTACTACTCTTTCAAAGTAAATGCAGTTGGAACCAAATCATAGCCTACCTAAGAGAGGAAAAACCGTAGATTCTAACCATCCATCAGCCCCACGCAAGAATGCACCTAAACTGAACTGCCTAGCTATATCTTCTGTGCAGTTCCCTTTGTACCCTGCCCACTTGACTCTACCTCTAGTATCCGAGCCGGGCCCTGAATTCATGTACTCAATGTATTCCACAGTATCTAGCCTGCTGTACTCATTCCATGCACTCCAACCCTGAGGATGGATCAAGTCATCAAGATAGCTCCTCATGACAATAGTCCTGGAAAAGTTCCTCCAAGGCCGACCCAAAAACGTTGAAAAATTCTTCCTATCTGCTAAACTAAACTCTGGAGCAGCCTTTATGGTACAGTTCTGTAGCGATATACCTGTGTTTTGATTCGGGTCACCCCTTCCCTGCGCTGTGATCATGTTTCTCTGGCCTGGATTCGGTTTGGCGGCAAGGATGAGGCAGTTCTGAAAAATTGCTGCTGCATTTCCAAAGATAAAGTCCACGGTGCCTTGGATTGTGCAGTCCTTGTAAAACTGGCGAAGAGAATGTGCATACAAAGTATCCTGGTAAGAAACCATCTTGCAACGATAGAATGCGGCATTGGATGTTACTCTAAGAGCCACTGCTTGATGCTTTTCTGGACCTGATGTATTGATTATTGCAAGGTCCCTGGCTATGAACTTGTCTCCTATCACAGCTGCCAAAATCGATTTAGATTCAGTAATTAAAACTTATGTGCAAACATTTATTCAATGACAAGCAAGCTAGTGAAAGTGTTCTCAGCCAATGATTAAATACAACAACGTTACCCCATTGTTTTAGAGTATCCCGCCTATGACGAGTAAAAGAGGTCGGATATACGCAACCTTATTCATGTGTTGAAATGCATAGAAGTTGTTTCCAGGTGACCCATAATGAAAATTGCATCAAGTATTATATTGATCCTATTTCATAATGCAAGAAACACAACCAATTTAGTGATTCATTTTGCTTTATTCCATCATATTTTATAATATGGTGGCAGTGCGGCCGGCAATGTCATATGAAACAGACTGCTGAGACATCAAGTGGACACAGTCGCAGAAGATGGAAGTGAAAGAGATGAGGATGGTGAGGTGATGGATGGACATACAAGGTTAGACAGAATAAGAAATAAGGTATACGGGGAAAGGTTATGAGTGGCTAGTATGGCACATAAGATAAGAGAGGGGACACTGAGAAAGCTTGGACATGTCAAGAGAAGACAGACAACGGCGTCTGTCAGAACAGTTGAAAGCCTCACTGTAGAGGGGAAGAGGAGTAAAGGCATGCCCAAATTGACTTGGAATGAGCAGATTAGGCATGAAATACTAGAGTTGTACCTCTCCGAAGACATAGTCTAGGATATGAGTTCATGGAGACAGAGGATTAAGGTTAAGAAGGTGTAGGTAGGATATAGGGGCACCTTAGAGTATACTTAGAGCATTAGATACTCTCTACACTTTAGGTTGACTTGCATTTTTTTGTTTTGGTCTTTGTCTTTCAATTATTTGTGTATATTCACTGTCATTACTATTTTAATATCGGAAGCTTTCTATTTATGTTTAATAAAATCCCTTCACTAGTGCATATTCCTATTATGTGCTATCTTTGCAGGAATATATAGAGCCGGAGGTCTCACTAGAAGTAAACTCTCTATCCCTTGGTATAGAAGTATTGTTTGTCTGGCTCTCACCCTCCCCAGACCCTAGCGATAGCTTTTGCTGTCGTTGGGATATACTGGGTATGATTGTTGTTGTTATTGTATTTTAAATTCAAAGAAGATTGTGTACTTTAGCTCCATCAGAAATAGGAACTAGCCAATGACTAAATAGTATTTCAAGTAAATGTTCACATTGAGTATTTCACCATCAAAAATGGGTACAAGAGAATACTTTAAGTTTGTATATTTCTGCATATATAATATATATATGTACTTTAAGGAAGACTTACTGAGGGTAGCTGATGCAAAGGTTGAGTATCCTTCCAGCATGTTTCTTGATCCTTCAATTATAGTTGAGTTCATCCCATCACCAACTAACATAACATTAATCTTTTCTCTGGGAACCATGACATTCTCTTTGTAGACCCCTGACTTAATTTTGATCACAAATCTTGTCATGCTCAGATTTCGTGCCATTTCTATTGCCTTATTTATACCTGTGCAGTTCCCTCTGCTATTACAGGAGACAATCACATCTGGGATCACTTTGACTGATTTCTGCATCATTTTTCTGTCTCCATTACTCATCCAATCCAATACCCCATCTTCTTTCACCTTCGTAATCATCATCCTTGGATTTCCAAGATAATCACTTCTTCTCACATTCTCCATATACTTAATCATGGCTAAGCAATTACTTATCATCCGAGAAATCGGAGTGAGCAGACTCTGGAACTGATCTTTTAAACCAGTATTTCGGTCTTTCAAATCAAATTCTTCCAAGTCAGAGAATCCATCAACACAAGAATTCTCATTAGTCATGGCTGCACTTAATAAAGTCTTGAGATTTCCATATGATCTGTGAAGATAACGCCCGAACGAAGAAGGGATTTCTTGCAAATCATCAACTGCTTCTGCAAGTTCATAGAGAGTCTGATCAAGCATTTCCACACAATCCAACAGAGCGTTCTTCTGCTGAAAACTGAAATCTTGCGTTTCAAGATTCTCCAAGATTCTGACTTTAGCACTCTCCACAGGTTTCTTGGTTTGGTTAATGACAAAACCAAGAAATTCATGTAAGTTGATGGGGTTTTCTGAAGGAGGGATGTGGGAGAAAGTGTCGAAACACAAAGAGGAGTAGAGAGTGTTGGCGCAAGCTTGTTTTATTAATGGATTAATAGAATGTGGGTCTGAGGTGTTGTCCAATGGTTGATGATGATTATCTTGGACAGGGTTTGAAGATGTAGATGAAGAAGTCTTGAGAATTGGAACAAGAACTGCTAAGATACAGAGGAGTGACATAGTTATGATGGCTAACTTCTGGGCACCTTTCATGTTGATCAAGAAATTTGAATGGTTGGAGGGGGGAGTGGATTCTATCTCCATTGATTCCATTTCTTGATGAAGGAAAATGTGTTTAATTGAAGCAAGGAGTTCAGTTTGTGGAAAGGTAAGAGGACGGGAACTGAAGAAGACGATCAACCGTTCTGTATTTTGTGTTTTGTATGATAATTGTGAGATAGAGGGCGGGTCTTGGCAGGGTAACTTTGGTACTTTATAACTTTGAGGTCATGATAAGGTTGTGTATATCATATCGTGAAGCTATCCGGCTCTTTTCCGGACCCTACGCAAACGCGGAGGTTTATTACATAGCGCTTTAATTGTGAGATATTTAAATCTTTCAAATAACTGAATATGAATATTAAGATTTGAAGCGGTTACTCGGTAGCAGGAGGTTGCAAGGACACAGAGTACTGTATAGGCTGCGTATATCGCGAAGCAATCCGGCCCTTTTACAGACCTTACACAAACGCGGAAGTTTATTGCATCGAAAACGCGCTTTAATTGTGAGATATTTAAGTCTTTCAAATAACTGAATATGAAAATTAAGATTTGACGCGGTTACTGGGTAGCAGGAGGTTGTAAGAAACAGAGTACTATATACAGTTCATCTCTTAAGTCGTAAGTGACCGTTTGGAACTAAATTTTAATCTCAACTATAATCATAGTTAAATGCATATATTATTAGGAAAATATATTTTTATATCACCCACCGTGTAGGTAGGGATGCACAAAATATGTTATTTCCTTTAACTAAGCTCATCTAATTTACATTCTAAGCTTGGTCATTGGGCCGGAATAGGGCCATTGGAGATGGGTAACATTGACATGGCCTCTCCTCACAAGTAAACTTGAACACAGAGTCTCATACGGCTCCGTCCCGAGTTTCAGTCCTCGGTCTTGGTATTAGACCACTATCTATACATGTATTTTAAGTCTGCACTCTCGAATCTTTTGCTTCTCGGGTGGTAGAGTGAGCTGAGCAAAAAATCCACCCTAATTGCTACTACTTGCGTGTGATGATCTACTAGAAATACAACTCTGAGGGAACAAGTGGGTCTGATTAAAAAAGAAAAGGTTGAAACTCCCAACTTCGAGACTTTCACCTTCTCCACCCTCTCTTCGGTTCTATATAGTTTTGTGAATGATGTCAAATGAGATATATGTTTCAGTGGAATAGTCTCGTCTAGATATTATCTTATTTAACCGAGTTAGGGATTCAAATCCATATCAGTGTTGCACTGAATTCAGATCCTATTCTGTAGTCTACAAAACATGAACGTTTTATGCATATGAGGTTTTTTCATTGAGTTATACGTGAAAACTCGACCAGATTATCAGTTCATGAACAACTTGGCTCGAACACAAGCCGAATTTGCCTTCAACCCGAGCATGGGTTCAGCCTACTTCAATTCAACTTGACAAGATATCCCAATCAAGGCCCGAAATGAGAAACCGAGTTCAAGAACATGTGCAGTTGTGGTGGGTGCCAGACTTTAGAATTGGTCTGAGCTGACCCATCTTCGCGTCGGGCCTTAGAATAGTCCACCCTAGATTGCTGACTGGACTTGACTTGACTGCAAACCCTACATAATTTTTTTAGAAAAACTTTTTTAAGGAAAATTTTGTTAGAAAAACCTTAATGTGTCTATGATGCTCGATCACACCACCAACATACAGAACAACATTACCCCATCGCTTTAGAAGATCCTGCCTACAGCAGAGTATGGAGGGTCGGATGTACTCAACCATACTCATATGTTAGAAACACGGATATGTTATTTTCCAATGACCCATAATGAAAATTGCGTCAAGTTGTGTCGATCAACTGATACTTCATAATATAAGAAGCGCAACTAATTTAATGAGTCATTTTACTTTATTTCATCATATTCCAAAGTCAAGAAAGAATGTGTGTCTCATTTCATTCGATTACACCACCAACATGTTTGAGCAAAAGTTATAACCTGAATTGTTTTTGTTTTTTGACCAGAGGTTCACAATATAAGTTGATACCAGACGTCAATCCAAACAGCCTGTGAAACCATTGTTTTATATTGGAAATTATTCAGAACAATTTTTTTTTTAGTTGCAAACATAAAGTAAAACATGTGATAGCTTGATAGTAGTGATCCTCTTCCATAGTTATCTACAACGTTTATTTTCTTATATTTTTAATTAACCTGCCAAATGCCTTTCATTGAAATATATTTTAGAGAATACAGAGAATAGAAGACATATAAGAGGGCAAATAAGAATTTATGTGTAAAGGCTTTGGGACAATTCACCTTATGATGTTCTTATCCTATTATCTACTTATTAGTAGTATTAAACTACCGCTAAAACTAATACTCCTTCCATCTTAAAAATCTTAAATATAATTTAAGGAAGTAAAACTATTTAAATCACTATTCTTATACTCTTATTTGGTTAATTAATTTTAAAAAGGATAAACTATGTATGTGCTACTTGAAATGATAATACACAAATTTTGATTACTAACACAACAACATTACTCTATTGTCTTAAAATCTCATGTCTATGATGAGTATGGAGGTCGGATGTACACAATTATATCTATGTGTGTTTTTCCTTTAAAAGAAATCACCTAACATTTAAAGCTTTTCCTTTAAACAAAAAACAAACACACATAGTTGCCTTTCCTACGTTGGCTGATTTTGAAATCCAACATCACATTCAATACCAAAAAGTAACCGGAAAAAAAGAAAAAAAAAAAGGAAGAACATTTTCGGTTTCAAAGTAAACTATCTTTCAAAACAAATCAAATTTCCTTTCACAATGGAAGTAGACAATACCTAACATAGACAGATAGAACTAGTATTGGGTGTTTGAGGGTGCGATTTGAAGCAAATGGTAAAGTTGTTACTTTGCGACCTTGAAGTCATGAATTCAAATCGTAGAAACAGTCTCTTGCATAACATATAGGATAAGACTACATACATCAGATCGTAAAACAATTCGGCCCTTCTCTGTACCTTGTGCAAACGTAGGTTAAACGCAGAAACCTAATGCACCGAAATCGCCTCAGATCGTAAAACAATTCGGCCCTTCTCTGTACCTTGTGCAAACGTAGGTTAAACGCAGAAACCTAATGCACCGAAATCGCCCTTTTTATCTAGTATTGGGTGTTTTCTAGGTCTAGGCTTATTCGCTATGTAGTTCGTTCCTTGTGTGTGTATGCCACCATTAAACTATTGAACTGGTTTTTCAAAAAAAAAAAAAAATATCGAACTGGAGTTTAAGCGATAATCAAAATACCTAAACTTTTATCATTAGACGAAATCTCACTGTCGGCTAAATCGTTTCAAGGAGAAAGTGTAAAAATGTATTAAAAAAAGATTATTTTTTCTTCTTTTTTCGGGGGCCGAGGAAACGCAGGGCTTTCGTATAAGATCAAACATCCCATTACATGATTTTATAGGGATTCTAATATGATGTCTTTAGACTAACGATACTGTGTAATTCTGCTTAGGTAAGAATAGCATGTGATTAGTACTATTTTTAGTAGAATAAACACAACGTTAAGACGGAAAATTTCCCATTCTTTGCGTCCAAATCAAGAATGACAATCAATCTGCGGGGAAACAAAAAAAAGGAAAACAATGAAATTCAAAACAAGAAAAAGAAATTCACTGCCCCTTTTGAAACATTGCAAACGAAGGGGTTGCTAGACTAACAAAAGAACAAGAATAAAGCTTGAATCCTCTTCTTTACTCTATGTTCTGGGATTCTCAGGCGTTCTTATTCAATCCCCAGCCAACAATCACAAAAAGCTCAGATCTTTTCCCTTTACTCCTCAGCCAGTGGAACAGCTTCAGCCTAATCAGACACAGATTTGACAAAATCAGGGAGCTAGCCATGATGCAAAACACGCGATAGAAAAAGGCAAAAATGCTGTGTAGGAGAAGCAATAAGAAAGTAGACTCACCAGTTTGCGGTACTTGAGGGCATAAAACATCTCAAGATATCGCCTGATCTCAAGGCGGTCCAGCTTGGAAACGTACTTCCAGAAACCATACACCCCGGCCAGGGTCAGCAATCGGTCCGAGTAAATCTGCCATGTGTACCTAAGCAGGAAGAAGATATCATACAGTTAGCAGACGGAATGTATCAGTTAGCATACAGGATGTGGAAAGGTCAGATGTACGCAACCATACCCATGTGTTAGAAACATATAGAGGTTGTTTTCCGATGACCCATAATGAAAATTTCATCAAGTTGTATCGATCAACTGCTACACTTCACAATACTACTACTTATTCCATTTCCAATGGAGTCAAAACACATTCTCCTTTCACTTTGGAATATGATAGAATAAAATACATTCTTATTTGACTTTGGAATATGATAGAATAAAGCAAAATGAATACTAAACTACGTTTCTTATATTGTGAAGTAGTAGTTGATCGACACAACTTGACGCAATATTCATTATGGATCATCGGAAAACAACCTCTGTGTGTTTCTAACACATGGATATGGTTATGTACATCCGACCCCCTATACCACATTATAGACGGGAGCCTCTAAGGCAATAGCGTAATGTTGTTATTAATACTACTACTGCATAAAATGCACGATTGTCTATGAATGCATTTAAGTTTTTAGATGAGATGGTAATTTAACAGTGTTAGGTGTTTTGAAGTTGTGTTGCTTACTTCTCCTGGATGCGTTTTAGGCCGCCTTCTGAAATGGAGTCCCAGTGAGAAGGTTCTTTCTTGCATCTATCGAAGAAATTGATGAGCAATTCAGCAACCTGATCACCGTGATAAGGGTCAATGTGGAAACCAGATTTCCCATGAATAATGATCTCAGCTGGACCACCGTGGACGGTGGCAAACGTTGGCAACCCGCAAGTCATTGCCTCAACAACAGTCAAACCGAACGCCTCATAGAATGCAGGTTGCACAAAGGCACCTTTGGTGTCGGCAATGCACCGATACAGTTCACCGTTCCTGACCCTGTTCATTTGGGAAGAGATCCACCTGAATTGGCCATTCAATTTGTAGGTGTCTATGAGCTCATACATCTTCTTCATCTCAGCCTGTTCTTCTAAATCTTTCGATTCCTTTCTTCGGTCTCCACCAACTATGACAAGATTTACCAGCTCCCTCAGTTTAGGACTCTTAGCATACAACTCCACAAGGCCTGTCAAATTCTTGACTCGGTCCAACCTTGCCATTGTAAATAAGATTGGCTTCTTCTTGTCTTTCAGAACACATCTGCACACGAGAAAATATTATGTTACTACCAACTGATCAGTTAATGACAAGATCATCGTGTACAACACTCAAGCCAGTCTTTTTTCTACTATGTGGGCGTCGGCCGACAAGATCATTGTGTAAAGAAGTAAATACTAGAAGCATAGACGTTACAGGTGTTCCTCGTTCTCGACATCACTAAACAGTAGATCCTCAATTTCAGGATGGAATTTTGTGAGTCGCTTTTCTGTCTCGGTGTAGGGATAGTAGAGGTTCATGTCTGCTCCTGGAGAGACAATGTTGAATTTGGGGTCAAAAACATTGATTCCATGCACGACTCTGTACAATCCGGGCATGGTGAATGCCATATGGCTCTCGTACTGTCCAACGGTATCCTTGCTGTAGAGATAATGGTATCAAATTGGCAAGTAAACAAAATAGGTATAAAAAATTTTACGTTCACCGTAAGCTTACTTTCCCGCGATTTCTTGGAAAGTGCTAGTGATGATAAAATCTGTGTGGTTCATTGCGATGAGATCAGCTGTGAACTGGCATGAGAAGTGGTACTTCTCATCGAATTTCTTGAGGTAGATATCAGAATCAGGATACTTGGTCTTCTCCAAAGCATGAGCAATGGTACACTGTCACAGATGTTCGAAAGCACACGCTTTTTAGCCCTTTTGGTTTACAAGAACTTCATTTTTTAAAGAAGGAAGAAACCAACTATTGCAGATACCTGTGTTACGCCTAGTTTGTGAGCCAGCAAGGAGGCAACAAGATTTCCCTCACTGTAATTACCAATGATCAAATCTGGCTTTGCTTGCAGTTCTGCAGTGATTTCTTTGGCAACATCCTAATGAAACATGGATACCATTAATCAAATTAACTTCAGAGATGTCGTAATAATCCCATGAATCTTTTGATTGGAAAGGACTCAAGTTACCTCAGTGAAAGTTTCCATGTATGGCCAAACTTCGAAGCGAGAGATCCATTTCCTGAGAATTCCCTTCTCTGTTCTGAAGGGCACTCTAATAATATGAGAGTGTTCTGCTCCGAAAACCTTCTCAAGCCGCTGACCGCAAGTGGTTCCAACAGCATCAGGCAGCAGCCTGGTCACCTGGAAGCAAAACCAACGTAGCGCGTCATATTTTCCGTGGATGCAATTTCAGACTGATGAACAGGAATGAATGTTAATGCACAGGGCAACACTAACAATGAGAATGCGAGGCTTGATATCAAGTCCTTGTTCCTTGATCCTTTTAAGCATCTCGCGCTCCAAGGCAGGAACTTGATCCAAAATGTATACGACCTGCAAACGCAAGAAGGTTCAGTAAACACACTGAGAAATTGAGCTTAATTCAATATATTAATTACCTGGCCACCAGTGTCTGGATAACCCAATACGTTCTCTTGAGCAAAATATCCATGGGGAGAAAGAATTACAACATTGAACACCATAGGAATCTTCCCTAGAAATTTCTCAAGGGTACAAGAATCAGGTGCCTCAAGAAGATCCAGAAGCATATCGATCATCTCCGACACACGTCCAGCAGTGTCACCCCAACCTCTCTCCAAACCGATTTCTTGGAACTTGTGTTCAAAATCTCCGTATGGTGTATCTGCAGGGAGCGTAGTCAAAAACTCCTCTGCCTTCCTCAGGACATTTTGAAGTGTGGTTAGGTCCTTAATTCTGTCATTCAGCATCATTGTCTGAAAAACGAAAAAAAAAAAAAAAATTACTTGGTCAACAAATTTATAACCAGTTGGCTGTCACAATTCTGAGCTTCCCAGAATTATATACAATTTTACAACAACATTACCCATTGCCTTAGAGGCTCCTGCCTATGACGGAGTATGGAGAAGTCGGATGTACGCAATTATACCCATGTGTTAGAAACACACGGAAGTTGTTTCTCGATGACCCATAATAATGGGTCAAGCTATGTCGATTAACTGCTACCTTTATCGAATCAGAGGGGAGACGCAAAGTTACCTTGCCCTTGTACTCATGGACGCGGAGGAAGTCAAGAAGAGGGGTCATACTCTCCTTGTCATGGAACATTTTAGCAGAAAGGTGTCTGTTGAGAAATTCAACTCCATTACCAATAGATTTGGTTAGAGTTGGCTTGGGGAAAGCCGCAGTGAATGGTTCAAAATCTAGCTCCAACACAAAGTTCCCATTCTGGCTGCATCATCAAAGGTGACAAGACTTGATGAATTTAAGGCCCCAAAAAAACAGGAGAAAATAATCGAAATATTACAAACAAATCAATGTACAGACTTACTTTTCATCCACAAGATGCTCCTTGAATTGTAGGTATTCAGGCACGGTTAACTCTTCGATGATGAGCAAGTTAAGGTTGACCCGGACATATTCCCAGACACCAGGCCTCAGACGAATGGCCAATGCAACCCAAGGGGGCAACACAATTGCCTCCTAAACAAGGAGATTCACCAGACACACTTTCAAGAATTCGTACAGTTATGATATTTAACTAGCTTTTTTAACTAAATCAAACCAAGAACTTAGGAGCGGATTAGACCTGTGTGGCCTTAAGAACTTCCTCAAAGGCATGATCAGAAGAAATCTTTAGCTTTTCGGCTTCGCTAATGGCATCAAATTCAGCCAAAAGCTGGTGAGGTTTCAAGATACCTTTTCCAAGGTTTTCCACCCTATAAACCACACATATCAACATTAATTGACCTCTACAATTCCTAAGAATTTAATCTAGTAGATCTATTTTCTAATCAGACAATTATTATGCAAAACATATGATCATGCTTTAGCAAATCTATCTAGTAATAATCAGACAACAAATTTGAGTACAAGATAGGGAAGAACGCGTGATCATACCTCCCCAGAAACAGCATAATCTCATTGCGGTGAGCAGCAAGAGTAGCGTCAAGGCGCTCGCGGAGGCTGTGAACGCGGGTGAGAACACGCTCGGCCATTGCAGTTGGTTTGAAGGATTAACAAAATAGCAGACAAGTTTCAACTGCAGAAAACAAAAGCAAAAGTATAGTTAAGAAGGATAGGTCATGGCTTATCCAAAAACAATACTTATATAATGCGAAATCACCAGAAAGTCAAAGAAATAACCTAACACTAATGTAGTTAATAATCTAGAAAGCCTAAACAATTCAACACCTTACATCACACAGCAAAGAAACAGAGGCCCTTCAAAGTTCACATTATCCTTTTTTTCTTTTACTTTCTAATTGTGTCAAAGTTTACTAGACCTCCACTTAGACCCCCCCCCAACCAAAACACCCCACCTAAAAACAGGAAAAAGAAAGGAAAAAGCATTGTAGCAAGAAATCACTTTATTCTTTTGTTCTACCGATCTCTAAAATTTCAACAGATCAACCACCTGAGGCCCTTCAAAGTTCAAATTATCCTTTTCTTTTCTTTACTTTCTAATTGTGACAAAGTTTACTAGATCTCCCCTTAGCCCCCTCCCTCCCCACCAAAACACCCCACCTAAAAACGGGATAGGATCCCCTCACCGCACCCCCTCACCGCGTACGTGACCGCGCGACATGTGGCAAAAAGGGGGAGTAGTGAGGCTGGTGAGGGTAACCATCATCCAGCCTCACCACCTCACCACCCCTACTGCTGCCACATGTCGCGTCCTGGGCCGTGCGGTGACTCACCGCGCAGTGAGAGATCTCATCTCCCTAAAAACAGAAGGGGAAAAAAAAGAAAGAGCATTGTAGCAAGAAATCACTTTATTCTTTTGTTCTACTGATCTCTAAAATTTCAACAGATCAACCACTTGAGGCCCTTCAATGTTCAAATTATCCTTTTCTTTTTTCTAAAAGTTTACTAAGACCCTTAGCCCCCTCCCTCCCCACCAAAACACCCCACCTAAAAACAGAAAGAAAAATAAGGAAAAAGCATTGTAGCAAGAATTCACTTTATTCTTTTGTTCTACTGATCTCTAAAATTTCAACAGATCATGACCGCAGCAGAGTTTGGCTTGGAAAAGATGAATTTCTATCAGATCCAAACAAACTCTGCATGCAAGAGAAGAATAAACAGGAAAACCCAACAAAAAGATACTTGAAATTCAACTTAGAAATCAAGGAAAAAGAGGCCACATTGACTATGTATTCCATAAAGTTCAAGATCTGTACTGTACAGGATCACCTTTTTCAAAGGAAAAGTATGATCTAAGAGCAGAGAGAAGAATTTATCAAAGCGCGTCACCATGTACTGTACAGGATCACCTTTTTCCAAAGGAAAAGTATGATCACATGAAAAATTCTTATATCATCCTTTGCCAAGAAGATCCAAGCTAGAAGACAAAAACTCATGCAAGAATACTCAAATAAAAGGGTAAAACTAACACGGAAAAGAAACGAAAAAACAAAGACTCACGCAAGAAAACAAACGCAAGCAAAAAAAAAAAAAAGATTAGAACTGCTCACGTGAAGAACAATGGAACCACAATATTACCTGAAAAGAGAAAAATTTCGGTGAGTCGTGACGTGAAGAGCAATGGAACCACAATATTACTTGAAAAGAGAAAAAATTCGGTGAGTCGTGATGATCAAAGAGGTAATTTTATAGGGTAGATAACATAATACAAAAAAGGACTTAGCCTAATTCTGTAGGGATTAAATATGGTAACTTCTGATTGCTAAAATTTTCTTGCCGGAAAATTCAGTTTTCCGACTCCGGCCAACTCTTTATGGAATTTATTAATTAGTCAACTTAATTCAGTTACAAAATCAATGCTATCAACCGACTTTTCCACCAAGAAACTTCCTTAATTCTGAGTAAGAAATTCGCAGCAGAATTTCGTCCGCAAGTACTTAAAAAACTTGCAAAAACGTTAAATCAGTTGGCCCTTTTGAAACTACCACACAAGATCAAATTTTGATCCCACATCTCCATTTTGGAAGGATTTCCAGTAAGATCGGAGACAAAAGAAGTCCACAAGAGTTGATCATCAAAGTCTTGCATGGAAATGACAAAATTTAAGCTAACTAAAAGTTTACCTCCAGAAAGAAGCAATGGATTGAAGAACCCAAAGGGGAGAAGAAGCAAAAAATGAATCAACAAGTAGAGGAAACAGAGCAAAAGAATAACAGAGTCTCTGAAAAGAGAAATGAATGAATTCAGTACTGATGGTGGAGAATGCTCTGCAAAGAGGGGCTTATATATACACAAAAAGCAAAATCCATTACTATTTGCATAATTAAGATCCAAGTTACGGTGGTTTAGGCGAAATTATGAGGTAAGTGGTCCTTGGTTTTCGTGCTCATATGGCAATTACAATTCTCACCTTCCTCTGCTAATTTGTAATTTATTGTTTGTCAATTCCTTTCAAGAAAACCACTTTTGCGTCTTGATTTCTAAAACCCCAACCGGCCCCTGTTTGGCTAGTAAACAGTGATCGCTTTTGTTTAATCTTTTCTTGATTGTCTGTTTGGTCTTCGTTGATTACGATCACATAGGCGTTCGAGTTTTTTAATTGTCATTGGCCTTCGTCAACAACAACCACAATCATATTCAATATATATCAACGAAAACAAAAGATATCACTAACGTCTGGTAAGGATGAGATACACACAAACAATACATCAATCTCAAAAAATATAGAATTTGATTCCAATAAAACCTACGACTACATGCATAGATAGCCTTCGTCAGAGGTGATGATAATCGCGACTTGGCTATTACATTATCGATGACAAGCATGTTACTAAAATTATTATCTCTAACTTTCTCCTAAAACGAAATTTACCTTGTACTCATCCGTTTCAATCTCAAAATATAAATCCATATCACACATAGTTTAATAAAAGTTAATCAAATCATTAAATCTTGGTTTTGTTTTCTAATATATCTATTATAAATAAAGTGTTTGTTTTCAAAATTGTGCATTAAATGAGAATAACTTGGTAAAGTGATATTATTTTTCTTGCAACTCAAAAAAAAAAATAGACTTGTATGTTGAAATATCACAAAATAGAAAAGGTGACTTATATTTTGAGACAGATAGATTAAGTTTATACCCCAAAACTTGTGTGTTTTGTTACTTATTGTGTACGTATTTGTAAAAAAAAAAAAAACATTTTTGTCCACTAGGCTTCTTCGTTTGTGCAAGATTCTGAGAGATGTCGGATCATTTTATGTGTTGATATACGTAGGCATACTTTACACCTTGTACAAGAAACTATTTCTACGTCTCAAACTCGTAGCCTTAAGATTACATTGTGTAAATTTTGCAAAGGATATAAATGACATCTTTCGATTGATACATAGGATCGTTTTGCGTTTCGACATAAGTAGGCATACAGTCAATGACGACCAATAAAGTATAGGCAAGGGAGCCATCCAAACCGTATTCGACCATCTTCACGTGTAGTACGTAGCGCTAATTAATTATTAATTACCATGTAGGGCTATCTTTAGACCAACGGGGTGTGCATTTGGGGTGAGATCTGAGGAGGTTGGAAAGGAGGCAAAATATGAGGCCTCCAATCACGTCCCGCCACGTGTAAAAAACATTGTCAGTGGTCCCACCTCATTTAATTTTTTTTTCAAAAAAAAAGACAATTTTTTTACACGTGGCAGAACGTGATTAGAGGCCTCATATTTTGCCTAATTTCCAACCTCCTCTAATCTCACCCCGTGTGCATTTGCCCCTATTCACTGACCATAGTTTCTAAAACAATGGACAAAACGTATCCATAATTTATTTGTTGTTTACGTGCTTACCTAAAACATTTTAGTAATGTTTTTTTTATCTTAATCAAGTTGGTTAATACCCTATATATATATATATATATATATATATATATATATATATATATATATATATATATATATCTTTGTTTATAGCAAGTCAAGAAAACATAGTTAAGCCTCGAGAGCACAGTTCAGTTTGTTTTTGAGTTGGGAAATTGTTCCAACAAAAGTTACAGGTTCGAATCAGGACACACGCAGTGAGTACAATACTGCTATCTAGACCAGTAATTGGTATATTATTGTATCCGGTTCAATTGGGTCAAAAAGTTACTGGCCTAGTCTGCAGTAGGAACCTTGTGTGGGTTCTGACAATGCTTTACTAGCTTAGGAGACCGGTGGGTTCCAGATTCACATTCTTCATGCAGCTCCATGGGGCTAGAGCAGTGAGATTGCTCCAACAAAGGTTGCATGTTCAAACCGGAACACGCGCAGCGTGAGTGCAATACTGCTATCTGGGCCAGTAATTGGCATATCATTGTATCCGGCCCAATTGCGTCAAATAGTTGCTGACCCAGTTTGCAGTAGACACCTTGTGTGGGTTCTAGCAATACTTTACCACCTTAGAAGGCTGCTAGGCTGCTGATTTACATCCTCCATGCAGCTCTATGAGGCTGGAACAGTGAGATTGCTCCAATAAAGGCTGCAGGCTCGAACCGGGACATGGCAACATGGGTGCAATACTGCTACCTGAGTCTTTAATTGGTATGTCATTGTATCCAGCTCAATTGAGTGAAATAGTTTCTGGTCTAGTTGGCAGTATGCACCTTGTGTGGGTTTTGGCAATGCCTTACCAGCTTAGGAGACCGTTAAACTTTTAATTTACATTCTCTATACAACTACATAAGGCTAGAGCAGTAAGAATTCCCGGAGCGAGAAATTTGGCCTTAGCTCCAACAATAAAACATAGTTTAACCTGCTGCAAAAGCAGACTTGATGGACTACTTTTGCACACAGGTCATTTAAACTAATAAACCGCTTATATGTATGACAATTTTTTGGTAATGATGTTACGCATTCGAGCTGGAAAAAGAATCTCTTGTACAAATTTTAGACCTAATATAATGCTTCGGAGTTAATCATTCATATGAACATTTTAAGTTTCTTAGTCAGTTCTCAAATACAAGTGTTTAATGGAATTATTAATTTTATGTCATACTTGGTAGACTAAAACTCGAAGGTTCATTTGGATTACGTTTCAATTTCTTCTTTTAACATGGCACATATAAAACTTCACTTTCTTTTAAGGATAAAGCTACAAACTTCACATGCACACGAAAATCTTTTGAGCTATCAAATATTATATCTAACAATATAATATATGACGACTTTTTGCTCCTTTCACCATGTTTTCTAACTAAAAATTATCTAGTAATTTTAGTTATATGTGTTACGGATAGTTTCCATTTCTAATAGAGTGAAAGATACATTTTTTTTGGTTTTGGAATAAAGGAAAAGTACTCAATATTGTGAAGTAACAGTTGATTGATACAATTTGACGCAATTTTCATTATGAGTCATCGGGAAACAACCTCTGTATATTTCTATACATGTCTATGGTTGCGTACATCTGGCTTTGCCGTACTTCGTTACAGACGGAAGTCTATAAAATAATGGGGTAATGTGGTGGTGGTGGGGATAAAACCAGAAGGGACAAAACATAGAAAAAGTAACTAGGCTGAACAAGCAAGAATTGAAAAATATTTGGTTCCAACTCTTTCGACAAAAGATATAGGGGACACCTCTAAAGCTAAGTGGATAATTTTTGAGAATAGAAATGGAGATTTCCATTCACCGACAACTGAATTAAGAAAAGAAAAAATTGCTCTGATATAGTATGGTAGATTGTAACACCAAGATCCCACACCACGTCCCTCCCAACCCAGCCCCATCTCAAAATAAAAAAAAAAGGAAAATATTCACCATGTATGTATCGGGCACTTTGTGTGGATCCTCGTATGCAACATTACCAATCTATGAGACCGATAGACACCTGATTTACATCTTATACAAAATTCCATAGGACTGAAATAGTGGAGACCCTAGAACGAAGGATTTCGTTAATACCAAAAAAGAAAGAAAAAAAAAGTCACCATGTATGGTGGACTCCAGAAAACAAGGAGTGTGTGGACACAATAAAATAATAAGGCACTCTTCTCATATATCTAAAAATAATCATGATATTCAAATAGAAGCAAAAATACTTTCATAGTTAAGTATTCGCTTAAGTATTAAGTATAAACTCAAGCATCAAGGTCAATTTTCAAGTTTCCAGAACAGAAAAATTATTTTTCCTGCCTATATAAATGAACCAAGCAACTTATTAAGTTTTTGTGTTTAGCTCGTAAAATGGTTCGTTCAAAAGAAAATATATGAACTTGAGTCAAACTCAAACAACTCTTTAAAAATAAAAGATTAGTCAAACATGAGTATTTTTTAGCTTGACTAGAATTCTTAATGTATCTAGAATAATTTCTCCCTAAAACAATATGTAATTATCCGCAAGTTTACCTTTTATGTTTTATCACTTAAAGAACATCCACTATTATTTGCTTTTGCATTCTAGAGAATTTCGTACTTGATCAGTACTATATAATTTAATTTTATCATATTTTGCTTTTGCTCATTGATAATACTTTAATTTTAACCTATTTTGAGAGAGTTTGGTACTTGATTAGTACTTTAAGATTGTTTATTTTGTTTTGCATTGGCGCAGGGAGAATATTTCGATTTTCAGTTCTATTTTTGTTACCGGCTTTTTTTTTTCTGAAAAAAAATATAATTACCAGCCCGTGGTAGTAATCTATCATTCTGTCGTAATTATTATTTGCTCCGTTTAAAAATATTTTTTGAATTTTACTAGGACACATTCAAAGAAGACAAATTTTGCGAGCTACTTTACTTGTTCTATATTAATTGGTTATTTGAGATAAAATAAAGAGAAATA
Organism: Eustoma russellianum; assembly: GCA_036186865.1. Taxonomy (NCBI): domain Eukaryota; kingdom Viridiplantae; phylum Streptophyta; class Magnoliopsida; order Gentianales; family Gentianaceae; genus Eustoma; species Eustoma russellianum. The sequence continues at coordinate 3,226,643 of AP025053.1, forward strand.
ATATTGTGTTAACACAAGATTAAACATGATAAAAATGAGGTATACAGAGAAATATTAAGGGTGGCTAGTATAGCAGATAAGTTAAGAAAAGGAAGACTGAGATGGCTTGGATATGTCAAGAAGAGACAGACAACGGCGTCTGTCAGAGCCATTGAAAGCCTCACTGTAGAAGGAAAAAGGAGTAAAGGCATGCTCAAACTGACATGGGATGAGCAGATTAGGCACGACTTACCATAGTTGCACCTCTCTGAGGACATGGTTCGTGATAGGAGGTCATGGAGGCATATGATTAAGGTTAAGGAGGGGTAGAGGGATATAAGGCACCTTAGTAAAAACTTAGAGAATTAGATAGTCTCTACACTTTAAGTTGATTTGCATTTTTTTTGTTTGTTTTGGTCTTTGTCTTTGAAATATTTGTGTATATCCATTGTTGACTATTTTAATATCGTAAGGTTTTGATTTATATTTAATAAAATCCATTCACTAATACATATTCCTATTATTGTACTATCTATGTATGTACATATAGAGTCGGGAGTCTCACTGGAAGTGAACTCTATATCCCTCCCGAGACTCTAACGATAGCTTTTGCTGGTGTTGAGATATACTGGGAATTATTGCTGTTGTTGTTGAAGAAATAGTATAAAAATTTTGACTACTAATATTAAGTATCTTTAAAAAGTAAACAATATTTTTGAGACCAATCGAATTTATTAATTTAGAGGCTCATAGATGGGATATATTAACGTTGTATGTATACAATCATACTCATGCGTTTGAGACAAAGAGAGTTTGTTAGAAATCGTGGAGTATTCATATTACTAATTCACCGATGGCCCACAATTTTTTATTGCCAATGTAAGAAGTGCTATGGGATCCAGTATTATTCTTCGGATATTCCTTTAGTAGGTTCAGAAGTTTTATTGTCGTTACTTTTTTCTTTTAATCAATTAAATTAATGGGTATACCATTTTCTTTAAAGAAAGCATATTCATATCATTGAAGTTTAAAATTTCACCATAAAGCATCTAAAATAACACCATAACATTAGTGAAAGACAGTATGAAGAAACTGTGCTACGTCCGTAATTCCTTTTCCGACGCTTTCGTTTTTTTTTAATTGTTACAATATATATTTTTGAAGTCCTTGAAATGTCTGCGTATGGTTACTATAATTATCTTTTTTAGTACTTTACTATTTAAATGTGAAATATTGTCTAAAGTTAGGAGAACAATTCTTAATTGTTATATTAACTTAATGTATGGGTATTGCGTTACTTTTGCTAATAGCAAATCATCATGAGTCAAACCGGTGGGGTCCTTTCATATATACATATATATATATATGCAAAATGAGATTTGATGGGCTCGTTGTTGATTATAGTGTGATGATCGAGACTAAAAAAAACGTCGAACTATTAGGTAAGGTCGATATGCAAAGAGCCTCATAGTCCAGTTGATATTCAGGTTGGAATTTGTCTAAAATGGTCAAAAGTTCGATTCCAAAAATATACACAGTGTGTGTGTTCCTCTACTGCTAGACCGAAGGCCTGATTTATAGGAGGCCACCTTGTGTGGATCACTCTGTAAGATCTTACACAATCTAGAAGACCGCTTGGCTCCTGATTTACATCCTCCACATATGTTTCCTCTGCTGCTAGACCGAATGCCTGGTTTGCAGGAGGCCACCTCGTGTGGATCACCCTGTAAGATCTCACTCAATCTAGAAGACCGTTTGGCTTCTGATTTACATCATCCACATATGTTTCTTAAGATTGAGATGATAGACTCCTAAGACAAGGGATTTCACATATACTCCTAGGTCGATATGCAAAGAAAGGGACAAGAAAAGGAAAAAGGATAGGAATAACATTCCTGCCTGACGTGTACCTGTTAATTATGTCATTCTTCAGATAAACTTACCTGGATAGCAAAATCTCATAGTCGGATTCCAAAAGTTCCATCAGTTCAGTCTTAAAAAACTTCATAGAGAATGTGAATCAAAAAACCCAACAGTCTCTTAGATGGAATAGTCACATACAAAGGTGGCACAAGGTATCCGCTGCAAACTAGACCAGTATCATTATTCCTATTAAGTCGGAAAATATTGGCTCCGTCATTAGTGAAATATTCATATTGCGGCTTCATCTGGTTTCAAATAAACTTGCCTACTGACACAGGTAGGAAAACTAAGAAGTAGACGATAATTTTTTTTTTACACTATAATAAAGTTTGGCATAAATAATTTTTAAAAATAAAGGCAATACAATTTTTTGAAATTTAGGACAGGAGAAATTGTACTATGATTTATTGTGGTTAGGTATACTCACCAACTTTACTTTTGCTTCAAGACTCTCCAATCTCCATTGCTATGAGTGGGCTGGCTCCCTTTATCAATGCACTTTTTTCTTTTTTATTTATCTGTGTAATTATAACTTTGATGAGGGAGTCGGTTCTCCCCCACCTATACCAGAGGCCCCTTAGCCAGGTAGGATGTAAATCGAGGGATGTGCTCCACCGGCAGCCCTGCAAAGGGAGAGGACAATCGAGACTCAGCCAGCCCAGAAGCAACCCTTGTAATATTTCAACAAGGATTGTCTCCACACAAACTCGAACTTGGGACGTCCGGGTTCTAGCCCCAATCACCTTTGACACTTACCACTGGACTATGCCTCTGGGGGCTGTGTAATTATAACTTCTGGAGACATAAGGACAAGCAAACCACTAGAGATCTAGAGTATAGGTTTTCTTAATCTTGGTACATTAAAAAGAATTCAAAATACTCATAATTTATATTTTGTTTGAGGTTTTTTCCTTTGGTCTTTGTTTTTTTTTTTTGAATCTTCTCCTTACCATTCGATATCTGTAAATTTTTCTTTCCATGCATGGATAATGAATATAGAGAAAAAAAAAGTCTTAAAAAATGTTCATCCACTACATGATTTATTAAATCAAACTCAAGATAAAACAATATAAAGTTGGCATTATATTACCTACATATATATATACACACACACATATATACATATACATAGACATATATTCCCCTACGGAGTAGCATTATACATGAAAAGTGTATGTATACACACACGCGTAGCAGTATATATGAATAATATTGTTTGACAATTTTGCATTTGGTTAATGATTATAATCATAATCTGTGTGGTTGATTATTATAAATAGTATCATTATTTCATGAAAAAAAGTTTTTTATATGACTAAAAATATGAAAAATAAAATACTAAGTTAAAAATTATATTGAAAAATGTGTACGGATGCAAATGTTGATTTAAACCATTAACCAAACAAAGATAGGATTAGCCTACATTGCATAGCTAAGTTGGTTCCAGAGAGACAGATTTGCTATAAGGTGCAAGATTCGAGTCCTCCAGTCTGTAGTGTGGAAGCAACATCTTCAGACTCCAATGAGGGATCTTGAGGGTGGGCTCTTTGTAGATCAGTGGGCACTGTGCCTCTCTCTTAACGGACCGTTGAGTATTTGATTTACATCCTCTCAGCTGTCTCGTCGGAACAGGGTGTCGAGGGCCTTTGGGGTGGGGTTAACCTTTTTTGCTACCAACAAAGATAGGATTACGGCCGACAAACAATAAAAGAGGAAGCTGTCCAATCTTATAAAATGGCATAAATTATGAGACTTTCACCTGTTGTATCACACTCCTAAAATTGGGATTTCATCATTCACTGTGCATTCAGTGAGAAAACCTGTATTTCCTTTGACATGTTGGTATCCATAATTTTGGATGACATTATTTAATCTACTACTCAATTTTTAAATTCTAAGTTTATATTTTGATCTATTACTTATTGCTAACGTGAGGGCGGGTCTTGGAGCAACTGGTAAGGTTGTTGCTTTGTGACATTGAGGTCACAAGTTCGAGCCGCAGAAACATCCTCTTACACAAAGTATAGGGAAAGACTAAGTACATCAGATCACGAAGCGATCTGGTCCCTCTCTGGACCTTGCGTATGTACATGAGCTTAGTACATCGAGAACAGCCTTTTACTTATTGTTTACGTAGTGTTTTTATTTGTATTTAGAAAAACAATGAAAAATAAGCATACTTTAGTATATCTATTATAAAGAGAACATAAAATTTTAAAACACCTCAAAACATACATATGTAAAAGTATTCATTAATCCGATGTAGACTTGTAGTAGATAAGTATCCAATCAGGAAAAAAAATTCAAACAAGTCACTGCCATGGTGTCAATATTGTCCGATCTGGATTTGGATTTAGTTACACGATGGTTGATGTTGTGTATTCTATTTTTATAATATTCAGTTATTGGTTTAAGAGATAAAATAGACATGTATACTTGCATTCATTACACACTGCCCACTTTTTGTATGTGTTCTGTGGGGATGAGCCAAAATCTGACCTGCTCAGAAAAGACAACTTTTCGGTTAGTCAAACGGTCAACGTAGCTCAGGTTCAGCTACTTGACTAGATAGTCTCAGCCAAAAGGCCTCAGTCTCGGTCAGAAGGCCTTAGCATCTGTCACTGTCATCAATGGTTAAGGCAAACTCATCAAACAAGCAACTAAGATAAACCCAAGCATAACTCTTGGTCATTTCGGCCTTGGACCTGAGGCAGGTCAGCTCGGCCGCCCTTATATCTAAATGCAGAGACAGTAGCTCTGGCTAATCAGCTCAACTACGACCTCTATCCAATTGCCCATAGAGCACCTCAGCTCGGCATATTGCACCTCGGCTCAGCAGTGCATCAGTTAAGGCAACCGCTTCTGGTCAACCTCAGCAAGTAAATAGGCATATATTTGATCAACAGTGCTCAACTTCTAAAAGAAGCATATTCAGCTCGGCCTCGGGACAACCTCGGCCTCAGCTTCTTATTAGCTCCGAGCTCTAGCCTCGGCCTGGCCCTCATAAAGGCTGTTGCTCATAGTATCTCGGATAAGATCAGTGAAGATATTATCAACTGCCATCTGGGACCCATTAAGACCTTTCTGCAAAGTAATTTCCAGGTGTTAATCATCGCTTAGCTAAGTACGAAGGCATCATTGCTGACCGACCTACATGTCATAGAGTCAGCCACTAACGCAGCTGCAGTCACATGCACTTGTCACATCAGACTGTGCTCCTGCAGCAGACAAGATAGCCATCTCAGACAAGCAACCATCCCATCATCCGGCAGAGGGACAGACCTCATCACCTTTGTGCATAAAAGACCTCTTTCCAGACAAAAGACGAGAGCTCAATTCAACTTTCAGAACCAACTACAACTTTCGGATCCATCTTCTCCAACTTTCAAACTCTCAGTGAGAGATCTCTAAAAGGGCCTCTCGACCTATACTCAAACAGCCATATTCTCAGTGAGAGCTTAACACAAGTTACTTCTAAACCTATATTCCATCATAAAATGCATACTAAAACACCCATAACTGACTTGAGCGTCGGAGGGTTTTCCCACGGCAGCGTCCTGGGCATCTAACGTTCCTCTTCCTTCTCACTTCTCAGGTCCCACTGATGGATTTAGACGGAGGACTAACGATATACAACAAGGATCACCTTTGATCCACCCGGTGAGGTTTTCGGCTTCATCATGTGGGAAGACGGAATAATTTCTCTATTTGTTGTAAGATATGACTTATCTTTATATAGTTACAATGTATTTTTTGAATAACCCAAAGTGTGAATTTAACCACCACATCTAAAGAGCTATCAATGTGTTATACTATGGTAAGCCTATGAAGACAAGTCGTGTACATATATATACACGTTTATATTTGTAGATGAAAAAGTTGAAAGAATCTGAATTCAGAAGAATTTATAGTATTTGACTACGTTGAGGGGTCATGTTCGAGAAGAGATTGGCTCTTGACCAACTTCGAAAAGCTTACAAGAAAAAGAACAAAATAAGACGAATCAATAAATATAATTATACCTCTGTCGATAACTTATATCTCTACTGTCTTTCCTGTTAAATTTACATTGTGGCAGTTTCAAGTAAATCATCTCTTAGTTCTGAGTATTATATTTATATATTCTAAATCGCACAAAGGAGACCATATTTCCTTTAAAGGTGTAAGTTGATGCTAGAAAAGTCGTTTTCGGTATATTAGGTTTTCACGTTTGTACAGTGTCGAAGAGGATTCAGACCGTTTCGCGATCTGATATACGTAGCCTTATTCTATACTTTTGTGTAAAAGACTGTTTCCGCGGCTCAAACATGTGACTTCAAAATCAAAAAACAACAACTTTACCAATTGCTCCAAAACACCGTAAGTTGATGCCATCTGAATCCTATTTCACTAAGACAAAACTAAATAACAAAAGGGGAAAGAAACCCACCACCAACCGCAGGATTTGGTCAATCCTTGAGATAGAGAACTTTTACATTGTTTATTGTTGGAGTAACTAGAAATAACTAATGGTTCAATAAAAGAAATAACTAATGGTTCAATACAACATATTCATGTAAAAAGAAGTGATAAACAATAGAATATGATAATTAGTCATTACAGAAAATTGATACATATCTTAAAACAACAACAACGCATACTCAGTATAACAGTACAAAATTGATACTGTACATTTTGGAGAGAGTGTGTCTATATATATATATATATATATATATATATATATATATATATATATATATATATAGGTAACGCAAAGACTTAAGGTTTCATCCCAAAGAAAATGTTGTTAGTGGGACCTATATACGCATGGAGTTGGTGGAAATATGTAGAAAGTGAACGCTTTTTCTATTCTCAAATAAAATTATACTTTTATTTGTCCCTTTCGCAAGCATTATAATGAAATGGATTATATTATTTTGCAACCATAAATTCATAACACCATGCGTTCGAATCCACAACTTTTTTCTTTCTACACATTGCTACGTACTCTTTAATCCTTCTGGAATACTATCCAAGAAGCTTTTGAACATTATTTCCACATTAGTCCCTTGCACAGTCCAGTCTCTTTTTCAACTAAAATGTGGTTCTATTTTGAGGGATTTTGTGAGTGTGACCACTTATCAAGAATCCACAACACGTGTAATATTTGGCAATGACCATTTCGTACGTGTTTTGGACCAGATGTGATCTCCTCGTCCCCTTCACCCTCAACGTCACCTTATTGTCCATCGTCCGACACGTGGCAACAAGGGGGTGGTGAGGCTAGATGCGAGTGACACTCATCTAACATCGTCATCCTCCCTTGCTGTCACGTGTCGGACGATAGGTAATAAGGTGAGGATGGAGACGATGAGGAGATCCAGTCCCGTTTTGGACAGCCATGCTCATTGATATGTAAGGAAGAAAATTTGATCTATTTTCCCATAAAAGACACGTTCTATTTATAAATGAATGTTGGTGTATACGTGATCCATTATGACCTACACTGTTATAACCCCAGACCTAATAATTAAATGTAACATCCGTCGTGGTCCTTCTTGAAAAATTAAAAAGCTTCTTCATACGACGTCATAACTATATAGATACATTCAATAAAAAAACTAAAGCCATTCAACATAATTCTCAAGAATAATCCTCACACAAAAAAAATATCTCCTCAGTGAACAACACTATTCCAATGCTTACACTCAAAATAGCAATTTTATTGAACTAATCAAAAGTGTTGTTTAAAAGTTGAATAACTAACAATAGAACAACCTCTTGTAAAATATCTTTAATGCTCCTTCACCATTCACGTTCGTCATCATTCGTAATGTACATATACTAATAGTTCTTTACATCTTCAAAAATGGTAAGTAGTGATGGAAACAAAATAACATACTCAATAAGTAATTTGACTATCTTTTGTGGGATCACGTATCTCGGGAAACAAGTTTTGAAATGACAATAAATTTCATAAAATAAAACAAAGAGTCAAGTTTTCCATCTTTAAACATCACATATAATATTGTTATTTTTTAGCTCTTAAATGACTTATATCATTCACTAGAATACTTTGTCTAGAAGAACCTCTTTTAGAAAGTCTCATAGGTCACTGCAATAAAATGAGGGCCTGGGTTTAATACCCCCTTCTCACGTTTGGGGTGATCTAGCAACTCGCACAAATTGTTAGACCATATGACATATAACATATACTTTCATCAATTGAACAGTCATGCGACACCAACATAAATCATTTAAAAGTACACAAACCTCTTGTTTCGTAAATCACATATCATCAATAAACTTTCACATAAAGCACATACTTCACACAACACAACATACTTCTACATGATCTAATTTGATATCAAAATAGATATGTAAAAATAATTTGTAAAACCACTTTTGCAAAAAAAAAAAAAAAAAATCTCACATCGAATAGGAATGAGATGGTGGCATGATATATAAATATGGCTCAATTGTTAAATGTCAGCAATGATTAATCCTTTTTGGACCAGTGAAGATGAAAGCATGATTGAGTAGACATTCTTTAATGCTTGCCTATGGTGACAACGCTAGTCCAAACATGTGCCAGGCCTGGTATCGGCTAGACCAATCCTGGTCGTTACAGTTATGGTATCAGAGTCGACTAGCATCACTGAGACACAAGGGCCAAATCTAGAATGTTAAGGAAGTTGTTCTTTTAGTGGGGATCCAGCGAGGACGCTGACCCATTAAGGTGTGTAAGATGTAAAGACCCAAAAAAAACTCACATCAAATAGAAAAGAGATGGTGGCATGATATATAAGTATGAGCTAAGTAAGGATTAGTTCTTTTCGGATCAACAAGAACGAAAATCTGATTCAATTAATATTCAATAGTGATTATCTACAATGACGAAGTCGGCTTCCAATTAGACGTCAGGCATGAAATCTACTGTGCAAATCCGAGTTGTTGCATACAATCATCTTCTATTAAATATATTTAAGCGAGTGCTATTGTTAGCACTATGTATGATTGCCTCTATCATTTTCATATCTGGCAGGATAATAGACCACTCCAAATGATAAAAGAAAAAGTTATGCCACAAATCTACGACCGGTCTTCATCTATATGTTATTCATAATTTATTTCATCATGGCCCAATTAGTTGGGTTTGGATCCCCTCACCTCAAAATCCCTCACTCCACCGCACGACTCGTGGCAGTAGAAAAGGTGATGAGGCTAAATGAGAATCACTTGCATCTAGCCTCACCACCCTCCCCTACTGCCACGTGTCGTACAGTGGAGAGAGGGTGAAGGATTTGGGTAAGAGGATTTCATCCCCAATTAGTTGCGAGGAAGATGGATTTCTTGTTTCTCAAAGATTAAGGTGATGTTTGATTGAGAGGAAGTGGAGCTACAAGGTGATTGAGCAACTTGGTGTTTCATTCCTTTCAGGGTATAGTTAAGATGTTACTCGAGATTGGAAAATTGTGTTTAAAAAGACACATATTCGATCTGGGACACACATAGCGTAGATGTATAACTGCTGTCTGGACCAGTAATGACTGTGTCATTGTATGCGGTCCAATTAGAAGTAAAAGGTTATTAGCCACGTTTGTAGTATATACTTTGTGTGGGCTCTGGTCATGCCTTACCAATCTAGGAGGCTGCTGAATACCTGTATTTGCAACCTCCACGCAGCTCTATAGTACAAAATCAGTATGACCTCCAAATGCTGGGTATGTCCTTTTTGTGTTTAGAACTTGATGTTTCATTTGTATGCTACGTGTAGGAATCTAGTAAACGAAAAGTACATGACTAGGAGGTCAGTTACGACACCTGATGCAATTTTCTTGTGAGCTCGTAAGTCTTTGATGAGGGAGTGAGTTCTCCTCCCACCTGTACCAGAAGCCCCTTAGCCAGATGGGATGTAAATCGAGAGATGTGCTCTACCGGAAGCCCTGCAAAAGGAGAGGACACTCGAGACTCAGCCAGCCCAGAGGCAACTCTTGTAATATTTCAACAAGGATTGTCTCCACACGGACTCGAACTCAGGACGTCGGGGTTCTAGCCCCAATCACCTTTGTCAATTACCACTGGACTATGCCCCTGGGGGCATGAGCTCGTAAGTCTTGTTATAGGATCACTTGACTCGTGTGGGATATTATTTTTTTCAACTTATTCAATTACATAAACATTAAGTTATCGTTTGGAATATGCAATTATAATAATGAATTTTAGTTATGTTACGTTCGTTCTATTTGAATCATCTAATTTTCAATAGATTGAATTTCTTGCTGTAAGATCACTCAACCCTCATTAAGCAGCTGGCAAAGGGTTTTTATCTTTAGTAAGAGGTAATGAAATTTTTTCTAAAAAATTTGTGTTAAATATGAAATATGATTAATAACATGCTCATATGCTAGAAACAAATATATAGCAAGAAGATGATTGGTCATTAAAAAAAATTGAACATATCTTATATATTTTATTATTTTAGTAATAACTGATAGTGCTAGCTCCACATATATTTGTAAGATTTGCTTTCAAATAATTCCGGCAAATTGGAGTACTTTACAGTTAAAGCCATGTTTCTTTAGACACAAAGAAAGTCTTCATATTTCCCTCCGATATGAAAGCCATTTCCATGAAGAGAGGGCAACTAGAAGTCTTTCTTATTTTTTAGATTAAAAAAGGTAACATTCTGATTTTAAAGGTATCTATCGTTTCTGTTGGGCATTAGTCCAGTCCATTTGTTATTGGATATTTTATGAGGCCCAAATGGTTTGGGCATTGAAGAGCTTCTCTTAGAAGCCCTGGAAGGTTGTTTTCTGGATGAAAATTTCGACAGCTGAGAAAGGGGAAGGGAGATACAAGACAAATCAGAAAGTGAGAGGGAGAACAGAGAGTTTTCGTGGGTGCAGTTTTTCTGGGCAGCCTCCGCTACTTTGACGATCGCCGGAGGTCCAACCGTTGGATTTTTCTGAAATTTGGACAGCTTCTTCGGAACACACAGAGCTACATTCTGACCGTTCAGAATTTCAATCCGAGCTCTGGATCGTTCGTAATCGCTGCTGGTGTCAGCTGCGATTTTGGTGACATTTCTGCATTTTTGTTCTCCCTCAATTGTTGTCTCTTGTGTATGTTATTGTTGGTGGGCTGTGACATCCTTGTAGACTGATTTGGATGTTTTTACCCTCAAATTGCATAATAAGAGAAGAAGAAGGGTGGACTCCTTACAAGTCCCGTGGTTTTTTATCATTCACATTGAAGGGGTTTTTCCACCCACATATAAATCTCTTGTGTTGTTTGAAGCTTTATGTTTCATAATTTGCTTGTGGTTTTGATGTGAGATTGATCTTTGCTTGGTGAATCAATTGTGGTGAATTGGGTTAAGCATTTTGGTTGGTTGTCTTGAAGTTGATCCTTGTAGGTGTTGTATCCTACTTATTGTTTCTCCGCTACAGTTTCCGTCTTAAAAGAACTTTTTGAAAAATATAGATTATATTATTCAACGGTCTTCTAAATAAGAGCCCCAGAACTTAGTTGGTTGACTTGACAGATATTTCCTGATACGTCTATCCTATTTCTATTCTCACATCAAATTCTACTTTTCTTTGTCCCTTCCCCAGCATGATAAATGAAATGTTGTACTATTTGCAACCATAAATTCATAACTCCATGCATTTGAATCGTCAATTTTCTCTTTCTACAAATGGATAGTCTTTCCACTTCTCGAATATATTATCCAAATTCTTCAACATTTCCACATTAGTGTGTTGCAGAAAGAAGTTTCGTTTCTTTTTTCGACTAAAACAAGTGGTTCTAATTTGGGGAATTTTATGAATATGTCCGCTTACGAAGAATCAACATCAAGTGTGATATGCACTGCTGATTTGAGACGTGTGTTAGACAGCTATATTTACTGGTATATAAGGAAGAATTTTGATTCTTTGGTTGGAGCGGAACCGAACCGAACCGAATACTAGGTTTTCGAATTTAGATTTTTTTAGCTAACAGAATTATTCGGCTCGGTTCGTTTAGCTAAATGAACTTTAAAATTGGTTCGAGCTCGGTTCGACAATCCTTTAACTGTTTAAACAAGACGAACAGTTCGCGAATAATTTGGCTCGTTTATGAGTAGGAGCCATCAACTATCTGTAGTTTATGATTATGAGCCATTGGAGTGTCCGCGGACTTACAGTCAAGCATCCCAACTTCTGCCAGCAAATCCAGAATGTACTTCCGCTGTGATATATATATATATATATATATATATATATATATATATCCCAGTATTCGACCTTAATACTTCAATGCCTAAGAAGTACTTGAGTCCTCCAAGGTCTTTCATCAGATCGTTGCACTCTTTTACCTTTTATTCATGTGAGAATTAATGTTTGAATATATATCTCCTTCCTCTAGTGGCATAAAAGCGTGTTCCAAGTACATTAAGATCCCGTGTTTGTATATAGTCTGAAAGTGGTCGTTTCACGATCTGATATACGTATTCTTAACCTATACTTTTGTATAAGAAACTCTTTCTACACTCGAACATGTGACCTGTTACGAAAAAGTACGAAAAAGAGAAACCCCCTCCATCATCTTCAAAGAATAAGGAACAATCAATCATTTGAACACACATTACGCAGCAATATTCCTTTCTTTTCTTTGAACTACACAACAACGTCCTTTTTGTATTTTTCTCAACCATCAATTTCCATAAGGGAAAAAAAAAAGCAGAAACTGCTTGGAAATTATTTTATTTCTATCACTTTTTCTTTCTTTTACTTGGAAAAAGTTTAAAGAGGCAACCTATTATTAATGATGGGCGAGTAGCTACTGTTACCTTTATAAATACTTATCCATATCACTTCCATACTTAGCAGGAAAATAGGGATCAGATCCTCTGACTACCCAGCCCCTCATTCTCCTTAGGACCGCCTGTCACGTGGCACACAGGGGTTGGTGAGGCTGGATGCGGGTGACCCCCACCCAACCTCACCACCCCTCTTGTGTGCCACGTGTCGCTGAGTCATTTAATACTCTTTCAAAAGAGGGTCAGGAAATTTGTTCCTGAAAATAGACTCTATTCAAATGATAAAATAGTCATGGCATGAATTTACGACCACCATTTATCTGTATTTTTTACGAGAATGGATTCATTACTTTCGATGTGTCATTCATGTGTTATAGACACAATATGGTGAAGTCAAAAAAAAAAAATTTATTTTGATCAACCACTTCATTGTATTTATAACACATAGATGACACATCGAAAATAGACACACCGGATCCCATGTGTTTTGGCTATCATGATGAATAACCAACCATTTAATGGTCCAATTAACTACGACGAAGGTAGACTGCTTGTTTTACAAGGAACACTACACACATTATATTAAGGATTCTCGTGATGTTTGATTAAGTGGAACTCCCAAGAATGAGTTTATTGAGTAACTTGACATTTCATGTCTATGTATTCTTGAAATTTGGGGTTAAATAAGATGAGACTCATATCTACCTACAAGTAATAAGTGTTGGTACATAATTTTCATGTAACCCGTATATATTTCTCAAAGTAGTCAATGTAAGACAATATTCTCAAAACCTACCCTCACGTGTCAACATGTCTTAACAAACACACGCGCTTTTAAAACACGTCTTCAAACACAAAACACAAGCCAGATATAGGATGCACTCCAACTAACAGTATTCTACTGCAACTAGATCTCACCAACCTAGAAAGTCGCTGGGTGTTTGATTTACATCCTCCACAAATACTATTTAGGGCTGAGACGGTATAAGCCTTCGGAGTGAAGGATATCACCTTTGCCCCTGAGTATTCTACTGCAACAGGAGCTATAAAGTACCAATAGTTTGCCTCCATTCCCCCACAGTGCGATCTTTTTCCGTTAAATTTTTCATGGGAATTTTTTTATCAATACTTTTTCCCGTTAAATTTTTCATGGGAATTTTTTTTTCTTTATGAGTTTACAAGGTGCTTGGGAAAATTTTTTAATCATGAATTTATAAGGTGATCAATGAAGGTAAGAGAAAGACCGTTCTCGATACACTAAGCTCCCGTGTTTGTACAAAGTTTAGAGAAAAACCGAATCGCGAAGATGAGTCGATATACATAACCTTACCTTACACTTTTTTGTGCAAGAGACTCTTTCTGCAGTTTAAACACATGACCTTAAGGTCACAAAACAACAATCATATCAATTGCTCCAACACCCGTCTTTGTAAGAGACAAAGTACATATATACACTCCCCCCTTGATCCACATTATTTGAGTTACCATTTTAACGCCTATCACTTTCACGTTATAATTTCATTCAAATTACAACTTTCAAGTCACAACTCACGATAGATCCGCAACGCTCTTTTCAATACATTTAAGAGATTTAAACCAGCATCTTATCCGAAAGGAAACATTTCGTTACTCAGGATTGCTGAAAGGTCCAATCTAGGAGACCGCTGGGCTCCTGATTTGCATCCTCCACACATGTTCCTTAGAGCTGAGAAGGTGGAGGCATCCGAGGTGAAGGATTTTCACCTTTTGCTTCAAGGATTGCTGAAGGGTTTCTTCCACATACCATCAAATGCCTTAGTCCCTACAGTAGCGCCAAATTAACAAGTCAATTAAAGCCCTCACAATTCCCAGAAATGCCTACACCTGCAACCTCCTCACCAGAACCATCTACAAGTTTACAGCACAGATTCAAACTAGAGCTTATTTCCAGGATTAATTCTAATGAACAGATTAACAGATGAAAATCACTTCCTAGAACGGTAAATAGGAGCTCCCACGAACTGAACTCATCATATTTACAACATCCTCTCCTATAGAGCCCAAGAAAATGCTAAAAAACCTGAACAAAAAAGAGCTCCAAAAGAATCTTCAAACTGTTGAGGAGTCTATTTACTCAACTAAGCTAAGGCATCAGGCTCCCGCCAAAGTTCCCATTAAAACAAATGCTTCAAACAGATATACAGCCGAGCAGATCAATTCCCCGCCCTTCGGACAAGAATGCCAGGCACAATTCAGCATTGGAACTTCCTAGCTACCGCAAAATTCACCCCAACTATGTGCCTATCCCCTTTTGGACAGAATAGCAGACCGACTTGTATGACTAGAAACATCTGAAACATAGTCAGTTGTTGGGAAACACAACGTAAGACCTCATCAATGACACAGAGTTTCTCCAAAGTTCACCCAACGAACAAAACTGTCCGGAAATTCCTCAAGCACTTCAAAATTATAGCTCTCGTCAAAGGGCATCTCAGTACCCATCTGCTCCCTGCCCTACATAAGGATCATGAGAAGCAACAATTACTCTTCAGTAAAGAAGAAATATAAGATACTTGTCAATAAAGTATTTTCTGGTATCCAGAAAGAAAGTGTTGTGGGAAGGCCATGATCAGAACTAGAAGCACTGACCTTAGTGCTAGATCCACAATCACTGGTGGATGGGGTTTCTTCTGTCACAACCTCACTAATGATATTCTCAGAGGAAAATCCGCCAGCAGGACAGTTTGTAAGCATTGACCTACAATGAAGTAATTGCCTCAATACATCCAAAAAAAGAAAAAAGAAATATTGCACCGTTCATAAACAGAAGTTTATACATCATCAATTAACACAAGTATGAAACCTATCCGAGAATTTTTCTTTTAACCCAAACCCACTTCTTTTTGAATAGAAAACGGCGTCAACAAAAAAAAATCTAAACGTTTTAGATTTTACCCAAACACATGATGCAGTTAAGCAAAATACGTTCTCTAACAAGATGCAACCGGATTTATTATATGCACAAGTGGGATGATCATGAGAAAGAGGCAGCAAAATACATCATACAAAAAGCAAAAAGCTCACCGACTAGGCAATAATCCTTTTATCTATGGAAAACCTAAAGAAATGGATTATTGACGCCTTAATTAGAAAGTACTTCAAAAACAACAAAGCACGAAGACGGGGGAATTGGCTTGCTGCCGAGAAGGCGAGAAATCCAACCACACATAATGGGAAAAAACTCAAGTGTTGCTGCCAAGAAGGCGAGAAGTAAAAGTACTTGTCAAACAGGGTCATGACAGTACTCCATTTCAATGAGAGCTGGCAAGTCTTTTTCTTTTTTTAAGTTAAAATTTCATTAAAACGCCAAATTAGGCATTTTTATACAGTGGCAACAACAAGAACAAGCTGCTCAAAATACAAAGTGCCAAGCAATCCCCTTTACAACTTCCAAAAATGAAGACAAAAGACATCTCCAATGAGTGAGCAAAGGACAAAAGAGATGCCAAGTCTGCCCAGTGCATGGCTGAATATATGGTAAATAGAGGCACTTGACAATCTGGGGAAGATTACAAATGTATATGGTTAAGTAAAGGCAGCCAGAGGCAGCGGTTTCATCACTAAGGAGATGATTCTGTTCGATGACATGAACAATTCTTCCTGAAAGGAAACTCAAAAAGTCCATGTATTCGGTCGCCGGGGGGGGGGGGGGGGGGTGTGACTTACGGTTTTTAGATATATATTTCCTTACTGAGGATCATCTCTCTTCCAAATCACTTTCCTGATACTCCCAGAAATTACTCTCTCCCCAACTATTGAACAGGCATTCACGATTTGACAAGAAACAAAATTTCCCATAATCTATCTCTTTCGCCATCTTTCTACCTCATCAACTGCGCCCCTTTCCTCCTACATCATTTTTCTAGTTCTCTTTCCTTGCTCTTATGTTTTTTTTGACATGCTCCTCCCCCTATGACTGCTCTTTTTCATGTAACTTTCAAGCTCCATGCTCATTATGCGATCAAAGGACTTTTGTCTTTAATTACAGGTTAAAAATTTTGTTAGAACAAGATGTCTTTATGAGGTGAACTGCAATGCATCGCTTAAAACACAAAACTACTGTCACCAAAACACTATCTTGTGCAATGTACTTTATGGAAACAAGAAACAGTGGAATTAATATGGTGTAGCATCAATTTATTCCCACTCCTATCTGGAAGTTTCTGTAAATCTATCCATGCCGAATCCTGATATGATCTCTCGAAATCAAACAGAAATAGTGTCCTTGTCTGCAACCTGTCTAAATCGATACATATATTAAGAAGTTATCCACTAGACATGAAATAATATCATTTGGCATTATCAATCTCTTCATCGTGCAAGCTCAGACAGAGACGAGACAAAAAAGACAAGGGAAAAAGAGAGCCAGGGGGAAAAGGAGGAAATCGTAAACTGATAATAAGCAAAGTATTACCTCTCCAACGACTCTTCCTCGCAAGAATTGCCAGAGGAAGATAACCAATCTAAATCAACGAAATTTGAGGAGTCATATGTATCTCCATTTTCATGTTGCATACAGCGATCACTTTGCATTTCTACAAAAAGCTCCCTGGAGGGAGTATATCTGCAAATTTAATAAACCAGAGCATGAGGCCAGGAAAATCGAAAAATATATAGGAAGAATTACACTTCAATTAGACAAGTTGACTAAAAAAAAAAATTGGAAATGGATACTACGAAATATACCATTCAAGGAATGCCAAACAAACCGGGGAAGGAAAAAAGGCAAAGATGATTATGCAAAATAACAGCGCCCAAGCCTTATCCCACTATTGGGAGTTGGCTATATGGCTCTTCCCTATCCGTTGTGCTATATCCTATCATATCCTCCCCAAATGAACAAAAATTATGGGGAAAAAGGAGAAATTTTTCCAAATTTAAAAGCATTACTTAATATTTTTCTCTACCAAAGAAGCTGCATGGGTAAAAAACACAATGAACGTCTACCACCATTTCAAAGTCAAATTTTACAGGGTTTACGGCAACAAGGATATCAATCCCGCATTACCAAAGTTTTAATTTCCCTATATGTATGTCCCCCCAAAACCGTAGACACCCCCAACCCAACACACAGACATATGTACATACACAGTACACATACACAAACATTGGCGCACACGCACACATACACATGCAGAGACACAGATATACATACGTACATATGTATATATGTGAACACACACATATCTCTCTCTCTCTCTGTGTTGTGTGTGTGTGTGTATTTGTGTGTACAGGTTAATTCGGCTTGGCGAGTTTTTGACTTGTTGGTCTCAAGCCTGGTAAAGGATAAAGGGCTGCGTAAAGTTGACAGTCAACATAAAACTTTGTCAGCAAACATAATTATGGATCAAAAAAGGCGCTAATGCTAGAATATTCTCCATAAGGAACATACTGCATGGTCCAAATGCGGTGTCTCAACGAGGACCGCTGCATCCGGACGGCTTGGATGTAGTGTCAAATAACCAAAGGTCTTCATCGCATTGTCTGAATGCGGCGACCATTGAGCTACGACTTCTGCATCTCCTAAAGAACTATGATGCACTAAACGATACAAGATAGTTGAAAAAGATATTTTGAAAAACTTTTTAATAAATCAATGGAAGATGAACTCATATTGGACGACCTACATAACTTTGAAGATGATAGAAACTTAACATAAAGTAAGAGAATTGATTGCCAAACGAAGAAAATGCTTTGAAAAATATGAAAAAGGGTAAAACGATTAGACCTGACGGTATTCCGATTCAAACTTGGAAATGTCTAGAGAAAGAAGGTAATATGCGGTTCACATATCTTTTTAATAAGATTGTGAAGATCGGTAAAATGCCTAACCAGCAGAGGAAAACACGTTCGTACATCTATATAAAAACAAAGAAGATACACAAGATTCTGCAAATTGTATCTTCTGCAAATTATAGAAGAATTAAATTAATGAGACACAATGAAACTCTGCGAGTGAGTGATTGACTTGAAAAAGACATAATAAAGTCTCACGAGAGATTATATGGAGTGTTTGAAAATAAAAAAGTTAGATTAGCATATATAGAAATTATTAAAGACGTGTGTATGAGAATGTGAGGACAAGAGCAAGGACTCTAGGATGATTAAGCACAGTTACCTATTACAGTGGTTTTACATTAAAGATCTGCATTAAGCCCATACTTATTTGCTTTAGTTTTAGATGAGCTCACTCAACAAATTCAAAACAGAGTTCCGTGAAGCATGTTATTCGCAGGCTGGTGGATGAGATAGAGAAGGAATTAATTAAGCTGGAATGTTAGCAGGAAACACTAGTATAACAGGACTTCAAATTGAGTCAAAAAAAGACATAGCATGTAAAATATAATTTAAAAAACAAAAGAATGACATTGGAACCTTCTAACCAAGAGAATCATCTGAGTGACAGTTTTAGGTATTTAGAATCTATACTACAAAAAGATGGACGGACTGATAAAGATGTGAATCACATAATACAGACGAGGGGTTAGAGAGTACAAGTGTGCCAGGTCTTCTTTGTAATAAGAAAGTACATTTATTATAAAAATACATTTAGAGCTTAAAGGAAAGTTTTACAAGATGACAGTAAGACACGTACTGTTGCACGGTTCTGAATGTTAAACAGTCAGTTATGAGCATGAACAAATGATGCGACTGACGGAAATAAAAATGTTAAGATAGATGTGTGGACATACAAGAAAGAATAAAATAAAAAGCGAACATACAAGGATAAAGGCTGAGGTGGTTTTCTATAAAAGAGAAGAGAGTCAATGTTAAGATAATATAGGCATGTATAAAGGTGTCCTGCAGAAGCACCTGCTAAGCGGTGCAAGACAATGAATAAGATGCATGTTAAACGTCAGAAAAGAACACATGGAAACAGTTAATTCATGCAGCCAAGGTCATGTAGATAGTATGAAATTTAAGTGAAAATTTTAGTTACTTAGACCAAAATCACGGTTGAGATGATATGATATTTTTAAAAGATGCATATTCTAAAGGCGCATATTATGAATTAGGTACTAGGAGACGTAAAATGAGGGTAGGATTTAGGGTACGATTCAAACAAAATAAAAAATAAATAAATTAAAATAATGCACAAGAGAGATGATTATCTACATAGCTGATCCCACATAGTAGGAAAAAGCTTAGTGTTGTTGTGATGTTTATATACATGTTCCTACTAAATTATGAATGAACCAAGTCTTGACTAAAGTACCACCAACAATTATTATATATTGGCTACTGATCTGGCTTCACTGGTGTATGTACACAAAGAATGCCAAGTCTATCCCGACAGAATGCACAATAGCAAAACCACTTATTGAAAGGCAAATTTTAATCCATTAAAAAAACCCAAAAGTTTTGACAGGCTGGTTAATGAAAGTAAAAAAGAAAAAAGAAAAGAAAAGCCTAATAAGGAATTTTCAGGCAAGTAGGCCTAAAAGATAGACGGCAGGAGCTTGAGTGCCTGTCCGCTTGCATATGAGGGAGAGAAAAGGCAAAGCCAAGTAGAAATAACAACTCACGACAATCTACTCTTGCAAGCACTATAAAAACTTGAACAGCAAAGAAAATGAGAAAGTAAAGCCAAGGAACCTTGAATATGTTAAATCACTTTCGCAAGCTGATATATCAGGTGTTGACTCGCAGAGAATTTTGTTTCCTCTTGTAGCAGTATCAGAAAAGTCAGAATTAGAAAGATCATTTCCAACGTTTGATGTGGATGTGGGTGACCGACTTCCACGAAGAATATTCCCATCTGATAATGATCTTTTGAAAAGCGACCTGAAGAGAGAAGAAACTATCAAAATTTGATGTACCTTAGAAGACATGACACAATTATGGCTGAATAGGAGCACATATACAAAAATAGATATATTTAGGATCACGGGAGATTTCAGAAGCAAACACAGCTCCACCCATGCGAGCACATAACTTAAAGACAATCACTGCAGTAGTTCGCCAAGAACGACCAATAAGAGAAGACATAGGTGCATTGATGAATTTCCAGTTACCCACGTGTGGCATAGTTCCAACCAACAGTTAGTAGGTTGGCTCAGAGCCATGTTCTGGACCACTAAGGACACAAGATGGAGAAAGCTAAAAATACGACCACATTATTTTTTCCTTTTCCGCGGCAGATCACAAATTGTTTCATAGAACTTTAAAAGAAGTATACTTGCCTAATGTCATTCCTTCCTTTCCCCTCAGTGTTGCATCTCCTATTTCTTGTCTTGTACCGCTCATTTTGATCCAGCTCCCAGATTTCAGGTTTGCCTGGTTGTGGCTGAAAGTAGCCCAAGAATCTACACAATAACATTGCAAATCAAAATGACCTACAAAGAAAGCTAAATTCTAATAGGGAAAAGAAATCACAAACACCCAACAGAAACCTACCTACACAAATTTTCAACAATACAGCATAGCAGAGAGGAACATCGCCATACGCACAATTCAAATATATTGTCAGCCCATAACCAACCCCGCGTTGTCATCATTTTGGTGCAGATGGGAGCTTTACTGGGTTTTGAGAGTGAGAGAGAGAGGCTCAACCAACCAAGTGGTGCATTCGAGGAGAAGGGGGGAATATGGTGGTGTTTTTGTACTGCTTGTTGAAATTGTCTTTCCTTTTGGGACCATAGACTATATCTTATCATTCATGAAAACCCCAAACTAAAAAAAATTTGACTTCCATCTTTTCCATTGTTTGGCTTTTAGAAATTAGAAACGATTAACACCCCACCCTCTCTTCCCCCTGCCCAACCCCACTATAAATCCAACCCATGACACAGGGTTTTCCAATAAATGGTTTACCATCCTCCATTAGTCACCAATACATGCAATCCGATGAACATGCAAATAAAAAAATCTTAAACAAAGATTGCAGGTGGGCTTACACATTAATTGCATTTTGCTTCTCAGCATCCATGTACGCATTGCTGTAATAACGCTGAAGAGTTCTGAAGAATTCTTGGGACTGAGTTGCAGCTTTCCATTGACCTCTTCGCTCGGAAAAAATCTGAGTAAATCCCATTCGTGTATCAATGGCTCACCCAAACCAAAACACACAAAAGAGGGGAAAATTGCAAAACCCCAGCTAGGTGGTAACCTCTAACTTAAATTACATAAGATAAATAGATTTCTAGTTCCTTCCTAGTCATAGAAACTGCCAGTAGTAAAATACGCAGTGCTATTCCCTAATTCATCTATTTTAGCAGAGCTACATATTGGAGCAGGTTGAACTTCTAAATCTCAAAATTCTGGTACAAAGTAACAAATAGTTCATGACAAAGCAGAAATATCATCTCTAAGACAAGATATCTAATCAAGCCAGTGTAGAACCACAGATGCCTCCAGCTCAAATCATCTTTGAAAACGCTAGGAGCTTAACTGTACCTAAACCAGCAAGCAACATTTTCCGAACACAAAAACAACATACCTAAATGGATGTAAGTATCATCACCACCAGTGAAATGACTCGCAGCGAAAGATGATAGCTTAAAATCAGTTACTTGTAAATTTTTTAGATCTAAGTAGGTTTGAATCAGCTCAAGTAGCTGAACTGCTACAGAGAATCTCAATGAAGAAGAATATGTTTGGTACGCTAATCACAATACTCAGAGAAAATACACAAGCCAGAAACTTATATTGCTCAAGAAAGCCTTAGCATTCCTATCACAGCAGAAAACTTTCTAAAATAGACAATATATGATAAAGATAAGGAAACACAGGACTAATTGTACATTGTTGCTTATGTATGAGAATTTGGGTAATGGGGCAGGGTGATAGGACATAGGTTGAGCTGGATCCATGTGGAGGCTATACCTCATTTTTCTGTAAAAGTTTTTATTGAGACCTCCTTGGCTTTTTGATATGAAATAATCAAAAAGAAAAAATACATACACAACATGATAAATATACCAGAAACTTTGCCAATAAATTGTAGTTTAAGAATGATGTCAATAGATGTAAAATATAAAGAAATTAAGAGTTTACTAGGATAAGCAAGTATTCATGGTTGCCCATGGAAGTAGATGTTATATAACCTTATTATGTGCAGCTGAACCACCATATTGATGTGCTAATGTATCGCCCATCTTTTCATAGAAACTCATCAGTTCATCTGCCAAAGGATCATCGAGGTCTATTTTTGTGGAGTCAATAATTCCCATGGCACACATCTGATGCCCTAGAGCAGCCAACCCATAAGCATATTGGGCTACATTAGTACGATCCAAACAATCAATGCAGTTTGTCCGGAGCACACCAGTCTGGAATAGTGGCGGCTTGCCAAAAGGAATGTCATTGGCCAGATTGTTCTCTTCGTTAAGTTTCACACTGGAACTACCTAAACCATTTAAATGGCAGTTTTCCTTGTCAACATTATGCTGTTCTTCAGAAGATGTGCCACTAGCAACAGCAGTCCTGCATCACATGGAATGCTCCTTGAGTATTATTTCCACTAAGAAATCAATACATAGTGAAGAAATTGATAGGAACGAGAGCTGTAAACCTACATAACAAACCCATACATACACGTACATTGGCACATGTCCACTTTTGCATGCGTATGTGAACGTAAAATATAGATGCACTTCGAGTAAGTCAAGATATTAAAAGACAACGGTAGCCATACTTTCCAGCACTACGGAACAAAACAAATACGGTTCACGAAGGCTTAAGCAAGCAACGGCACTTCTTATACTGATCACCATTTTGGTACTTTCACGCAAAATAAATTATCCTTAAACTTGTCTTACATGAGAATAGAAATAGAAACACTGTCTGCATATGGTGATCAGAAAAAGAAGAAGGCAAATTGCTAATATCAATGGCTAACATACATGGTTAGTCATCCAATTAACTGGAACAAATCCAACAACACTTGACTGAAGCCTTATTTCTACCAGGTTTGATTCACACAACTTACTGGACCCAAGAAAGTGCAAATCTGCAACTATCGCAGGTAAGGCTGGTACGCTGAACGATCACACATGGTGCAAGTGAATGCTTTCGAGCTTTGCTTAGAACTGTCATGGTCAGAGCTACGGGTCAATCAAATGGGTTGGTAGGGGTTACTTTGGAGAACTTTCCAAAAGCATACAGTAAAGAGGGACGACAAGGAAAAATTGATATTTAAGCAGGACAAGATTGTCAAGACGCCATCCACTTGTCTTTCTGAATTAGTTCAATAAGCATATTTCAGAGTACCAGCGCACACATTTTCCCTAACCAACAGACCAGAAATTTACTAGTTGCTTTGGAAACACGTTCTTTCCATGTAATGCACCTGTTAATAGCTCTAAACTTAAAGAATATATCTGTAAAATTTTCATTTTGTCATTGTGTTACAAATGCAATTTGGCTACTTATATGGTCACTAATAGAAGCTTCTACGGCAGACACTCAAAAAATGATAAGCATAGCATCTATGCCACTTCATAGAACAGTTGAGAACCATTTCAAACATAAAAATATTTCCCATTAGTAGGGCATTTTACACAAGCAGATCTTTCAGTAACACTTCAAATGTCAAAATAAGATCAACTGGCAGGATTAAGTTCCCAAGAAGGACGGAAAAAAAAATAGGAGAGCATCAGGTTGAGTGTGATAGAGAGACGAAAAGGGTGAAAGAGAGGCAAGCAGGTTACAAGAATATGGAGATATCCTAAGATCAGAGCATCTGGAAACAGATATCCTATAACCATAACAAAATTAACTGCCACTATATCTAGCTGGTGACGCAGATCAAAAGAATCAATGCAGATGCATATCAAGCAAAACACAAAAGACGAAACATAAGAAAACTCCACATTGACAAGAAAAAACTCACTCATAAGAAGGCCATTTCAAGCATCCATTGGATGTTGAGGTGTAATCAATTTGACTGTAGAAGAACCCTGTAAGTGTCAAAGCATATGTCGCCACTCTGCCCAAAAGTAGTAACACATTTGTAGCTTTGCTGGAACAAGAAATAAAAAAGCTAGATTCGTTAGAGAACTCAGCAAATTTAGGAGCTGATAAAATTAAGCAAAACAGAAAATACCTTCGAGAATGTTTGTGCAAGTCCCAATGGAGGAACTTCAAACGATTCTCTTCCGACAATTCCTTGTTAATAGATTCAATTGCATTGGCAAACTCTATACGAAGAATGGATTCTCGCGGCTTCTTCTCATGCGTCTGTTGGTTGCAAACTTAGTAAGAGTCAAGTTATGATCAATTTCTACATATATCCCGTGTTGAATACGCAATTCTTTATTCCAAAATAACATAAATAAAATAAAATAAAACACAAGAGAAATGATTGATCCATATCGTCGACACCACATAGTGGAAGGTTTGAGCGTTGTTGTTGTAAATGTTTTTCCCCTTGTGAGGTTCAGCATATAAAAAATGTACTTATTCCATATCAGCAAAACCAGTATAACATTTGTCAAACTGATTCTATTACTGGGTCAAATGCTCTTAGATCCTAAACCCTTACCTTAATCAAATTCAAAATGATTATAGGATTCCCATATCGCTTGGCCAGATTTTCAAAGTGCAGTCTCGTAGCTTCATATGTCAAGTCCTTTCTTGACACTAAAAAGAAAAGAAGATTTCATCCAAACAGAAGCCAAATAAATAGTAGAAATTGATATTATTAAGAGTCCATACATAAGAATGAACGTGAGAAAGAGATCAATATCAATTAATATCCAAGGCATACATATGATGTCAGGCTTGAGGTTCATGCGCGAAGTTTCTTGAGACCAGAAAAGGGGGATTGAACCACGATTTTGAACAACCGAGCTAATTTTGACAGGAATACCATCTTGCATGTCTTCAAAAATAAGCTGCTCTGTCTCAACATCATTTGCAACACTACCCATTTCATTGACACCACGTTTGAGATATCTACCACAGAGAAAACAGTACATCAATACCATCTGCATGCTGATAATACTTGTAACTGACACCTTGTTGACAAAGAATCATAATAAAGATAAACACCCAGGGCAAAATTTAGTAACAGAGTAATTATGATGTCTACATTACTTCTATAGTTCCTTGAACACTTCATGTAAAAGCCAAATGATTAGGACCCCATATCAAGTCATCAATGATCTTTAAATACTCTAAATAGGTAACTTACAATTCTAACAACCATATTAGAATGGAAGATTTAGAAGGAGGAGCCATAGTTCAGGAGAATAAATCAACCAATCATTAATAAACATCATGAAATGAGAAGCACAATAGGTAAAGTTTACAATTGCATGAGGACATTTATTTAGTGCAACTAATGACATATCTAAGAACTTACTCTTGAAAACGGAAATAGGAAAATGAACATCTCGACAGAGAACTCAGCATACTACATTTTTATTTAAGTCCATATACAAATACCCAAAACATAAAATCATCTATGCTCAGGTTTTAAAGAATACTCTAGAATTTGACATGATATCACACACACACCCAAAAAATAATAATAATAATAATAATAATAATAATAATAATAATAATAATAATAATAATAATAATAATAATAATAATAATAATAATAATAATAATAATAATAATAATAATAATAATAATAATAAATCAATGCACCTTGCATGTATTTTCTACCTTGACCATTTAGCATCTAACCTTCATGTTTGCACTTCGGTTCTTTTTGGGAGCATTCATATCCTAAAGCTGACAAAAGCATATCATATAACGGCACATCCTAGACTCTTACTAGGTAAAGAAGGTGAATGACTACTTCCCAGCATAGCAAGTCCACCAGAATTATTAAATTCGGCATATGGAT
Source organism: Eustoma russellianum (assembly GCA_036186865.1). NCBI lineage: Eukaryota > Viridiplantae > Streptophyta > Magnoliopsida > Gentianales > Gentianaceae > Eustoma > Eustoma russellianum. The sequence continues at coordinate 3,253,165 of AP025053.1, forward strand.
GAAACCTTCCATTCAAAACATCATCGTGACAAGAATTATGGCCCCCTTAAACACAAAACACCAAGTTGAAACTCAAAATAAGAGATCTAGGTGAAATAAAGAGGAATTTGAAAAGCTCGCATGTAAAATCTGAGGCCTGGAATGAAATTTGAGAAAGTAATATGCATATTGATAATTATGTTTAGACTAACCTGGTCCCAGCATAATGACGAGAACGCCTTGCAATCAGAGCCAAACTGATTTCTCGTCCGGAGATAGAGAGGGTAGTCTAGAATCAACAAACGTATCAAAAAGTAATGAAAAGAAATAAATGCTATAAGGCAATTCACCACTGGAAAAAAAATAAATAAATAAATAAGAAGAGCACAAGATCTGTAGCACAATTACACACTCACCTGATGGAAAAAGCCATACACCAAAGCGACTGTCCAAAGAGTATTCTGAAGGATATTTCGAATTTCACGAGTCAAAAACTCATTCCAGACAAACATTGTCTCGTAAAGGACATGGCCAGTCTGGTTATCACACATATTCTTCTGTAGACTTCTCATAATATGGTACGAGTAGCTAAAGAAGAAATCCTTAGTAAGATCAACCATGCATAGAAGCTTCTTGTACCTGGGAAATTAAGGAAAAAAGGTTTGCGACTAAATCATAATTAAACAGATACGATAGCCAAATAAAAAACAATAAATACAACAAAATAGGGAAGTAGATTGTCATTAACCACCATGTAGCTACTATGTTCTAGTTCTAATAATCTCATGCCTCACTTTAGCAAAGCATGCTACGATTTTGAAAATCCAACCACTAAGCCACAATAGGATAGCAGAATACCACTAAGAGACGGTTGTTTATATTTATCTTTTGCTTATTATACCACTAGTCAAGCAAAGAAAGCAGGCTACTTGAATGCGGCGATGTTAGAATTGCTACATTCTAGTATTCTCATTTAAAGTTCAGATAATCTTTTAAACGTCACAAAGAGGATAAAACTTGTCTACCAAATAGCTTTAAAAGATCAAATTTCGTGTGCCTTACTTTCCAAGTCAAGGCTAAACCTTTTGCAGAAAGGTATATTTCTAAAAAATGAGACAAGGGACGAACTAATATGCCAAACTTAAATATATTCAAGAAATGTTAAAGATGACAAGTTTTGCATCAGCAGAATAAAACTAAAGTATATGGAAGTTGTATGTGTCAACCAGAATTTAAGATACCCAAAAGAATATTGCAAAAGAAAAAATTGACAGAATGCAGATGGGAACATTAAAGATAAACTTTAATGCTACCCTTGGACTCAAACCTTAGTTTTATAGGATGGTCATAGACTTGCTGCTCTTTATGGAAACTATTAAGAGAAAATGGTTAGCAGAAAATATATTAAGATGACTGTTCCAAAACAACATGAAATGGAAACATGAATGAGGTAGACCAATAAAGAGAGGAGAGACGGTGTTGAAAATACACCTTTATACACTATCTCCTTACTCCTCATTGGTCCACCTCATCCATGTTCCCAATCCATGCTGCCACACTCATGTTATGAAACATTACCCTATTAAGATAGGTATATGGACATGCAAAGATGGATAAGGTAAACAATTAAGCACCTTCCAGAAAAGCTAGAAGGACGTACAATAAGAAATTAAAGGAAGGTAGAGAAATTTTGAGCACATATAGAATGTTTGGATGTAGCTACAGTAACGATGAGTGCGCAAAGAAACACTGAACAAGGAGAGGGATACCACAAATAACTGGAAAAAAACCATATAAATATATTTCTTGAATAAAAATTTGTGAAACGACAAAACAAATGACTCTTATACTAACCCTAACCTAATTAAATAAAGCTCCATTATAAGCAGGCAGCCATGAGCTTTGCATTTAAAAAGACATTTACACCTAGAACTAAAGGGATAGGTACTAACTGAAGGCAAAAATCACACCAGATCATTTTATTGGTTTGTATGAATTATTATAGTGTAAAGGCTGTCTAAGTCGCACTCTGAAACTGACTTTCTAATCCATCAGATAGCACATTTTTCTCCATCACATATAATCTGAAAGTAACAAAAATTGGCTCCCACCACTAAACATATATCGATTTTAGCGCCTAAGATCAGATAAGGCTGACCAGCACATGTTTTAGAAAAAAATAGTGACCAACCTGTTTTCATTTCTATAATTGATCATCATATTGGACCGAACTGAACGGTTAGGAAGCGGAATAACCTCACTCTTGGAGACAGCATAGATGTTGTGACCATAAATTGCACCAACTTGTCTCCTTTTTGTAATAAGGAGCATGTAGTAAGGGCCCAGAAACTTAACAAAACCTAGAACGTTGAATAGTCATAGGAATTAATTGATATATAGGATTTGAATTTTCAAACCAATAAAAAAGACCGACCATCAAGAAGAAACATACCAACTATTCCATAACAAGAAGTAACAAATTTAAGTCCCCCAGTAGACCTGTTCCCATCATCTATCCTTCTCAAAAGCTCTGAACATTCCCTTTCAGAGTATGTTGTAGAATCTTCACGTATATTTAGCTCATATGGCTCCAACCTATCAATCTTCAGAACTCTCCAATAGGTTCGGCTCTTGTCCCTTCCTATCATATAGAAGTTCTGCAACGGAAGATACATTCATATTTCAGTTGATAAATGTTTGCTCATTAATCAAAATGAAGAGAATGTTGTCGATCATTTCATAATATACCAAAATATAATTTGTTTCCCTAACGTAATATGAACCAAAAAGAAAGACAATTGCCGCCTTATTTCCATCTCAAGAACCATAAGGAACTTCCTTAAGATGCAAGACACACTTGCTAAATTCTCTTAATGATAGGCTATTCCATCTAAAATTGTACTGACAACATTCTACCAATTGAAACAAGTTATGTATCATCACGGGAACTCATGATCAGCCAAAAAATTGGTGAAGCATTAAACATCTCCTCAATATATGATGGCAAAGTAGAACTCAATCCAATGACATCTTAAAGAGATCACAAACTTAGCATGCTGTCCAAGTAGAGGACTACTAGATTGCTCAGCTTTAGCAAAAATTTGTATATAACAAAAAAAAAAAAGTCCAGCTCAGAGGGTCGGTATGAATCACCAAGCTCTAGCCCACACCAGAAAAGGAAGGGGAGAAAAAGGCAAAAGCATCAAACCGGCACTAACTAAAGACAACAATCTAGTTTCAATTATTAGAAAATTTATCGAAACAACAAGAAAAGATCAAATACCGCTAGAGTTTCATAAAGCCGAAATTTGTGCATGTAACCCTCAGGAGTGTTGACAGATTGTTGAACAGGAGACACATGACCCTCTTCCGATTGTTTCTGCCAATCATGTCCTTCTAAAACAGTTTGTGGCGGCGGCTCTTCATACTCCAGCTCAGCCGCCATTGTAATTGAAGGCTTCCCTTCACTAAAGATCCCTACTTTTTCAGCCGATCCCGAGCCTCCAGCCCGGGAACCAATCACTCCCGCATCAAATTCCAACGACCAATTCAGAAATTCACTTCCCCTTCCTCTCTAACATCATCAACTTTATCCTCGTCTTGTCGTATAACATTCTCCTCCCGTCCAGCTTCTGACCTCAAATCATCTACACGAAACCCTAATCTCAAAGAATGCAAAATCCAACCTATACAAACATCAATCCAGAAACATTAAAATCAATAGTGCGTATAGAGACAGCACTTGATCTTTCGATCAGCTAACTGAAAATCGGATTAATTGAAAGCTGAAAATTCTGATAAAATGGTGAATCGGCAGAACAGAATACAGGTGGAAAAGATCGAGAAAAAGGATTCTGGAAGTTGGGGGAAAAAACTGAGAAATTTAAGAAAGCAAGGGGAAAAAGGCTGGAGCAATGAAATTGTTGTTGTTGATAATCATTACTGATAATTATGATGCGATGTAACATTTTTTTCTTTTTCTTTTATTGGTAATCTTCGAGAGAGAAAGGAGAGAGGAGGGAGGGGTGAGGGGGCTTGCTATGCAAAAGGCAAATGTAAGAAATTGAAAATCCGGTTTTAGAAAGAACAATGTGTGAGTGACTATGTAAGTCATCATCTAACTTAAGAGACCGCTGAGCTTCTGATTTACATCCTCCACAATATTTCTTGAAACTGAGACGATGGGTTCTCAGAGTCAGTGTATGACCTTTTGCTCCAAAAAATTGAAAATCCGCTCCATGATATACTTGATATTCATGTTGTAAAATTGTTCCAAGAAGAAATTGAGAACCCTTCCCTGATGCATAGTTTATTTTTCAGTTAGCTTGGATTGCCACTAGAAAGTTACAAATTTGAACCAATACAAACATAACGTTGGTGCAATATTGGTATATGAGTCAGTTTTACAAAAGCTATAGTATCTGATTAAATTGGGCTAAAGGATTGTTGGCCTAGTTTATGTATAGGTTGACTGATAAAAACAGAAGTCGTTGAGTTTATGATTTAAATTGTACATCAAACTTTTAGAGTTATGCGGTAAAGATCTTTAGAATCAAGATATTACTTTTTAGAGCCAGAAGAAATTAAAAACCTTTGACATTAACTAAGACTTTACTTCCCATTTAAAAGATAATGGATTTTTTAATTTACATTATTTATGAAGTTTTTTTAGACTAAGACAAAATGCCTTTTACACTACAATACAAGAAATTGGAGACCGCACCTTTATGGAACTTGTCGGACCACACACGAAACTGGGAACAAAAATAAATTCAAAAATAAAGTTTGGACAAAGTCCAAATGAACAAAATAAAAATTCCGTTTTATTTTTTTAAGTAATTGAAAATACATAATTATTCAATAGGATAATGCATCACAGGAGAGAAGTCAAGCAAATTAAGAGTGAAAAGTCACTATAATGATACTAAATGTATTGGCATTGTGTGATTATAAGAGACATACAACTATCTTTTACACTAAATGATTAATAAAAAAATTATTGATATTTACTCTGCAGATATTTTAAATTTTGTATTGGGGAGAAAGGCACAATAATCATGGCATATAAGAGACTACGCCACTCATTTTAATGACTTGCTTTGAATCAAGTCAAATATTTGTATTTCCAGCTATGAATATATTATACTTTTTATTTCTATATTAGGTGTTAACGAATCGAACCGAGACGAATACTAGATTTTTAGATTCAGATTTGAACTATTTGGCTTGGTTCGTTTAACTAAACAAAGTTTTAAAATTAGTTCGAGTTTGGTTTGATAACATTATAATTGCTTAAACGAGCCGAACAGTTAGGGAACAGTTTACATCATTTAACTAATGAACCAAAATAGGTGTCCGAATTCGGCTCGTTTAAATAAAATTAACAAACAAACCCGAACCAAATACGAATCGAACTCGAACAATTCGCGAACTGTTCGATTCGGTTAACATCTCTATCCACTAGTACATCAAACGAATAAAACAACCAAATACATGGACGAAAATATTTTTAAAAAAAGGAACGTATTTGAATTAAAAAATATTGCATTTTTACCTTGATTAGCATTTAGTTTATGGTCGGTATTTTGTAGTGGCATTTTTCTGAGTATTATTCATATAATACCAATCATTATTTTCTCGGCGCTTTCTTCTATCTCGCACACGAAAACTACCCTTACTGTATAGGAAAAATAATCCATTGACTTTATATTAAAACAAAACTTTATTGTGGTTCCTAAACGGATGAGATCCTATGAGGCTAAAGACGAGGCAAAATATGAGGTCTCCAATCACGCGTCGCCACGTGTACAAAAAACAAGGGGTGCTGCAATTTTTTTTAAAAAAAATTCTGCTTTTATACACGTGGCGACGCGTGATTGGAGGCCTCATATTTTGCCTCACTTTTAGCCTCCTAGGATCCCATCCGGGTTCCCAAGTAGGTAGGGTTGTTAAACGAACCGGACAATTTGCAAACTGTTCGAGTTCAGTCTGTATTCGGTTTGAGTTTGTTCGTTAATTTTACTTAAACGAGTCGAATTCGAACACTTATTCGGGTTCGTTTAGTTAAACGAGCCGAACTGTTCACGAACTATTCAGCTTGTTTAACCAGTTATAATGTTATCGAGCCGAACTCGAATCAATTTTAAAGTTCATTTAGCTAAACGGAATAGTTCGTTTAGCTAAACGAATCCGAATTTGAAAACCTAATATTCGGCTCGGTTTGTTAACACCCAACCAGTATGAGATTGTAATCTCTGAGTTTGTATATACATGGTTAAAATAATAACATTGATATGTAATGGGGGTATAAATCCAGACTAATTTGGTAAGGTAATTTGATCAGAAATCCAGTGCACTTTTAAACGTTTACTTAGATAGAAAATCTGGCATATTTCAGTGAAGGCATTACTGAAAAAAGAAATTGATAATAATCTAACTCCGGGTAGTTTTCTAGGGAAATATATGTACATAGACATGGTCTTGGTTTTTTAGGAAATAAAATATAGGTTTAGCCTTCCAAGAAAAGATCCTTTATTATCATTGCAATTATTATTTTCTACATTAAGGTAACCGTAAAAGTAGAATAATGCTCAACATCCAGCTTTTTGGGAGAACACATGCCACTCCTGTGCGGGATAGGATCCCCAACGTAAGGGGATGCGGTGACGCGTGACCGCGCGACACGTGGCAGCAAGGGAGGGTGGTGAGGCTAGATACAGGTGACCCTCATCTAGTCTCACCATCCTTCCTTGTTGCCACGTGTCGCGTGATCATAAAGGAGGTGAGAAAAGTAGAGGTGAGGAGATCACAACCCCTCCTGTGCTACAAGACTTTGTGACTCAACAACTAAAGAGGATTGTTTTCAGCATTCTAATTTAAAAGTGCGTTCTGGGTGTAATACATTTTTGTGTTTGCATAAGATCTGAAAAAAAGTCAGATTGCTTTTTAATATAATGTATGTAGTTTTACCTTACAATTTGTGTAAGAGTATGTTTTCGCGATTATAACGAGCAATAATGAATTACTCCTTAACAATGTCCATTTTTTAATTTAGATATCTTAAACTGTTTGATTGCGTTCAATAAATAGTAAAAGAAAAAGGATTAAATAACTAAAATATTTTTTTCGTTTGTGTGCATTTTTGTAAAAATAAATGTTGTTTTTATGGCAAATTGTAAAGTGCATGCACTTAATTCATATTTTAACTAACTTCAAGTCAAGCATAAACAAACAAATTGTACTCAATGGTATCCACTTTCAAGTGGAATATGAAAGCTTGCACCAAATCTGCTCTTCATATGGCAAGTATGGTCATCGATCCGAATTCTGTCCAATGAAGCAAACACCGGAACCTGCAACGAATGCGCCTCAACCTCCCAGTGCCCCTACTCCCCAGATTCCGACTGATCCCTTTGGTCCTTGGATGATTGTGCGACCTAATACACGACGCCGACCACAAGTGTCATCTGCGACTCAAGTAGACAACAATACTCCCAATATCCAAAGGCCACAGGCTCCAGCGAATGGCAGTGACCAACAACCTTCAGGCCGGGGCTCTAGATATGCACCTCTTGGTGATGAACCTGTAGAAGAAATTGTGAGGACGGTGACTAATTCACTCGAGACAAATCTTCAGTCCATTAAAGACTCAGGCCCTTCTGTCAACTTTCGCATATCTTCAAAGGAACAAGCTACCAAAACCAAGGAACGTAAGATGAAGGGTATTCAGATAAGGGAATCTAACAAAGTGAAGATCTAACCCCCACGTGTGTCAGCTTTGACTAATATTAAACCTGGCGCACGCCCTAGCTCTGTGCCCGCCCCCACTTTATTACGCCGACCTCCTGATACTCATAGCCAATTGACCCACCCTCTACATGACATAACAAACGTTAATTCTACTCATGCAGGAGACCAGACGAAATACAAGCCACCTGATGGGGATGATATATCAATGCTAGCAATGGATGAATCCCATGCTATTGTTTCGGAGGATTCTCGTATGTTTTGCAGTACTTTGCAAGTTCTCGAACAATATAATGGTCAGCCACCTAAGACACAAGTCCAATGATTTCTTATGAAAGTTCTCGCTTGGAATTGTAGAGGCGCGGGTTCACCCGGCACACCTCGCCAAATAATTCGCCTAGTTCATGATCATATGCCAAATGTACTCTTCCTGATGGAAACAAGAGTATCCAGCTCAAGGGCCAATTCTATCTTACGGCGTACGCACCTTACCAACATTGCAGCAGTTGAATCTCGTGGTTTTGCGGGCGGATTATAGTGTTTATGGGATGCCTCATCTACTAACATTAAAATTTTGTCCTGCACGGCTCAAATCCTTAATGGCGAGGTACTAGAAGGCTCCTCCCTTTCATGGATACTATCTTTGGTGTATGCCTCTCCTGTAGATGCATTATGTGAGAATCTTTACGAGTATGTTCAACAAATGGCACCCTTCATCGATGTGCCATGGCTTTTGATTGGAGATTTCAACCAAGTTATATGTCAAGTGGATAAACGCGGGGGTCGCCCTGTGCGAGGACGTGGTGCCAAAGGGATGAAGGATATGGTTGGAAATTGCCCCTTGCTACCACTAGATTATTCAGGACCAAGATATACTTGGTCTAACGGACAGGCTGGACATCATTTAATTGAGCAAAGGCTAGATCAAGCGTGGGCAAATGCTGATTGGTATTTACGTTATCATACATCCACACTTCGGCATTTACCCCGGACTCATTCAGATCATAGCCCTCTTTTATTAACTACGGATGCTACACCACTGAGATCCTCAACCGAACGTTCGTTTAAATTCCAAGCGTGCTGGATGGAGCACAAATCCTTCCCACCCTTTATGCGATCGGCTTGGCAGGAGCATGTAGGGGACTTTCCCAAAACAGTACAAATGTTTTCAGACCGTATGAACCAATGGAGCAAGGATGTGTTTGGATGTTTAGCATCGCGTAGAAAAAGGTGCTTGGCACGGCTTGAAGGAACCCATCGTGTGTTGGAACGACACCCATCCATTTTTCTATCAAAACTTAACAAAGAGATTAAGGAGGAGTACGACGATATTCTACGGCAGGAGGAGATATATTGGTCGCAAAAACATCAACTGCAATGGCTATCAAGTGGGGAGCAAAACAGCCGTTATTTCTACATCACCATGGCCCGACGGCGGCGTGCTCAATCGATAGTGCAGCTAAAGGATACTAACGGCCATTGGCTTACTGACCCTCAGGCAATTGAACATCAAGTATTAGAACATTATAAGACCCTCTTCTCTTGCGATGAACCAACGCATCATGGTGTAAACGATGTGCAAATTAAGTCATTTTCTGAAGTGGATCGCAGATGGCTAAATAGACCGGTGGATGCACTTGAAATTGAGGCGGCCTTATTTCAAATGGGCGCGTATAAAGCTCCTGGGCCGGATGGACTCCCACTAGTTTTCTACCAGCGGAACTGGGATATTGTTAGAAATTCAGTCGTATCTTTTGTACTTGATGCATTCAAAAATGGCTGCTTTTCTGTAGATATGAATAAGACTCTCATAACGCTCATCCCCAAGGCAACACCCCCCGAGAATGCTTCGTAATTTCGACCTATAGCGCTTACGAACGTGGTTGTTAAGATCATCAGCAAAATCATAGCAAATCGCCTTAAGCCGATCATTAGCAAAATTGTCTCGCCGACCCAGTGTGCATTCATCCCAGGCCGTCAAGCTGCGGATAATATTATTATTGCACAAGAACTCATGCACACAATGCGAATCAAACAAGGGCGTAAAGGCTTCATGTCCCTTAAACTTGACTTGGAGAAAGCCTACGATAAGGTATGCTGGCCCTTTTTAAATAAGTTGCTACTTACAGTCGGGTTCAGTGAGGAAATGACTAGAATCATTATGTTCACTATTACTTCCGCTACACTGTCGGTCATATGGAATGGTCGCTGCCTAACACCATTTCAACCACAACGAGGTATTCGTCAAGGTGACCCCCTTGCTCCTTATCTTTTTTTGTTGTGTATGGAAGTCTTGAGTTTAAAGATTGAGCATGCTGTGACTACAAATCTTTGGAATCCTATACCTACATCTCGGTTGGGACCTCGCATCTCCCACCTATTTTTTGCGGACGATTTATTATTGTTTGGAGATGCCACAGATCACCAGGCGAGGGTCATGGAGGAAATAGTGATGGACTTTTGCAGAGTTTCTGGTCAAAATGTTAGTGTCCGTAAATCACAAGTTCTAGTCTCCAAGAACATGTCTACCACATTCTGTCCCGATGTATTCATGAGATGGGGCATATCTCGGACTGCAGATTTTGGTGCATACCTCGGTATGCCATTGCTCTATGGGAGGGGGGGTCGACGAGCATATAATTATATTGTTGATAAGGTTCGGAGTCGACTTTCTACATGGCAATCCAAACTGTTATCACAGGCCGGTACATGTATCCTGATCCAGAGCGTCTTGATAGCTATGCATAATTATGCAATGCAAACGGTATGTTTACCTATTACTTTAATTGATGAGATTGAGAAGTTGGCTAGACGTTTCTTCTGGGGAGAAACGGAACATACACGCCACATGCATTGGATATCTTGGGAAAAAATATGATGTCCTAAGACACAAGGGGGTTTGGGTCTAAAAAATCTACGTGCTATGAATTCAGCCATGTTGATGAAATTAGGATGGAAACTTCTTACGTGCCAAGATTCACTTTGGGTGAGAGTCTTAACATGTAAATATGGTACATTACTTCAACCGCAGTTTGCAAAAAAGACTTCTGCATAATGGCGGCATCTCCGAGGTGTCCTCCCGACACTAATTGCAAATATTGATATTCTTTTGGATTCGAGTGCAACAATTGGAGAAACATTCAAGTGGAAATCTACAAAGTCGGGTCAGATTGATGTCTCAAGCCCGTATGCAGTACTTATGCCAACCGCCAACCATGCACACCCCTGTTGGAATAGCATATGGAGCATGTCCGGACCACGTCGATTTCATATATTCTTATGGCGAATCTGTCATCATTCACTTCCAACCAAATCATTTCTTCACCATCGTAGGGTTGTAAGTGACAGTATTTGCGATATTTGTGGGCACTACGATGAAGATATCTTCCATGCATTACGAGACTGCAGGTGGCCACGCATGATATGGAACCACCTCCTTCGGCCTGACATGCGGCATCGTTTCTTCCATGCGTCTTCCACTCAAGATTGGGTAGCGACCAACCTCAAGGACACGACGCAGACTGAAGATTGCAAAGCAGAATGGAGACATATTTATCTGCAGACAGTATATACCATTTGGTACTGGAGAAACCAGTTAGCGCACGACACTATTCAACAACTGCCACCGGCCTTGCATGTTTGCCAGGATGTAGTCCGTAGAGCAGTATTTCAGATTTATGTAAATGATACTACACGTAGTTTAGAAGAGCATATGTTAGACGTTTAGATTTGTGGATGTAAACATATGATATTTTTGTTGCAATAAAAGTTCCATTTCCCCAAAAAAAAAAAAAAAATTCTTGAGACAAACAGCATGTATTTAGAGACAATATATACCTCAGAGGTATCTTATTATATTTAATAGTTAGTTATTTCTAAAAGAGTAACAAGTAATCATAATAAAAATATAAATACATGTGTTGTACACAAAACAACATAATATATCATACGGACGTGTATTTGGATGCGTTATAATGATAGTCAAATCACGCTTAAATCGTGGTCTTTATATAATACGATAAATAATGTGCTTAAAAGATACAAAATAGTAATACATAAGTTAGATTAAGATTTATTTGTTTATTTACTTTTCTAATAGTTTTAGAATATTATGATTCAAATAAATATAAATCGGTCCTAATTCAACTCGAATATCAAAATTACGAGTAATTATTTGCTCCCTTCAAAGGGGATACGAACAATGACCTTCCGTGTATAGTTTTGATAAATATTATGTAATTTTACAAATTTCATTACATATTATGTAAGTATTCTAATGGCTATTGTATAGATATTTCCAAAAAAAAAATATCGGACTCAATAAAAAAGGGCTTTCTCGGTACGCTAGACCCCCACGTTTGTACAGAGTACAAAGAAAAGTCGGATCGCTTTACGAGCTGATATTCACAACATTATCCTACATTTTGTGCAGCTTTAACTTATACCTTGAATAAATAATTTACTGAAAAATGAAACATGGATTTATTAGCGGTACATGTCATGAGTCATGACCTGGTAGAGCTAGTGAGATAACGATAAGGATTAAAAATTGGTCAGAGGGACAATGAAATTATATAATCCATCAATAGCTTCAATTATTTCTCTTTACTATGTAGTCTATGTTATTCCGTCAACCGTTAATTGCTGTCATGAATTTAAAATTTTGAATTTTGAAAGTGGCCCGATTGACGAATTTGTAATTGGTAATCATATGAGTGTACAACAACAACATTATCTCATTGTCTAAAAAGCTTCCGTCTATGGTGACGTATGAGAAGTCTGATGTACTCAACCATATACACATGTAGAAACACACAGACGTTGTTTCGCGATGACCTATAATAAAAATTAGATTAAGGTGTATCTATCAATTGTTACTTAATAATATAATGAAAATTGCGTCAAGTTGTAATGAAAGTAAATGCAGTTATTTATTTGCTCAAATGTTCATTATCCTTTTCTTGAAGGGGTCATATGTTTATTCAAATGGCTGATTATCAATCAGCATGATTCTTTCAGTATTGCCGATTGTCAAATATCGTGACCGTTTCTTAGTAACTAAATACATCATACAAATTTGTAAGGAAAAATTGTGACTGAACATACTTTTAGTACAAAGATTATATCTTTTAAGATTAATATCGACTGCAATAATAGTACAGATTAAAAAGAGAGAGAGGCAAGATGGTTCAATCATTTGTTTCTAAATAATATTTTTAGTCTAAATATCAAACAAAATGTTTAATCCATTATGTATTTATTTGGTTATTTATTTCAAAAAAAATATGATAATCTTCTCAGTCATTTTTGACATTTACATTGGCTAATGATCCATTTGAACCTACCAAAAAAGATTTTAAAAAAATTCATTAATTTCAACTGGAGAACATTTCCAGATATCTAGATGATCATGTAGTAGGAGAAACTGTTGAACTATTGGCCTTGCCAATTTTTATTTCTTCTTTTCCATCATCATCAATCATACCCAGTATATTCTAACGACATCAAAAGTTACTGCTAGAGTCGTTAGCGGCAGGCAAACAATACATCTATCCCAATAGATAGAGAGTTTGCTTCTAGTGAGACCATATGCTCTATATGTACATGCATAAATGACACACAAAGTCAACCTTAAGCGTAGATAGTATCTACGCCCCTAAATATACTCTAAGATGTCTCCATATCTGACCTATACCTTGTTAACCTTAATCCTCTAACTTCATGGATTCATATCCTGGACCATGTCGTTATAGAGGTGCAAATTTACTAGGTCGTGTCTAATCTCCTCATCCCAAGTCAGTTTGTGTCTGCTTTACTCCTATTCCCCACTATAGTGAGGCTTTCAATTGTTTTGGCAGACACCGTTGTCTGTATCCGCTTGACATGCCCAAACCATTCCAATCTTCCCTCCCTTATCTTATCTGCTATACTAGCCACCTCTTACATTTTCTGAAACACCTTATTCTGACCCGGTCTAGCCTTGTATGCCCACACATCCACCTCAACGTCCTAATCTCTGCACTTCTATCTTCTGCAATTAGGCCTCTTGATGGCTCAGCAGTCTGTTCCATATAGCATTGCCGGTCGCACTGTCACCCTATTTTTTCCTTAAATTTAGTTGGAAAATTTTTGTCACACATCACCCCTAAGCCGCCCTCCATCTACACCAGTCTGCTTGAACTTGGTGTGCTACATCACTAGTTATGTTTGCATCCTGTTGTACAAATGATCCTAGGTACTTGAACTTACTTACCTGTAATACCACTTGACACTCGATAGTGAGCTGACTATTCTCACTGTCGGATATGCCGCTGAAGTCCCAGTGCAGATACTTAGTCTTAGAACGACTAATCCTTAGGCATTTTCTCTCTAAAACATCTCTCCACTGCTCTAGTCTCATATTCAGGGTATGTCTACTCTCTTCGACTAATACAATATCGTCAGCAAAAAGCATATACCACAGAACTGCCTCCTGGATCGGCTTTGACAGCTCCTTAAGGACAACTGCAAAAAGAAATAGGCTCACCGCAAGCCCTTGATGGAGGCCTACCTCCACCGGGAAGAGTTCGTATTCCTCACAATCTTACAGACATTTGTTTTCATCCTCGTATACGTATCCCTAATTATGTTTATATACTTCGTATGAACCCTTCTTGCATCCAGGCTATCGCAGACCAGGCTACGTAGCACACTATCATACGATTTTTCAAGATCGATGAAAACCATATGTAGATCGCGCTTCTTTTTCCTATACTTCTCCATTAATCTCCTTATGATGTGTATGGCTTATGTGGTTGACCTTCTTGGCATAAAAACAAATTGGTTCACTGTAACATGAGTTTCTCTCCTAATTCTAGTGTCGATGTCTTCTTTCCCATAGAAGTATTTATTTGTCCGAATTACGATATATGCTTTATATATGAGTATGTACACATATGTATAGATTAAGCATACATAGCTTATTATAACTCCAGAGGGCGGAACCTGCAGCAATTTGTAAGGTTGTTGTTTTGTGACCTTGATGTCACATGTTCGAGCTGCAGAAACAGCCTCTTGCACAAAGTGTAGGGTAAAGCTGCGCACATCAGATCACGAAGCGATCCGACCCCTCTATGGATCTTACGCAAACGCGGAAGCCTGGTACGCCAAAAACGCCCTTTTAGCTTGTTATAACTACAAAGTTAGTTATATATATACACGTACACATTTATATATGTGTGTGTACACGCGCGTATGTCTATATATACATATATGTAGACTCAAACTATTTTTATGAAAAAGTGCGAGATATGTGATCTCGGTAAATTAATTCTTCTTAAGCACTAAGTGGGAAAGCTTATGGGCAATAATGAAAAATCAATTCATATTCATTTAACGAAACCAGCATATGAAAAATATAAACGGATAGTTTAAATGCAAAGGATACATGAGAACATAAACTACGATTGGATGTGGGAAAAACTCGGATGGGATCATGCGAGGCTAAATATGAGGACAAAAATGAGGCGGTGACGCCACTTGTCTCATCTGCCTTATTCTTAAAAAAAAAACCTTTTTAAACTCAGACCAATCAGCATTTTTTAAACACGTGGCGTCATCGGATTCGCGGCCTCATTTTTTGCCTCAGATTTGGCCTTGCAGGATTTCATCCGGAAAAAACTATGTACTTCTAAAGTTTTAAATTAATTATCTAAAGCCGTTGCGCTAACGCGCATCCCTTTTCTTAGTCATGTGCTTAACTTCGTATTACCACGATTGTAGAGTTTTTTTTTTTTTTTGAACAAAAAAACTCTATATTTTAAAAGATTTAAATTAAACGCCTCTTCGTCTTATGAGCTCAATTGCAACTACCTAAGTTATGTCTGATGTATCAAATTCCTAGCATGTAACCTTTTTGGTAAAGAATCATTAGAAAAGAGATTGAACAGCTGACTATCATCCACTTTCGAAAATGGCTAACAATAGCCTCCTTCTTTTAAAAGAGAAAGTGTAAAAATATTATAGTTTTAATAATAAAACTTATAATTATAGGAATTTTAGAAGAAATTTTACTTCTATTATCTACAATTTTATCAAATAATAAGGACAAACGTAACACATTTCTTATGAAACCATTTTAGAACCATCTGAACAACATACGTTCCACGATTGTATCAAAATCGTAGTGCACACACCACAAGACCTCAAATTTGGAAATACGACTTGGGCTACGAATGAGGTGTCTAAGGTCTGTCTTCTATTACTTAAATATAAACAAAAAATCAAATGAAAAAAAAAATATTTGATGCATGAGCTTGCAAAAGTCTCATTCTCTGTCCTATACCATTTGTTCTTGCTCCTCTCTCCGTGCAGTAACATCATAGCCTAACTCATTTCACATATTCATCTTCTCCACCTTTAATTTCATGAAGTATTCATTCTTAGAAACATTTTCTGCTTCTCTAGTTTATTTTTACAGCTATTGTTTCTTGAATTTATTTTGCTGGGCTGGTTAAATATATCCTTGGCATCACATATGTGAGAAAATTTATAGTTATTTAGATTTAGATGTTTATATATTCTGAAATGTGCAAAGACATCATGGAAAATGACGGTTGATTATGGATCATGGGAAATGATGAGGTCGGACCCTTACTAGGTGGATCATAGATGATCCGGAGATAACGCCACTAGCGCCTCGTTAGGGTCTTTTCTGTAACTTGTGAGGGGAAAGACAACGTTAGAGGCCCAGTGCTAATGCTCTGGGAAAAATCCTTCGACACCCAAGTCAGTTTCAGACATATTTTTATGTAATTATGCTGGAAGTAGAGGTTGAAACAACCTGATAAGGACTTCCTTTTGAGAGGATGGTTGTTTAGGGCAAGAAGAGCTGCACTGAGCTTAAGTTGTGTCTTGAATGGGCTTGAGTCTTAACTTCTACTGAGGAAGCACTTCTTATAGATGTTGGTGCATAAGGTTGCATGGCAAGAAGCGACATGAAGATGACGGGTGGATGCCCTATTGGCAGAGTCCTTTTGTATGGCTGCTACGTGGTGAGATATGGCCGCACTGCTGGCAATTCCTGTACTCATGACTGTCACGTGGTGATAGATGTCAGGCTGCATGACGTAGGGTGCTGGCTAGCAAGAGTCTGCCTAAGCATGCGTGGCCGAGCTGAGGTGCTACCTGGTACAGCTGGAAAACTGAGGTTGGGGGTAGCTTGTCTGGAGGTAGTCCATGGTGTTTTGCTGGGCCGATCTGGACATTTTCCGAGCTAAAGCACGGTCTCTGCCCTTTGGCCAAGCTGATGCTGATATATGCGGCCCCAGTGTTGAGCTAGTTTCCTTGGTAAATTTGCCTGAGACTTAGGCTCGCGACTTTGCGGGTGGAGCTAGTATGGCCGAGCTTGTCTGGTCAAGGTCTGCTGAGAAAGTTCATCTTCTCAGCAGGGTTGGCAGAGCAGGGCTGGACTTCCAGTGGTGGGACCCACTGTTGCTGCCTGATGGAAGCATGCTTTGTCGTATTCAATGGTTAGTTTTTGAGTTTATCAAGAAATGTAGGGGTTTTTACTTTAAAAGTTGAAAATTTTGAAATGCATAAGATGAACAAGTGGTATATTGATCATAATATAACTACAGAGAAACATGGGAGAAAAAGATAACTGGTGAAATGGTAAGCTAGAGGAACTTGAGTTAGAAGTGTGATAAAAATTAAAAAGAAGAAGACAAAGAGAAAGATAGCCGAAATTAGATCCGGATTCAGACTGGGAAAGACGAAGACGAAGGTAAAAGATGGACAAAATTAAGTTGAAAGTGTGATTAAAATTAGGTTGGGAGAGGAGAAGATGAAGGTAAAAGAAGTGGGTATGTAAATGAGAGTTTTTGGAGCGGATGAACATGTTGATAGATGGTTTTGACTTAAGTATAATATGCCGATTTTTTTTTCGAAAAAAGGATCTTTGTATTAATATTGAAAGGTTACAAAACTACATCATGCCAAAATGTAAATGAAATCACCCAAAGTCATTGGGGAGAGCATTCATGTGAAAGCTAGCATCTATAAATTCTATGCTACGTGTCCGACGTGTGATATCGTTCGAAACAACAGTAGGAGGTGGAAGTCGTGGGACGGTGCCATGTACGAACTTGTTTCACCAGAACCAGATGGTATAGACTGCCGTACGAAAGATGTATCGCCATTCTCCTTGACCATTATCTGAGTGCTGAGTGTTGCACAAGTTATCCATAACCCAACCTTTAACAGTAGTTCTTCGATGAAAAGTGGACCATTTGGCTGGAAAGAGAAGTAATCGCCAGACGCCATGTGTCCAATAACAGTCTCGTAGAGCATGTAGACTGTACTCCTTCCATTGATGGCATATAGCACATAAATCGCTATCTTGCATGTATCGTCGGTAGAGGAATGATGCTGTTGGTAGCGAGCCTCGGCTTACTTGCCATAAAAAAACATTAAGTCTCCCTGTCCCCTTCAATGCCCAAATAACGGACCATGTGCGGTTGGGGGGGTGTGCAACCTTCGCTATAATACGCCGACTTTTCATTACAGTATCAAACTGGTTTTGTGATTATCCTATCACGTTTATTTTACTGTTTTATATATGGATCATTCATTCTAACATATATGTATGTTTGTGTATATTCAACCTCTTATATCCCGCTATAAACAAAGGCATTAAGGCAATCGAATAATGTTGTTGTTTGTATTTATCATTTTGATAAAAACAATACAACAAGAACATTATCCATTGCTTTAGAGACTACTATCTATGACGGGTTATGGAGAAGTCGAATGTATGCAACCATACATGGCGGGCTCGGATGTACGCAACCATACATATGTGTTAGAAACACACAGAAGTTGTTTCTCGATGACCTATAATGAAAATTACGTCAAGCTGTGTCGATCAACTGCTACTTTACAATATAAGGAGCGTAGCCAATTTAGTGAGTTATAAATGAATTTTTTAAAATTATAAGTGAATTTTTAAAAACAGTAATTAATACTAAATATAAGTGATTTTTTTTAAAATTACAATAATTATGATTTTTTTGAAAAAAGTTATAATTTTTTTTTGCTTACTTTCTTTTTCAAAATCAGGCCAGCTATGTTGCTAAAAAAACCCTGCCTAGTTTTGTGGGGGTGTTGGGATCTCCTAATTCCACTTTCCTCACCCACTTTGTGATCACGCGACACGTGGCTGCAAAGAAGGGTGGTGAGACTAGATGCAGGTGACCCTCATCTAACCTCACCATCCCTCTTGTTACCACGTGTCGTGCGATCACGCGTCACCGCACCCCATTTGCGGTGACAGGATCCTATCCCTTTTGCGGGGTTATTTCATGATCCAATAATAGAGATTCCGGATACAAGTGTTGCACAAAAGACTACTGCCTCTTTTGTCGGTTACGTGTCCTTTTTGACGTTTCCTTAATCATTTTTATATCTTACGTCATCTTATTAACTCAAGAATATAGTTATGCCATTTCTGTTGAGATCGGGAGAGTCAAAAATTGAGACAAAATATGAGTCCTCTAATCACGTGTTGCTACGTGTACAGAAAATAAAAGATGTCTAATTTTTTTTTTAAAAAGAGTTGCTTGTACACATGGCATCACGTGATTAAAAATCTCATATTTTGCTTCAATTTCTGTCTCTCCTGATCTGAACCGATGCCATTTATACAAAATTCTTCAATATTTATTGAAATATCTCCTCTCATTTTGTTTCTTATCCACGTTGACGTGGTTCTAATATATTGTTATGCCACTTATGATAACAGTATATCTTAACGATATCAAAAACTATCGTCAGAGAGATAACTAGTTACAAATGATACATTAAAATAATAACATATAGTAATCTGAACAATAAGGCAGAGTGGTAATTCAAATTTATAATCTATATATGTTTTAACAAACGTATATTCAATCAACCTATTGAATCGTGACGTTATATTTAAACACTTACTAGTAAATCAGTAGCTGTCCATGAAAATTTTCTTACAGTGATTATTGACAACGACGGAGATTGGATAAAGACATTCGGCAAGAAGAACGTGACAAAGTTGTTAGCAACTCAAAATTGCACAAATCCCATTTTTTCTCTTTTTATATGGGACTAGCCCATATCAGCTTGCCATCTTCGCTATCTTATTTCCATTTCTGATTTGTTTACTTTATCATTAGAAACCTAAATAACAGAGGAAAAAGATCAATTTTCACACATTGCAGTGCATCCTTTTGCAAAGGAACGTGTTTTTCGCGGGAGAGAAAGCAAGAATCGAAGCAATAAGTAATTGTTCGAGTATGCCGCCGTCAATTCTTGATTCTTGATTCTTGATTCTTGATTCTTGATTCTTCGCATGTCTTGCATGCAGCGTGCATTTGGGCTATTCTTTTTATATTTTTTGAATAATCCCGTTTGTATTTTTCTTTTTGATATAAGAATTTGGAAGTGTTCAGTCATCAGTGTCTCTGTTTTTTTGGAAGATCGAGAGGTTTTCATATATTAGGATTTTTTCTTGAGGTTTGAAAAGTTTGTGACTTTGTGCTCGTGAACTCCAAGGACTTGATAAATTAAATCACGTGTAATTTCATTATTTCCTGCAGAATTTTGTTTATTTTAACTTCCAATCCGGGTAGGCTTGATTTAGGGAAGATTTGCTTCTTGGTGGTGCACCCAAAAAAAAAAGGGTTGGTTTAGAAATTTTATGGATTGCTCCTCTTTGAACAAAGCCATTTTTAGTTGAGGTAGACGACCAAATTCACATGGCTCTTCTAAGTTAATTTCACCAATTCCCGGCTCATGAACATGTTTTCTTTTATTGTGAAAAGGGGTGATCTTGAATGATTTTATGGCTTAAAACTTTCTTGGAGGTTGGTATTTAAGATTGTTCTTTGTGTGAATTTAGCATGGAAAATAAAAGGAGAAGGATGCTTCGAAATGGAGTTGTGGGGATACTATCAGAATCAACAAACAAGTGGGAAAGGAGGGTTCCCCTGACTCCAGCCCATTGTGCAAGGTTGCTACATGGAGGCAGTGGAAAAACTGGTGTGTCTAGGATCATTGTGCAGCCATCTACCAAGCGAATCCATCATGATTCCCTTTATGAGGATGTCGGCTGTGAAATTTCAGAGGACTTATCTGAATGTGGTCTTATTGTTGGTATCAAACAGCCAAAGGTGAAAAGCTTCTTACTTCTGTTAATCCAAGTCTAATGCCCTCTATCTGTGTTTCAGATGCTCAAGATGCCTTTTGCATTTCTGACTTTCTTGCAGTTGGAGATGATTTTACCCGACAGGGCCTATGCATTTTTTTCTCATACCCACAAAGCACAAAGGGAAAATATGCCTTTGCTTGATAAGGTATAGACTTATTTTAATAGCTGGGAGTTATATTCAAAGGTACTGCCTCTGAGTTGGCTGACATTTATCTTCTATATGATTAGATTCTAGCTGAAAGAGCATCCTTGTTTGATTATGAGCTCATTGTCGGTGAAAATGGGAAAAGATTGCTGGCCTTCGGAAAATTTGCTGGCAGAGCTGGAATGATTGACTTTTTACATGGATTAGGCCGGAGTATGATACATCCTTGATTATTTCTAGTTTATTTGTGGTTTGAATTTTTTTTTTATTTCTTATATCTTATTCTACCTTAGCCGCATTTTTGTCTTGTTTGGTGTGTCTATTAGTTTTAGAGTTCTTCGTAATGCCATGACCTTTTAGGTGCTTAGATAACAGAGGATTTTGCTTTCTTTCACTTTACCTTGTTTTTAGTGTTGCATACAGGAAGGGAAGTTAAACAGAAACACACAAAATCTTGATGCAGCTTATCCCAGATATTGATGAATGTTTAAAAATAACCCAGACCTGTATGATAGTTTATCTGCTGGATGCTCTGGGATTATTTTAGACACAAAGCTAACCAATTTTTGATTCTTTCTGCAGGGTATCTAAATCTTGGATATTCCACGCCTTTCCTCTCTTTGGGGACATCTTATATGTATTCTTCATTAGCTGCTGCCAAGGCTGCTGTAATATCTGTTGGTGAAGAGATTGCCTCCATGGGACTTCCTTCGGGAATCTGTCCTTTAGTGTTTGTATTTACCGGTTCTGGAAATGGTATTCAAGGATTTAAAATTCTATGATCATTTGATTTCTTGCCTGCTTTCAATAAGCCATCGTATTAGCTTTAGGTCAACAAAACAGTTCATGAATCATCCTGCCTTCTTCTGCAAGATATGTTTAGGTCTTTGAGCGTAATTTGCAGTCAGACCTGTTGGGTTCATCGTCAACTAAATAATGATTCTTGTATCAATATCTTTTTTTTCTTTATTATCTGTTGACAATGATAATTTCCTCACGTTCCAATGATGACTTTCTGTAGTGTCGAAAGGAGCGCAAGAGATTTTTAGACTTCTTCCTCACACTTTTGTGGAACCAGGCAGACTTCCTGAGGTACTCGCGAAGGTGATCTTTCTGTCTTTGCGAGATTAGTTTGTTCTCTGCTTCCTGAAGACTGAGGCAACTTCATTCCTGAAGCAAAGCATGATTGCAACTTCTGGCAAAAGTTTGAAATATTCAGAAAGAGTTGCTGCAGAAAATGCTGGCATCTTTGTTTATTTCATGAGTTTGGATTCTTAATTTTGAATTTATTTTTTGCTCAAGAATCCAAGAAGCAATAGTTCAATCTATCCTCATTTTGTGCAGCTGAAATGTCATCATTCAGTATCCTTCTCTTCTGTGCGTCTACAATGTGGTTGATCATTTTTACATTTTCACTCACTGGAGAATTAGTAGTTGAAATCACTGTTCAAGATATTTTTCTGAAGTTCGTGAGATGGTCCTTTATCTGGAATCTCATATTTTCAACTTCAACATGTCTATGCTTCTCTGAGAAAATTTACACTTACAGGAAAAAAATCTTGGAAAACAACAAAAGAGAACCTTTAAAGTCTATGGTTGTGTTGTTACCTCCCAGGACATGGTGGAGCATAAAGAACATCCGAATTTCTTCGATAAGGTATCGATCGTTAACTGTCTCCTATTATTTTAATATAGGAGTTGTTTGAAATATCTATTGTTTGAGAGCAAACGGTCACCTTCTGTTGCTGTTGCTGTAGCTGTTTTGATGTTCTGTACAGCGCCCTTGGCTTGTTCGTAATTTCTGTGGATTTGCACTGATGAAGGACCTTTTTGTTCTTTTTCTTTCCAGGCTGACTATTATGCACATCCAGAGCATTACATGTCTATTTTTCATGAAAAGATCGCGCCTTATGCTTCTATCATAGGTCTGTTATCTACCTGCTGAATGGTGATAGCTATCATTCTTCTTTCCTTAGGATCTTTTAACAGTGATATAACTTGCTTCAGCTTACAGTTGAGAGGTTTTGAACTGTTTTATTCAGAATTGACAAGTATTCCATTTTTATTATTACATGACACTCAATTCTTGAGAGTCGAGACCTAAATGTCCCTTTTATCGGTGATTCCATTCATTTATCTTTAAATTCAAGATGCATGAAATGAACTTTCTTAAGGTTAGAGATCACATTAGTCATATAACTTCTCCAAATTCTGCACAGTGGGGTGCTTCAATTTACAGATTTCCTGTTAGAGATCATCATATTACTCCACCTGAAACTGATCAATTGCTTTTTTTTAGTCATTTCCTTTACTTTCTTTTTTGTAAGACATTGAATCCCTGCAGTTAATTGCATTTACTGGGAGAAACGCTTCCCTCGGCTATTAACTACCAAACAGCTTCAAGATCTAATGAGGAATGCTTGCCCACTTGTTGGAATTTGTGACATATCTTGTGATATAGGTGGCTCCATTGAGATTGTTAACCAAACTACTTCTATAGACTCACCTTTCTTCAGGTAACTCCATGGTGGTTTACTAGGCATTCATCGGTCCCTCATGCATGCTTATTAGGTTATTATAATTTTACCACCAAATTTGAGTTTAGAAACCCTGCTAAATGATATAAAATTTATGTAGGAAATAAATAGGTGTAATGTATTTTTTATATGGTGTCTATTTATGATAGTATACATGTGATGTATGGTTAATGCTCAAGTAATGTGTCATAGCACTTTAGGACTTATGAGTATTCTCCAACCTAAACAATCGGAATGGCTAGCGTGGGGAATTTATTTCTGGGTGGAAAATTACTAGGATGTTTTATGGACATTACAGGAATGAAATATTAAGCCACTATTTCTCCTGTTGTTTCTTATATGTTGGCCATTGGTTATAGATTTGAATACAACTTGGTCTTGGAACTGGCGCCTGGTTTCTGAAGCCTCTCTAACTTACTTTTTATGCTTTCTTTCTTGCTTTGGATTTCAATTTCATGATCCTGAAGATATGATCCCGCAACTGATTCATGCCACCATGATCTGGAGGGTAATGGAGTCATGTGCTCTGCTGTTGACATTCTGCCAACTGAGTTTGCCAAAGAGGTATCAAGAGGATGTTCCTTTTTTTCTTCCAAACAATTCTCATCTACTTACTGTCTTTCAAGAAATTGCGTATAGTTAAGTCTTATGCAGCTCTTGTCATTAACTTACTTTTCCATTTGTCTCTTCAATTACATTTTGTTATGGTATAGGCTTCCCAGCATTTTGGGGACATTCTCTCGGAGTTCATTGGCAGTTTAACTTCCATACAAAATTTTGGAGAGTTACCATTGCACTTAAGAAGGGCTTGCATCGTCCATCGTGGAGCGCTCACTCCCCTATTTGAATATATACCCCGGATGCGAAAATCGGATGTTGAGTAAGTATTTGAGAGTCATCTTGCTTTTCTATATTCGTCATCGGAGTGGTCACAATAGTGGAGATTTCTCTTGCTTTATGGGGTGCTTATTTTATAGTCTGGGAGAATCTCCCAACATTTTCTGACAATACGGTAGTCTCGATAAGGATGAAAGGTCTTGGCGGCCTATCCTATGTGCACATACAAGCTGGGCGTACCTCTCACAAATTTCTAGATTTCTAGTTTACCTAGTACACAAAATTGCGTGAACCATGGTAGCTATGTCTACCTGATTTTGTGTTCATTAATTTCATTCTTTGAGATATCACAAGGTTGCGTCTTAATCAAGTAGGGATAAATGTGCTTTTACAATTTGGAACATCCATCTATATCTGTGAATGTCCTTTGATTTAATTCCCCCATGGAGCGTCACTCTGGTCTTACTTGATAGTTGAATTACACTTTATAAACAAAATTTACATACATACCCTGGAACTTATGATCAGCAGAAACCAACCGGAAAATGCTGCGAAAGTCCACCCTGATCAGAAACAGTACACTGTACTGGTAAGCAAATTGTTTTGTTTCTTCCGTACATCATACTGCTTCTTTGCTTGTGTGTGTGTGTGTGTGTGTGTGTGTGTGTGTGTGTGTGTGTGTGTGTGTGTGTGTGTGTGTGTGTGTGTGGGTCTGATTGTCTCTGTGTGTGTGTTTTTTGTGGTCATTTGATTACGGTATAGAAGATAGATTGATCAATTCTTGTTATCAGTGGATTAAATGTCTACTTGTTGATTCTTGGACATCCCCTAGTATATTATTCTCTTGAGTTTTAATTTCAAGTACTTGGATTTGTCAGGTATCTTTGAGTGGTCATTTGTTTGACCAATTCCTGATCAATGAAGCTCTGGACCTAATTGAAGCAGCAGGTGGGTCCTTTCACCTGGCCAAATGTCAAGTAGGAAAAAGCACACGAGACATGTCTTACTCAGAGGTTGAGGTTAGTGGAATATAGCCTTAGTTTTTCCACTGTAGAATAGGGAAAAGGTTAATCTCCTACATTCCCTCATTCTTCATGACTCATGATCCAACAAGCAGACTCGTGCCTTTGAGTTGGAAATTGTTTCTACTTCCGAAGTAGTCTTAATTTAGGATTTCTTCTGGCTAGTATGGATCCTAAGGCTGAACTTGTCAAATTTTAATTTATTTAAAACTGCTCAAGTTGGTTTACATGCTTCTACAGGTAGGAGCAGATGATGAAGAAACCCTAGATAAAATCATCGACTCTTTGACATCAATTGCCAATCCACATGATGGTGATGGAACTGTGGATAATCAGAATAGTCGGATATCTCTGAAGGTTGGTAAATTCCAGGAGAATGTCATAGATAACAGGAGTGATATGAAGAAGAAAAATGTGGTCCTCATTTTAGGTGCTGGCCGGGTTTGTCGACCTGCTGTAGAGTTCTTAGCATCAATAGGCAGCAATGCATCTCAGCAAATGCCAAGGTCATCTGTCATTGTTGATTTTGAGGAGCAGAATTTTATTGAGGTCATCGTTGCTTCCCTGTACTTGAAGGATGCACTGGAGGTAGGCTGGCGATCTTACTATTTAACTTATCCTTTTATTGACATTTTAAACAGAGAAATGGCAGAGGATAGGAGGTGAATAGGCAAAGAAATGTCCTTCAATTTTGAAATATCTCTCTGATTTATCTTTAGTGATGTACGTGTAAAGATATGGCTGACATAATATGGTAATTATGGATATTGTATAATTGCTTCTGATATCTTTATTGTATGTAACCAATCACAATAATATACATGTGAGGAAACACAAGGTGACTAATTCACTATCTAGTCTGGAAGGATTATCTATATATCTTTTTTCTTTTGGCATATAAACTTCGATTTCAAAGTTGATTTCAGATTACAGAAGATATTCCAAATGCAACAGCCATTCAACTCAACATAGCAGACGGTGAAGTTCTTTGCCATCACATTAAACAGGTATAGATGTTCTGTGCAAATGTGGGCATAATACTGCATGAAGAAATCTAAGCTCATGAATCTGATTTGTTAATCTATTTGACCTAAGAGATTCGAGATTATCATCATCATCATCCGGACCCAGTATATCCCAACGACAGCAAAAGCTATCATTAGGGTCTGGGGAGGGTAAGTGGTAGGCAGACAATACCTCTATCCCAAGGGATAGAGAGTCTGCTTCCAGTTAGACCCCCGGCTCTATATGTACCTGCATAAATGACATAATAATAGAGATCTGTTGTGCTAGTGTGTTAGTGAGGAAATTCAAGAAATACAAAGAAAAGACTTTCGATATAAAAATACACATCACATGCAAATAAAACTTAAGCCTGCCAAAAAAGCGACTTCTGTCTCTTTGTGAAAAGCGATGAATTTGTTGTCTATTATTTATCTTATGTTCATGAAATTTTGTCTTTGTCTTCTGCAGTCTGATGTTGTAATCAGTTTATTGCCTGCTAGTTGCCACAGTACGGTTGCAACTGCATGTATTAAGGTATGGAACATTTCTCCGCACTTCATTAAATAGGAAAGATTTTTCGTTGCTACTTAATCTTACATATCTATCAAGTGATCTGAATCTAATTCCTGGGAAATTTTTTTGATGTGTGACATGTTCGACCAGCAGAGGAACTTTGAGTTTTGATAAATACGGGATGCTGCTTTACTATTTCCGCATATGGCTTATTATTTATCTTCCATTGGGTTCGACTGTTCCTTTTGTTACTGATAGTTGCAGAATTTAATGTTAACTTTAGGTATTAACCGAGGTAGGTGATATGACTTCTATCTTTGTCTTCCTATAAGTTCTAATCAACTTTGTCTCAAGTAATTGAACCTTTTCCTAGATCTCTGTTATTGTGTTTTTGAAATAGGTAAAATAATGGAAAAGGAACAGCATAATATTTCGCAAAAATAACTAGGGCAATTGGTGAAGCAAAAACTGCACTAGGTCTGGTTGCGCCCAAGTATGTATTAGTATATAAAATACACGGTAAAGGAATTATAGACTGTGAAATTATAGACAGTGAAATTCATATACTGAAGTGATTAACAGTACTTGAAGTTCATATGTTGTCTGTATCAAATGGAATTTTGCTGTTTCTTTTCCTTTTTCAAGAGAGATAACATGTTTTAAATTCTAATAAATGAGGGCAAAAAAGAAATAGAGGATACATGATGAGACTCTCCAAAACACACCCCAAGGGTTTCTATAATATGATTCTTGCAAGCTTTGCAGAGTTGCTCCAGCTATCTTCCATTTCTTCGAGGACAATCATGAAAATTTCATGATTCTGGAGAGAGAATTCATGGACGCTCAATTTTTTTATCATTTATTAAGCATGGCTCACTTTTCATCATGCAGTTGAAGAAACATCTTCTGACTGCCAGCTATGTGGATGAGTCATTGTCAATGCTAGATGAACCAGCTAAAAGTTCTGGTATCACGATTCTTGGCGAGATGGGGTTGGATCCTGGAATAGGTAATTTCATCTGAGTTCAGATAGGTGCTCATAATACAGTTGGATAATCAGTCTTCTGATTTTATACTTCAGACCATATGATGGCAATGAAGATGATCAACCAAGCACACATGAAAAATGGGAAGATAAGGTCTTTCACATCTTATTGTGGTGGTCTTCCATCCCCAGCAGCAGCAAACAACCCACTAGCTTATAAATTCAGGTATACTGAGTTCCTCCATTTAATTTATGGTGCTCCAGAACATCGGCAGGTCGCAAACAAGCAAACCGGGTTGTCTAAGAATTGTTGTCCATTATTGAAGGCAATTTCTATATTAATCTTCTACAAGATTGTGTCTAGATTTTATACTGCAGCTAAGTAGTTTAGTTTAGTTTTTTTTATATAAAATATACTATTATCTGCTTTATTCCTGAAAAATTCCCAAAAAAGGTCATGCTATGTCGTGTTTTTTCATTGAACCCTTCTACTATAAATGTTTATTCTGTTCCCTTTATGATCTAGTGCATAATTCAGCGAAAGGCAGGTCAGCCACTATACTCTGTTTTTTTGAAGTTCTAATTAGGCTAGTTGGATTATACGTGTAAGCTTCAAAATTACGAGTTGAATGGTTGATTCTGGTCCTATCTGATCATGGATACTGAAACTGAAACCATATATGATATGACCATCTTATTTTCAGTTGGAATCCGACAGGTGCTATACGAGCTGGCCGTAATCCTGCTACCTACAGATCTCATGGTGAAACTGTACACGTTGATGGTAAGTCTTGGAATCATAAGAGTCACATCTTTTCTTACAAGAAAGAAAATTGTTTTGCATTTACTTCTGTCCCATAAGCTTATTTTACGATCCGTCGAGGGCAGTTAAGACGCTTTTGGGTGGGGTCAATATGTTAATTTAGAGCTGAACTTGTAAGAAAATTAAGTAATGGAAATGATAGGCTTGCATGTTACTCAGATGTAAAATCGTCTGTCTTTGAGAAGTAGACCGGTGGCTTCGATAAAAGCTCTAATTGGTCGAAGAAATTCTCTCAAGTCAAATCTGATGTTTGGATACATTAAGAGATGTCAAGTGTAACCTATGAAGAGGTATCAAGAAAAGATAGATTGTGCTTGCTCTTTGCCATTTTGTCAAGCTGGCATCTTCTGGCTGTCTATCTAATAAACTGTAGCCCAAAACTTTTGTGCTGTGCATCTAAGATGTGTATGTCTACAATTATTGTGATGTTGCAAGGATGTTACATGTTTTGTAATGCCTTGAGGTTTAGTTGGCAAAACAATCTGTACTTTCTGTAGGTATCGTTACCTCTCCTTATTTCTCTTTTCTTTTTTTAGTCCCCTTTGACCGCAACCTTGACATTACTATTATGTAGGTGATGGGCTTTATGGTTCAGCTTCAAAGATTCGGATCCCTGACCTTCCTGCTTTTGCCCTGGAATGCCTTCCAAATCGCAATTCTTTACTCTATGGAGACCTTTATGGAATACAAAATGAAGCATCCACGATCTTTCGCGGGACCCTCCGTTACGAAGGCATGACTATCCCTGCTTGTCTGTTATTTTACACCAAACTTTGGTTACTATCATGAGTTGGTTAGACCGAGATTGAAGCAGCAGTCTTGGAGGCAAAGCTGGGCTCTGCTTCCGCTGGGCGGATTAAACTACAAATGACTCAGTGTTTTTAAGGCAATGCCAAAACATCTTGCAAACGTTGCAATATTAAGCTAATGCATTTACATATGTTGCAGGTTTTAGTGATATTATGTGGACACTAACAAGAAGTGGATTCTTCAGTACTGAAGTTAATAGCACCTTCAAAGATGCAAAAAGACCGACATGCAAGAGCTTCTTGCTTGAACTTCTTAAATTTGATGATTCTGAGATGACCTCAATTAGTGAGAAGATTATTGCCGAAAGGATAATTGAACTTGGACATTGCAAAGAAAAGGAAACTGCATTAAGAACAGCCAAGACTATATTGTAAGTCTCTGTTTATACTGTAACTTCCAAATGTTCACTATTGTTCTAGCGAATGTACTGACTCTGAATACGGCCCTTAAATCATATGTCGGGCTGATTCAGTAATCACGGTTATCAAGCCCTTATGATCTTGTGATCTGTTTGTTTCAGTTTTGCAACATGTGCAACTAAATCATTTCATGTTGGACAGATTTTTGGGATTTCATGAGCCGACAGAAATACCAGAATCTTGCCAAAGTGCATTTGACATTACCTGCCTCTGCATGGAAGAAAAGCTAGCTTATTCAGGCAATGAAGAGGTAATCTATCGAACCTACATGGACAAACGATTGATCAAACTAATGTTCCTTGAGCTTGTAATTTATTCTATTGGTGGATAGGATATGGTGCTTTTACACCATGAGGTGGAAATAGAATTTCCAAATGGCCACCCTGCTGAAAGCCACCGGGGCACTTTACTGGAATTTGGCAGAACTGTTAATGGGAAAACAACCACAGCGATGGCTCTTACAGTTGGTATTCCAGCTGCAGTTGGAGCTTTGGTAATCTACCATTTCATGTTCCCATTTGACTGACTTATATTGATTAATCGTGTGACTAATTTCCTATGAACTGTCATAGCTATTACTCGCGAACAAGATCCAAACTTCTGGTGTGTTAAGGCCCATTCTTCCAGAAGTCTATGAGCCAGGTAAACTACAGCTCTCTTTTCTGTTTGCCTATTCTTGTTGAGCTGCAGAAAAATACTAGAATCAAGGAACAATAACAAAGAAAGAGAAAATAATTATACTACTCCCTCCGTCCTAAAAATATTGTCCCCTTTTATTTTTCAATATGTTTAAATTATGCATGTTGAAAAGTCAAAAGGGACCATATTTTTGGGACAGAGGGAGTAGCTTTTACTGTTCAATTGACTCTTCTAATGCTTACGGCTTCTTCTGTATTCAAACTAGCACTTGAAAATATGAAAGAAAAGTAGGGAAACTATGTCTATAAGATATACAATAATCTTAAGGTTCAGCCAAAGCAAACAGCAAACATGATGAGTTGCAAGAAGTGATTATTTATCGTTGGTCAAGTAGGAGATTTATGAAAAGCATGCTTGTTAGTAGGCAGGGAGTGATTTCGAATACTGAGATTATAGGTTTGGGCAAAAATATGATGTCATGGGGAAATTGCAGTTGTACCAAATATAAGATTATCTGGTCTTATGAGTTCTGCCCAGGTAGATATTTATAGTGAAACTCCTGATCATTCGCCTAATTTCACCTTCTTCATGGTTTTGTATGCCACTTGTAAAGATATCCCTTCATTTTCTGTTTTGCAGCACTGGATCTCTTGCAGGCTTATGGTTTCAGATTGCTGGAGAAGATTGAAAAATTATAGTTATAACATACAGCTCCCTTTTCCTTAGTCATGGATCACCTGATACATGTTCAATACAGAACCCTTGACCAACAGGAGGAACACAAATTCATCAGATACACACCAACATACAAGGGCAAGTGACCGCTATATAAGTGTGATGCAGTGTACAAAAGAAAAGCAGGTAAGGGACCATAGAGCATGTTGTCACACCGTGGATTAGGTGCTCTGTAGAGTCGGTTATCTGTTGATTGCTTAATATATTAACGTGCTTCTGGACTTTGGTAGTAATGAAGTGCAAATGAAACATCATCTTTAAACTTATCCCCTCCCCTCAGAAAAAGAAACATAAAAGTCCCTTTGGAATCGCGATGAAGCGATGGGGAAATATTCTGTGTGATGAACATGATACCCTTTTCAATCACAGAGTTTGTTGTATGCATTTGATTCAGAATGTTCATTTAGTTGGCATGGTGGATGTACTGGATGCATGAGCAATTCTGGTGTTGGTCTACACGCCATTAAAAATGGCTTAAATAGAGCACCTGATCGAAACGAATGCGTGCAGCTCTCTCTCTCTCTCTCTCTCTCAAATAGGAGGTGGGTAACAAATAGGTTTATTAGGATGTTGATTAATTAGTTAATGCTTATAATACAGTCGATTGTTTACAATAGAGTCAAAGACACATTCTTCCTTGATTTTAAAATATGATAAAATAATGTTAGATGACTCACTAAATTGGTTATGCTTCTTATATTGTGAAGTAGCAGTCATGGACACAGACACAACTTGATGCAATTTTTATTATGGGTTATCGGAGAACCTCTGTGTGTTTTTCGGCTTTATCATTTATTGAAAAAAAAAGGTCACTCGAATTGATTGTAGAAAGAATGAAACTGAAAACCGTACCAAACAGGAGATGTGGTCACTGGTCAGTTGAATACGATTTGTGTTGGATTTTCGATTTCAGTATATGTTGTTATTTTGGACAAAATAAACAAGCTAAACAAACAAGACTGATTAATTATGTCATGTGAAAGTTTCATTCTTCTACAAGGGATGACTTTTAAATGTCAATCTGTGATACCTCCAGATCCATTCCCTAATAAAAGAAGGCAAATAAGAGATAATGAAACGAAAAACTCCAAACTTTTAATGTCTTGAAATTTCTTTTAGTAGTGGGTGACATCAGTTCCTAAGAGAACAGAGGCCATTGTGCTGCTCGTTTAATTTTTCGCTTTGGTGGCTAAATCTCCAGGTGAGTGTTCAAAAAGACGACAAAGCTTTTTTTTCTATTAGGTAGGGTGGTTATATAAATCATTCATTTCTATTGTGTTTTTTGAATATAGTCTAAATCTCACCTTCTTTGTGTGTCTCATAACACCTAGCACATAATGTGCGTTTTTAGAAATCGGCTGTTTTAAAATTTCATATCATCTCAACTATGATTCCAATCTAAGCATCTAAAATTCTCATGTAAATCTTATATCATCTACATGACATTGACTACATGAATCAACTATCTCAATTGTGCTCTATCACTGACCACTTGGTCTCCGATTGTCATATAAGTCATATCCTTCCTTATAATCTATCTCTTCATGTCTTCTTTTGTATCCATCTTTTACATTTAATATGCACCTCATTAATTGTCGTACAACGCATAACAGATGCATTTGCAAGACGTCTTTGTACATGTCCATAATATTGACTCCATCATCTTCTCATCTATAGAAGCCACCCAATCTTACTCCTCATATGTTCATTTTTTATTTTATACTTTTTTTTATGTCCATACATCCATCTTAATATTCTTATTTCTGCCACTCACATATTTTGTTCATGTTCATAATTGACTGTCCAACATTTCGACCTATTGCTAGTCGACCAGACATATTACACGTTGTGTGTTTATGTGCTAGATTTCAAATGTCTAAGAAATCGCATCTAGGTGATATAAAACCTATTTTTGGTTATTTGAA
The DNA here is from genome assembly GCA_036186865.1 of Eustoma russellianum. Classification (NCBI taxonomy): domain Eukaryota; kingdom Viridiplantae; phylum Streptophyta; class Magnoliopsida; order Gentianales; family Gentianaceae; genus Eustoma; species Eustoma russellianum. The sequence continues at coordinate 3,286,504 of AP025053.1, forward strand.
AGCTATGTTGAAATTTGGCTTATTTTACCATAAGAATGAGTGTTTCGACTTGAGAGGATATATTGATTCGAATTATGCAGAAATCTCGTTGATAGAAAAAAATGTCCTATTTGTGTCAATTTCTTGATGATTGTTTGTTTTCTTGGTTTTCTAAAAACAAAATACTGTATCACTTTCCACGTTGGAATCCGAATATATATGGGCCGCCTCATGTCGCGCACAATTGTTTTGGATAATACACACATTAAATGATTACAATGTTAAGTTTGACGAAGTGCCTATTCTATGTGATAATACCTCAGCTATAAATGTAGCACAAAATCTGGTTCATTATAGTAGAAGTACGCATATTGATTAGACACACCTTTATAAAAGATTGTGTGCAGAAAGAGTTAGTTTGTGTTGAATTTACCCAACTAATGATCAATTAGGTGACATATTCACATAACACTTTCCACTGAGCATTTGAATTAATTATAACAAGATTAGATATAATAAACAATGTGTAAATATGTCAACACTTATAAATAGACATGTCAATCGATCGACGCTATTGACAACATCTACATTAATCAATATACATATACGTCAATCTCTATGTCGATCTATCGATATGGTCGGGATCTATGGGTGTAAAAGCTGTCAAAAACCCAAAACTTCTCATTTGCTCCCTTCAACCTTTGACCAATTGAATCCTAAGACAGATGATTTTTCCACCAAATCTTCTCTAGTCTCTAAATTTCAAGGAAAACTTCTACTTTTCTCAATTTCACATCATCTTCTACATTTTCTTCTTCCCCTTCAACTATTTCTCTGTCCTCTCCAAAACCTAAGATTCAAAAATGTAGGGAAAACTCAAACGTGAAGAGCAAAAACACTATCAAGAGACCAATGACCTATCAAAATGGTAAAGGAGGGTCAAACAATCCTCCACAAGGACAATACACAACCGAAAGTACCTACGGCTCTAAGAACCCAAACAGGAAGGGCTAAGGAAACGGACTTCACAAAAGCCCAAGAGTTGGCATAGCTCCGGTAGGCATTAACCATCCAAAAATTTTCTATGGATGAAACCTGGAGACTTCCAAGGAGTCTTAGATAAGCCTAGATACACAAGTAATTTTAATTATATCGTCTTCCATGCTCAAGAATTATTCACTGATTGGGAGACAAATGAGAGGGCTACCATTCCATTAAAGATATTTAAAATTAATGATTTTGAAAACAATGTTGAGTTGAGGAATCATCGAATGACTAGATGTTCAAAAGTGGAGACTGCTTTGGATTGAAGAAGATATGAACAAAATGTCTAGGATGAATACCAGACTATTTTGTGCAAATTTGTTGGCAGAATATCTAAATTCCATATTCTTTGCACATGGTAATTCATGGTACCTAACTTGATTGGGACGTTATGACTATTTGTGATTTGCTTAGTGTGTGAAATGAGGGATTGATTAAATTGGACGTATGGAAGTGGGATACAGTCTGGTGGAAAGTAACTAAGGACCAAGAGCTTATTGCGTTACCACCCCATAAAAACAGAAAGATATGCCTTTAATATATCAAGTATTCCTTGCCACCACCACCTTCTGAGTCAATGATAAGTTAGTCAAGCTTCCTAGAAACCTCGATTTCTGTATAGCCTTTTGTATTACAAATAGGACGCTTTTGGATTTTGGGAAGATTTGCATGGCCAATGTGATAGAGGCTACCACCAAAAAAGAACAAAGTCCTCCCTTACGGCAATATGATCTATCACATGTTTAAAAAAATTAGAAACAGAGATAGATAAGCCATATATTGAGATGATGCTCTTATGGCTGCAGCATAGGAGGCAACCAATGTTGGAGTCAGTGACAATGTACCTGAGCTCTAGGTGCAAGTCATTGCACTACAATGAAAAGTTGTTGAACTCAAAGGCAAAGTCGCTGGACATGACTCATAATTTTCTAGACGCGCCTTCTCCTCGGTTGAAAAATAGATCCCCTCTTCCTTGTCCCTACTCCTCTTTTGCCCCTTTATAGCTAGGTCCTAGCTTAGGATATCAACTTTTTACTAAACATAGATTTGGTAAACTTGAATGAGTACAAGTTGTTTCGCATGTCTTTATATGTATATTTTATTTTATGTTATTGCTTTTGATGATTACAAAAAAAAGAGAGAATGATACGGTGGTATATGTGATAATGATGTGGTTGTATATGTGGCTTGTATATGGCTTGTGATTAACCATGTACGTGCTTGGTATGTGGCATATGGTACAAAATGGGTATGTGAGGCTAATGGAGTGAACATATGCATATGAGCATGATAGATATGTGGAAAGTACATGTGATGATGTATTGGAATGCATGTGTTGAGTGGAGGCATAAATACATTGATTAAGAAGAGATTGTTGTGTACAAAACTAAGATTGGAGGCCATGTTTGGTAAAAAGTGCCATTTTTTCAAAAAAGAAAAAGGCTTTTAAAGGGTATGGTTTTGAAATCGTCAAAAAGATGTTGAACTTTGAATATTTGATGAGTTTAAAATATGTTTGAAAAAAGATCAAAAAGTTATTTTACACTTTAAAAATAACAAATGGTTGGATAAACAAGAAAGTCACGCCGATCCGTATGTAGAACCTTAAAATAAAGATCAATGTATACGTCCATCTCTACATGAATCGATCTATGTATATACCAATATCTCAGGATTGACGTCAATCGGTTGGTATATAGAGCGTGTAAATTTAGAATTACACCGTCCAACGTCGATCTCTCAAAACATAAAGCATCAATCGATTGATGTATACATCAGCCTTTAAAGTATAGACATCGATTGAGTGATGTATGAAAGGTGAAAAATTGAAAACACAGTGTCCACCGTCGATCTCTAAAACTGAAGAACATCGATTGATCGATGTATTCATCAATCCTAAAGTAGAGAAATCAATCGAAATTCAGATTTTATAACTGTTGCAAATACATCTACGACAATTTAAAATGTTTTCTTTCTCCAAGCTTCTCCAAAATTGGTTGTGCCTTTATGACTTTGCTTTCTTCATTAATGTGCCCTTATCTAAATATAAACTTCTCTAGGGTAATTTCATATACTTGTTCTTTCTCCTTCATCGTGGTCAATTGCTTCCGAACATCACAAGCACATAGATCACATTTGCACTTAGACATTGACGAAGCAGATCCAATTTTGTCCCAAAGACTTCTCAACTTGGCGTAATATGCTGACAGAGACAACTTTTCTTGGTGGATGAGGGTGAGTGCCCGCTTCAATTCATAGGCTCTTGGATTTGCCAAAACGCTCCTCAAGTTCAAGCCCAACTTCTCTAGCGGTCTTTGCAAACTTCACGCTATTGCAGATCTCTCTCCGTGGTACTGTTCAGCCCACCGCGTGCCATGGCATTACATCGTTTCCGGAGTACGTGATTTGGGGAAGTTGCTGGGGCGTGATCAACGTTCCATCAACAAAGCCAATTTTATTTTTGGCAAACAAAGAATTGCTCATCTCGCTAACTCAATCGCCATAGCTGCTGCCGTGAAAAAGTTCGCTAACGTAATCCTGGCCGATGCTGTCGGATGGATGAAGAAGGAAGACATCACGTCTATGCTTCCGGAGGTGTTGGAGGCCGACGGGTTTCGTTGCTCTTTTGGGTTCGACATTTTGGTAGAGAATAATGCGATGCCGCAGGTAAGCTAGGGTATTAGGGTTTACCAAGATCAATTAGCGCTTACTTATTTGGAATAACAACCAAAATAACAACTCAGTTCTAAGCAGAATATTAGAATCATGGAATATGACAACAAAATAAATATTAGTAAAAGTGAAATAAATCGATTCGGTAATATTCAGAAAAGATCACAATGATCCCTAGATATTATTATAATTCCAGGTACAATCCCAAGTTTAACCGGAGTGGTCATACACGGTTCCTCTTAAAATCCGAATTTCTTAGCATAAATTACGTGTACATATATTTATTACAATTCACCATAAATGTCAGATAAAATAGGAACACCGAGATTTACGTGGAAATCTCTCTATGTGGAGAAAAAAACCACGGACAGTGAGAATAATTTTCACTATTTAAAATTGGAGAAAAAAAACTACGGACAGTGAGAATAATTTTCACTATTTGAAATTATGAGAATACAAGAGACAACTCAATTTTAAACTTAAACTTGAGAAATATGAGACAATTGAAACACTCAATATTTTCTTATACCGTATTGGTATAGTCTCACCACTCTTTTTTTTCTATCTGTATTTTCTTTCATTCACTTCTCTCTCATGAAGTTCTTGAAATGTTTTTTGCTTTAGTGTTGTTGTATTTCGATGCAGAATACTTGCCAATATATAGGCAAGAGAATTGAATAAAAACATGTGCTCTTTACTATTCATATGGTGTAGCGCCCCGACCCGGACAACGGATCCGAACTGGTGCACCCGTCGTAGCTTACAGAGAAGACTACAAGACGTCTCATCTCTCATATACACATCATCAATGACGTAAGAGAAATAAGCGCGGAAACATGTATAAAATAAAATCTAAAACCATTAACTTTGTATTCCCAAAAACATAAGTAATTAAAATTGGTTATGGACGCGACCATCTACATCCTCAATGAACGAAAAGGAGCTAAGGTAATAAGAAACATCTAAAACAAATCCCAAGATAAGCTCTAAACGTCCCATTTAGCCCACTCGCCGTCGTCTTCTATGAAAATCATGTCATAGCTAGGCTCATCTGCAAAACAAAGGTAGTACCCTTAGCGAAAACGCTAGCAAGTAACCTGCTTATAAGACATACGGGATCAACACATGGCAAGACATGAGTAATATTTAAATCAAGGGGTGATGGGGCACATGTCTTGTATACTTTCAAGAGCATAGATTAATAGTATGACAGCATAAGAGCAGTAACTCATAAACATTCAACAGTTCAATAATAATCAAGTTACAAATCAATCATACCGTAGCGACTCACGTGATGCATGACAAAATATGCACTACACTACACAGTCACAAATGCTTATGCAATTCTTTTTAAAACAGTGCAATGCATGTCACAATGTCTGGTAACATAACTTTATACCCTGTGGTGGGCCACAGCTTGTCTTTATACCCTGTGACGCACCACAGCTCAACTTTATACCTTGTAATGTGCCACAGCTTGTCTTTATACCCTATGACACATTACAACTCACTTTATACCCTGTGATGGTTACAGCTTGTCTTTATACCATGTAACGCATCACAGCTCATTTCGCAAACTTTATACCCTGTGCCGAGGCACAGCTCTTATCAAATCATAATGCAAATGCAAGTGTCATGACGCAAGAATGCACGTTCACATATCAATCACATTCTCCAATTGCATACTTCAATCACATTCTCACTCTTATCGTATCTTCACAAGCTTAAACCTACCTCACATAAGCTTTCACACTAAGGATACGAGGAATGAAGTAAACTCTTCTCACACGTTCCATTTGAACCCTATCGAAGCTCAAACATTCATTCTAGAACCTAAAGGATAATGTAGGAACTCTCACATTCCCCTTTTTGAACTCTGTAGAGCCTCATACGTTCATTCCTAACCCCTTAGGTCATTCACTTTGAAGTCCGATTCAAATACATTACAAAGTCTCCCCCATTGATTCACCATCCTAAGTTGTGTTCCCAAGCCATAAACTAGCCTCAATCAGGTCCTAAGAAGTCACTAAGGTCACCCCAAAGGATCCCCTAACTTCCCTCTTTCTTCCCTTAATTTTCCACAAAACAGGTGGACGTCATACCCTGACGTCGATCGATCGACGTACGTCATACCCTGACGTCGATCTGTCACTCAACCTACGTCGATCGATCCACGTACATCTGAAACACGTCAGCCCCTCACTTACTATACGTCGATCGATCGACGTACGTCATACCCTGGCATCGATCGATCGACGTCATCGCTCCCAGAATCTTCATCCTGCGATTTCTGCAGAAACTGCAGAAATAACCCCTAATTCGATCCCAACTTCCTTCCAAACCATTCCAAGCCTATTCCCCTTATCAATCCACACTTAATTCATCCAAACATCATCTTTCACAGACACATCAAAGATTCAAGCCTAAAACTTGAATCATTCATCCAACAACCCAAAAAAAAAATCTCATCTTTTTACTCTCCCTTTCCTTCACCCGCAAATATCAACAAAGTAGGGTTTCACAAAATCAACAACAACAACAAATGATTTTCACATATAGTGGCCAAATCTCAAAACCAAAACACATAAACCACGTATAGATTCACGAAAAGAAATTACTGCATGGTGATCCAATTTTGATATCAAACGTAGGCCTTTCCTTTCACAAATCGTAAGAACTTATAAGTAGATTACTTGCCTGTGATTACTCGTAGAAGAATCGAAGAATAAACGAAGAACGGATTGATTCCTGAAGAAGTTCTTCTCCTAGGGTTGCAAGGTACCAAGGAATCACCTAAGGGAGTGAAGGAGGGCGGCGGTTTCTTTTCCTGATAAGGGTGAAACTGGCGTCCTGTCAGTTTTAATATGGGAAGGGTGAAAATTGAGTTTTCTAAATCATATCCTATTATCTCATTTATCTTAAAGGATTAAAATTTAATATTTAATCCTAAATTAAATACTAATTAATTCTAATATTTAATCTCTCCATAAATACCAATAAATTTAAACTTTAATTCTTAATTCATTAGCATTAATTGCCATTAATCTCATTTAATTTCCTTTTATCCTTTAATTATTCTACGGGGGGTGCGGGACATAACATATGGTTGCTTCAAACTTTGTCAAAAATGTGTCAACGACCTTCCAAAATTTCAACAAAGAAGACTACGACTACCAATTCCACTGTCTGGACCCATCAATAATACGATATAAAATATTTAGAATAACCTCCTCATACTTTCATTTAATATCGTTAGAAGTATATATTGTGTTACAACAGACTTGGGCACTAGGCTAAACCCATGATTCTCTATGTGACATACATAAAGTTGCTCCAAGGCCGTAAAAAAGGCAAATAATGTCTTGACAAAATAATATATACAGCGAATAAGGAAAACAATCAAACACACCAATACGATCACTACACAAGGCGTAAATCATGAGTCGGTGACGCCTTCCCTTCCGGCAATTATCTTTCGGGTATGCATAACAACTATAGCTAGTCGATGGTTCTCGAATATAATTATAAAATTTGGAATAATTGTTATGTTTTTGGGAAATATACGAGTTGGACAAGGCATAATATATGAATAAATATGTTCAAACCTACAGAGATTAAAGACTAAACTGATCAAATTAAAATAGAAACGAGTAAGTTGAAAAGAAATGTTTGGAATAAAGCAAAATCACTTACTAAATTGGTACGCTTTTTGTATTGTGAAGTAACAGTTGATCGACAGAGCTTGGCGTAATTTTCATCATTGGTCATTGAGAAACAATTTATGTGTGTTTTTAACATGTGAGTATGGTTATGTACATCTGACCTTTTTATACCTCGATATAAGCGAAAATTTCTAAAGTAATGGGTTAATATTGTTGTTGTAAGTTGAAACGAAGCTGAAGGAATACAAACAGAAGCCAGCTTTGCTTGAGCAAGAAAGATAACCCGTTACAGTTACGCTAGCCTTAAGCCCGATGAGAATATTTAGAATATATAAGAAAAATTACATGTCTTATTTATCCTTTGATCCGTACATCAAATACAATTTTTAAATATAAAAAACCTCCTTTTCATATTCTAAAATATTTCGAAACTTATGATATACTGAACCGAAACAATATTTTTGGGACGCAAGTATATGATTTAAGTGCATCCATGGACAACGATACAAATGTTACTATCACTTCAAGAGACAAGGTACACTAACCATATTTGTGCATATAATTAAAGTCCCATGGTAATGCAAATAAAGCATAACATGCATGTACATCCGAAATTGTGGTGTTATTTTGTGTTGTTATGCGGATGGACTATAACTATGATAGCAAACAAATAGAATTTGCATGACTTTACCTCATTTACGTTGTTTCCTCTTGGAAGCATCCACCGTATATACAGTTTTATTTTCTATGATCTTGTCGTTTAAGACGAGTTTTGGAGCAACTCGTAACTTTGATGTTTTGTGATCGAGCCGTAGAAATAGTATCTTATACAAGAAAGGGTATGATAAGACTTCGTACATCAGATCGTAAAGCGATCCGACCTCTTCCTGGATCTTGCACAAATAAAGGAGTTTATTATACGGGAAACGTAGTAGTAATTACCATCACTTTACGAGACAAGGTACTCTAACCATATTTGTGCACTCAATTAAAGTCCTACAGTAATCCAAATAAAGTATAACATGCATCTAAGCTACGAGGTTGTGGGGTTAATTAAATTTCTGTTGTTATGCAGATAAATTATAAATAAGATCTTTGTAGTAGCAAACAAATATAATTTCCATGAGTTACCTCATTTAAGATGGTTCCAAACCTATGCATCCAGTATAGCTTTATTTTGTTTTATTATTTCTCTCTCGAATGTATTACCTTCCTTTTTTTATTTTCCTTGTTTCCTTTCTTAATTTTCTTTCCTTTTTAATTTCTAAATTTGCATAATGTTCAAAGAGAAAAAAAGAGAAAGAAAACTCAGGTAAGATGCACGCGTGAACACCAAATTCATTACGATATATGGGATATTTTCTTGGTTCTTTTCCTTCCTGAAAAATCCTATTTCGACAAAATTATGAACCGGCATCACCTGATGTTACGTCCCGTTAAAAAAAAAGAGGGATATGGATAAATTAAATGCATATAATTGACACATGTTATAAAAAGCAGATTTAGAGGGGGAACAATTCACTCCCCCAACAACGCCTTGACCCAATTATTTCACCCAAAATCTCTCCATGTCTTTAATCCATCTCTTATAATAATAATAATAAAGTTTACTTTCCCCCTCCACATTTTCTCTGCCGTCTCAAGCATCCAACAATGAAGCAAAAAGAAAAGAAAAAGGGTTTTCATCCTACTGTCCTCCCTCAGCAGCCGTGTGCACCAACTAGGAGAAAAAGCGGATACCATTTGTCTTCAACCTATTTAGAATCCTACTTGTTCACGGTATAGTAACGAATAAATGTAAGTAACCTTGACATGTTTATTATGAATTTTATAAAGCTTATGTATATATTAATTTTGGATCATGTATTGTATAAGCGTTTGTCTAGATGATTGAATATGTGCATATGCATGATGTGTGTGCGCATTGTATATATATGGCGTGTAAGCGAACGTGTTTCTGTAGGCGAGTATATGTGGCATTCGGTCACTGCTGGTTGCATAATCTTGAATTATAAGAACAGAAATTGGGGATGATCATTTTATGTTCATAATTTAGTTGATGTGGTATTCTTTTCTTTTGGTAGCCTTTTCGTGTGGGTACAATAAGTTAATAATTAATTACTTGAATGACTAACAATGATTTGTAGACTGTAATACAATTACTGTATACTGGAAAGAAAAAGAGTGGAATTTTAAATAAGTTTATTTTTAAAAGGATTTGAAATAAAATTTAGTGGATTTTTTTTTTTTTTGGAAATGTTCAAACGGACAGGATCTTACAAAATATATGTGAGATAAAGACATTTTGTTTATTCTTATTATTTTTGTTGTTTTTTTAGCAAGTGAAGTAAGTACAAACGTTATGTTTTTGTAACGCATCAGCTCATCCACTTGCCATTTCCATGTCATGGCCGAAATTATTTCAGTTCTATGCTTTATTTGTTTTTTTAATTTTCCCTTTTTAATATTCCACATTGATAGACGAGATTTTTACTTTTCAAAAAGAATATATATATTTAATTGCATACACATACATTAGTGGTTTGAAAATTTCGTAATTCGTTCTTGAAATCATACAGTTGATGCATAGTGATATTATTTTCGAGAGGTATTCTATTATGTAGGATTTCGGATTTCTAAACGTGTATAATCTAATAAATGGTTTTGGAAGGAAATATGTATATATATAGAGTAATTCTCAGATGTTAAAAAAAAGAGTGTTATATGTAATAGTCGAAGAATTGTAGTGAAAGAATAAGAGTAACTCAATGGAGAAGAAATTTATGATGTAAATGTGAAGTTGAAGAGACAAGTTAATAAACAAATAATTAACTTACAGGTTCAAATTTTGGAGATTCCAGAAGATAAGTTGGACATGTAGAAGCAAGGACTTTTATGGTTATATTATGATAACCTTCTTCACGTTCGAGCATAGAGTAAGAAAGCTAAGTGACCAATTCGAGGTAAGTGGTCTATCTATACTCGTTATGCTGTCATGCATCAGAGGTAAATGGTCTATTTATGCTCGTCATGTTGTAATGCATCAGATGTAAGGGGTCTATTTATGCTCGTTATGTTTATCATGCATCAGTGTGTTATTGTTGCATATCTGTAATTGGATTTCCTCTATATGTGAATTGTGTGCATACGTGATATATGTGAACTGTTTGTATGTATGAGTGTAGATGCACCAGATTAAAGAAAGATGAGAGGAACAGAAATGAAAATGAAAATGAAAGTGAGATGAAAGAAAAGAGAGTCGAGCCAGGCAGGCCGTCGAGCTGGTCCGAATGGCCAACGGGCTGGTTGCGGTGGTAAGCCTCGACCCAGAACATGATATAAATGTAACTTAATTAATAGTAATAATTATACGAAAATATAAATAAATATCATAAAATTAGAAATAAATTCCAGAAATAACTGAACCTAGATTCGAGTGCCGGAGGATGGTGAGGATGGGCCAGGTGCCTCAAGCGATTGTGTTGTTTGCATTTATGGCACGTGCATTGCATTGATGGTGGGTCGTGATGTACGGGTCACGGGCGCTCAGGATGGTGTACGGTGGCGGGGCCAAGTACACTCAGGATGGTGACTGTGGGGGGGTACGACCCACAGCCACTCAGTTAGGACCCGGGTTCATGCATTGCATGGTGGAGATATCAGCATTCCGTGTGACATGACTTTGTTGCGTGTGACATGCATAATAGGACATGCATCATGAAGTTGTGCATTATTATGTGGAGTGACTTACTTTCTGCGGCTTATCTACTTCGTTGGTATACATTGTCTTTTTCTTTATTTATGTGATTATTTGTTTGTTGTGTATGTCATACTTGAGAAGAGCATGCATCACGGTAAGGTAGATTGGGCTGATGAGTTATTTATTTTGTATTTATTTTTGAAGTCTTAACTGTTAAAGATAATCGAGTGAAATTATTGTGGACTAAGGACATGTATGTTAACTGTAAATGTTATTTGTATTTGCTTCTGCATGTATGATTCCTATAACAAGTATAAGTAGGTTGCTTACTGAGCCCGTTGATTTTGGCTCACACCACCACTCACCAGTTTTGCAGGCATGAGAAATTAGGGTATGCTTACACAGGAGTTGGTATACCATGGAAGATCTAGACGAGAGGTTTCGAAACTAAGGATATTCAGAAAAGACTTTCGAGAATTGGATGAGACAGTTATTTCGATATTCGAGGTTATGTATTTTCGAGATTAGTATTTATATACATTTGACTATTGTATTGATTAAAAATTCTTAGACATTGTATTAATGATGATGATCATTTTATCGAGGATTTTAGCAACAAAACACACATGCTGCACGTAATCTGGTTCGAACCTACGCCTTTCTGGAAACAATTTCTCAATCTAAATATCAACTAAACTATGCCCTGGAGACATATACGCATTCTAAATCATTGACATGATTGTAACTACTATATGATTCGAACGATATGTCATTCCCATTTGTGCTACTAATTAAGTATCTTAGTATTTTTCTATTCATCTACGCCTTTAGAGCGGATGATATTCCTTTCTTAATCTCGGCTTAGGCTTTGCATGCCCTATTCTTGAATCAGAAGATTTACCGTTAAAATATAATGAATTTAACATTGTTCATCTCTGTTTGGGTTTTGCATATCAAATGATAAGGCAAATTTCGATTGGCTAGAACCAACGTCCCATGAAGGTATCAAGTTCAAACCTCAAGTTTACGGTTCTTAAATCGTTTACTTTTTGAAGGCAAGACTTGGAGTCACTAATAAAGTTATCGCTTTGTAACTTTGAGATCACATATTAGAACCGTAGAAACAACTTCTTACACAAAATGTAAGGTAATGCTGCGTATATCAGATCGCGAAGCGATCCAGCCTCTCTCGGACTCTGTGTAAATACGAGAGCCTAGTGCATCTGGATAGTCGTTTACTTTTATGTATTACAGTATTCTTACCAATAATTTATTTGGTTTATTCCGTATATTGTAGCAATTTATTTTCTACCAAATGATAGTATATATACATATTCCACGTATAAAAATAGGATTTCGAATACCGTATTCTTGAACGGGAGGGTTTACGTTTAAAATGTCTCAGATTTTAATGAGTTGTAATTATATCTGCATTCTCATCCATAATTACTCTCTTGAACTGTTAGATATATGTTGAAGAGTCGGCAAAAATAAAGTGACTTGTCGAGCTGAGGTGTCTAGCTGAAGTGAACAGAAAGAACTAGTCGAACTGAGCTGCCTAGCTGGAGTGAAGGAAGGAGCACCGAACCGAGGTACCATACCGAGACGAGGATCAAAGACATAGTGCAGAAAGATCGGAGGATCGAGCCGAGGTGCAACAATGAGGTGAAGATCAAAGGACAAAAAGATCGAAGGAGTGCCGAGCTGAGGTACTTAGCCGAAGTAAGGCAAAAGCAGAAGTACCGAACCGAGGTACCTAACCGAGATGAGGTCAGAAGTACTTGAAGCTTAGATTAAGTGCTGAGATAAACGATGCAGTGCCGATGTGACAAAAAGCAGTGCCGATGTGAAACGATGCAATGCTGGGATAAAGGGCCAAGGTGGAAAGTGTTGGAATGTGGACGAAATCCCAAGCCAAAAGAAGTGACGAGGTGAGCTGAAATGACGAAAGACGAGGTGATGGAGTATCCAAGCTAAAGGAAAGAATGCCAAAGGCGAGGTGACGAAGTGAAGGCACAAGGATGCCAAGCTGAGGAGACGAGGTGAAGACATAAACAAATGGACTAAGTTGCGGTGGTCAAGCAGAGCAAAGAATAACAACAGCAACAGGATAGCACTACCGAGCTAAAATACTTAGATATAAGAAACCATGGAGGCAGCACTGAAGGAATAAACAAAGACACAGTATAACAAGAGTATTTATATGAATATACTATACATACATCATTATCTCAGTATATCAATAAACAATTGTGAATAACAATATAGCCCTTAGAAATAGCCGTTGATGGTTTGAGGTGTTTTACCTCTTCCAAGCCTTATAAAAGGCAAACACTTGTACATTCTATATAGAATTCAAGGTGTGAAGTTCTCTGATTAAGAACTTAAGATTGAATAAAACTTTTATAATATTCCCCCTCCAATTCTACTCTTCAATTTTTACGATTGTTCTTACAAATTATATAATGTGCGTTCTTCCAAAATGCTTTAAACACTTCCTTCCGCTCATATTCTGTAACTCTGAGAATTCAAACAATATATGATTTACTGATTTAGAGTGCATCCATGGCAGCAAGACATATAAGATCTTGTCATGACCATCACTTCATGAGACAAGGTGGTGTAACCATATTTGTGCACTCAATCAAAGGTCTATTTTGATTGCAAAAACAGCATAACAGCATGGAAAATCCAAGGTCGTGGGGTTATTTTGTGTGGTTATCCTCATGGATTCTAACTAGGGTCCAAGTATCATCCAACAAAGAACCTTCTCATGATTTTACCTGATTTAAAACGATTCTGCTTGTCAGAGTACATTATCTTTTAAAAAAAAACTGCCACCATTCAAACGCGATTGGGATCCTCTGACCCCCTTCCCCGTGACCGCCTGCGTGACCGTCCGCCACGTGGCAGCAGAGGTAGTGGTGAGGTTGGATACGGGTGACCCCACCCAACCTTACCACCCCTACTGGCACGTGGCAGGATGTCGTGAAGGGGGTGAGGTTTTAGGCGGTCAGAGAATCCGTTCCCATTCAAACGGCGGATGTCATCTTCTCACCTTATTCAATCTTATCATTTGTTCGGTTGCCACGTATAGTCCGATTACATATGATTATTTTTATCATCGTTTATGTTGTCACGTGTCGTATCTCTTTTGTTGTCACGTGTCGTCAAATCACATGTAACTATTTTTATCATCGTGTGTATTGTCACGTATCGTTAGATCATATACCAACATTTTTGCTATCTCTTCCTATGAGGGTATCTGGACTCTTGTAATGGAAAGGAAGAATCTTTTCCACAATTGAAGTTGTAAACCACTGGTGGGTCTCTCTTCCTTTCGCTTTATCCTTTATGGCCAAGCATGATTCATGGCCGGTGCCCGACTTGACCACCTCCCTCCCATTCTACCCTACCAACCCCTCGCCACTCTACAAAATCTCTCCCCTCTCTAATCGGAAGTTAGCTGCATTACCCTCCATACAATTTCCCCCCGGAATATTACCACTTCTTTCTCTTCCTCATTAATTCTATAATTACCTGATAATTTGTTTTGTTCATATATCTTTCTTAGAAAATTTGTTAATAAAGCTTGATTAAATTAAATAAAATCAAGCTTTACTGGTCATAAATTTTATTTTTTTTTTGCTTTCTTTTCTGTAATGAGTGGGGATGCAATGGGGCCTTCATTCTCTTAGCTGCTGGTTAGTGATAATAAAACGTCGCTTGCTAACTCATAATCTTGCCCTCTCTCTCCCCCTCTCTCTCTCTCTCCCCCCCTAAAAGTGGTGATAGAAACTATCGTTTTCCCTTTGGAATATATTTCTTTCTTTTGGCGGAGGGGTGCTGTCGATTTCAGCTCGATTCTGTTGCGTTGGAGCTGTGTTCGTTTTGGTTGTTGCTGAATTGTATTGTAATCGTTGTTTACGAGGTACGTTTTGAAGATGTTGCAATTGCTTTTTGGAAATTTTTGGAATTTGGAATGTTTTGATTTGGTGATCTGTGGTTTTTGATAATTGGTTTTGTGACTTGGGAATTGTGTATGTCTGAATTATGATTTTGGGTGCTGTGGTGATTGTATTGAAACGACGGGTTCTTTCTTATTTTGAAACTCGTGAGAGGTTCGAGTTTCTTTTGTTTTAATTCAGTTTTGATAATTTCTGAGGGATTTATATTTTCAAGAAGATTGATTTTTTTATAGCTTAATTTATTGTTGGATCCTTCGTCTAGCTGGTATTTTGATTTATTCTCGTTTACTTAAACTTCTTCTTCTATGTTCTTTCTTCTTTACCGATAATTTGCTTTCGTGGAGCTTGTTTTGCCCTTTTCCAATGCACTTTTACTGCCACCATTTATTTTGTATCTCGTCGGCACAATGAGATGTGATTGCTGGATTCCCTTACTTAAGCTAGTTGAACCTCAGATTCCTGTTGAATTTTCTGAAAAGCGTTGGATTTAACCTATCTACTCAGCCGAACTGGAAGGAATACTGAGAAACGAACCTTGAAATATTTTTAAATTTTAGAACTTTGGGTCCTGAGCGCACGAGTACATTATGAAAGCTTGCTGTTTTGTAGAACTTCTGAAGCTGGGATCTTGCAATTACGATTCAAGATCTTATTCTTCTGAAGTTACGAGGGAAAGAATGGATTTTGGACTTACAAAAAAAAAAAAAAAAAAAAAAA